>CM053029.1:594245590-594880590 GCA_028564925.1 Lithobates sylvaticus
CCACCAGTAACAGACGGACCGTCTCCTGCATTGTACAGAGGACAATGTGATCAGCTCTCTCAATTAACATCTTGAGTTCATGACACTAGAATCTGAGAGTGTATGTCCCAACAGCATGAGACCACACACACATTATATATACAGCATTGAATCTGACTAGGGTTGGGGTTCTCCTTCACCCTGTGCCCCTTAAAATCCAGGGCCCATAATCGGTTGGCAGGAGGCTCGCATTTAGTCCTCTCAAAAAGCCTGTGTCCCGGCTAGGTCTGTCACAGTGCCTCAGTGTGAAAGCAGCGTAAAGGAAATCTGACAAAAGTTGTATAGCGTGTATGGGGTCTATGACCCCAACAACTCCATCTCTACAGTCAGGCACGGAGGTGGAAACATTATGCTTCGTGGCTGTTTCTCTGCTAAAGGTACAGGCCAAAATTTTCTGCATTGAGGAGCCAATGGACGAGGCCACGTATTGTAAAATCTTGGATGAGAACCTTCTTCCCCCAAAACATACCACCAAGGCAACAAAGGAGTGGCTCAAGAAGAAGCACATTAACCACTTTAAGACCAGCCTCGTTTTGGATTTTAGGTGTTTTACATGTTTAAAACAGGTTTTTTTTTTTGCTAAAAAAAAAAAAAAAAAAAAAAACTTAGAACCCCCAAACATTATATATTGTTTTTTTTTTTTTCTAACACCCTAGAGAATAAAATGGCGGTCGTTGCAATACTTTTTTTTCACACCGTATTTGCGCAGCGGTCTTACAAGCGCACTTTTTTTGGAAAAAATTCACTTTTTTGAATAAAAAAAATAAGACAACAGTAAAGTTAGTCCAATTTTTTTAATATATTGTGAAAGATAATGTTACGCCGAGTAAATTGATACCAAACATGTCACGCTTCAAAATTGCGCCCGCTCGTTGGAAAGGCGACAAACTTTTACCCTCAAAAATCTCCATAGGCGACGTTTAAAAAATTCTACCGGTTGCATGTTTTGCGTTACAGAGGAGGTCTAGGGCTATAATTATTGCTCTCGCACTACCGATTGCGGCGATACCTCACATGTGTGGTTTGTGCACCGTTTTCATATGCGGGCGCTACTCACGTATGCGTTCCCTTCTGCGCGCGAGCTCGTCGAGACGGGGCGCTTTAAAACATTTTTTTTCTTATTTATTTTTCTCGATTTTAATTATTTTTGCATTGTTTTAAAAATAAAATAAAAAATGGCTCACTTTTATTCCTATTACAAGGAATGCAAACATCGCTTGTAATAGAAAAAAAGCATGACAGGTCCTCTTATATATGAGATCTGGGGGGTCAAAAAGTCCTCAGATTTCATATTTGGACTTAAATGCAAAAAAAAAAAAAAGGCCATTTAAAAAAATGACATTTGGAAAATGTTCCTTTAAGAGGTATGGGCGGAAGTGACGTTTTGACATTGCTTCCGCCCTGCTATGGTATAGAGACGGGTGGCGGCCATCTTAGCCTCACTCATCTCTATACAGGGGGTCCCCGACTTACGAACGCCCGACCTACGAACAACCCCTACTTACGAACGGGACGCTGCGGGGACCCTCCGCCATTTTTCGGTGGTTTGCGCCGTCTTTCGTCCGTTCTGCGCATGCGCGGCCATACGGAGCGTCGGAAAATGCCGGAAATGTCCGTAATTTGCCGCGCATGCGCAGAACGGCATTAGACGGAACATCGGAAATGTCCGGAAATCTCCGTATTTGTCGGTCTGCGCACGCGCGGCCGACTTACGAACATTTCCGACTTCCGTACAAGGCGGGCAATCCCTAACGAGTTCGTAACTCGGGGACCCCCTGTACCTAGCACGGAGGAGGACCCGATTGCTTCCGCCGCTGCCGACGGGTCTGGTAAGCGGCGGAAGGCGCGGGAGGGGGGGGGCACCTCTCCCGCCGCCGATAACGGTGATCTTGCGGCGAATCCGCCGCGATGACCACCATTATCGGAATGCTGACCGGCGCCTGAAGAGATGGATATCTCGGTTGCGGCAGCAGCTGCTGCCGTTACCGAGATATCCCTCTACAAAAAAGGGACGTACATCGTTGTGCGCCGGCCGGAAAGTGGTTAAGGTCATGGAGTGGCCTAGCCAGTCTCCAGACCTTAATCCTATGTAAAAAAGGGAGATGAAACTTCAAGGTTACCAAGCGACAGCCGAGAAACCTTAAGGATGTAGAGAAGATCTGTAAAAAAGGAGTGGAGCAAAATCCCTCCTGAGAAACCTGGGGACCAACTACAAGAAACGTTCCTCCACCAAGTACCAAGTCATGCTTTGCAACTTAAATTTAGAACATTTGTACCGTGTTTTTGTTCTATATATGTGTATTGCTGTATATATATCTGTAGCAGACTTTCCCCGACGTCCCGCCTGGTTAAGGGGTTGTGACACAATCTGATGACACACGGGGCAATTCTGCTTTTAGCATCCAATTATCAGAAGGATCTCCATAGAGGCTGCCTGGGTTTCCCTGTGGAATCGATCGCTCTGTATCCAGGTGCGGAGAGATGTCTGAACATCGCTGAATCTCCATCTCTAGTAATGGAGGGGGATCTCTTGCTGTCTCAGCTACCGAGGGACCATTAGGCAACCTCTTGGTGATCCTGACAGATTGTCAGAAGCAGGATCACCATCAGCAGTCTCACCGGTCTAAAAATCTGCCTGATATAGCAGTAAAAA
This sequence comes from Lithobates sylvaticus, assembly GCA_028564925.1. Taxonomy (NCBI): domain Eukaryota; kingdom Metazoa; phylum Chordata; class Amphibia; order Anura; family Ranidae; genus Lithobates; species Lithobates sylvaticus. Next base: position 594,248,283 of record CM053029.1, read on the forward strand.
ACTAAGCAGAGGTTCTAATTCTTCTCTTTAGCTAAAGTTTCCGTTGGCCAGGATTCTCCCTCCTCATTGGCCGAGACAGCAGTGGAGTGCTAATGGCTCCAGCTGCTGTCAAAGTCAATGAGGAGGGGGGGGGGGTGGGTGGGGCCAAGCCACAGCTCCATATCTGAGTGGACGATGCGCCCCTATAGTAAGCTGCCTGCTGTGGGGGCACTTGGCAGGAGGGAGGGGCCAAGAGCACCGGGGCAGGGGACCCGAGAAGAGGAGGATCCGGGCTGCTCTGTACAAAACCATTACACAGAGCAGAGCCAACATAAATAATAACAAGACTATCACTTTAACCACTTCCGGACCGCCGGCCGTCATCTGACAGCTGGACGGCGTGGCTCTCGTTCTGGGTGGACGTCATATGACGGCCCTCCAGAACGACTGCTCTCACACGCCGGGAGGGGGGCACACATCGCGGCGATCAGTGGTGTGTCAGTCTGACACACCTCTATACAGATCTCGGTAAAAGAGCTTCTGACGGAGGCTCTTTACTACATGATCGGCCGTGTCCAATCACAGCTGATCTCAATGTAAACAGGAAGAGACGATGATCGGCTTTTACTCACTCGGGTCTGATAGACGTGAGTAGAGGAGAGCCGATCGACTGCTCTCCTGACAGGGGGGGGGGTCTGTGCTGATTATCAGCGCAGCCCCCCCTCGGATGCCCACACTAGACCACTAGGATGCCGCCAGGACCACCAGGGATGGCCACCACACTAGACCACCAGGGAAATGCCAATCAGTGCCCAGGCAGCTGCCAATCAGTGCCCATCTCCAATGCCTGCCAGTGCCATCAGTGATGTCTATCAATGCCATCAGTGCCATCCATCAGTACCCATCAGTCCAGCCTTTCAGTGCCCAGTGTCGCCTATTAGTGCCACCCATCAGTGCCGCCTTATTAGTGCCCATCAGTGACGGAGGAAAAAAAAAATAATAACTTACTTATTTACAAAAGTTTATTAACCGAAACAAAAAAGAAAAAAAAAAAAACTTTTTTTTCTCTCAAAATCTTTTTTTAAATAAAAAAAAATAAATAAAAAACAAAAAAAAATAAAAAAATAAAAAAAAAAAATAAAAAAAAAATAAAAAAAAATCGCAGAGGTGATCAAAATACCACCAAAAGAAAGCTCTATTTGTGGGAACAAAATGATAAAAATTCTGTTTGGGTACAGTGTGGCACGACCGCACAATTGTCATTTAAACAGCGACAGCGCTGAAAATTGGCCTGGGCAGGAAGTGCCCGGTATTGAGGTAGTTAAGCCGTCATGCACACTGGGCGATTAGCCCAGGTACATGAGATCCCGGCGTTTTGGTGCAAGCAGAAGGCACAGGCACACCGTCCAGCTCCTCTGCCGGCAGCCTGTAAAAATCTGGAGTTGTGATATTATTCAGGGCAGTGTGCGCCCAGGGACCAATGCCTGGATTGCAGTCTGTGCGTTTTCCATGATCGATTGGAAAATTATTAAAAATGGGACCGTTCATTGATATTTCTCACATGTTGTATGCAGCAAATATAAAGGCAGTGGGGAGGCAATGGTGATTTCTGCCTTCCCGGTACTTTGACGTGGGGCGGTAGTGTTTGGCACATTTCTTTACTACTGTGTGGTATTCTTGTGGATGGCGCTTCCTGTTTACACCTCTGAGTAATGCTTTAGCGTAATCGTAGTTTATCCATTACGTCTTCATTCTTTAACCACCTCAGTAAAGGGCATTTTCCCCCCTTCCTGCCCAGGCCATTTTTCAGCTTTCAGCGCTGTCACACTTTGAATGACAATTGCGCGGTCATACAACACTGTACCCAAATTAAATTGTTATCATTTTGTCCCCACCAATAGAGCTTTCTTTTGGGGGTATTTGATCACCTCTGCGGTTTTTATTTTTTGCGCTATAAACAAAAGAAGAGTGAAAAGTTTAAAATGATATTAATAAATATATATATATATATATATATATATATATATATAATATATATATATATATTTTTTTTTTTTTTTTTTTTTTTACTTTTTGCTATACTAAATATCCCCAAAAAATATATGAAAAAATGTTTTTTCCCTCAGTTTAGGCCGATAAGTATTCTACAAAAAAAAAAAAAAAAAAAAACGCAATAAGTGTATATTGATTGGTTTGCACTAAAGTTATAGCGCCTACAAAATAGGGATAGATTTATAGCATTTTTTTTTTTTTTTTAACTAGTAATGGCGGCGATCTGCGATTTTTATCATTACTGCAATATTGCGGCGGACATATCGGACACTTTTGACCCATTTTTTGGGACCATTCACATTTTATACAGCGATCCGTGCTATAAAAATGCACTGATTACTGTGTAAATGTGACTGTCAGGGAAGGGGTTAACCACTAGGGGGCGCTGCAGGGGTTAATATGTTCCCTGGGAGTGATTCTAACTGTAGGGGGGAGGGGAACGATCGGGGTTTCTCTGTACTGGGAACCCACCATCGGTCTCCTCTCCTCTGACAGGACCGTGGAGCTGTGTGTTTACATGCACAGATCCACGGTCCTACTGTGTTACCGGGCAATCGCGGGTGCCCAGCGGACATCGCGGCCGCCGGGCACGCGCATCTGGTGCCCAGTGACGCGGCGGGGCGCTCGCTCCCTGGAGGGCCAGGAAGGGGAGGGCATCATATGATACCCTCCCGCCACAAGAGCTGCGCCGCCTGGCCGTCAATTGACAGCCGGCAGTCGCTAAGCCGTTAAGAATTCCAGGAACAGCAGAACTTTTAAAAATGTCTTGGCTTATAGGAGTGTAAAGACTAAAGTGGGGCACACTATATATTCCTCGACGTTTCACAGCAAATCAAAACCAATGAAAGAAAATTTGTACGCAAGTTCTTTAGAAATTGCGCAGCCTTTTTTTGATTTTTTCTTGTACGAAAAAACGGTACACAATCGTTCTGCGTACGAGAAAAATTTGAGGGATTTTTTTGCACGAAAATTCGGAATTGGCTGTCAAAAGTTCACTATACAAAGTCCATAAAAGACACGGATGAGGGAGTTTGGGGTGGAGGAACTTGTCTGGCCTGCACCTCAACCCGATGAATTAGAGCGGAGACTGCGAGCCAGGCCTTCTCATCCAACATCAGTGCCTGACCTCACTAATGCGCTTCTGGAAGAATGGTCAAACATTCCCATAGACACCCTCCTAAACCTAGTGGACGGCCTTCCCAGAAGAGTTGAAGCTGTTGGCCAACTCAATATTGAACCCTACGGACTAAACCCCCGTACACACGGTACAAATGTTGGCAGGGGATTGTGTGACTACAGACTGTTGGCCTAAAATCTGACCGTTAGTGCGCTCCTTCAGACAAATGTCCAACTTTCCGCCAACAAATGTTGGATGGCACGCTAGTAAATTTTCGGCGGACAACGGTATGTTGTCAGATTTTCGTATCGTCTGTACACAAGTCCTAAGTACAAACACGCATAATCGGAATCAACGCTCACCATGTGAACACGACATTAGCAGAAGGTGCCCAAAGGGTGGCGCTCAAGAGCTGAAATTCCACGTAGTACATCACCATGTTAGTGTTTGTTGGCCGAAAATTGTGTGCCATTAGTATGCAAGACAAGATCCTGGCACACGCCCGTCGGACAAAAGTCTGGCGCTCTCTTGGCCAACAATCCGATCGTGTGTACGAGGCTTTAGACTGGGATGTCATTAAAGTTACATAGTAGGTGAGGTTGAAAAAAAGACATCAAGTCCATCAAGTCCAACCTATGTGTGTGATTATATGTCAGTATTACATTGTATATCCCTGTATGTTGTGATCGTTCAGGTGCTTATCTAATAGTTTCTTGAATCTATCGATGCCCCCCGCTGAGACCACCACCTGTGGAAGGGAATTCCACATCGTTGCTGCTCTTACAGTAAAGAACCCGCTACGAAGTTTAAGGTTAAACCCCTTTTCTTCTAATTTTAATGAGTGGCCACGAGTCTTGTTAACCACTTCAGCCCCGGGAAGGATTTACCCCCTTCCTGACTAGAGCGTTATTTGCGATTCGGCACTGCGTTGGTTTAACTGACAATTGCGCGGTCGTGCGCGGGACGTGGCTCCCAAACCAAATTGACGTCCTTTTTTTTCCCACAAATAGAGCTTTCTTTTGGTGGTATTTGATCACCTCTGCGGTTTTAATTTTTTGCGCTAACAAAAAAAGAGCGACAAATTTTGAAAAAAAAAAAAAAAACGCATTATTTTTTACTTTTTGCTATAATAAATATCCCCCCAAAATGTATAAAAAAAAAAAAAAAATTTCCTCAGTTTAGGCCGATACGTATTCTACATATTTTTGGTAAAAAAAAAAAAAAAAAAAAATATAAAAAAAAAAAAAAATCGCAATAAGCGTATATTAATTGGTTTGCGCAAAAGTTATAGCGTTTACAAAATAGGGGATAGTTTTTATGGCATTTTTATAAAAAATTTTTTTTTACTAGTAATGGCGGCGATCAGCGAATTTTATAGTGACTGCGACATTATGGCGGACATGTCAGCCATTTTTGGGACCATTGTCATTTATACAGCAATCAGTGCTATACAAATGCACCGATTCCTGTGTAAATGGCACTGGCAGTGAAAGTGTTAACCAGGAGGTGGCAGTGAAGGCATTAACTTTGTCCTAGGGGCGTGTTTCTAACTGTGGGGGGGCGTGGCTGTGTTTTACACATCACTGATCTCTGCTCCAATCACAGGGAGCAGAGATCAGTGACACTGTTGCTAGGCAGAACGGGGAGATGCTTGTTTACTTTAGCATCTCCCCGTTCTTCCTCCCCGTGACACGATCGCGGGTATCCCCGTGACACGATCGCGGGTATCCCCGCGACGTTCGAGTCCGCGGGGGCCCGCGATCGGAACTCATGGAGGTCCCGACTGGCGCGTACGCGATGGCACGGCAGCAAATTTAAAGGGACGTACCTGTACGCCCTTATGCCTGTCCGTGCCATTCTCCGGACGTACATCTGTGTGCGCTGGTCAGGAACTGGTTAAGAAGCAGGACACATGCATGAGGCTTTTTATTTTATTTTTTGGTTGAATAAAGATTCGATTAGTTATATTTTCTATATTTTTGGATGCATAGAATGCACTTTTTGGTTAAAGTGGGGTGCCCCTTCAATTTTTTTATTTAAAAGTCATTTAAAAGTTATTTAAAAGTCAGTTAATAATCGGACACTTACCTGTCCCAGGGTCCAGCGATGCGGGGGAACGAATTCCCCCCTCGTTCCCCGCTCGGCGGCGCCGGCATTCTTACTGTGGCCACCCGGCTGTGGCTTCACAGCCAGGCACCCAATGCGCATGCGCGAGCGGTGCCGCGTGCCGTGATACGCCGCGCAGTCATCTGGGACCTGTCACGTGTCCCAGATGACTGACTGCGCCGAGGGGAAGTGACGTCAGCAGCTCGGGCACTGAAGGAGGCAGACTACGAGGGACCCCCTAGCAACAGGCATTTAGAGGCGAGTTAAAAAAAAAAAAAAAAAAAAATTGCAATTATTTTTATTTATTTTATTTATTTTTTTTAGGAACTTTAAGCTATTTTTTTATTTTTGGGGGGGGGGGGGGGGGGGGGGGGGGGGGGGGGGAACACCACTCAAGTTATATTATTATTATTATACACGATTTATATAGCGCCAACAGTTTACGCAGCGCTTTACAATGTATAGGGAGGGACAACACAATTACAGTTCTATTAGCAGATATCATGTCTAATTTTGTTTTCTTTTTTTAAACGCACAATAAAAAAAAATTGTGTAGAATAATACTCGGCTCTGTGTTTTACTTCAAATGACAGTTTGGGAGTCGGCAGTTACATTTAAAAAAAAAATACAATGTAAAATTGACAAGGGGCACCAACATAGTTGTTTAACCACTTCTCACCGGCCACTGTACATATACGGCCGGGTGGGAGCCGTCTACTTCCCGATGCGCTCATGTCACCCGGACACGGCGCATCTATGATCGGCAGGAGGGCTCTGTGATTGGCCCTCCTGTTCACAGGATGGCCGTGTCCAATCACAGCCGTCATGTGATGTAAGCAAACAGCCGGTTGCTAGGCAATCGGCTCTCCTCTCCTTACACGGAAGTCGTCGGTGAGGAGAGGAGAGCGGATCGCTGCAGCCAGCTGGTGATCAGTGAGTATGAGCTGTTTTTTTACAGCTTTTTACTCACTGATCACCAGTGTAGTGTCCCCACAGTAAAACACACATGTCCCCACAGTAAAACACACATGTCCCCAAAACATAAAAACACCTGTCCCAGTAAAATCACATGTCCCAATGATTATCTGCACACATATGTCCGTGATCACCTGCACACATCTGTACATGATCATTTGCGTACATATGTCCGTGATCACGCGAACCAATTATTATACACTTAACGGAATTTATTTTTTTACTAAAAACATGTAGCAGAATACATTTTGGCTTAAATTTTATGACAAAATTTGATTTTATTGGATTTCTTTTAAAAAAGAAAGGAGAAAATATAGTTTTTTTTTCTAAATTTCCGCTTATATCGCAAAAAATAAAAAACGGAGTCGTGACTAAATACCACCAAACTAAAGCTCTATTTGTGCAAACAAAATGATAAAAATTTCATTTGGGTACAGCATTGCATGACCGCGCAATTGTCATTGAAAGTGCGAGAGCGCTGAAAGCTGAAAATTGGTCTGGGAAGGAAGGGGCTGTATTGCCCTGTATTGTAGTGGTTAAGATCAAAGATACAACTAAGAGATAATGGTGTTGTGGTAACTTGCCCCAAAAAAATAAAAAAAATAAAAAAGCATAATAATATTATTCTTGATATCACTAGAAAAAAAAGCCTTTGAAAAATAAATTTGGCCGAACTCCATCAGTATCACCAGCAAAGCAGCTTCATTATTATCCCATTACAGAAGAAGAGAATTGTGCGCTGCATTTCCAGAATTCAGAATTTGCCGCGTCACGAATGTTTCCATTACGGTCGCTAGTTTACAAGACCGACCGCTTCCGCGCATGCGTGTTTGTACTTTGGATTTTTGTCCAACGGAAAATCCGACAACAGACATTTGTCCGCGGAAAATTTATAAGCCTGCCATCCAACATTTGTCCATGAAAAGTTGGCCAACAATTGTCCGATGGAGCGTACACACGGACGGATTTTCCGCCAACAGCCTCTCATCACCCAATTGCCGTCGGAAAATCTGATTGCGTGTACGAGGCTTTAGTGGGCCCCGAGGACAGGGTTGATGCCCTAGAGCAGTGATGGCGAACCTATGGCACGCGTGCCACAGCTGGCACGCAGAGCCATCTCTGTGGGCACATGAGAGGGTCCAGGACAGAGCTAGAGGTCTCTCTCTCCTCTCAGCCCCCCTCCCTCTTTTTCAGCCCCCCCTCTTTGTGTCCCCTTCTCTCTTTGTCCCCCTTCTCTTTCCCCCATCTCTCTCTCTCTCTCTCCCTGTCCTCCTCCCTCTCTGTTCCTCCTCCCTCAGCTCACCTCTCTCTCTCTCAGCCCTCTCCCTCTCTCTGTTGCCCCCCTCTCTCAGCATCTCTCTCACACCCCTCTCTCTGTCCCTCTCTCCCCTCTCCCTCTCTGTCCCCTCTCCCTCTCTGTCCCCCCTCTCCCTCTCCCCCTCTCTCCCTCTCTGTCCCCTCTCCTCTCTCTGTCCCCTCTCCTCTCTCTGTCCCCCTCTCTCTGTCCCTGTCCCCCTCCCTCTCTGTCCCTGTCCCCCCTCCCTCTCTGTCCCCTGTCCCCCCTCCCTCTCTGTCCCCTGTCCCCCCTCCCTCTCTGTCCCCTGTCCCCCCTCCCTCTCTGTCCCCTGTCCCCCCTCCCTCTCTGTCCCCTGTCCCCCCTCCCTCTCTGTCCCCTGTCCCCCCTCCCTCTCTGTCCCCTGTCCCTCTCTGTCCCCTGTCCCCTCTCCCTCTCTGTCCCCTGTCCCTCTCCCTCTCCTCTCTCTGTCCCCTCTCCTCTCTCTGTCCCCTGTCCCCTCTCCCTCTCCTCTCTCTGTCCCCTCTCCTCTCTCTGTCCCCTCTCCTCTCTCTGTCCCCCCTCCCTCTCTGTCCCCCCTCCCTCTCTGTCCCTGTCCCCCCTCCCTCTCTCCCTCTGTCCCCTCTCCCTCTGTCCCCTCTCCTCTCTCTCCCTCTGTCCCCTGTCCTCCCTCCCTCTCTGCCCCCTCTCCCTCTCTCCTCTCCCTCTCTGTCCCCTCTCCCTCCTCTCTCTCTGTCCCCCCCCTCTCTCTCTGTCCCCCCCTCTCTCTCCTCTCCCCCCTGTCCCTCTCTCCCTCTGTCCCCTCTCCCTCTCTCTGTCCCCTCTCCCTCTCTCTCAGCATCTCTCACAACCTTCTCTCCCTCTCTCTGTCCCCTCTCCCTCTCTCTCAGCATCTCTCACAACCTTCTCTCTCTCTCTCTCTCTCTCTCTCTCTCTCATTGCCGTGTTGGCACTTTGCAACACGAAACCCATGTATTTATTTCAGTTTGGGCACTCGGGCTCAAAAAGGTTCGCCATCACTGCCCTAGAGAATAAAATAGTGGCAGTTCCAATTTATTTATGTCACATGATATCAGAGCAAAATTCTCAGTATATAATACACTAAAGTTAATTTTATGGCAAACAAACGCAATAAGTTACCTGATTTTTTATTTTTTTTTTGGGGGCAAAATATAAAAGCGGTTAGAGACCCAACATGTCAAACCATAAATCTCCGTGCGCCTGTGAAACGGCGACAATCTTCAGTACCCGATATTTTCCATAGGCAACCATTTAAAAGCCCCTATAGGTCATCGGTTTCGTTTTTATGAAGGTCTTGCGCTCATTCGGGCATTCGTGCCACATGTGTGTATCGCAATCATTATTTTCAGGCGTGTGCGTTTACGTTTGTACGTGCGTATAATTTTTTTTGGGGGGGGGGAGGGGGGATTTTATGTGATTGGGTGTAACTTTAACAATTACATTTTTTTCACGTAACTTTTTTTTTCCATCACATAGGGGTCAAAAAGTATGTGATGATTTTCGGGTGACAGGTTTTCTTTAACCACATGCCGACCGCGCTATAGTCAAAAGACGGCTAAAGCGCGGTCGGCTTATCCTGGGAGGACGTCCTCCCAGAAACTTGCTCCCGCGCGCCCCCTGGGGCGCGCACTCGGGAACATCCGTGACCGCCGGGTCCCGAGGACCCGGCGCATCACGGATCACGGTAAAACGGCCGCTGATAGCGGCCGTTTACCACATGATCGCTCCGTCAAATGACGGAGCAATCACATGTACACAAACCAACGTCACGTCATGACGCCGGTTCCTCCCTCCCCTCTCTGTACCGTTCGGTACAGAGAAGGGAGAAGCGGAGAGGGGGAGAGACGGGACCAGCGCTGTGGGCTGGATGTGTAGTGTCCACAGCGCTGGTCAATACACTGCCACCACTGTGCAATACTCTGCACCCACTGTGCAATGCTCGGCCACCAACCACCGTGCAATACTCTGCCAATACTCTGCCAATACTCTGCCAATACTCTGCCAATACTCTGCCAATACTCTGCCAATACTCTGCCAATACTCTGCCAATACTCTGCCAATAAATTTTAATAGAAACAAAGAATTTTTATTTATTTTTTTTACCGAATTTTCAGTATATTTTGATTTATAGCGCAAAAAATAAAAAACCCAGCGGTGATTAAATACCACCAAAAGAAAGCTGTATTTGTGTGAAAAAAAGGACACAAAATTCATTTGGGTTCAGTGTTGCATGACGGAGTAATTGTCATTTAAAGTGTGAGAGCACCGAAAGCTGAAAATTGGTCTGGTTAGGAAGGGGGTTTAAGTGCCCAGTGGGTAAGTGGTTAACGAGACATCCAGGGACTAAAAGACGCAGCATGTCTCCCCCGGGGGCGCCACTGAATGTAATGCAAATCACACTGCAATACATTATTTCCTGACCTTGATGGGCGGGGAAACTATCAATGGGGACCCGGAAGTGACGTCATGCAGGTCACTCCTGGATCAGCAACTAGAAGGGGAGGAGAGCGGATTCCCCGATGGCACCGCTATGCCAGTCCTGAGCCAGGAGATGGGCACGTTGAGCCTGGGATACATAGCAAAGGGGAGGGGGATACATAGCAAAGGGGAGGGGGATACATAGCAAAGGGGAGGGGGATACATAGCAAAGGGGAGGGGGATACATAACAAAAAGGGGGGGATACATAACAAAAAGGGGGGGGGGGATACATAGCAAAAAGGGGGGGGGGGGATACATAGCAAAAAGGGGGGGGATACATAGCAAAGGGGGGGATATATAGCAAGGGGGGGGCAGCAGAGGCGCCAGGACACAAAACAAATATCCTCAAGATCCATCAGCCAAAAAATAAGAATAAATTAGAACATAATACAGCACAAAATCATCTGATCAACCCAACTATAAAATGAAATAATATTTATTAGAAAACCAAAAACTATACAATAAAAGATAGAAATGTCGACAGACTAGATTGGGACACTTTATAGTATTCCATAGAGATACAGGATATTCATTATTAAAAGGAGGAAGAAATAAAAAATAAATAAATAAATAAAACATGTGAGCCAGGAGGAATTTTTTTTGGCAAAAAGCAGTTCCATCCAATCAGACAAAGCCGCTGTCTGTGTATTCTGAGAGCCGCTGATCACTTCTGAAAAGGAGTCTTAAAGGGTAACTCCACTTTCAACAGAACAAGATAAAATAAAAATAATATATAGCATACATAATTGCGACACAAGTAATATTGTTCTGTCACCAAAGTGACAGGTGACAGAACATCCCCCCCCAAAGTGACAGATGACTGTACACTCCCACCTCCCAAAGTGACAGGTGACAGCCCCCCCCCTCAAAGTTACGTGGCCCCCCCTAAATTGACAGGACCCCCCCAAAGTGACAGGACCCCCCACCCCAAAGTGACAGGACCCCCCCCCCAAAGTGACAGGACCCCCCCCCAAAGTGACAGGTGACAGGACCCCCCCCCCCAAGGTGACAGGACCCCCCCCCCCCAAAGTGACAAGTGACAGGACCCCCCCAAAGTGACAGGACCCCCCCCCCCCCCCCCAAAGTGACAGGTGACAGGACCCGTCCCACAAAGTGACAGGTGACAGGACCCCCCCCCCCCAAAGTGACAGGACCCCCCCTCAATGTGACATGGCCCCCCTAAATTGACAGGACCCCCCCCCAAAGTGACAGGACCCCCCCCCCTCAAAGTGACATGCCCCCCCCCCTAAATTGACAGGACCCCCCCAAAGCGACAGGTCCCCCGACCCCAAAGTGACAGGACCCCCCCCCCAAAGTGACAGGTGACAGGACCCCCCCCCCAAAGTGACAGGTGACAGGACACCCCCCCCCCAAAGTGACAGGACCCACTCCCCCCAAAGTGACAGGTGACAGGACCCCCCCCCCCAAAGTGACAGGTGACAGGACCCCCCCCCCAAAGTGACAGGTGACAGGACCCCCCCCCAAAGTGACAGGTGACAGGACACCCCCCCCCCAAAGTGACAGGACCCACTCCCCTCAAAGTGACAGGTGACAGGACCCCTCCCCCCCAAAGTGACAGGTGTCAGGACCCAACCCAAAGTGACAGGACCCCCCCCCAAAGTGACAGGTGACAGGACGCCCCCCCCCCAAGTTACAGGTGACAGGACCCCCCCCCCCAAAGTGACAGGTGACAGGACCCCCCCACCCCCCAAAGTGACAGGTGACAGGACCCCCCACCGCCAAAGTGATAGGTGACAGGACCCCCCACCGCCAAAGTGATAGGTGATGGGACACGCCCCTTCAATGTGACAGGATGTCCACCCATAATGTAACAGATGACAGGACGTTCCCCTTTCCCTCCAATGTGACATGAAACTCCTCTAAAAAGTGACAGGCGACAGGACCCCCCCCCCCCCAAAAGTGACAGGAACCCCCCCCCCAAAGTGACAGGTGACAGGACCCCCCACCCCCAAAGTGATAGGTGGCAGGACCCCCCCCCCCCCCCCCCCCAAAGTGACAGGTGACAGGACCCCCCACCCCCAAAGTGACAGGACCCCCCCCCCAAAGTGACAGGTGACAGGACCCCCCCACCCCCCAAAGTGACAGGTGACAGGACCCCCCACCCCCCAAAGTGACAGGTGGCAGGACCCCCCCCAAAGTGACAGGTGACAGGACCCCCCAAAGTGACAGGACCCCCCCCCCCAAAGTGACAGGTGGCAGGACCCCCCCCCCCCCCCCCCCCCCCCAAAGTGACAGGTGACAGGACCCCCCACCCCCAAAGTGACAGGACCCCCCCCAAGGTGACAGGACCCCCACCCCCAAAGTGACAGGTGACAGGACCCCCCACCCCCAAAGTGACAGGTGACAGGACCCCCCACCCCCAAAGTGATAGGTGGCAGGACCCCCCCCCCCCCCCAAAGTGACAGGTGACAGGACCCCCCCAAAGTGACAGGACCCCCCCCCAAAGTGACAGGTGGCAGGACCCCCCCCCCCCCCAAAGTGACAGGTGACAGGACCCCCCCAAAGTGACAGGACCCCCACCCCCCCAAAGTGACAGGACCCCCCACCCCCAAAGTGACAGGCGACAGGTCAACCCCCCCCCCCCCCCAAATGACAGGACACCCCCAAAGTGACAGGCGACAGGACACTCCCCTCCAATGTGACTTGATGCCCCCCCCATAATGTGACAGATGACAGGACGTCCCCCTTCCCCCGAATGTGACAGGTCAGCCCCTCAAATGTGACATGAAACTCATCTCCAATGTGACCTCCCCTCACCGCAAAGTGACAGGTGACAGGACCCCCCCCCCCCGCAAAGTGACAGGACCCCCCCCCCCCCCCCCAAAGTGACAGGTGACAGGACCCCCCCCCCCAAAGTGATAGGTGATGGGACACGCCCCTTCAATGTGACAGGATGTCCACCCATAATGTGACAGATGACAGTACGTTCCCCCTTCCCTCCAATGTGACATGAAACTCCTCTAAAAAGTGACAGGCGACAGGTCAACCCCCCCAAATGACATGTGACAGGACACCCCCCCCCCCCAAAGTGACAGGCGACAGGACACTCCCCTCCAATGTGACATGATGCCCCCCCCCATAATGTGACAGATGACAGGACGTCCCCCTTCCCCCGAATGTGACAGGTCAGCCCCTCAAATGTGACATGAAACTCATCTCCAATGTGACCTCCCCTCACCCCAAAGTGACAGGTGGTAGGACACTCCCCTCCAATGTGACAGATGACAGGATATCCCCCTCCCCTCCAATGTGACAGATGACAGGATATCCCCCTTCCCTCCAATGTGACAGATGACAGGATATCCCCCTTCCCTCCAATGTGACAGATGACAGGATATCCCCCTTCCCTCCAATGTGACAGATGACAGGATATCCCCCTTCCCTCCAATGTGACAGATGACAGGATATCCCCCTCCCCTCCAATGTGACAGATGACAGGATATCCCCCTTCCCTCCAATGTGACAGGTGACAGAGCGCCCCTCACCCCAACGTGACATGTAGGAGATGTCAGTGACCCGGATGTGAGGTGCTCTGTGTAGGGAGGTGATGTTGGAGTTTAGTGTCCGTTATCTCCATCTCTCCCCCCCCCCTCTATCCCCGGTCCTCTCACCTCCCCCGGTGTCTCCTCCTCAGTCTCTCGCCTCTCCTCCTCCTCCTCCCGCCATCTTGTGTTTGTATGGTGGGGGGAGCGCGCCCTGTCACGTGACCGCGGGTCTGTAGACACGTGACTGTACCTCCGGTGACGTCACTCCCCCGGAGTGTTCCGAGAGCTCCTCCGTGTCCATCACCTACCTACCCCCGGACACCCCCTACCTACCCACCTACACCCTGCCTACCTACCTACACCCTGCCTACCTACCGGACACCGCACCCTCCAACCCGGACACCCCCTACCTACCCCCGGACACCCCCTACCTACCCACCTACACCCTGCCTACCTACCTACCGGACACCGCACCCTCCAACCCGGGCACCGCCTACCTACCGGACTCCGCACACCCCCCGGCCCCGGACAAGTCCTCCTTCTCCACATAATAATTATAAACACTTTAGGAATGCAGAGAGGAGAAATCTGCAGATCAGCACAGGATTGGTGTGAACCTGGAAGCATGCTGTCCATCCATAAGGGGCGCACAGGCCACATCCCCCCATCCATGTGTCCGGCCCCAGGGGCGGCTGGTGCTCAACATTTTATTGAGGGGCGCAAACAAACTAACTGAAAAAAATATCAAATGCCCCCACTGTGCCCGCCGTCAAATGCCCCCACTGTGTCCATCAAATGCCCCAACTGTGCCCGCCGTCAAATGCCCCCACTGTGTCCATCAAATGCCCCCACTGTGCCCGCCGTCAAATGCCCCCACTGTGTCCATCAAATGCCCCCACTGTGCCCGCCGTCAAATGCCCCCACTGTGTCCATCAAATGCCCCCACTGTGCCCGCCGTCAAATGCCCCCACTGTGTCCATCAAATGCCCCCACTGTGCCCGCCGTCAAATGCCCCCACTGTGTCCATCAAATGCCGCCACTGCCCATCAAATGCCACCACTGCCCGTCAAATGCAGCCACTGTGCCCATCAAATGCCACCACTGCCCATCAAATGCCACCACTGTGCCCATCAAATGCAGCCACTGTGCCTGTCAAATGCCACCACTGCCCGTCAAATGCTGCCACTGTGTCCGTCAAATGCAGCCACTGTGCCCGTCAAATGTAGCCACTGTGCCCATCAGATGCCACCACTGTGTCCTTCAAATGCAGCCACTGTGCCCATCAAATGCCACCACTGCCCGTCAAATGCAGCCACTGTGCCCATCAAATGTAGCCACTGTGCCCATCAAATGCCGCCACTATGTCCGTCAAATGCAGCCACTGTGCCCGTCAAATGCAGTCACTGTGCCTGTCAAATGCAGCCACTGTGCCCGTCCAATGCAGCCACTGTGCCCGTCAAATGCAGCCACTGTGCCCTTTAAATGCTGCCACTGCCCGTCAAATGCTGCCACTGTGCCTGTCAAATTCCGCCACTGTGCCTGTCAAATGCCGCCACTGTGCCCGTCAAATTCTGCCTCTGTGCCCGTCAAATGCAGCCACAGTGCCCGTCAAATGCAGCCACAGTGCCCGTCAAATGCTGCCACTGTGCCTGTCAAATGCCGCCACTGTACCCATCAAATGCAGCCACTGTGCCCGCCAAATGCAGCCACTGTGCCCGTCAAATTCCGCCACTGTGCCCGTCAAATGCCGCTGAGGGTGTTGGGGGAGATGGGATTAGTAGCAGAGGTGGTGGTGGGGGGATAGAATCAGTCCACTGATGGTGGTGGGGGGGATAGGATCAGTAGCGGTGGTGGTGGTGGTATAGGGCTGACATCAGAGGAGGTGGCGGTATTGGGGATAGGGATGACATCAGTGGTGGGGATAGGGATGACATCAGTCCACTGCCACTTATGTCACCCCTATCCCCACCACTGGTGTCATCCCTATCCCCTCCCATCACCACTGCCTGATGAGAGGGGGATGGGATCAGTTAGAGGCAGCGGGATGGATGGGATCAGGGGAAGAGGGATGGTGGGATGAATGGGATCAGGGGCAGAGGGGTGGATGGATGGGATCAGTGGCAGAGGAATGGTGGGAGTGATGGGATCAGGGGCGGTGGGATGGATAGGATCAGGGGCAGAGGGGTGGATGGATGTGATCAGTGGCAGAGGGATGGTGGGAGTGATGGGATCAGGGGCAGAGGCATGGTGGGATGGATGAGATCAGTGGCAGAGGGATGGCGGGATGGATGTGATCAGGGGCAGAGGGATGGATGGGATCAGGGGTAGAGGGATGGATGGGATCAGGGGCAGAGGCATGGTGGGATGGATGGGATCAGGGGCGGTGGGATGGATGGGATCAGGGGCAGATACATGGTGGGATGGATGGGATCAGGGCAGAGGGATGGTGGGATGGATGGGATCAGGGGCAGAGGGATTGATGGGATCAGAGGCATGATGGGATGGATGGGATCAGGGGCAGAGGCATGGTGGGATGGATGGGATCAGGGGCGGTGGGATGGATGGGAACAGGGGCAGAGGGATGGATGGGATCAGGGGCAGAGGCACGGTGGGATGGATGGGATCAGTGGCAGAGGAATGGTGGGAGTGATGGGATCAGGGGCGGTGGGATGGATGGGATCAGGGGCGGTGGGATGGATGGGATCAGGGGCAGAGGGGTGGATGGATGGGATAAGGGGCAGAGGGATGGTGGGAGTGATGGGATCAGGGGCAGAGGCATGGTGGGATGGATGTGATCAGTGGCAGAGGGATGGTGGGATGGATGTGATCAGGGGCAGAGGGATGGTGGGATGGATGGGATCAGGGGTAGAGGGATGGATGGGATCAGGGGCAGAGGCATGGTGGGATGGATGGGATCGGGGCAGATGCATGGTGGGATGGATGGGATCAGGGGCAGAGGGATGGATGGGATCAGGGGCAGAGGGATTGGTGGGATCAGGGGCAGAGGCATGGTGGGATGGATGGGATCAGGGGCAGAGGCATGGTGGGATGGATGGGATCAGGGGCGGTGGGATGGATGGGATCAGGGGCAGAGGGATGGATGGGATCAGGGGCAGAGGCATGGTGGGATGGATGGGATCAGGGGCGGTGGGATGGATGGGATCAGGGGCAGAGGGATGGTGGGATGGATGGGATCAGGGGCAGAGGGATTGATGGATCAGGGGCAGAGGCATGTGGGATGGATGGGATCAGGGGCAGAGGCATGGTGGGATGGATGG
Source organism: Lithobates sylvaticus (assembly GCA_028564925.1). Lineage (NCBI taxonomy): Eukaryota > Metazoa > Chordata > Amphibia > Anura > Ranidae > Lithobates > Lithobates sylvaticus. The sequence goes on from CM053029.1 coordinate 594,265,090, forward strand.
GATCAGGGGCGATGGGATCAGGGGCAGAGGGATGGTGGGATGGATGGGATCAGGGGCGTTAACCCCTAGTTCACCAGTTTATATCGGATTACTCATTGTACCATTATCCACCTGTACTATTAACACCTTAACCCCTTTCACTACCACACTATAGCCATATTACGCTGTACTTTGCCGGGTAGCTCTCATATGACGTCCTCCCATGGTCGCGTTGCCTGCGCGCCCCCTGCGGCGCGCATCGGCAGTGATCTGTGATCGGGGTAAAGAGCCAATCACGGAGGCTCTTTACCACGTGATCGGCTGTGTCCAGTCACAGTTGATCACAAATGTATAAAGGATTTTCCGGTCACCTGACTCACTGCACCAGTCTGCTCCGCCTCCTGCCATCATGTCACATATCTGATTGTTAGATGGACCTTGCTTTGTGCACTGGTGCGCAGTCATGTTGGAACAGGAAGGGGCCGTCCCAAACTGTTCCCACAAAGTTGAGAGCATGAAATTGATCAAAATGTCTTGGTATGGGGGGGAGGGGGGATTATGGTGTGGGGTTGTTTTTTCAGGGTTGGGCTTGGCCCCTTATATTCAGTGAAAGGAACTCTTAAGGCGTCAGCATAACAAGACATTTTGGACAATTTCATGCTCCCAACTTTGTGGGAACAGTTTGGGGACGGCCCCTTCCTGTTCCAACATGACTGCCCATCAGTGCACAAAGCAAGGTCCATAAAGACACGGATGAGCGAGTTTGGGGTGGAGGAACTTGACTGGCCTGCACAGAGTCCTGACCTCAACCTGATAGGACACCTTTGGGATGAATTAGAGCGGAGACTGCGAGCCAGCAGTCCTGACCTCACAAATGCTCTTCTGGAAGAATGCTCAAACATTCCCATAGACACACCCCTAAACCTTGTGGACGGCCTTCCCTGAAGACCATGACCAGGTCCCATCATGCCTCTGGGTCTCATGCTTGCGGCTGTCAGAGCCTTGCTGTGCCTCATGGGACTTGTAGTTCTGCAAACACCTTGAGGTCCGCTAATTGCCTATCCCTGCTATAGTGTATACTACGAGAAAAAATGAATTGCCCTGTTTGGGGTTGGCTTGAAGAAAAGGTGGCAACCCCATACGGTAAAACTTTATCAGTGCCAAAAAAAGTTTTGTCAATGAACAAAACTTCGAAAAACTTAAGACTCGCCATGGAATACAGGGACCGTGGCAAAAACATTCCAGACAGTCCTCCAGATATGGCAAGCCGGTGGTGGCCGCATACTAGCCGCAGATTTATCATTGCCAGATGAAGGATCCTCAATCATGTGATCTTCAGTCCTGAACAGGACATGCCAAGTCCTTCTGCCTCCAGGCACCTCACAGCCCACACATGCTTCTCAGAAAGCAGCAAAAATTAGAAGTCTTTCGTTGAAACCAATGTACCATATATACTCGAGTATAAGCCGACCCGAATATAAGCCGAGGCACCGAATTTTCCCACAAAAAACTGGGAAAACGTATTGACTCGAGTATAAGCCTACGGTGAGAAATGCGCAGCTACTGTAAGTGGAAAAGAGGGTCAACAATGCCCATTTGCAGCCTCACTGTGCCCATTTGCAGCCATAGGTCCCCCGAACTTGGTAGTTAAGGGTTCCTAGATGCCCCCTAGCTACAGCCAAAATTTGGGGTCTCTGGACCCAAAGGGTCCCGAAATGACATTGCTGCAGATGGACACAGTTGACCGAATATCAAGGCCACTTGGTGCTAGAAACCCCAAACCCAGTGGAACCAGCACTACAACATATCCAAAGATGGGGTTCCTAGCACTAAGTAGCCCCGAGATACGGGGCCCCAAAGTCGGTTCGGATAATGTCAAGCACTTTTCTGCAGCAGAGAATGACATTTTCAGAACCGACTTTGGGGCCCCGTATCTCGGGGCCACTTGGTGCCAGGAACCCCATCTTTGGATATGTTGTAGTGCTACTTGCACTGGGTTTGCACACCAAATGGGGTTCCTAGCACCAAGTGGACCTGAGATACGGTGCTAGGAACCCCAAATTTGGATATGTTGTAGTGGCCCCCGAGATACGGGGCCCCAAATTCGGGTCGGAAAATGTCAAGCACTTTTCTGCAGCAGAGAATGACATTTTTCGAACCGACTTTGGGGCCCCGTATCTCGGGGGCCACTTGGTGCTAGGAACCCAAAATGTGATGTGCAAACCCAGTGGAACCAGCACTACAACATATCCAGCTGGGGTTTCTAGCACTAAGTGGCCCCGAGATATGGAGCCCCAAATTCGGGTCGGAAAATGTCAAGCACTTTTCTGCAGCAGAGAATGACATTTTCATAACCGACTTTGGGGCCCGGTATCTCGGGGCCACTTGGTGCCAGGAACCCCAAATTTGGATATGTGGCAGTGTTGGTTCCACACCAAATTTGGGGTTCCTAGCACTAAGTGTCCCTGAGATACGGGGCCCCAAAGTCGGGTGGGAAAATGTCAAGCACTTTTCTGCAGCAGAGAATGACATTTTCCGACCCGAATTTGGGGTCCCTAGCACCCCGAGATACGGGGCCCCAAAGTCGGTCAACTGTGTCCATCTGCAGCAATGTCATTTCGGGACCCTTTGGGTTCAGCACATTTTTTTGTGCTGAAAATGCCCCCCTCGGCTTATACTCGAGTCAAGCACTTTTCTGCAGCAGAGAATGACATTTTCCGACCCCGACTTTGGGGCCCCGTATCTCGGGGACACTTAGTGCTAGGAACCCCAAATTTGGTGTGGAACCAACACTGCCACATATACAAATTTGGGGTTCCTAGCACTAAGTGGCCCCCGAGATACGGGGCCCCAAAGTCGGTTCGGAAAACGTCATTCTCTGCTGCAGAAAAGTGCTTGACTCAAGTATAAGCCGGAGGGGGGCACTTTCAGGACACAAAAAATGTGATGAAAAACTCGGCTTATACTCGAGTATATACGGTAGATAATTCTTTCGCAGGAGATCGCCACGATGATGCAGAAGACTTTAGCAATTATATATGAATGAATATTGAATTACCTTTCCATAGGAGACATTGTTGAGTGTTGAATGTGCTCTGCACAACGATCGGCTTCTCCTAATGATCCAGCAGTGAGTGAGACGCTCGCCCCGTCCCTCTGACTCGCAGTGTGATGGGGAAACCCTGTGGTTTTTTTAGAACACGCACCGAGTCTTTGTAACATGCTGAGATTCCAGTTGGGAGGTGGAGGAAGTCACACAGACGAGCCGCTTTCTGCTCGTGTTCTTGGCGAAGGTTTCTTGGGCCACGCTGGGCTCGTTCCTTTCCAAGGTCTGAGGAATGTTTTTCTTGGAAAACAAAAAAAAAAAAAGGAACAGCTGCTAAAACTCTTAACCAGGTGCTGGCAGGAGAAGAGGCCTGAGGTTCCACCAGCTGAAGAATTCCACGGTGCGGGAATTATTATTACCGCATAGAAATAAAGTGCCGATAGGAAGCTGAGAATGACAATTGCGCGGTCATGCTACACTGTACCCATATGATATTTTTTTCCACACAAATAGAGCTTTCTTTTGATGGTATTTGATCAAGACTGTTTTTTTATTTTTATTTTCTTGCTAAACAAACAAAAAAAGACCTAGAATGCAAGCAGCTAATTTTTCTCCTTTATTGATGTGTGCTGATGAGGCTGCACGGATAGGGAACTGATAAGAAGGCACTGAAGAGGAAGCATTGATGGGCACTGATTGGCAGCACTGATGAGGAGGCACTGTTAGGCAGCACTGATGGGCACTGATAAGGAGACACGGATGGGCACTGATAAGGAGGCACCGAAGAGGAGTCATTGATGGGCACTGATAAGGCAGCACTGATGGACACCACTGATAGGCACTGAGGAGCACTGATAGGCAGCACTGCAGGGCAGCACTGATGGGCACTGATAGGCAGCACTGATGGGCACTGATAAGGCAGCAATGATGGGCACTGATGAGGAGGCACTGAAGAGGAGGCATTGATGGGCACTGATAAGGCAGCAATGATGGGCACTGATGAGGAGGCACTGAAGAGGAGGCATTGATGGGCACTGATGAGGCAGCACCGATGGACACTGATGATGAGGCACTGATAGGCAGCACTGATGGGCACTGATAAGGCAGCACTGATGAGGAGGCACTGATGGGCACTGATAAGGCAGCACTGATGGACACTGATGAGGAGGCACTGATAGGCAGCACTGATGAGCACTGATGAGGAGGCATTGATGGGCACTGATAAGGCAGCACTGATGGACACTGATGAGGAGGCACTGATAGGCAGCACTGATGAGCACTGATGAGGAGGCACTGATGGGCACTGATAAGGCAGCACTGAAGAGGATGCACTGATAGGGCAGCACTGATGGACACTGATAAGGAGGCACTGATGGGCACTCATAGGCAGCACTGATGGGAACTGATGTGACAAGGAAGCACTGATTAGGAGGCTCTGATAGCAGCACTGATGGACACTGATAAGGTGACACTGATGGGCACTGGTAAGGTGGCACTGATGGGCAGTGGGCACAGATGAGCCGACACTGATGAGATAGATTTTTTATAAAATACCGATATGGTCCCATCATAGAAATGTATTTTAAGGCCTCATGCACACTGGACGTTTTTACAGCTACTGTTTTCAGCTTTAGGCATTTTTTTTTTCTGCAGCCAGTAAACTCCCCAGCATGTTTTTCTGTCTGTCCATGCACACATTTTGGCAGAAACCCCCCTCAGAACTAGTGGGTTTGATGAGGAGTTTTAGGGCTCACGTACACAAGGCAGCTGAAAATCTTTTCTGAACACTGGAAAACGTGACAGCCGGAAACCGGATGGTGAAAAACGTCCATTTTACAGCTTTTGCACACCACGTTTATGCGAGTTTATGAGCATTTGAGGCAGTGCCGATCCTGACCTCCCTGGGGCCCTAAGCAAAATTCTGCTAAGGGGCCCTCTACCTGACCCGTGATGCCGTGAGCTATGTAAACCATTTGCCATTGCCACACAGTCACACCTGACACTTCAGCGCTCCCAATACAATCCTCCCTCCTTTAAACAAAACAGTCAAAGAATAAGTACAACAATATAGAACAGACATTATATATTTATCTTTACATATCTGAGTGTGGATCCCCCACTTACATCAGGGTCCCCAGAGAGCCCCCCCTTACACCAGGATCCCCAGAGAGCCCCCCTTACACCAGGGTCCCCAGAGAGCCCCCCCTTACACCAGGGTCCCCAGAGAGCCTCCCCCTTACACCAGGGTCCACAGAGAGCCCCCCCCCTTACACCAGGGTCCCCAGAGAGCCCCCCTTACACCAGGGTCCCCAGAGAGCCCCCCCTTACACCAGGGTCCCCAGAGAGCCCCCCCCTTACACCAGGGTCCCCAGAGAGCCCCCCCTTACACCAGGGTCCCCATAGAGCCCCCCCTTACACCAGGGTCCCCATAGAGCCCCCCCTTACACCAGGGTCCCCAGAGAGGCACCCCTTACATCAGGTCCCCAGAGAGCACCCCCCTTACATCAGGGTCCCCCGAGAGCACCCCCTTACATTAGGGTCCCCAGAGAGCACCCCCTTACATTAGGGTCCCCAGAGAGCACCCCCCCTTACATTAGGGTCCCCAGAGAGCACCCCCCTTACATTAGGGTCCCCAGAGAGCATCCCTATAAAGCCCCTCCTTACATCGGGGTCCCCAGAGAGCCCCCCATACATCAGGGTCCTCAGAGAGCCTCCCTACTTACATCAGGGTCTGCAGCATTGCCCTTTACATCAGAGTTCCCCCTTGCACTGTAAGGTGGAATCCTGCATACTATGATGTAAAGGGGAACTCTGGGAATGTGGGAGGACTCTGGTGACCAGAGAAAGAAAACACTAAGATAAGGGGGTTTACTGATATAAGGGGGAAACCTTTATATCAGTGCCCCCTTACAATATTGTATTGACCCCCCCTAGACTGGTCTGGCGGTGCTGTCACTGACCTCCTCTCAGGTGCATCATGCAGGGCTCAGTCAGGCGGCTCCAGCTTGGTGGCTCTGGTTTTATCCCATAGTTTCCTCTCCACAGTCCATACATGTCTGACTTCTCCCATGACCCCCATCCTGGCTGTGCTCCCTCTCTTGACTCAGGGGAGGTCAGAGGCTGCGGATGGGACAACAGGAGAGGTCAGAGGCTGTGGGGGGGGCAACAGGAGAGGTCAGAGGCTGCGGGGGGGGCAACAGGAGAGGTCAGAGGCTGCGGGGGGCAACAGGAGCAGGGCCGGATTAACATAGGGGCTATTGGAGCTGCAGCTCCAGGCCCCTTTCTCAAGATAGGCCCATTTGGTGGGTAGGTAGCTAAATACCTACTTCACCACTGGTTAAAATATGGGGCTGCTATCATCTATGGTCCTGGAGATATGGGGCTGCTTGTGCAGTCGGTCAGAAGCTACATAAAGAGCGGCCAGTTTAAATACAAACTGGAACACTCTGCAGCAGACTGAGAGGATGAGATCACAGTGCTTATAATAATTATTTGTATATTACTTATGGTAATTAACCCCTCGCCACCCAGGCCAATTCTGACACTTCTCTCCTACATGTAAAAATCATCATTTTTTTTGCTAGAAAATTACTCAGAACCCTCAAGCATTATATATATATATATATATTGTTTTAGCGGACACCCTATGGAATAAAATGGTGGTCTTTGCAACTTTTTATGTTACACGATATTTGCGCAGCAATTTTTCAAGTTTTTTTGGGAAAGAAACTGTTTCATTCATAAAAAAAACACTAAAGTTAGCACGATTTTTTTTTTGTGTACCAAGCGATGCTTTAAATTTTTTTGAAGGTTACTTGTTTAGAGTTACAGAGAAGGTCTAGTGCTAGAATTATTGCTCTCGCTCTAACGATCGCGATGATACCTCACATGTGTGTATCTGGCTCTGATACTAACCAGTGCCTACCCAGCCACTGACTAGTATCTCTCCCCAGCCGGTCTCACCTGCTGACCTGTGAATGGGAGAATCACTCCCGCAGTGTTATTGTGTTCTGCCAGTGAATACAATGATCAGTGTTGCTAACTATAGCTGGCAGCACTGATTGTTTTGGGGAAAACCTGACAGGCTGGTTGTACTCAAGTCGTTTAATAGGTTGACTTGTGTAAAACCAGGTAGCCCATACATAGATCGATTATGGCTGGTCTCTGCTTAATTGGTGTCATTTCAATCCATGTATGGCCCGCTTAACCACTACGCAGTCCCTAAACATCCTTCCACAAACCTTTACATATTTCCTTCCCAGATTACTTCATCCTCCTCTCCTATACATACTGCCCACTATCATACCCTCCACACTCCTCTCCTATACATACTGCTCACTGTCATACCCTCCACACTTTTCTCCTATACATAGTGCCCACTGTCATACCCCAACACTTCTCTCCTATACATAGTGCCCACTGTCATACCCTACGCACTCCTCTCCTGTACATACTACTCACTGGCATACCCTCCATACTCCTCTCCTATACATAATGCCCACTGTCGTACCCTCCACGCTCCTCTCCTGTACATACTACTCACTGTCATACCCTCCATACTCCTCTCCTGTACATACTACTCACTGTCATACCCTCCATACTCCTCTCCTATACATAGTGCCCACTGTCATACCCTCCACGCTCCTCTCCTGTACATACTACTCACTGTCATACCCTCCATACTCCTCTCCTATACATAGTGCCCACAGTCATACCCTCCACACTCCTCTCCTGTAATTACTGCTTACTGTCCTACTCTCCACACTTCTCTCCTGTACATAGTGCCCACTGTCATACCCTCCACACTCCTCTCCTGTATATATTGCTCACTGTCATACCCTCCACACTCTTCTCTTATACATAGTGCCCACTGTAATACCCTCCTACACTCCTCTGCTGTGCATAGTGCCTTCTGCCATACCCTCCGCACTCCTCTCCTGTACATAGTGCCCACTGTCATTCCATCCACACTCCTCTCCGGTACATACTACCCTCTGTCATACCCCCCACACTCCTCTCCTGTACATACTGCCCACTGTCATACTCTTCACACTCCTCTCCTGTACATACTGCCCACTGTCATACTCTTCACACTCCTCTCCTGTACATACTGCCCACTGTCATACCCTCCACACTCCTCTGCTGGGCATACTGCCCACTGTCATACCCTTCACACTCCTCTCATGTACATAGTGCCCACTGTTAGACCCTACACATTCCTCTCCCTCACCTGCACATACTTCCCACTTTTATACCATCCATTCTCCTCCCCTATGCCTCTTATGCACAAAAACAGTTCTTTAAATTATACTGAATATCCTCAATGTTACCAGCTCTAGAATGGGCACACTTTTGTTAGTTCAACTAAAGGAAATCTCAGTCCTCATATTTGTTCTGCCCCATTATTAGTACTTATTTAATTTTGTAATTACTATTGTGATGTACATAGCAACATAGGGGATGTCAGCTGCTCTAAATATACCACTTGTAAAAAAAGTGTCCCTGAAAATATTTTTGAGAGGCTCCTGTGATATCAAAGCGGTAGTAAACTTTTCTAACATTACTACTTTTTAGAGGCCCTGAGGTAGGTTATTTCATAATGTACAAGTATGCACAGCATATTAGCACATTAGGGTACACTTAAATTGTCAGACTGAGCCCTCCAGTGCTGTGATCAATCTGGCAGGGCGCTTCCATCTTCACCCCGGTCTTCCTTCCGGGTTCTGTGCCTTCGGTCACTTGTCTTGGCCGGGCTGCGTTGATGTCATTCCCACACATGCTCATGTGCATCCTCTTTCTCTCATCCCCCCTTTCTCTCTCAACCTCCCTCCCTCACACCTCTTTCATTCCCTTTCTCTCTCTCTCATCCTCCCTCTCTCTCTTTAATTTAATTTTGTTATAACAAAAAATTGTTTGCATTTTTATTTATAAAAGGCCCGACCAAAATCCTCAGCACCAGGCCCATGATGTTCTTAATCTGGCCCTGAACAGGAGAGGTCAGAGGCTGCAAAGGGGGGGACAGGAGGTCCGAGGCTGCGAAGGGGGGGGGGGACAGGAGGTCAGAGGCTGCGAGGGGGGGGGAAGGAGGTCAGAGGCTGCGAGGGGGGCAGGAGGTCCGAGGCTGCGAGGGGGGAAAGGAGGTCCGAGGCTGCGAAGGGGGGGACAGGAGGTCCGAGGCTGCGAAGGGGGGACAGGAGGTCCGAGGCTGCAGGGGGGGCAGGAGGTCAGAGGCTGCAGGGGGGGGGGGACAGGAGGTCCGAGGCTGCAAGGGGGGGCAGGAGGTCAGAGGCTGCAAGGGGGGGACAGGAGGTCAGAGGCTGCAGGGGGGGACAGGAGGTCAGAGGCTGCGAGGGGGCAGGAGGTCCGAGGCTGCGAGGGGGGGCAGGAGATCCGAGGCTGCGAGGGGGGGACAGGAGGTCTGAGGCTGCGAGGGGGGGGAGGTCCGAGGCTGCGAGGGGGGGAAAGGAGGTCCGAGGCTGCGAAGGGGGGGGGGACAGGAGGTCCGAGGCTGCGAAGGGGGGGACAGGAGGTCCGAGGCTGCAAGGGGGGGGCAGGAGGTCAGAGGCTGCAGGGGGGGACAGGAGGTCAGAGGCTGCAAGGGGGGGGACAGGAGGTCAGAGGCTGCAGGGGGGGACAGGAGGTCAGAGGCTGCAAGGGGGGGACAGGAGGTCAGAGGCTTTGAGGGGGGAGGGGGGACAGGAGGTCAGAGGCTTTGAGGGGGGAGGTGGGACAGGAGGTCAGAGGCTTTGAGGGGGGGAGGGGGGACAGGAGGTCAGAGGCTTTGAGGGGGGAGGGGGGACAGGAGGTCAGAGGCTTCGAGGGGGGAGGGGGACAGGAGGTCAGAGACTGCGAGGGGGAGGGGGCCCAGGAGGTCAGAGGCTGCGGAGGGATGTTTTATGTTTTAAAAATGGCGCCACTCTGCGCCATCGTGTCACTGCGCTTTGGGCCGCTGCCGCCGCTGTGAGGGCAGCGGCGCCTGAAAAAAAGATGGCCGTGGGGCCAACATGCAACTGCGCATGCGCCAGCGCTGTTGCCGCTGCTCGGCAATTTTCGGAAAGGCGGGCGCATGCGCAGTTGCATGTCGGCCCCGCGGCCATCTTTTTTTCAGGCGCCGCTGCCCTCACATCGGCAGCAGCGGCCCCAGGGGCCCCCGAGCAGAGCCGATCCGCCCTTGGGGCCCCGCACAGCGGCGGGGCCCTACGCAGCTTGCGTAGTCCGCGTATAGGGCGGATCGGCTCTGATTTGAGGTTAGAAGCGTTTTAAAGGGATTGTAAAGGCAGAAGGTGCATTAAGATAAAAAGCCTTCTGTGTGCAGCAGCCCCCCCCCCTCGCCCGCCCCCCCAACACTTACCTGAGCCCCCTCTCTCTCCAGCGATGTCCACTAGTGTCCCAGCCATCCGAGATTTTCCCTCCTGATTGGCTGAGCCATTGGCTCCGGCTGCTGTCAATCAAAGTCAGGTAGCCAATCAGGAGAGAGAGGGGGCGGGGCCGGGTGGCAGCTCCATGTCTGAATGTGACTCGGCTGGGGTGCCCCCATAGCAAACTGTTTGCTGTGGGGGCACTCAACAGGAGGGAGGGGCCAGGATCACAGAAGAGGGACCCAAGAAGAGGAGGATTGGGGCTGCTCTGTGCAAATCCACTGCACAGAGCAGGTAAGTATAACATGTTTGTTATTTTTATAGGAAAAAACAAGGCTTTACAATCACTTTAAAGATAACCTCAGGAGACCCTCCCAAATGCCCACAATGCATGAAAAACAAGTAAATTATTAACTACTTCAGCCATTCTGTGAAGTGGGCTGTAAAAAATGTTTTACTATCCAAAGTTAAAACAACAAGCAGTGGCGGTGCGTCCATTAGGGGCGCACAGGCGCCGCCCCCTCTCTCCAGCCAACCCCTCTATGTAAAATGGATAGATTCATGCTATGCATGAATCTATCCATGGCCGCTGTAGCCACCCCCTATTCAGGTATCCGGCCACTTTTCAGATGCCAGGTGCCTGAATTACAGCAGCAGGGGTGTTTTTTTGAAGCACCTGATTAGAGCCATAGGCTTTAGTCGGCTTCAAAAAAGGTGACCTGTGAGCGCAGAGCCTTGCGCTCGGAGTCCACCTAGGTGTGTTAGCAAAGCAAATGCATATTTGCTTTTCTAATACTGAACCGCCTCTCCGCCAAACAGGAGGCTTGGATCTAATACCGGTCACCTGATTGGCTGAAGGCAGAGGCGATCCCATTGGCCGCCTAGCAGAACAGGAAGAAGAGATACACGGAGGACACAGGAGCCATCACCTGACCCGCACTTACCCATCCCACAGCTCGGCCTCTGACACACCACCATGATGGGGTAAGTGCCGGGCAGATAGCGGGCAGGGGGGCGCAAAGGCTACAATTGGTGGGGCACAGTTGGCTGCATATGATGGGCACAGTTGGCTGCATATGATGGGCACAGAGGCTGCATATGATGGTCACAGTTGGCTACATTTGCTGGGCACAGAGGCTGCATATGATGGGCACAGAGGCTGCATATTATGGGCACAGCTGCTGGATATGTTAGGCACAGTTGGCTGCATTTGCTGGGCACAGTTGGCTGCATTTGCTGGCACAGAGGCTGCATATGATGGGCACAGTTGGCTGCATATGATGGGCACAGTGACTGCATATGATGGGCACAGTTGGCTGCATATGATGGGCACAGTGGCTGCATATTATAGGCACAGTTGGCTGCATTCGCTGGGCACAGTTGGCTGCATATGATGGGCACAGAGGCTGCATATTATGGGCAAAGTTGGCTGCGTTTGCTGGGCACAGTTGGCTGCATATGATGGGCACAGTGGCTGCATATTATGGGCACAGTTGGCTGCATTTTCTGGGCACAGTTGGCTGCAAATGATGGGCACAGTGGCTGCATATGATGGGCACAGTTGGTTGCATATGATGGGCACAGTGGCTGCATATGATGGACAGAGTTGGCTGCACTTGCTGGGCACAGTGGCTGCAATTGATGTTTTTGTTTCAGTACTTTTCAGAATTTTTTAGTTCTTTTGCGCCCCCTCCCCCCCCCCCAAAAAAAAATGTTGAGCACCAACCGCCAACTGACAACAAGGGCAGAAGATTTAATAGAAGTAAAGTTGAAAAAATGACTGAAGTTCCGCTTCCAACTGCCCACTTTTGTATTACAGTCAGTACAACCCTCGTCGGTTGATATAAAAATCGATCTTTTTGAGTTTCCAGCCCTGCGTTCTGCATATATTTCTATCCAGAATCTGATGAAAGAAGATCCAGTATTTCTGCCTCCAGTTCTGTACGAATATAAAGAACTGAAATACATACATGAGCGGAAAGAGCCGATCAGCGAAAACGCCGAGGTCATCATTTCTTAGCTGTGCTCAGGATGAATAGAAACTGAACATGACAGAAGCCATTCTGTGTTTTTTTTTTTTTCCTTAGGCTTTTCAGTTTTGCATTATTATTTCTATTATTATTATTATTATTATTATTAATAATAATAATATTATCATTATACAGTATTTTAATAGCGCCGACAGTTTGCACAGCACTTTACAACATGAGGGCAGACAGTACAGTTACAATACAATTCAATACAGGAGGAATCAGAAGGCCCTGTTCCTTAGAGCTTACAATCTAAGAGAGAGGGTCAAGTGATACAAAAGGTAATAACTGTGGGGGATGGGCTGATGGAGAAAATAAAAGTAGTTGTTAGGTGTAGGCTTCTCCGAAGAGAAACTTTTTTAGTGATTGTCTGAAAGATGGACAGAGTAGGAGATAGTCAGACAGATTGGGGTAGGGAGTTCCAAAGAATGGGAGAGGCTCGGGAGAAGTCCTGGGGGTGAGTATGGGAGGAGGTGATGAGGGAGCTAGAGAGCAGGAGGTCCTGGGAGGAGCGAAGAGAACGATTTGGATGGTATTTTGAGACCAGGTTAGAGATGTAGCTGGGGGCTAAATTTTGGATGGCTTTGTAAGTTGTTGTTAGTATCTTGAATAGACATGTGCAATTCGTTTAATTCCGAATTCGTTTTTAAACTAATTTCGACAAACTCATTAATTTGGAAATATCCTAATTAACGAAAACCCTGTTTAACAAATTTTTCTGCATATATTTATAAATTTGAATATTCTAAAAATCGTAAATTTGTAATATTCGGAAAATTGGAAATTTTGAAAAATTTGTTAATTCTCGAATGTACAAATTTACAATTTTTTGAATTTCTGAATTCTCAAATTTAAAATTTCCGAATTTCCGAATTTCCGAATTCTCAAATTTACAAATTTTCCGAATTCTCAAATTTACAAATTTTCCGAATTCTCAAATTTACAAATTTTCCGAATTCTCAAATTTACAAATTTTCCGAATTCTCAAATTTACAAATTTTTCCGAATTCTCAAATTTACAAATTTTCCGAATTCTCAAATTTACAAATTTTTGAATTTACGAATTTGGAAATGCGAAAATTTGGAAATTCGAAAATTTTAAATAATAACTAACTAATAATAACTTACAGTAACTATTGCTAACTATTAAATTATAATTATATAATTATAGGTATTGGAATTTCCTTTCAAATTTGGCTGTTTGTGAACGTAACAAATACGAATTTATCCGAAGTTACGAATTATCCGAAAGAACGAATGCCGCATCTAAACAAATGGAACGTACTGCATTAATAACAATAAATAACAATAATAATATAAACTATCTATTATTATTATTTGTTATTAATTCGTTCCGTTCCATTCGTTTAGATGCGGCATTCGTTATTTCGGATAATTCGTAACTTTGGATAAATTCGTATTTGTTACGTTCACAAACAGCCAAATTTAAAAGTAAATTCCAATACCTATAATTTAATAGTTATTATTAGTTAGTTAGATATTATTTCGAATTTTGTTCTTTCGAATTCTCGGATTTTCTTTCTTATTTTCAGACTTTTGAATTTACGAAATTACAAATTTTCGAATTTACTAATTTTACGAATTTTTCGAATTTATAAAATTACGAATTTTCAAATTTACGAAATTAAGAATTTTCAAATTTACGAAATTACTAATTTTTGAATTTACTAATTTTACGAATTTTCGAATTTACGAATTTTCAAATTTGCAAATTGCGATCATAACGAATGACCCGAAAAACGAAAAACAAATAAAAAATCAGATGAAACGAAAACAAACACATTTTTCGGCAGTGCACATGTCCATTAGTAGTATATAAAAATAAATAAAAGATAATTCCAGTATACTGTATATACCATAGTGTGTAGACGCTATAAGGCCTGATTCACATCTATGGCATTTTTTGTGCTTTTTGCAGATTTTTGTAGATTTGCACTACAGTCCATCTAACATGGTTTCCTATGGAACACGTTCTGTAGTGCAAATCTGCAAAATGCAAAAAGCATTAAAAATGCCATAGGTGTGAATCAGGCCTAACTTTCACACAAACCAAGCAATATACACTTATTGGGATTTTTTTTATTTTTTTTTAACCACTTTAGCCCCGGACCAATTGGCAGCCAAAGGACCAGGCCCCTTTTTGTGATTCGGCACTGCGTCGCTTTAACTGACAATTGCGCGGTCCTGCGACGTGGCTCACAAACAAAATGTGTGGCGTCCTTTTTTCCCGACAAATAGAGCTTTATTTTGGTTGTATTTGATCGCCCCTGTGGTTTTAATTTTTTGCGCTATAAACAAAAATAGAGTGACAATTTAGAAAAAAATTCAATATTTTTTATTTTTTGCTATAATAAATATCCCCCAAAAATATATATAAATTTTTTTTTTCCCTCAGTTTAGGCCGATACGTATTCTTCTACATATTTTTGGTAAAAAAAAATCGCAATTAGCGATTATTGATTTGTTTGCGCAAAAGTTACAGTGTTTACAAAATAGGGGATAGTTTTGTAGCATTTTTATTAATATTTTATTTTTTTACTAGTAATGGCTGCGATCAGCGATTTTTATTGTGACTGCGACATTATGGCGGACACATCGGACATTTTTGACACATTTTTGGGACCATTGTCATTAATATAGAAATCAGTGCTATTTAAATGCACTGATTCCTATGTAAATGACAATGGCAGTGAAGGAGTTAACCACTAGGGGGTGGGGAGGAGTTAGTGTGACGTGTTATGTTTTTTTTTTACAGTAGGGGGCGTGGCTAATGTCTGACATCACTGATCGGCTTTCCCGATGACAGGGAACAGCCGATCAGTGACAGTCAGTGTACGAAGCACGGGGAGAGGTTTGTTTACACAGACCTCTCCCCGTTCTTCAGCTCTGTGACCCGATCGCGGGACACCAGAGGCGATCGGGTCCGCTGGTCCCGCGGCCGCGGTCACGGAGCTCCCGACCGGGTCGCGAGCGCACCGCCGGCGGCGCGCGTGCGTGCGACCCCACGGCTAGGCAATTAAAGGGCACGTATATATACGTGCTTTTGCCTAGCCGTGCCATTCTGCCGACGTATATGTACAGGAGGCGGTCGGGAAGCGGTTATTAACCAAAGACATGTAGCAGAATATATTTTAGCCTAAATTCATGAAGACATTTTTTATTTTTTTTTATTGGATATGTTTTATAGCAGAAAGTAAAATATATATTTTTATCCCAGATTTTCAGCTTTTTATTTCTGTTTATATAATAAAAAACAAAAAACCCAGTGGTCATCAAATACCACCAAAAGAAAGCTTTAGTTGTGTGACAAAAATTATATAAATTTCCTTTGGGTACAGTGTTGCATGACCGCGCCATTTCCAGTTAACGTGGCGCGGTGCCAAATAGCAAAAAAATGGCCTGGTCATGAAGGGGCTAAAATCTTCCGGAGCTTAAGTAGTTAAAACCCCCAAACATTATATTTTTTTTTAAATCGGACAATTAAAAAAAAAAAAAAAAAAAAAAGAATAAAATGGTGGTAGTTGTCATTTTTACATCATGATATTTGTGCAACAGTTTATCAAGTGCAAAATGTAACAAAAAATACACTTAGGTTAACCCCTTGGTCGCCGGCCTCACGCAAATATGCAGCCTCTCGGCGCTTGGTCCTTGGCGCCAAGAGGCCGAATATTTGTGTAAATTGCTGTCAAAACAGCTGTGCCGAGAGCGCATGCAATTTTAAAGCGCGACATGTTTGGTATCTATTTACTCGGCGTAACATCATCTTTTATATTTTACAAAAAAAAAAAGGGTATTATATTCTGTTTGTATGCATTAAAGCTCAATAAAAAATTTTCCCCCAAAAAAACGCTGCGCAAATATCATGTGACATAAAAAGTTGCAACACCCACCATTTAATTTTCTAGGGCCTCTGCTTAAAAATATTATAATGTTCTAAGTAATTTTCTAGCAAAAAAAAAATGCTGATATTTACATATATATAGTATGCAGGGCTTATTTTTTTCTCAGAGAATAGGTGCAGGAACCCCCCTACACTTCTGAGCCCCCCCCCTACACTCCTCTGAGCACCGTCCCTTGGTCCCCCCCCCTGCCCACCCCCAAGTACTGTCCCAAGTATCATTTTGTGGTGCTAAATAATTTGTATGGAATTTGCTCTTGTCTAAAAACAAGAAAAGCCGTAAAATAGATCCCCTGGAGCCAGCAACAATAGATTCCCCAGTAACAGTAGACCCCCACCCCAGCAACAATAGACTCTCCCCAGCAACAATAGATCTGTAACACAATATTAGACTCCCCTAGCAACAATGGCCCCCACCCCAGCAACAACAGGTCCCCCCAGCAACAATAGACCCCACCCCAGCAACAACAGGTCCCCCCAGCAACAATAGACCTCACCACAGCAACAATAGGTCCCCCCAGCAACAATAGACCTCACTACAGCAACAAAAGATCCCTCACACAACAATAGACCTCACCACAGCAACAATAGGTCCCCGCAGCAACAATGGACCCCACCCCAGCAACAATAGGTCCCCCCAGCAACAATAGACCTCACCACAACAACAATAGGTCCCCCCCCAGCGACAATAGAACTCACCACAGCAACAATGGATCCCTCACACAACAATAGACCTCACCACAGCAACAATGGATCCCTCACACAACAATAGACCTCACCACAGCAACAATAGGTCCCCCCAGCAACAATGGACCCCACCCTAGCAACAATAGGTGCCCCAGCAACAATAGACCTCACCACAGCAACAATAGGTCCCCCCAGCAACAATGGACCCCACCCTAGCAACAATAGGTGCCCCAGCAACAATAGACCTCACCACAGCAACAATAGGTCCCCCCAGCAACAATGGACCCCACCCTAGCAACAATAGGTGCCCCAGCAACAATAGACCTCACCACAGCAACAATAGGTCCCCCCAGCAACAATAGACCTCACCACAGCAACAATCGACCCCTCACACAACAATAGACACCCCCAGTAACAATGGTCCCCACCCCAGCAACAATAGATCGCCAAACAACGATAGACCCCCCCTCCCGAGTCCCCACACACACAGCAACAATGGACCACCCACAACAAAATACCACCCCCAGCAACATTAGACCCCCCCCCCCCCCCCCGCCAGCAGCAACAACAGGTCTCCCAGCAGCCAGCATTAATAGACCCTCCAGCATACAGCAACAATAGACCTCGCCCTCAATAGTAGATTTCTACTAGCAACATAAGACCCCCCAGCAACAATAGATCCCCAACCAGCTACATTAGACCCTCACACAAAAACAGATCCTTACCAGTGACAATAAATCGGCCTGCAACCAGCATCAGTAGACCCTCCAGCACACCCCACACCTAGGGTTGCCTCCTTTTCTTCAAGTCAAACCCGAACACTTTAGCAGCGCACAGCAATTTTTTGTTATAGTATAAATTATATATTTATATATGTTGCTATTAAATAACATTTCTAATAATATGAACTTAATAACAAGAGTCCCCCTTTACATCAGAGTCCACAGAGTTCCCCTTTTACATCTGAATCTACAGAGCTTCTCTTTTACATCTGAACTCGCAGAGTTGCCTTTCACTGTAAGGGGGGACTCTGCAGACTCTGATGTAAGGGAGAACTCTGAGGACTCTGACATAAGGGATGCTCTGGAAACCCTGATTTAAGGGGGAACACTGAGAACTCTGATGTACGGAGAGGACTCTGATGTAAGGGGGAACACTGTGGCCTCTGGTGTAAAGGGGAACTCTGATGTAAGGGGTGCTCTGAGGGCCCAGATTTGCCTTAGTGTACTCACTCAGAGGCAGGAGAGAGAAGGGGGGAGACTTCAGTCACAGACAGGGATGGATGGTGAGCTCACTTACCCCTTGGCAGTCAGCAACTCTCATCCAGATGTATCTGAGGCTGCTCGACTTCAAATTTCCCGCCCCAACTTTCCTTTCTGAAGCACAGTGCTGGGAATTGGAGTGTGGGCAGACACAGAGGGGTGGGGGGAAGAGGAGCAGATTGAGCCCTCTCTCCTCTCCCGTCTGTGTGTGTGTATGCGGAGGGGGGGATTGTTAGTGTTGGCTTTGTACAGTGTGAAAGAGAGTGTAACAGACACTCTCAGCTTAGACAACTGCAGCCAGCAACCCTGTTGGGAAGCCGTCGTCTGGTCTGAATAATGTGTCCGGATTTCAAGCAGTCTGAAACCCGGACACATGATTCCAAACCCAAACTGTCTGGGTGAATCCCAGACAGGTGGCAACCCTACCCACACCCCTTACATACATTTAGTGCTGGAGGTGCCGGAACTCCGTTCCCCCACGTTCCTACTGAAAAAAAACCTGCATGTACAGTATCTCACAAAAGTGAGTACACCCCTCACATTTTTGTAAATATTTTCTTCTCTCTTTTTATGTGACAACACTGAAGAAATGACACTTGTCTACAATGTAAAGTAGTGAGTGTACAGCTTGTATAACAGTGTAAATTTGCTGTCCCCTCAAAATAACTCAACACACAGCCATTAATGTCTAAACCGCTGGCAACAAAAGTGAGTACACCCCTAAGTGAAAATGTCCAAATTGGGCCCAATTAGCCATTTTCCCTCCCCGGTGTCATGTGACTCGTTAAATTTGGTGTTATCGCTCTCACTCTCTCATACTGGTCACTGGAAGCTCAACATGGCACCTCATGGCAAAGAACTCTCTGAGGATCTGAAAAAAAGAATTGTTGCTCTAAATAAAGATGGCCTAGGCTATAAGAAGATTGCCAAGACCCTGAAACTGAGCTGCAGCACGGTGGCCAAGACCATACAGCAGTGTAACAGGACAGGTTCCGCTCAGAACAGGCCTCGCCATGGTCGACCAAAGAAGTTGAGGTCACGTGCTCAGCGTCATATCCAGAGGTTGTCTTTGGGAAATAGACGTATGAGTGCTGCCAGCATTGCTGCAGAGGTTGTAGGGGTGGGGGGGGGGGGGGGGTCAGCCTGTCAGTGCTCAGACCATACGCCGCACACTGCATCAAATTGGTCTGCATGGCTGTCGTCCCAGAAGGAAGCCTCTTCTAAAGATGATGCACAAGAAAGCCGACAAACAGTTTGCTGAAGACAAGCAGACTAAGGACATGGATTACTGGAACCATGTCCTGTGGTCTGATGAGACCAAGATAAACGTATTTGGTGTCAGATGGTGACAAGCGTGTGTGGGGGCAACCAGGTGAGGAGTACAAAGACAAGTGTGTCTTGTCTACAGTCAAGCATGGTGGTGGGAGTGTCATGGTCTGGGGTTGCATGAGTGCTGCCGGCACTGGGGAGCTACAGTTCATTGAGGGAACCATGAATGCCAACATGTACTTTGACATACTGAAGCAGAGCATGATCCCCTCCCTTCGTACACTGGGCCGCAGGGCAGTATTCCAACATGATAACGACCCCAAACACACCTCCAAGACGACCACTGCCTTGCTAAAGAAGCTGAAGGTAAAGGTGATGGACTGGCCAAGCATGTCTCCAGACCTAAACCCTATTGATCATCTGTGGGGCATCCTCACACGGAAGGTGGAGGAGCGCAAGGTCTCCAACATCCACCAGCTCCGTGATGTCGTCATGGAGGAGGGGAAGAGGACTCCAGTGGCAACCTGTGAAGCTCAGGTGACCTCCATGCCCAAGAGGGTTAAGGTAGAGCTGGAAAATAATGGTGGCCACACAAAATACTGACAGTTTGGGCCCCAATTTGGACATTTTCACTTAGGGGTGTACTGACTTTTGTTGCCAGCGGTTTAGACATTAATGGCTGTGTGTTGAGTTATTTTGAGGGGGCAGCAAATTTACACTGTTATACAAGCTGTACACTCACTACTTTACATTGTAGACAAGTGTCATTTCTTCAGGGTTGTCACATGAAAAGATAGAAAATATTTACAAAAATCTGAGGGGTGTACATACTTTTGTGAGATACTGTATGTGAGAAGTGTCGGAATGGTCTCGGGCAGATAGTGGTTACAAAAAAATTACAAATTGCATTCATCTAGAATATGGAAAGACATATTAAAAACACCGCTAATCGTGTTTTTTAATTTTACCGCGGTATTTCCTTTTTGTTGTATCCAATAAAACGACCTGATAATGACAGGTAGAAAGAAGATATGAAATGATCGTAGAAGAAACGCTCGGCTCTTTTCTCGTGGCCGGGGGAGGAGTGAACGGCACAATACTGTACAGTGCGGATTGCTGAGATGGTTAAGAGATTATTTTATACTCACCTACTGTGAAAGTCCTTGTTGTGACATTTTTAACGAGCTTTGGATTTTTGGTGAAAACTGCTTACCTATGGGTGAAAATAGATTGCTTCGTAATGAAAAGTAGTGACCGAGGACTGAGAGAGTCATTATTTATTCATAGAGCGCGAGACATAATCCATAGCGCTGCGCCATCGAGGAGACGTACAGATAATGAAATCATGGAAATTTACTGTTACTTAGAAGAGGACGAGTCCCTGGAAGTGCCTTCTGTTCACATATATTACGGGGGGGGGGGGGGGGCTGGAGTCACACTATTTTACTAAATATTTTACAGCATGTCCTTAACCACTTGCCTGCCGGGCACTTTTACCCCCTTCCTGCCCAGGCCATTTTTCAGCATTCAGTGTTATCACACTTTGAATGACAAATTGTGCGGTCATACAACACTGTACCCATGTGATATTTTTATTAGGGATGTCCCGATACCACTTTTATAAGACCGAGTACAAGTACCGATACTTTATTTCGAATACTCGCCAACAACGATTACCAATACTTTTTTTCAATGTCATGTGACAGTTTTCAAAGCACAATACAGACTAACGATATCTTCTCGGGGCACTGATAAGCAGCACTGATGGACGCATGATGGGATTAGGTGCCATTGATGAGGCGGCACTGAAGGGCACTGATGGGGTGGCACTAATATGCAGCACTGATGGGTGGCAGTGTGGCACTGATATGCACTGCAGCACTGATGGGCACTGATTGGTGGCACTAATGGGTGGCACTGATGAGGAGACACTGATATGCAGCACTGCTGAGCACTGATAGGTGCCACTGATTATGCAGCACTGATGAGCACTGATATGTGGCACTGACTGATGGCTGGCACTGATTGGTGGCACTGATGGGTGGCACTGATGAGGAGGCACTAATATGCAGCACTGATGAGCACTGATAGGTGGCACTGATTATGTGGCACTGACTGATGGCTGGCACTGATTGGTGGCACTGATGAGGAGGCACTAATATGCAGCACTGCTGAGCACTGATAGGTGCCACTGATTATGCAGCACTGATATGTGGCACTGACTGATGGCTGGCACTGATTGGTGGCACTGATGAGGAGGCACTAATATGCAGCACTGATGAGCACTGATAGGTGGCACTGATTATGCAGCACTGATGAGCACTGATATGTGGTACTGACTGATGGCTGGCACTGATTGGTGGCACTGATGAGGCGGCACTGATGGGGTGGCACTGATGAGGAGGCACTAATATGCAGCACTGATGAGCACTGATAGGTGGCACTGATTATGCAGCACTAATAGGTGGCACTGATTATGTAGCACTGATGAGCACTGATATGTGGCACTGACTGATGACTGGCACTGATTGGTGGCACTGATAGGTGGCACTTATGGGCACTGATGGGCAGGCACTGATTGGCAATGGCTGGCCTGGCATCATGCTATATGCTGCAACCATAGGTGTGCGCAGCCTATTGGATTAGGGTGTGCACCCCAAAGCTCAAACACACACGATTTCCTCTGCCGCCTCAGCTGCACGGGACAGTGACTGAATGGGAAATGCCATGTGCTGAGCGTCTTCCTGTTCATTCGCAAACTGAAGCATAGTAAACACTGTTTACTATGATTCGCTTATGATTGAACACAGTGAGTGAGCGTGTTCATTGTGTTCATTTAGAAAATGGATGTCCAACCGCTGACGGCACCGGCCACCGATTTTGATGGAACATCAAGCTGCACCCCCCCCCCTGCCACAATCAGCTTACCTTCCGCTGCTGCCAGCCTGTTGAGGACTCGCTCTCCGCTCCGCACTCTCCGCCCACCTCTTCATTGCTAGGTATCGGATTGGGGGCGTCAGGAGCATTTGTGTGAGTACGAGTAAAAATTTTTGGTACCGGCACCGATACTGATACTAGTATCGGTGCAATCCTAATTTTTAGAATTTTTTTGAGACAAATAGAGCTTTCTTTTGGTGGTATTTAGTCACCTATGGGGTTTTTATTTTTTACAAAACAAATAAAAAAAGATCAAAAATGTGGAAAAAAATTAGTTTTTCTTAGTTTTTGTTATAAAATTTTGTAAATAAGTATTTTTTTTCCTTCACTGATGGGCACTGATGAGGAAGCACTAATATGCAGCACTGATGGGCACTGATAGGTGGCATTAATAGGCATCACTGATGATGAGACATTGATAGGCATCACTGATAGGCACTGAAAGGCAGCACCGGTGGGCACTACTATGCAGCACTGATGGGCACTGATAGGTGGCATTAATAGACATCATTGATGATGAGACATTGATAGGCATCACTGATAGGCACTGAAAGGCAGCACTGGTGGGCACTAACTGGCAGCACTGGGGGGGCACTATTGGGGCTGCACTGACACTTACTGTCTGTTAGCACCTTGCTTTGTGCACTGGTCCAAATCATTTGGTGGAGGGGGGATTATGGTGGGGGGTTGTTTTTCAGGGGTTGGGGTTGGCCCTTTAGTTCCAGTGAAGGGAACTCTTAAGGTGTCAGCAGACCAAGACATTTTGGACAATTTCATGATCCCAACTTTGTGGGAACAGTTTGGGGACGGCCCCTTCCTGTTCCAACATGACTGCCCACCAGTGCACAAAGCAAGGTCCATAAAGACATGGATGAACGAGTTTGGGGTGGAGGAACTTGACCGGCCTGCACAGGGTCCTGACCTCAACCCGATAGAACACCTTTCGGATGAATTAGAGCGGAGACTGCGAGCCAGGCCTTCTCGTCCAACATCAGCGCCTGACCTCACAAATGCGCTTCTGGAAGAATGGTCAAACATTCCCATAGACACACCCCTAAACCTTGTGGACGGCCTTTCCAGAAGAGTTGAGGCTGTTATAGCTGCACAGGGAGGGCCAACACAATATTGAACCCTACGGACTAAGACTGGGATGCCATTAAAGTTCATGTGTGTGTAAAGGCGTCCCAATATTTTTGTTAATATGTGTATGTATGTATATATGTGATTCTGCGCAGTCAGCTCGCACTGTAATGCCCCGTACACACGGTCGGACTTTCCGACGGAAAAATGTGCAAACGGATCGCGTTGTCGGGAAAATCCGATCGTGTGCGGGCTCCATCGGACTTTTTCCGTCGGAATTTCCGACACACAAAGTTTGAGCGACGGATGTAAAATTTTCCGACAACAAAATCCGATCGTTTACATTCCGATCGCGTGTAGACAATTCCGACGGACAAAGTGCCACGCATGCTCAGAATACATTACTAGACGAAAGCTATTGGCTACTGGCCTCTTTATAGTCCGGTCGTACGTGGTTTAAGTCACCTCGTTCTGAACGATCGGATTTTCCGACAACTTTTTGCGAGCGTGTGTGTGCAATACAAGTTTGGGCCAAAGTCCGTCGGAAAAAATACGACAGATTTTGTCGTCGGAATGTCCGACTGTGTGTACGGGGGCATTACAGTAAAGCCCCATACACACGGTAGGATTTTCGCATGGATTCTGTCCGATCGGACAATGTTGTTGAAAAATCAGACCGTGTGTATGCACCATCGGACAGTGTACGTCGGATTGTCCGACGGACAAAGTCCTATCTCCTGCTGGATAGATTTTCCGACAACACGGTCCGATCACACCAAATCCGATCGTGTGTACGGTTGTCCGACGGACAAAGTGCTACGCATGCTCAGATCACATTACAAGACCAAAGCTATTGGCTACTAGCCTCTACGTAGTCCCGTCGTAGGCAACAAACGTCACCACGTTCAGAATGATCGGATTTTCCGACAACTTTGTCCGACCGTGTGTACGCAAAACCAACATCAGACAAAGTATGACGGACCTGGTCCTCGGATAATCCGCGCGTGTGTATGGGGCTTTAGGCTGGCTTCACACTATCTTCGCATGCGGCTCACAGCAGGGGTCCGGTGCATCCCTGTTCACCGTTTCAGCTCCAATTTCATCCCTAATTTTTGGCTGAATTCAAACCCGAAAACGGACCAAAATTCGCATTGGAGCCGCAGCGGAGATATGTGAACCGGCCCCATAGAGAGCCGGTCAAAATCTCCTGCAATTGCGAATTGGAATGCGGAGAACCCACTAAAGTGTGAACCCGGCCTTAGGCTACAGTGTGTGGGCAGAGGCGGCTCTAGGCTTTGTGAGGTCTTAGGCAAAATTTAGACATGAGGCCCCACTCGCACCCTTTGCAGGGGTTAAGGAAGAACCCCCCCCCCCCCCGAGGCAGAGCATCTTATTACTGCTGCTGCTTGTGTGGGTGGGATGTGTACTGCGCCAATCACATGGGATGAATAGGAGAGGAGGGTCAGCAAGGATTGGCACAGTACACATCCCAACCATACAAGCAGCAGCAGTAGTTAGATTCTTCACCTCAAGGTGAATAGGGGTGGGTGGTATGTGCAGGAGGGGGGCACGGGGTGAATAGGGGTGGGTGGTATGTGCAGGAGGGGGGCACGGGGTGAATAGGGGTGGGTGGTATGTGCAGGAGGGGGGCACGGGGTGAATAGGGGTGGGTGGTATGTGCAGGAGGGGGGCACAGGGTGGATAGGGGTGGGTGGTATGTGCAGGAGGGGGGCACAGGGGGGATAGGGGTAGGTGGTATGTGCAGGAGGGGGGCACGGGGGGGGGATTTCCGATCTTGGGCAATAAGCACTCAGCATCACTCCATGAGCATTCACTCCCATCTCATCAAGCTGCAGCTCCACCTCCTCCCTTGTAAGATTTTTGCAGACAGCGTTGAAGAACACTGAGCAGAAGCGCCAGAAAGAGCTGAGAAAGAGGGCGGATAATCCATGCCCGCGTGCGTCTGTGTCTTTTTCAAATGTGACAGGAGCCAGAGAGTGACAGGCGCGGCTTTGGCTCATCCATGGGTGCCCTGTAGGACAGCATCAGGGTAAATTAGGCATGGTCAAACATTCCCATAGACACACTCCTAAACCTTGTGGACGGCCTTCCCAGAAGAGTTGAAGCTGTTATAGGTGCAAAGGGCGGGTCCAACTCAATATTGAACCCTACGGACTAAGACTGGGATGCCATTAAAGTTCATGTGTGTGTAAAGGCGTCCCAATATTTTTGTTAATATGTGTATGTATGTATATATGTGATTCTGCGCAGTCAGCTCGCACTGTAATGCCCCGTACACACGGTCGGACTTTCCGACGGAAAAATGTGCAAACGGATCGCGTTGTCGGGAAAATCCGATCGTGTGTGGGCTCCATCGGACTTTTTCCGTCGGAATTTCCGACACACAAAGTTTGAGAGCCGGATGTAAAATTTTCCGACAACAAAATCCGATCGTTTACATTCCGATCGTGCGTAGACAATTCCGACGGACAAAGTGCCACGCATGCTCAGAATACATTACTAGACGAAAGCTATTGGCTACTGGCCTCTTTATAGTCCGGTCGTACGTGGTTTACGTCACCTCGTTCTGAACGATCGGATTTTCCGACAACTTTTTGCGAGCGTGTGTGTGCAATACAAGTTTGGGCCAAAGTCCGTCGGAAAAAATACGACAGATTTTGTCGTCGGAATGTCCGACTGTGTGTACGGGGGCATTACAGTAAAGCCCCATACACACGGTAGGATTTTCGCATGGATTCTGTCCGATCGGACAATGTTGTTGAAAAATCAGACCGTGTGTATGCACCATCGGACAGTGTACGTCGGATTGTCCGACGGACAAAGTCCTATCTCCTGCTGGATAGATTTTCCGACAACACGGTCCGATCACACCAAATCCGATCGTGTGTACCGTTGTCCGACGGACAAAGTGCTACGCATGCTCAGATCACATTACAAGACCAAAGCTATTGGCTACTAGCCTCTACGTAGTCCCGTCGTAGGCAACAAACGTCACCACGTTCAGAATGATCGGATTTTCCGACAACTTTGTCCGACCGTGTGTACGCAAAACCAACATCAGACAAAGTATGACGGACCTGGTCCTCGGATAATCCGCGCGTGTGTATGTGGCTTTAGGCTGGCTTCACACTATCTTCGCATGCGGCTCACAGCAGGGGTCCGGTGCATCCCTGTTCACCGTTTCAGCTCCAATTTCATCCCTAATTTTTGGCTGAATTCAAACCCGAAAACGGACCAAAATTCGCAAAATTCAAATGTGACAGGAGCCAGAGAGTGACAGGCGCGGCTTTGGCTCATCCATGGGTGCCCTGTAGGACAGCATCAGGGTAAATTAGGCAGTTGCGAGGCCCCTGTGAGTGCAAGGCCCTAGGCGACCGCCTAATTTGCCTAATTAGAGAGCCGCCTCTGTGTGTGGGCGGCAAGTGGTTGCGATATCAGGGGTTTATTAGGCCCCTGATGTCTCCCTTGCACTCCACTGAAGCTAATAGAGCACAGATTGCACCCCATTAACATCTTCCCTGGCCAAGCAAACGGGGGGAAAGTGACAGGAGAGACCAGGAGAGATGTAATAAATGTCCCTTCTGGGTTCTTACTACATACCTCCCAACTTTTTGAGATGGGAATGAGGGACACCTATCAGCAAAAGCATGAAGGCATAGGACACACCCCTTACCACGCCCCCTTAAAGGAGAAGTGTATAAAAAAAAAAAAATTGGTTAAACCCACAAGTGCTTTTTTTTTACCACTACTATTCCTTTATATTGGCTTTTGGAATTTACAAATGCAGAAATTTTGAAATCAGATGAAAGGTTTAGCACTGGAAAACACTTTTTGATAGATAAAAAGTGCATTTTACATACAACTATATAGATCAGCCCAAAATGAGGGACAAATGAGGAGGAATGAGGGACAGAGGGACGTCGCTCCAAATCAGGGACAATCCCTCGAAATCAGGGACAGTTGGGAGGTGTGTTACTAGTGAGAGGAGATCAGCGAATGGATGTTTGCTGGTCTCCCTCCCCTTTCCTGCACCCGTCTGAATGAGGCCTACAAGTAAACCTTGATGGTTTTCCTATAATTAGAGGACCTGTGATGGGAAGACTGATTTCTCTGCTCCAGAATCCCACGCTGGCAGGCGGCCCCCCATTCATTTATGTTACAATGGGCACACTTGGCAGCGGTTGTGTGGCTCGGCTCTGTGCGCTCGCTCTCTCTCCTGTCTCTGTGCAATCATTTGCAAACTTTCTAAAGAATTATAGGAAAAGGATGTCACGGGACCCGAGACATTTCTCAATAAACCTTCAGTGACTACGTGATGGTTGTGCCTCGTAATTAAGTAAATTGCTTCAGCAGCCTTATAGAACGTTTTTTCTATTCTTCAGAAAACACACGAACAATGCAGCCTGATAGCCCAGAAGGGAATAAAAACAACATTCCAAAATCTCTTTATTTAGCGGCTTAAAGCGATAATAAACCCAAAAGCAAACATTTATTATATCGCAGCTTACTAATTCTTAGACGTGATGGCTGCATTTGTTTTCTTTTTTTTTTTAGGCTTTCTTCTACTTTTATCTGGAGATCCAGCCAGCAAGTCTGTTGTTTTTTTTTACCAAAGCACAAGCTCTCGAGCAGAATGTAATCAGTTTACAGAGACAAACCACTTTTCACTGGCGGGGGTGATTAAAATGTTCTGCTTCCATTTATTCACGCAAAACCTTTATTCCAAAAGCAGTGCCGGGTCATCTAGAGCCCAGGGAGAACATGGAACATAGAAAATATAGTTTTTTTTTTTTTTTTAACCACTTCAGCCCCGGACAAATTTGCAGCCAAAGGACCAGACCACTTTTTGCGATTCGGCACTGCGTCGCTTTAACTGACAATTGCGCGGTCGTGCGACGTGGCTCCCAAACAAAATTGGCGTCCTTGTTTTCCCACAAATAGAGCTTTCTTTTGGTGGTATTTGATCGCCCCTGCGGTTTTTATTTTTTTTGAGCTATAAACAAAAATAGAGCGACAATTTTTGAAAAAAATTCAATATTTTTTACTTTTTGCTATAATAAATATCCCCAAAAAATATATAAAAAATTTTTTTTTCCCTCAGTTTAGGCCAATACGTATTCTTCTACATATTTTTGGTTAAAAAAAAATCGCAATTATCGATTATTGATTGGTTTGCGCAAAAGTTATAGCGTTTACAAAATAGGGGATAGTTTTATAGCATTTTTATTAATATTTTTTTTTTTTACTAGTAATGGCGGCGATCAGCGATTTTTATTGTGACTGCGACATTATGGCGGACACATCGGAGATTTTTGGGACCATTGTCATTTATACAGCAATCAATGCTATTTAACCACTTCCCACCCGGCCAATGTAGATATACGGCCGGGTGGGAGCCGTCTACTTCTGATAGGACGTTCCGGAACGTCCTTCAGAAGTAGAGGGATCGCGCGCACCCGTGCCCGCGCAGCGGCGCGATCCCGATGCGGCCGTGTCACCCGGACACGGCGCATCTCGGAACGGCAGGAGGGCTCGTGATTGGCCCTCCTGATCACATGACAGCTGTGTTGAATCACAGCTGTCATGTGATGTAAACAAACAGCCGGTTGCTAGGCAATCGGCCCTCCTCTCCTCACACGGAAGTCGTCGGTGAGGAGAGGAGAGCGGATCGCTGCAGCCGGCTGGTGATCAGTGAGTATTAGCTGTTTTTTTTACTCACTGATCACCAGTTGTGACCCCACAGTAAAACACACATGTCCCCACACATGTCCCCAAAACACACATGTCCCCAAATAAAAACACATGTCCCCAAATAATAAAAACACATGTCCCCCACATATGTCCCAGTAAAATAACATGTGCCAATGATTATCTGCACACACATGTCCGTGATCACCTGCACACCCCTTTTACATGATCATTTGCGTACATATGTCCGTGATCACGCAAACCAATTATTATACACTTAACAGAATTTTTTTTTTACAAAAAACATGTAGCAGAATACATTTTGGCTTTAAATTTATGACAAAATTCGATTTTATTGGATTTCTTTTAAAAAAGAAAAGGAGAAAATATAGTTTTTTTTCAAAATTTCCGCTATGTTTTCGCTTATATCGCAAAAAATAAAAAACGGAGTCGCGAATAAATACCACCAAACTAAAGCTCTATTTGTGCGAACAAAATGATAAAAAATTCATTTGGTTACAGCATTGCATGACCGCGCAATTGTCACTGAAAGTGCGAGAGCGCTGAAAGCTGAAAATTGGTCTGGGCAGGAAGGGTGTTTAAGTGCACAGTATTGTAGTGGTTAAATGCATTGATTCCTGTATAAATGACAATGGCAGTGAAAGAGTTAACCACTAGGGGGGAGGGGAGGGGTTATGGTGTGTGACGTGTGTTTTTTTGTTTTACATTAGGGGGCGGGGCTGACGTCTGATGTCATTGATCGGCTTTCCCGATGACAGGGAACAGCCGATCAATGACAGGCAGAGTAGGAAGCGCGGGGAGAGGTTTGTTTACACAGACCTCTCCCCGTTCTTCAGCTCTGTGACCCGATCGCGGGACACCAGCGGAAATCGGGTTCGCTGGTCCCGCGGCCGTGGTCACGGAGCTCCCGACCGGGTCACGGCTAGGTTTTTAAAGGGCCACGTACCTGTACATGGTTTTGCCTAGCCGTGCCATTCTGCCGACGTATATGTGCAGGAGGCAGTCGGGAAGCGGTTAAAGCGCCAAAAAATAAAAAATAAAAGAACAGAGGTGATTAACCACTTCACCCCCAGAAGGATTTACCCCCCTCCTGACCAGAGCACTTTTTGTGATTCGGCACTGCGTCGCTTTAACTGACAATTGCGCGGTCGTGTGACGTTGCACCTAAACAAAATTGATGTCCTTTTTTTTCCCACAGATAAAGCTTTCTTTTGGTGATATTTGATCTCTGTGACAGACCTAGCCAGGACACAGGCTTTTGGAGAGGACTGAATGCGAGCCTCTTGCCGACCGATTATGGGCCCTGGATTTTAAGGGGCACAGGGTGAATGAGAACCCCACTATAATCTGTGCTAGTCAGATTCAATGCTGTATATATGTATATATAATGTGTGTTGTTGTCAGAGAAGGACTTTGGCCTCCCATGCTCGCCATGCTGTTGCACGCATGCGTGGCGGATTAGCGCTTCGGCGCACCCCCGTGCGCGGCCCGATGGTGCGGCGCGCACCTGTGCGTGGTAGCACACGTGTGCGCGCAGTGGCTCGCGAGTGTGCGCGATAGTACACGGATGCGCGCATTGGCTCGCGGATCTGCGCATTGGCTATGGCGTGGCTATTTTAGACGGCTCTGGTGTCCAAAACGGGTTGCTGGTTTGTTGTCAGCTTCCCGTTTGTGCCTGTTATCTGCTGTTTGCCTGATTACCTGTTTTGACCCGGGCCGTCCCTGACTACGCTGCTCTCCTCCTCGTTTGACCCTTGGCTTGCTTAACGGACCTCTCCTGATTTGCCTCACGGACTTTTTGATTGACTTCCTGGATTTGATCTTTGGCCTGCCTTGCGGACTTCCTTGCCCGATTTTCACGGATCTGACCTTGGCCTGTTTCACGGACTTGCCTATTTCTGCTACCTGATTCCTTGCTACCTCTGGGACTGTTTACCACCACGCACAGGATCATCAGCCAGTTCCTGACCCCCAATCAACCCGCTGCTCAGCTCCTCAGCTTCTTCTGGAACCTACACCTGCTGGTGGCCAGTGTTGCTGCGTGCCACCCGCTCCCTGTATCATCTCCGGGGGACGGGGTGCGCGTGGTTGCAAGGGCGGAACCGCTCTCGGCATCTCGGCCTCGGTATGTACTTGTTGTGATAGTTGTCTCATGCTGTTGGGACACACACACTTTAGATGCTAATATCATCAACTCCAGCCACCTGTCTGTTGTCTTGTATAATGTAAATGAGGATAGTCTGGCTTGACACAGATTCTAAAGAGTATTTCACCTATTGTTGTATGTGCTAATTAACCCTGCAATTGAATGGTGGAGTTAGGGTTGCCACCTGTCCGGTTTTGACCCGGACAGTACGGGTTTAGGAGGCTGTGCCCGGGTTTCCCTCTGCCTCACACCCGGACACCATTTCCAGCTCACAGGGGTTACCATGGGGCCGCCTTTTACAAGCCCCAGCACACAGGGGGACCCGGACAGCAGGGGGATTGTAGCGGCGGGCAGGGGGAGCAAATACAGAGCAATGAAAACAGAGAGAGAGGCGACAGGCAGCTGCTGGTGCAGAAGTTTTTAATAAAGTAAATGCTTAAAAACAATCCACTCACTGTCAGTCTGTGAACTTAGTCGGCTGTCCCATCCTCCCCTCCAATCCACAATGCTGTTATTACTGAATCGCTTGAGAAAGCCAATAACACAGAGCTGCGGGGAGACTGCAGTGAGCTGTCAGCCTGGGATGCTGTGACCAATCAGAGCGTTCCGGAGGCTTAACCACGCCTCCATCATCAGAGGCTGACAGTTCACATGAGTTTCCCGTGGCTCTCTGTTTCCTCCAGTGATAACAGCAGCGTTGATTGGAGGGGAGGATGGGACAGCCGACTTCACAGACTGACATATACAGCTCTGACATGGAGAGTGAGTGGATTGTTTTTAAGCATTTATTTTATTAAAAACTTCAGCACCAGCAGCTGCCTGTCGCCTCTCTCTCTTATGTTTTGACTCCTCTGTGTTTTCCCCCCTCCTCCTGTATTTGCCACCCCCTCCTCCTCCTGTATTTGTCACCCCCTCCTCCTGTATTTGCCACCCCCTCCTCCTCCTGTATTTGTCACCCCCTCCTCCTGTATTTGTCACCCCCTCCTCCTGTATTTGTCACCCCTCCTCTGTAATTGTTCCCCTTCTCTGTAATTTCCCCCCCTTGTCTGTATTTGCACCCCCTCCTCTGTAATTGTCCCCCCTCCTCTGTAATTGCATCCTCCTCCTCCTGTATTTGTCACCCCCTCCTCTGTAATTTCCCCCCCTTGTCTGTATTTGCACCCCCTCCTCTGTAATTGTCTCCTCTTCCTCTGTATATGCCACCCCCTCCACTGTATTTGCCACCCCCTCCTCCTGTATTTGCATCCTCTTCCTCTGTATTTGCACCCCCCCTCCTCTGTAATTGTCTCCCCTCCTCTGTAACTGTCTCCCCTCCTCTGTAATTGTCTCCCCTCCTCTGTAATTGCCACCCCCTCCTCCTCCTGTATTTGTCACCCCCTCCTGCTGTATTTGTCACCCCTCCTCTGTAATTGTTCCCCTTCTCTGTAATTTCCCCCCCTTGTCTGTATTTGTCCCCCCTCCTCTGTAATTGTCCTCCCTCCTCTGTAATTGCATCCTCTTCCTCCTGTATTTGCCACCCCCTCCTCCTCCTGTATTTGTCACCCCCCTCCTCTGTAATTGTTCCCCTTCTCTGTAATTTCCCCCCCTTGTCTGTATTTGCACCCCCTCCTCTGTAATTGTCTCCTCTTCCTCTGTATATGCCACCCCCTCCACTGTATTTGCCACCCCCTCCTCCTGTATTTGCATCCTCTTCCTCTGTATTTGCACCCCCCCTCCTCTGTAATTGTCTCCCCTCCTCTGTAATTGTCTCCCCTCCTCTGTAATTGTCTCCCCTCCTCTGTAATTGTCTCCCCTCCTCTGTAATTGTCTCCCCTCCTCTGTAATTGTCTCCCCTCCTCTGTAATTGTCTCCCCCTCTTCCTGTATTTGTCACCCCCTCCTCCTCCTGTATTTGCACTCCTCTTCCTCTGTAATTGTTCCCTATCTCTGTATTTGCCCCCTAGCTCTGTATTTGCACCCCTCCTCTGTATTTGCACCCCTCCTCTGTAATTTCCCCCATCAATCTCTGTAATTGTCCCCCCTCCTCTGTAGTTGTCCCCCACTCCGAACCCTCTGCTGTCTGGATCCCCCTGTGTACTGGGGCCCCGTGATACCCCCTGTCGGCTGCCATGGGGGTATTGGAAGGAGGAGGATTTGTGCTGGTAGGGAAATGAGATTTGTAATAGGAGAGAATGGGGATAATGGCACCCCAATCACAAAGGCATCCCACAGGCATCCCACAATTCTGTTTACGTGATTTTCCCGCGATTTGTCGGGTGACAATCGCTGCAAAATAGCACCGCGGTTGGGGTGCCATGCCGTGCGCCTCTAAAGTGTTCGGGTTTGGCTTGAAGAAAAGGTGGCAACCCTAGGTGGAGTCCAGTGTTGATTTAGATAATTAGCTCAGGTTAATTCTGTTTCTGGCTACAGTTGTATCGTTAGAATAATATGAGCAGGAGGGGGGACCTCCTCTTCTACTGTATTGTAAATACTTGTCATTTTGGTTCTAATAAATCAGTCCATGTTGAGCAGCTAAGCAAGTGTCGTCTTGTTTTGTGCTTGTGAGCGGTTGGAATATCTGATATCTATATTCAGACTGGGAGGAAGTGGTATATGATGAAAGCACTCAGGGACGTTTCGTCACAATCACCTCTGCGGTTTAAAATTTTTGCGCTATAAACAAAAAAAGAGCGACAATTTTGAAAAAAAAAAAAGCAATATGTTTTACTTTTTCTTATAATAAATATCCCCGAAAAATATATATCAAAATTTTTTTTTCCCTCAGTTTAGGCCGATATGTATTCTTCTACATATTTTTGGTTAAAAAAAAATCACAATGAGCGTATACTGATTGGTTTGCACAAAATTTATAGCGTCTACAAAATAGTGGATAGTTTTATTTTTATTATAAATTTGTTTATTAGTAGTAATGGCGGCGATCTGCGATTTTTATTGGGACTGCGACATTACGGTGGACACATCGGACAATTTTGACACTATTTTGGGACCATTGTCATTTATACAGCGATCAGTGCCATAAAAATGCACTGATTACTACTTAAATGACACTGGCAGGGAAGGGATTAACCACTAGAGGGCGGCGAAGGTGTTAAGTGTGTCCTAGAGAGTAATTCTAACTGTCGGGGGAGGGGCTTCAACACACACGACAGCGATCGCTGCTCCCGATTACAGAGAGCAGTGATCTCTGTCCTGTCACTAGGCAGAATGGGGAAATGCTTTGTTTACAAAAGCATCTCCCCTTTCTACCTCTCCGTGACACGATCGCAGGCACCCGGCGGACTTCGAGTCCGCAGGACCCGCGGTCACTGTCACGTAGAACACAGCACCGCTTCTTAAAGGGGACATACCTGTACGTCCTTTTGCCCACCAGTGCCATTCTGCTGACGTAAATCGGCGTGTGCTGGTCGGCAAGCGGATAAATACCACCAAAAGAAAGCTCTATTTGTGGGGAAAAAAGGACATAAATTCTGTTTGGGTACACTATCGCACGACCGCGCAATTGTCAGTTAAAGCGACAAAGCGCCGAATCGCAAAAAAATGGCCTGGTCATTAAGAGAGTAAATCCTTCTGGGGCTGAAGTGGTTAATAAATGCTTCATATGTGGTTTTACACTTTGGAAGTTACCGTATTTATCGGCGTATAACACGCACCTTTTCCCCCTTAAAATCGGGGGAAAGTCGTGGTGCGTGTTATACGCCGATACCCCCCAAAAAAATTACAAAAATAGCGAGCGGCGCCGAAAAAGACCAAACCGCAGCCGAAAAAGACCGAGCCGACTGTTCGGCTCCGCTCGGAGTCCCACCTCCCTGCGCTCGCTCCCGAAATGAAATGGGCAAGCTGCAAATGACGCTGGGCAAGGCTGCAAATGACGCTGGGCGAGGCTGCAAAAGACACTGGGAAAGGCTGCAAAAGACGCTGGGCAAGCTGCAAATTACGCTGGGCAAGGCTGCAAATGACGCTGGGCAAGCTGCAAATGACGCTGGGCAAGGCTGCAAATGACGCTGGACAAGGCTGCAAATGACGCTGGACAAGGCTGCAAATGACGCTGGGCAAGGCTGCAAATGACGCTGGGCAAGGCTGCAAATGATGCTGGGCAAGGCTGCAAATGACGCTGGGAAAGGCTGCAAATGACGCTGGCAAGCTGCAAATGACACTGGGCAAGGCTGCAAAAGACGCTGGGAAAGGCTGCAAAAGACGCTGGGCAAGCTGCAAATGACGCTGGGCAAGGCTGCAAAAGACGCTGGGCAAGGCTGCAAATGACGCTGGGCAAGGCTGCAAATGACGCTGGGCAAGGCTGCAAATGACGCTGGGCAAGGCTGCAAATGACGCTGGGCAAGGCTGCAAATGACGCTGGGCAAGGCTGCAAAAGACGATGGGAAAGGCTGCAAATGATGCTTAAATGTAATTTATTTTTTTCCCTAAGCTTCTCTCCTAAAACTTTTTTTCCTTAAAATTCCCTCCTAAACTTGGGGTGCGTGTTATACGCCGATAAATACGGTATATTGTACTTTTCAGTGATACCTGGCGGTGCAACTCCTGTTGACTTTTTTTTTTTTTTTTAAAAGGTATAATGTTTGGGAGTGACAAGTAATTTTCAAGCAAAAAATAATGATTTAAACTTGTAAACAGAAAGTGCCAGAAAAGGCCCGGCCAGCAAGTGGTTAAAGTGCGAAATGGGGGCCAAAAAGTTTCAAAATCTGAAGACTCCCCAGAATACTGCAACCTCCTATGCCGCGTACACACGAACGGAAATTCCGCCAGCAAAAGACCGATGTGAGCTTTCGGTCGAAAAATGCGACCGTGTGTGTGCTCCATCGGACTTTTGCTGGCGGAATATCAGGCCAGCAAAAGATTGAGAGCATGTTCTCAATTTTTCCAACGAAATTCCGATCATCTGTGGCAATTCCGACACGCAAAATTCCGACGCATGCTCAGAAGCATTGAACTTAATTTTCGCGGCTCGTCGTAGTGCTGTACGTCACCGCGTATGGCGGTGGCTGCATTTTTTTTTTTTTCTTTTTTGGGCTTCCTTTCCCTTACTTTCACCGGGTGATCTGGCCAGTAAGTCTGTTTTTTTTCCTTCAACAGAACAAGCTCTCCTCCCGATGTATCAGTTTACAGAGATGAAACAAACCATTTAACACTGGCAGGGGTGCTTACAATGATCGGCTTTTATTCATTTATGTAAAACCTTTATCCAAAAAGGAAAAAAAAAAATCTGTTTCCTGTAACTGATTATAAAGTGTGAGCTGGCTTCAATTTGTTAGTGCATATAAACCTGCTACTCTCCTCCCCCCCTCCCCCCCAGACTGACAATGCTGCTGTCCAATGTTGCCCCCCTGTGCTCCTTCATCCAGAGTGGGGACGCTCTAATACAGGAGGTGTGTTACTGGCCAGATCACCAGGTGAAAACAGAGGGGAAAAACACATAAAAAAAAAAAAAGAAAACTAATGCAGCCACCACATCTAGTGATCAGTATTCTGCAATATAATACATTTTTGGTTTAACTGTTCCAGGTTAAGGAAACATTCCACCACTCAGAAGTGTGATCGGCTGTATCAGTATATTCGGTAGAAGGTAGAATATTGCACAACAACATCACTAAAATACAATTCTATAAGGAAAGCAGCTGCTGACGCAGTGATAAGGAGGGGTCACCGCCGCTGCGAGATATCGGTCGGATATAAGTCACTTCCTGCCCACTTCCCAAAACAGCACCCGCTTCACATTGTACATTACCAGGGGAACTACGAGCAAGTGTAACCAACACAAGAACACAGCAACACTTCTATTCTATATACTATACAATGATGGAAGCTTTACATTCTATATTATTGTATTCTATATACTATACAATGATGGAAGCTTTATATTCTATATTATTGTATCCTATATACTATACAATGATGGAAGCTTTATATTCTATATTATTGTATTCTATATACTATACAATGATGGAAGCTTTATATTCTATATTATTGTATTCTATATACTATACTATGATATAATCTTTTTTCTATATTATTGTATTCTATATACTATACAACGATGGAAGCTTTACATTCTATATTATTGTATTCTATATACTATACAATGATGGAAGCTTTGCATTCTATATTATTGTATTCTATATACTATACAATGATAGAAGCTTTATATTCTATATTATTGTATTCTATATACTATACAATGATGGAAGCTTTACATTCTATATTATTGTATTCTATATACTATACTATGATATAATCTTTTTTCTATATTATTGTATTCTATATACTATACAATGATGGAAGCTTTATATTCTATATTATTGTATTCTATATACTATACAATGATGGAAGCTTTATATTCTATATTATTGTATTCTATATACTATACTATGATATAATCTTTTTTCTATATTATTGTATTCTATATACTATACAACGATGGAAGCTTTACATTCTATATTATTGTATTCTATATACTATACAATGATGGAAGCTTTGCATTCTATATTATTGTATTCTATATACTATACTATATTATTATTCTATATTCTATATTATTGTATTCTATATACTATACAATGATGGAAGCTTTACATTCTATATTATTGTATTCTATATACTATACAATGATGGAAGCTTTATATTCTATATTATTGTATTCTATATACTATACTATGATATAATCTTTTTTCTATATTATTGTATTCTATATACTATACAACGATGGAAGCTTTACATTCTATATTATTGTATTCTATATACTATACAATGATGGAAGCTTTACATTCTATATTATTGTATTCTATATACTATACAATGATGGAAGCTTTATATTCTATATTATTGTATTCTATATACTATACAATGATGGAAGCTTTACATTCTATATGATTGTATTCTATATACTATACAATATTTATTTTCATTCTATATTATTGTATTCTATATACTATACAATGATGGAAGCTTTACATTCTATATTATTGTATTCTATATACTATACAATGATGGAAGCTTTATATTCTATATTATTGTATTCTATATACTATACAATGATGGAAGCTTTACATTCTATATTATTGTATTCTATATACTATACAATGATGGAAGCTTTACATTCTATATTATTGTATTCTATATACTATACAATGATGGAAGCTTTAATTGTATTCTATATACTATACAATGATGGAAGCTTTACATTCTATATTATTGTATTCTATATACTATACAATGATGGAAGCTTTACATTCTATATTATTGTATTCTATATACTATACAATGATGGAAGCTTTACATTCTATATTATTGTATTCTATATACTATACAATGATGGAAGCTTTACATTCTATATTATTGTATTCTATATACTATACAATGATGGAAGCTTTATATTCTATATTATTGTATTCTATATACTATACAATGATGGAAGCTTTACATTCTATATTATTGTATTCTATATACTATACAATGATGGAAGCTTTACATTCTATATTATTGTATTCTATATACTATACTATGATATAATCTTTTTTCTATATTATTGTATTCTATATACTATACAATGATGGAAGCTTTACATTCTATATTATTGTATTCTATATACTATACAATGATGGAAGCTTTGCATTCTATATTATTGTATTCTATATACTATACAATGATAGAAGCTTTATATTCTATATTATTGTATTCTATATACTATACAATGATGGAAGCTTTACATTCTATATTATTGTATTCTATATACTATACAATGATGGAAGCTTTACATTCTATATTATTGTATTCTATATACTATACAATGATGGAAGCTTTATATTCTATATTATTGTATTCTATATACTATACAATGATGGAAGCTTTACATTCTATATTATTGTATTCTATATACTATACAATGATGGAAGCTTTACATTCTATATTATTGTATTCTATATACTATACAATGATGGAAGCTTTACATTCTATATTATTGTATTCTATATACTATACAATGATGGAAGCTTTACATTCTATATTATTGTATTCTATATACTATACAATGATGGAAGCTTTACATTCTATATTATTGTATTCTATATACTATACAA
Source organism: Lithobates sylvaticus (assembly GCA_028564925.1). Lineage (NCBI taxonomy): Eukaryota > Metazoa > Chordata > Amphibia > Anura > Ranidae > Lithobates > Lithobates sylvaticus. The sequence continues at coordinate 594,304,619 of CM053029.1, forward strand.
TGATGGAAGCTTTATATTCTATATTATTGTATTCTATATACAATACAATGATGGAAGCTTTACATTCTATATTATTGTATTCTATATACTATACTATGATGGAAGCTTTATATTCTATATTATTGTATTCTATATACTATACAACGATGGAAGCTTTACATTCTATATCATTGTATTCTATATACTATACAATGATGGAAGCTTTATATTCTATATCATTGTATTCTATATACTATACAATGATGGAAGCTTTATATTCTATATTATTGTATTCTATATACTATACAATGATGGAAGCTTTATATTCTATATTATTGTATTCTATATACTATACAATGATGGAAGCTTTACATTCTATATTATTGTATTCTATATACTATACAATGATGGAAGCTTTACATTCTATATTATTGTATTCTATATACTATACAATGATGGAAGCTTTATATTCTATATTATTGTATTCTATATACTATACAATGATGGAAGCTTTACATTCTATATTATTGTATTCTATATACTATACAATGATGGAAGCTTTATATTCTATATCATTGTATTCTATATACTATACTATATTGTACTATACTATGATGGAAGCTTTATATTCTATATCATTGTATTCTATATACTATACAATGATGGAAGCTTTATATTCTATATTATTGTATTCTATATACTATACAATGATGGAAGCTTTACATTCTATATTATTGTATTCTATATACTATACTATGATAGAATCTTTTTTCTATATTATTGTATTCTATAGTATACAGTGATTAAATATTTTTACTATATTATTGTATTCAATAGTATACAGCGATTAAATATATTTTTCTATATTATTGCATTCTATAGTATACAATAATAAAAAATAAAATGAAAAATAAATAAAGAATAAATTAAAAAAATATATATATATTTTTACATATTATTGTATTCTATAGTATACAGCGATTACATATATTTTTCTATATTATTGCATTCTATGGTATACAATAATAAAAAATAAAATGAAAAATAAATAAAGAATACATTTAAAAAAAATATATATATTTTTCCATATTATTGTATTCTATAGTATACAGCGATGAAATCTTTTTTCTATATTATTGTATTCTATAGTATACAGTGATTAAATATTTTTGTTATATTATTGTATTCTATAGTATACAGCGATGAAATCTTTTTTCTATATTATTGTATTCTATAGTATACAGCGATTAAATATATTTTTCTATAGTATACAGCGATTAAATATTTTTGTTATATTATTGTATTCTATAGTATACAGCGATTAAATATATTTTTCTATATTATTGCATTCTATAGTATACAGCGATTAAATATATTTTTCCATATTATTGTATTCTATAGTATACAGCGATTAAATATTTTTTCTATATTATTGTATTCTATAGTATACAGTGATTAAATATTTTTGTTATATTATTGTATTCTATAGTATACAGCGATGAAATCTTTTTTCTATATTATTGTATTCTATAGTATACAGCGATTAAATGTATTTTTCTATATTATTGTATTCTATAGTATACAGCGATTACATATATTTTTCTATATTATTGTATTATATATACTATACAGCGATTAAATATATTTTTCTATATTATTGTATTCTATAGTATACAGCGATTAAATATATTTTTCTATATTATTGTATTCTATAGTATACAGCGATTAAATATATTTTTCTATATTATTGCATTCTATAGTATACAGCGATTAAATATATTTTTCCATATTATTGTATTCTATAGTATACGGCGATTAAATATATTTTTCCATATTATTGTATTCTATAGTATACAGCGATTAAATATTTTTTCTATATTATTGTATTCTATAGTATACAGCGATTAAATATCTTTGTTATATTATTGTATTCTATAGTATACAGCGATTAAATATATTTTTCCATATTATTGTATTCTATAGTATACAGCGATTAAATATTTTTTTCCACATTTTTGTATTCTATAGTATACAACGATTAAATATATTTTTCTATATTATTGTATTCTATAGTATACAGCGATTAAATATATTTTTCTATATTATTGCATTCTATAGTATACAGCGATTAAATATATTTTTCTATATTATTGCATTCTATAGTATACAGCGATTAAATATATTTTTCCATATTATTGTATTCTATAGTATACAGCGATTAAATATTTTTTCTATATTATTGTATTCTATAGTATACAGTGATTAAATATTTTTGTTATATTATTGTATTCTATAGTATACAGCGATGAAATCTTTTTTCTATATTATTGTATTCTATAGTATACAGCGATTAAATGTATTTTTCTATATTATTGTATTCTATAGTATACAGCGATTACATATATTTTTCTATATTATTGTATTATATATACTATACAGCGATTAAATATATTTTTCTATATTATTGTATTCTATAGTATACAGCGATTAAATATATTTTTCTATATTATTGTATTCTATAGTATACAGCGATTAAATATATTTTTCTATATTATTGCATTCTATAGTATACAGCGATTAAATATATTTTTCCATATTATTGTATTCTATAGTATACGGCGATTAAATATATTTTTCCATATTATTGTATTCTATAGTATACAGCGATTAAATATTTTTTCTATATTATTGTATTCTATAGTATACAGCGATTAAATATCTTTGTTATATTATTGTATTCTATAGTATACAGCGATTAAATATATTTTTCCATATTATTGTATTCTATAGTATACAGCGATTAAATATTTTTTTCCACATTTTTGTATTCTATAGTATACAACGATTAAATATATTTTTCTATATTATTGTATTCTATAGTATACAGCGATTAAATATATTTTTCTATATTATTGCATTCTATAGTATACAGCGATTAAATATATTTTTCCATATTATTGCATTCTATAGTATACAGCGATTAAATATATTTTTCTATATTATTGTATTCTATAGTATACAGCGATTAAATATATTTTTCTATATTATTGTATTCTATAGTATACAGCGATTAAATAATTTTGTCATATTATTGTATTCTTTAGTATACAGCGATGAAATCTTTTTTCTATATTATTGCATTCTATAGTATACAGCAATTAAATCTATTTTTCCATATTATTGTATTCTATAGTATACAGCGATTAAATATTTTTTTCTATATTTTTGTATTCTATAGTATACAGCGATTAAATATATTTTTCTATATTATTGCATTCTATAGTATACAGCGATTAAATATATTTTTCCATATTATTGTATTCTATAGTATACAGCGATTAAATATTTTTGTTATATTATTGTATTCTATAGTATACAGCGATTAAATATATTTTTCTATATTATTGTATTCTATAGTATACAGCGATTAAATATATTTTTCTATATTATTGTATTCTATAGTATACAGCGATTAAATATTTTTTTCTATATTATTGTATTCTATAGTATACAGCGATTAAATATTTTTGTTATATTATTGTATTCTATAGTATACAGCGATTAAATATATTTTTCCATATTATTGTATTCTATAGTATACAGCGATTAAATATTTTTGTTATATTATTGTATTCTATTGTATACAGCGATGAAATCTTTTTTCTATATTATTGTATTCTATAGTATACAGTAGGGGTAGGCAACCTTTGGAGAGGTAGAAATCTACCATGACAACATGGAAGAGATCAAAGATCACCGGGGTGCCATGTATTTTTTTTCTTTTTTTTCTTTTTTTCAGATAACAATCAAGCCCCCAAAAGGTCAGTATTATGTAGGGCAGTGTACAGAAGTAGACTGTAGAGCAGTAATACAAAGGTCAGTAGGATGTAGGGCACCTCATCAATTTTGGACAAAATCCGTCTTCACTGCCGATCTTTGTTCCGTGGTATCCCTTAGGCTAATTACCTTTAGGCTGCATATGCGAGTCTGTATCATATCAATGTCTCTTCTTTTTGACTTAAATGTATATGTTTTTAGATGTACACGTTTTTTTATGTATGTTGTTCTCCTTTAAATAATTAATACATTTTTGATATTATAAAACAGTCTACAGTGCCTAAAAAGTCCACAAGTCCCTCCCTTTCCTTTTTTTTTTTTTTTTTTTTTTTTTTTAGTGTACAGAGATCAGTAGTATGTAGAGCAGTGTACAGAGGTCAGTAGTATGTAGGACAGTATACAGAGGTCAGTAGGATATAGAGCAGTGTGCAGAGGTCAGTAGGATGTAGGGCAGTGTACAGAGGTCAGTAGGATGTAGCACAGTGTACAGAGGTCAGTAGGATGTAGGGCAGTGTACAGAGGTCAGTAGTATGTAGGGCAGTGTACAGAGGTCAGTAGTATGTAGGGCAGTGTACAGAGGTCAGTAGTATGTAGGGCAGTGTACAGGTCAGTAGTTGGTAGGGCAGTGTACAGAGGTCAGTAGTCGGTAGGACAGTATACAGAGGTCAGTAGGATGTAGGGCAGTGTACAGAGGTCAGTAGGATGTAGGGCAGTGTACAGAGGTCAGTAGTCAGTAGGGTAATGTACAGAGGCCAGTAGGATGTAGGGAAGTGTACAGAGGTCAGTAGGATGTAGGGCAGTGTACAGAGGTCAGTAGGTTGCAGAGCAATGTACAAAGGTCAGTAGGATGTAGGGCAGTGTACAGAGGTCAGTAGGATGTAGGGCAGTGTACAGAGGCCAGTAGGATGTAGGGAAGTGTACAGAGGCCAGTAGTATGTAGGGCAGTGTACAGAGGTCAGTAGTAGGTAGAGCAGTGTACAGAGGTCAATAGTATGTAGGGCAGTGTACAGAGGTCAGTAGGGCAGTGTACAAAGGTCAGTAATAGGTAGTGCAGTGTACAGAGGTCAGTAGGATGTAGGGCAGTATACAGAGGTCAGTAGGATATAGAGCAGTGTACAGAGGTCAGTAGTATGTAGAGCAGTGTACAGAGGTCAGTACTATGTAGGGTAGTGTACAGAGGTCAGTAGTATGTAGAGCAGTGTACAGAGGTCAGTAGTATGTAGAGCAGTGTACAGAGGTCAGTAGGATATACAGCAGTGTACAGAGGTCAGTAGTATGTAGGGCAGTGTACAGAGGTCAGTAGTATGTAGGGCAGTGTAAAGAGGTCAGTAGTATGTAGGGCAGTGTACAGAGGTCAGTAGTATGTAGAGCAGTGTACAGAGGTCAGTAGTATGTAGAGCAGTGTACAGAGGTCAGTAGTATGTAGGACAGTATACAGAGGTCAGTAGGATATAGAGCAGTGTACAGAGGTCAGTAGGATGTAGAGCAGTGTACAGAGGTCAGTAGTATGTAGGGCAGTGTACAGAGGTCAGTAGTATGTAGGGCAGTGTACAGAGGTCAGTAGTATGAAGAGCAGTGTACAGAGGTCAGTAGTATGTAGAGCAGTATACAGAGGTCAGTAGTATGTAGGGCAGTGTACAGAGGTCAGTAGGATGTAGGGCAGTGTACAGAGGTCAGTAGTATGTAGGGCAGTGTACAGAGGTCAGTAGGATATAGAGCAGTGTACAGAGGTCAGTAGGTATGTAGAGCAGTGTACAGAGGTCAGTAGGATGTAGAGCAGTGTACAGAGGTCAGTAGGATGTAGAGCAGTGTACAGAGGTCAGTAGGATGTAGGGCAGTGTACAGAGGTCAGTAGGATGTAGAGCAGTGTACAGAGGTCAGTACTATGTAGGGTAGTGTACAGAGGTCAGTAGGATGTAGAGCAGTGTACAGAGGTCAGTAGGATGTAGGGCAGTGTACAGAGGTCAGTAGGGTGTGGGGCGGTGTATAGAGGTCAGTAGGGTATGGGGCAATGCAAAAGATCTATTGAAGTGTACAGGGATCTGTAGTATGTAGTGCAGAGATCAGTAGGGCAGATGACAGGGGTGAGCAGGAGAGAGACTAGCAAGGCAGAGAACAGTGTCTACAGGCAGGGCAAATGACAAGGGGTCAGCAAGGCAATGTAAAGTGGAGGGGGGGGGGTCAGGAAGGCACAGTACAGAGGGGTCTGGAGGGCACAGTACAGGGGGGTCTGGAGGACACAGTACAGGGGGGTTCTGAAAGGCGTGGTACAGGGGGGTTCTGAAAGGCGTGGTACAGGGGGGTCTGGAGGACGTGGTACAGGGGGTCTGGAGGACGTGGTACAGGGGGTCTGGAGGTCGTGGTACAGGGGGTCTGGAGGGCGTGGTACAGGGGGTCTGGAGGACGTGGTACAGGGGGTCTGGAGGGCGTGGTACAGGGGGTCTGGAGGGCGTGGTACAGGGGGTCTGGAGGGCGTGGTACAGGGGGTCTGGAGGGCGTGGTACAGGGGGTCTGGAGGGTGTGGTACAGGGGTCTGAAACACACAGTACAGGGGGTCTGGAGGGCACAGTACAGGGGGGTCTGAAAGGCGTGGTACAGGGGGGTTCTGAAAGGCGTGGTACAGGGGGGTTCTGAAAGGCGTGGTACAGGGGGGTCTGGAGGACGTGGTACAGGGGGGTCTGGAGGACGTGGTACAGGGGGTCTGGAGGGCGTGGTACAGGGGGTCTGGAGGGCGTGGTACAGGGGGTCTGGAGGGCGTGGTACAGGGGGTCTGGAGGGCGTGGTACAGGGGGTCTGAAGGGCGTGGTACAGGGGGTCTGGAGGGTGTGGTACAGGGGGTCTGAAACACACAGTACAGGGGGTCTGGAGGGCACAGTACTGGAGGGTCAGGAGGACTGCTAGAGTCATTTTCTATAAGAAGCAGCTGCGTTATCGTTCAGTATAGAGGGATAATCTCTATGTAGTTTACTAAATGTTCTGCATCGAGTTTTTGGAGTGAAAATCGAAGTAATAGTGATCCAGAGATTCCATTAGACAGAATATTGATCGGTGGATAGGTACGTGATTGTCAACATTTAAAAAAAAAATCTGGAGACAGTTTAACGATGAAATTGTAAAGCCAAACCTACTCTCCAAGAAGACCATCATATCTTTTACATCAGGTCTCTTACATTTTTTTTCTCTGAAGCCTTTTTTTTTTCCATTAAAAGCTCTGGTGTGTATCTCTCCTATTGATATGACATTGCTTTATCCAGAGTGGAAGGTATACTGCCCCCTCCTGTGGACATATTTGCTACTACACCTTCTCTTATACAGTATATGACTTCACTGTTGTTGTTTGTCATCAATGGGTTTTCTTCTTGTCATCTTGGATATTGTATATCATGCATTGCAATGATGATGTCATGCTATCTGTATACTGTGCCATTTACCAGCAAACTATGTGCCTTATTGTGTAATGTTACTATGTTCTATATGTTTTTATTAAGATGAATAAAAACTATTCTGTTAAAAAAAAGCTCTGGTGTGTTCAGTAAATATTATTATCCATCCAAAAGATGATGATAACTTTACCTAAAATGCAGGAAGAGAAAGCTGTAATTAACCTGGCCCAAGGAAAAATATTTTAACGTACAGTATAGTCAAGGTAAAGTGTATATTTTTTGAATGCAGAGGCCCTGATAAATAAAATAGCGGTCGTGCATTTTTTATGTTATGTTGGGAAAAGATTACATTGTGTCAGGTACAGTGCCTTGCAAAAGTATTCACCCCCTTGTTTTTTTACCTATTTTGTTACATGGTTCAATGTTTTTTTATTCTGAATTATATGTGATGGATCAGAACACAATAGTCTAAGTTGGTGAAGTAAACTTAGCAAAATATATACATAAAACAATTTTTTAGAAATAATAATGTGAAAATTGTCATGTGCGTATGTATTCACCCCCTTTGTTATGAAGCCCATAAAAAGCTCCAGTGCAACCAATTACCTTCAGAAGTCACATAATTAGTGAAATGATGTCCACCTGTGTGCAATCTAAGTGTCACATGATCTGTCATTACATAGACACACCTTTTTGAAAGGCCCCAGAGGCTGCAACACCTAAGCAAGAGGCACCACTAACCAAACACTGCCATGAAGACCAAGGAACTCTCCAAACAAGTAAGGGACAATGATGTTGAGAAGTACAAGTCAGGGTTAGGTTATAAAAAAATATCCAAATCTTTGATGATCCCTAGGAGCACCATCAAATCTATCATAACTTAATGGAAAGAACAGGGCACAACAGCAAACCTGCCAAGAGACGGCCGCACACCAAAACTCACGGACCGGGCAAGGGAGGGCATTAATGGGAGAGGCGGCACAGAGACCTAAGGTAACCCTGGAGGAGCTGCAGAGTTCCACAGCAGAGACTGGAGTATCTGTACATAGGAGGACAATAAGCCGTACGCTCCATAGAGTTGGGCTTTAGTGGCCAGAAGAAAGACATTACTTTCAGCAAAAAACAAAATGGCGCGTTTTGAGTTTGTGAAAAGGCATGTGGGAGACTCCCAAAATGTATGGAGGAAGGTGCTCTGGTCTGATGAGACTAAAATTGAACTTTTTGGCCATCAAAGAAACCATTATGTCTGGCGCAAACCCAACACATCACATCATCTAAAAAACACCATCCCCACTGTGAAACATGGCGGTGGCAGCATCATGCTGTGGGGATGTTTTTCAGCAGTCGGGACTGGGAAACTGGTCAGAGTTGAGGGAAAGATGGATGGTGCTAAATACAGGGATATTCTTGAGCAAAACCTGTACCACTCTGTGTGCGATGTGAGGCCCTTTAGAATGTGATATGTTTGATTAACCTTAAAGCTTAATGTCTACATTTGGACAAACAAGACAATTGGCTGTTCCTAGAAGAAGACTCAACAAAAAGTCTGAGGAACGCTCCCAGGGACCAGGTACAGCTGGATCAGTGACGGCGGCAGTGGAGGTGAGGGGGGTAGGATCAACTGTTCTGTTAGAAGGGAAGGTATTGATCCTGTGTGTCTACAAAGCAGGAAAATAGATCAATGCTTTCTCCTAGTCAAAGCACCTCCCCCACAGTGAGAAAGCACAGGCTAGGAACACATTTAACCCTTTGATCGCCCCTGATGTTAACCCCTTCCCTGCCAGTGTCATTAGTACAGTGACAGTGCATATTTTTAGTACTGATGACTGTATTAGTGTCACTGGTCCCCAAAAAGTGTTAAAAGTGTCGGTTAGTGTCTGATTTGTCTGCCACAATATTGCAGTCAAGTCGCTAATCTCCGAAATTACTTGTAAAAATAAATAGATAAATATATCCCATAGCTTGTATAATCTATAACTTTTGCGCAAACCAATCAATGTACATTTATTGGGATTTTTTTTTTTATTTTTTTTTTTACCAAAGACATGAAGCAGAATACATATTGGAATAACTTGATGAAGAAATGTGATGTTTTGCATTATTTTATTGGATGTTTTATAGCAGAAAGTAAAAAATATTGTTTATTTCTTCAAAATTATCAGTCTTTTTTTTTTCTTTTCTTTTTGTTTATAGTGCAAAAAATTTAAACTGCAGAGGTGATCAAATACCACCAAAAGAAATCTCTATTTGTGGGAAAAAAAGGACGTCAATTCTATTTGGGAACAGCCTGACCGCGCAATTGTCAGTTAAAGTAATGCAGTGTTATATATTAAAGTGGTTAAAGTTCACTAAAACCCGGAGTTAGGCTTTAACAGAGCAAAAAAAGGATAAATAGGAGATATAGGTTGTTTGTGGTTTGTATGCACTTTAAAATGGCGGATTTATGAAATGTTTATGAATTTCTCCTGCGGTAATGGGAGCCGGGTATGTGCCAATCGATGGATCCCGGGATAATAATATACACAGCGCTATCACAGGCTCCGCCTCCCATCCTGCAGGGGACACGTCACCCCTCCCCCACCATGCCAGCACTTGGCATACAGCAGGATTATCTATATTTATCTTGTACTCCTTTCTTATATATACAGTGGAACCTCGGATTACAAGCATAATCCGTTCCAGAAGAATGCTCTTAATCCAAAGTACTTGCATATCAAAGCGAGTTTCCCCATTGAAGTCAATGGAAACGAAAATAATTTGTTCCGCATTGACTTCAATGGCATGCAATACCGCAATCGGCCAGAGGTGGGGGGCGCTGGAGAGCCTCGGAAATGGCCGGAAAGGCCCGAGGACACTTCGGCAAACCTCGGAAAGACTCCGTTCCCGAGGTTTGCAGAGGTCAGCCGAGCTGTCCTCGACCCTTTCCGTGCATTTCCGAAGAGCGTCGATCGGTGCCGCTCGGCTCCGGCGCCCCCCACCTCAGGCCAAACGCGGTACTGCACACGCTTTGACCTGGATCATGCTCGTTTTGCGAGACAAGACTCGCAAATCGAGTTCCGATTTTTAAAAATACAGTGATCGTATTGCAAAACGCTCGTTAACCACGTTACTCGCAATCCGAGGTTCCACTGTATTAAACTACATTACTGAAGCCCCGGCCATAAAACAAAGGGGGGGGGGCCACATCTCCCTTTTTATCTAATAAAAGGTTTCTCAAGGGGGAGGAGCCGTTCTGGGTGGTCAATGTGGATTGTGAAGCAGCTTGAGAGCAAGGTCACCCTGACCTTATCAAACATGAACAGATCGGTGAAATGGTCCATTTATTGATGCCTAGGGGACATCAAAGCCTAAGTTTAGTTACATTGTTAAAAAAAAAAATTAAATCAGCACAAGGGATGATATTTACATTCCACAAGAAGTGTCCCTTGTACTGGTTGCTGCTGTATACGTTGAAGTCTTCCATCTTCTGCCCTCACCTCCACCCTCGTGTCAGTAAATATCCAGCAGTGTTGCAGGGGTTCATACAGCCACTGGACCTATCATAAGTCCTCATCAAGAGTGCCGACTATGCATGCCCTTCCCCACCCCCCTCCTCCAATCATAGAAGCTGTACTTTAGCTTCCATGAATGAAAAGCGCCCTATGAATGTAAAGAAAGGATGAAGGAATGAAAGATCTACCTGCTCCATTCATAGAGCATTTTCATTGATGGAAGCTATGGTAGCACTTTTATGAATGGAGAAGGAGGGAAGGTGGGGGGGGGGGGGGGCAGAAAGGGTGGGGCAGTCCCAAGGAGAGATCATGGCGGGTCCAGTGGCTAGAGAGCAGAGGATGGAAGATTTCCATAAAGACAGCAGACACCGTCCCTTGTGCTGGTTAAAAGAGAAGTAAAGGTTTTAGGTTCTTTCCATATTTATATGTAGCGCCATAACCCATTGTAGGGCTGCTATGGATTTCTGGGCTTACCGATTACCTCCTCCTTGTAGCTCGTCGTTCGTTGTCTAGGGGTTCCCAGGGTTAGTACCCAGTAATTGCTGAAACTGACACTTAAAGGCATTTGAGGATTTTTATTTGCAAAACCGTTTAACCACTTTCAGACCGGACCAATTTGCAGCCAAAGGACCAGGCCCCTTTTTGCGATTCGGCACTGCGTCGCTTTAACTGACAATTGCGCGGTCGTGCGACGTGGCTCTCAAACAAAATTGACGTCCTTTTTTTCCCACAAATAGAGCTTTCTTTTGGTGGTATTTAATCGCCCCTGTGGTTTTTATTTTTTGCGCTATAAACCAAAAAGAGCGACAATTTTGAAAAAAAACGCATTCTTTTAAATTTTTTGCTATAATAAATATCCCCCAAAAATATATAAAAAAACATTTTTTTCCTCAGTTTAGGCCGATACGTATTCTTCTACATATTTTTGGTATAAAAAATCGCAATAAGCGATTATTGATTGGTTTGCGCAGAAGTTATAGCGTTTACAAGATAGGGGATAGTTTTATAGCATTTTTATTAATAATTTTTTTTTATTAGTAATGGTGGCGATCAGCGATTTTTATTGTGACTGCGACATTATGGCGGACACATCGGACATTTTTGGGACCATTGTCATTTATACAGCAATCAATGCTATTTAAATGCATTGATTCCTGTGTAAATTACACTGGCAGTGAAGAGGTTAACCACTAGGTGGCAGTGTAGGGGTTAAGTGTGCCTAGAGGTGTGTTTCTTACTGTGGGGGGGGGCGTGGCTGTCAGCTAGTGAATGCTGATCTCTGCTCCAATCACAGGGAGCAGAGATCGGCGTCACTAGTTGCTAGGCAGAACGGGGAGATGCTGTTTATTTCCGCATCTCCCCGTTCAGCCTTCCAGTGAGACGATCATGGGTGTCCCCACGGCGATCGAGTCCGCGGGACCTGCGACCGGCCTCACGAGGGTCCCTACCGGCATCTTAAAGGGGACGTACATGTACGCCCTTATGCCTGTCCGTGCCATTCTGTTGACGTATATCGTCGTGTGCCTGTCGGCAAGCGGTTAAACACAACACAGTCTCTCAGTTGGGAATAGAGGGCACGGGTGATAAAGCTCAGGCACTTCACATCACATCAAATAAATGTCTCTTTAGATGATCCAGACAGTAGCCACTCGCAACTGGACTCTTCACTGTTGGATAAACCCTTGTCTGTAGATTTAGCAGCCAAAAAGTGATTCGGAATTTGCAAAGTCTCTTCCACAGACTAGGTTGTGAAACTTCAAATGAACAATGTAAAAGTCTCTGCCACAGACTATGTTGTAACTGAAGGATGGGTTAGGAACTTTTCCTATGGTACCAGTATCTTTCAGCCATTTTCGGCGATACCGTAGGAAATGTGGATTCTCTAGTGTCCATACAATCTCAGCTCCCAGGCTCTTACCGAGCAGTCAGCTTCATGGCCCTCCTCCGAAGAGTCCTCCCCTGGTCGCTTGTCGTGTTGCTGGGCCTCTCCAATCCTGAGAGGATACCGGACACTTCAGAATCCTCCTTCAGTTACTGGGCCTCGAACTAACCAGTTCCGAGGCTCGGAAACGGATGGATCCCCACCCCAGGCCATGAGGGCCTCTGGGGCTGGTCAGGGTGACCAGGCTTACGGGGTCAGCAGACACTCCTGGACCGAGACCCCTCACGGGGGTTGGTCCGGACCGGAACCAGGAATCAAAGAGCAAGCCGAACCCTGAACACGTGACTTCAGCATCTTAAATACCACTTCCCGGAATACACAGCGGGGCCAGACGCACCCACTGATTGGCTCCTAGAAAGATTGGTACCCAATGCATCCAACCAGGCTGCGTTCTCAGCCGGTCACAGGTGCTCACTTCACCTATGACCAGGCAGAACTCCAGTACAACCCAGCCAAACTGATGCCAAAGTAAAAGACCTAGAACAATTAACCCCCAGAACTCAGTTACAGTTCTGGAAAAACTAAATTTACACAATAGCGCACACTTAGAAAAAGTGTCGGCGCTACATATACTTACCTAGGTAGATGAAGCATCGGTCCCCCCGGTGCCTCTACACTGAGAACTGGGCAATCGAACACCACCTATGACTCAGTTCTCACAGCTCCATGAGAAGAGAGCTGCTGACTGTCAATCATCAGCTCTCCACTCTGCTCCTCCTCGCTCATTGGATCGCTGAGCTGTGGTGGGGGTGGGGAGCGGCTGTCTCAGACTCTCAGCAGCTCGCTGATAGGCTGAGACTGGTGTCAGTCCAGGCACCTGGCGGATCTAGACTTTATTGTGGTGATGATGTGGTGCCTGGACTGATTCCTGTGACGTCACAGGAGTGCAAAACTAATTGCACTTCTGTGATCCATAAGAGAAGCCCAGCCAAACGAGCTCAGGCAGGTGTGCCTGGAGGGAGCCCACCCCTCCTTAAATGTACAGGGATGCACAGGACACCCAGCAGGGGCACAAGAAGAGCTGGGGTAAACTGGGGTGCCTTGATGTGGCCACTGTGGCTTACACATACAATGCATCCGGAAAGTATTCACAGCGCTTCACTTTTTCCACATTTTTTTATGTTACAGCCTTATTCCAAAATGGACTAAATTCATGATTTTTCTCCAAACTCTACAAACAATCCCCATAATGACAACGTGAAAGAAGTTTGTTGGAAATCGTTGCAAATGTATTAAAAATAAAGAAGGAAAAAATCCCATGTACACAAGTATAACAGGCTCCTCCCATGTACATAAGTATAACAGGCTCCTCCCATGTACATAAGTATCACAGACTCCTCCCATGTACATAAGTATCACAGGCTCCTCCCATGTACATAAGTATCACAGGCTCCTCCCATGTACATCGGTATCACAGGCTCCTCCCATGTACATAAGTATCACAGGCTCCTCCCAAGTACATAAGTATCACAGGCTCCTCCCATGTACAAAAGTATCACAGGCTCCTCCCATGTACAAAAGTATCACAGGCTCCTCCCATGTACATCGGTATCACAGGCTCCTCTCATGTACATCGGTATCACAGGCTCCTCCCATGTACATCAGTATCACAGGCTCCTCCCATGTACATAAGTATCACAGACTCCTCCCATGTAAATAAATATCACAGCCTTTGCTCAATACTTTGCTGAAGCTCCTTTGGCACCAATTACAGCCTCAAGTCTTTTTGAGTATGATGCTACAAGCTTGGCACACCTATTTTTTGGGCAGTTTCTCCCATTCTTCTTTGCAGGACCTGTCAAGCTCCATCAGGTTGGATGGGGAGCGTCGGTGCACAGCCATTTTCAGATCTCTCCAGATATGTTCCATCGGGTTCAAGTCTGGGCTCTGGCTGGGCCACTCAAGGACATTCACAGAGTTGTCCCGTAGCCACTCCTTTGTTATCTTGGCTGTGTGCAAGGAGGAGTCTGTGATACTTATGTACATTGGATTTTTTTCCTTTTATATTTTTAACCCCTTGAGGACCGGGCCTATTTTTCAGACTTATTATATTATATATTATATTATATAATTATATGTAGTTATTTACAAGTTAAAAAAATTGGTGCTAGAAAATTACTTCGAACCCCCAAAAATGATATATATATATATTTTTTTCTAACACGCTAGAGAATAAAATGGCGGTCGTTGCAATACTTTTTGGCACATCGTATTTGCGCAGGGGTCTTACAAGCGCACTTTTTTTTTTTTTAAAATACACCTTTTTGAATTAAAAAATAACACAACATTAAAGTTAGCCCAATTGTTTTTATATTGTGAAAGATAATGTTACGCTAAGTAAATTGATACCCAACATGTAACGCTTCAAAATTGCGCCTGCTCGTGGAATGGCGACAAAATTTTACCCTTAAAAATCTCCATAGGTCGATATTTAAAAATTTCTACAGGTTACCAGTTTTGAGTAACAGAGGAGTTCTAGGGCTAGAATTATTGCTCTCGCTCTACCAATCGCAGTGATACCTCACATGTGTGGTTTGAACACCGTTTTCATATGTCAGCGCTACTCACGTATGCGTTGGCTTTTGCGCACAAGCTCGGCGGGACGGCATGCTTTAAATTTATAATTTTTATTTTTCTTATTTATTTTACTTTTTTTTTTATTTGACACTGTCCTTTTAAAATAAATGTTTTGGGTCACTTTTAAATGTTTACATTCCTTGTAATAGGAAAAAAAGCATGACATGACCTCTTAAATATGAGATCTGGGGGTCAAAAAGACCCCAGATCTCATATTTACACTAAAATGCAATAAAAAATAAATAAAAATGAAATGTTACTTGAAAAAATAAAATGTTAAAAAATTTCCCCTTTAAGAGTATTGGGTAGAAGTGATGTTTGACATCGCTACTGCCCTCCAATACTTTTGTGAACCAAAATCAATATACACTTATTGGGATTTTTTTTTACCAATTTTGAAGCGTTACATGGTGGGTATTAATTTACTCAGCGTAACATTATCTTTCACAATATAAAAACAAGAGGGCTGTTATGTTATTTTTTTTATTCAAAAAAGTGTATTTTTTTATTGGCTGTTTTATAGCAAAAAGTGAAAAATATATATATTTTTTTCTACATTTTTTTTGTTTATAGGTGATCAAGTGTCACCAAAAGAAAGTTCTATTTGTGGGAAAAAAAGGACATCGATTTTATTTGGGTACAACGACCGCGCAAATGTCAGTTAAAGTAATGCAGTGCCGTATCACAAATAATGGCCTGGTCATGAAGGGGGGTAAAACCTTCCAGAGCTGAAGAGGTTAAACCATAATGGTGGTGATAATCACATAATCTGATTGATCTGCTTCAATAGGAATAATCGATCTATAGATGACAACCCATTTAATCAATATGATACATCTGGGGAAGTGGATTTCAATGGAATGGATACAATCATAATGGATAATAAATGTATTTCTGTTTCCATGGTGTAATACCATAATCTGATTGGTCACAATAGTAGAGTGGGAGTGGTTTAGATCCCTCTGACAAGTCTTTATCACTGTGTGGGGTCCCCCATAGTGGAGATTTAGCACTCACTTCCTCCGGGGTCAGAAAGGCAGGAAGTGAGCAGAATCTCTCCCATAGCAATAAATAAGGGGAAAAGGAGCATCTTCTCTACACACAGTGGCCATCTTGGATTGCAGAGTCTCTTTCTAGGAATAAATGTTTTTGGGGACCACTAAGATTCCCCCAAATGGTTACAAGGGAACCCATGCTGAGAGAAATATGTAGGCTGCCATTGCTGATCACCTTCTGAAAATGCTATACTGCTGTCTGGCTTTGGCTTCCATGCTTTCTGCATCACTGCATGTTTATTTAGAACTTCTTCCCAATCAGTGATGGAGAACTGACATAAAGCAATGGATCAGGCTGACAGCCAGGCAACAAGTAGATTCAGTCTCTTTATTCTCCCATAATAAACAAGCCAGGGGCTTTACAATTCCCCCCACTAGCCTCATAGCAAATACTCTAATTTCTTCACTCAACCTCTTAATGGTTGCTATTGGTTACATGTATGCATAGTTGTTCTATAGAACAAAATTGCTCCATCATACTGCCCCCATCAAAATTGCCCCATCATACTGCCCCATCAAAACTGCCACCATCAAAATTGCCCCATCAAAACTGCCCCCATCATACTGTCACATCAAAATTGCCCCCATCAAAACTGCCCCATCACACTGCCCCCATCAAAACTGCCCCATCAAAATTGCCCCATCAAAACTGCCCTCATCAAAATTGCCCACATCAAAACTGCCCCATCAAAATTGCCCCATCAAAACTGCCCCCATCAAAATTGCCCCATAATACTGCCCCCATCATACTGCCCCATCAAAATTGCCCCATCAAAATTTCCCCATCATATTGCCCCATCAAAATTGCCCCACAGGAAAATAGCCCCATCAAAACTGCCCCATCAAACCTGCCCCAGCAAAATAGCCCCATCAAAATTGCCCCATCATACTGCCATCTCAAAACTGCCCTCATCAAAATTGCCCCATCATACTGCCCATCAAAATTGCCCCCATCAACATTGCCCCATCATACTGCCACATCAAAAATTGCCCCACCAAATGTCCCCAAATTTAAAATTGCCCCATCAAAACTGCACCCATCAAAATTGCCCCATCATACTGCCCCATCATACTGCCACATCAAAATTGCCCTATCCTACTGCCCCATCAAAATTGCCCCTTCAAAACGGCCCCATAAAAATGTCCCCCTCAAAATTGCCCCCAGCATACTGCCACATCAAAATTGCCCCATCATACTGCCCATCAAAATTGGGTGTGGAAAGGAGCTGCGCTAAGGAGTGAAATCTCACCAAAAAATGGTGTATATATTGTGTTACACAAAAAGAATATAAGTGAAAAATAACCTATATGGCTAGTGCATTTCTCATATGTGTATATACAACAAGAAACTCTATGAAAACAGCCTCTGTTGGTGTAACTAATAATTGTGGAAAAGTAAACACCCGGCTGGGCTGTTCAAATTTCGTAGAAAATACCAGTTACAACACCGGATTAAGTCTATGTCAGGACTGCTATATTCTCGTGTGTATAAATAAAATTATTTAAAAAGGAATTAAATATACAATATAGGTGTAAAGAAATTAGTGAAAATTAGTAAACCACCTACAGAGCATTTAGTGACATATTGAAGCAATTCGACCTATTAAGTATAGAGTGAATACAAACTATATAACTTGAGATATAGTCGGTGAACCTTAGTGAAAAAAAACAAAAAAAACAGAAAATAATTTTTCAAACAGTAAACACCCTACTGGGCTTCCAGCATTACACCAGTGACAATAAGTACCCTGCTAAACGTCTAGCTGGGAAAAGATTTACAAACAATAATATTTGCAAGTAAAATTTTGGATAAAGTGCATATTGTAGTGCATAGTACAACAAATAAGTCCCGTAATGAAAACAGTCTCTATGACAACTCCAAATATTTTTGAATAGGCGTGACTTGTATAACACCAAGGAAAAGTGTAGAGACCTCCACCATAGGGCAAACTTGTCTCCTTACCAGAACTGAATGGTTCCTTTTCAGGGGGACCGTTCAAGCAGGTGGCTCTCAACCCTAGCCAGGGGTGGACTGTGGAGAACGTCCGAAATCCTACCGACCTGGATGGCTCCTCCAAGGTGACTCCCAACCTAGGATCCTTCAAAAATCTCCGCTCGGGGTCAATCTCAATAGCCAAATTTGTGTTGGAACCCAGGGGAATCAAAGAGAGCTCGCATAGCATAAAATCCAAGGGTAATTTATTGAATAAAAGCAAAGAAAACACTTACAGTGTAACGATCTAAAAAGGCATGAAGCGAGCCGGCCGGTCTCGCAAATACAGCCCGTGGTAACGGGATAACGTCGTGCTGCGGTGGCGTCAAGATGTAGCTCCTCCTCCCTACGCGTTTCGTCATCAAAGGACGTCGTCACGGGGCACGGGCTGCGTCATGACGCACCACATTAAATACATAAACAAATCAACCAAGCCTCGATATGGATCCCGGACTTGGGAATAGCGTCCACCATCTTTGAAAAGGGAAAAGCGCTGGGAACCTCATAGGTGGTGAGGGAAAAAATGGTTTTTAGTAAATACAACCAGCATGGGAATCAGGATGAACTGCACCATCTTATACTCGAACAACGGCACTCCTAATCTTTTATATACTTGAAAAAGAAGTGTTATTTGGATGGTACATAGGGGTAACGATACCGATATTAAAACATTATTTATATGTGGCATTTTTTATATAGGTAAACTAGTGGGCTTCTAAGGGTCCCCGGTGTGAACTGAATTATATTGTCCTTCAAGCTGAGTGGGAATATATCAAAAGTTAGAAAACCAACACTTACGTGGGTTCCGAATGTGAGTCCCAACACTACAGTGAAGGTAAAAAAATTATATATAGAAAGAATAAAAAATAAAAAATAAAAAATTAATTAAAAAATTAATTAATTGAAATTAAAATGAAAAAATGGATTTTCATTAGGTAGACTGTAACATTATAAGAAATAATATTAACAAAAATGAAAACTAATCGGATTAGTTTCGAAAAGTTTTTCAACTATTATGTCTTATATATGAGGCTAATTGGTAACCTGATGTTAGTTGGTATATGAAGCAACCAAGATGAACTATTCTGCCGTCAGAGATCCACATCGATTGACACAATTATATAGATAAAATTATATCCAAATGGGATTCCGAAAGGCCGGAAGTCGATTCCAATTCCATATTGAAAAAAGACATACATTCCCAAAGCCAGTATATCTACAATGGGCCGTATGGGTAAACCTAATATGTATGAATACAGATGATTTTGGTAATAGATAGGCATCTTAAAGATCTATTGTGCATAAATATTGATGATATTGAAAATACATGAGCATCTTGGGGGACAGGTCACTAGGAGTTGTCTATAAAACAGATAACATCAACGTCGATGTTGAGTCCGAAAGGTGTATAACTTTTAATTCTGTGGACCCATGACATTTCCAGTTTTGAAATGCTGTTAACCAAATTGCTACCCCGCCAGTGTGGTCTGAATTTGTCAATGCCCAAGAAAATGGTATTACTAGGGTCTCTATTGTGTACCCGAAGGTAATGCTTGGACACTGAATGTTTGGTATATCCTCGGCGTATGTTATTTATGTGTTCATTGAGTCGGACCTGTAATGGTCTTTTGGTCCGGCCCACATACTGAAGCCCACATGGGCATTGGAGCATATAGACCACTCCTACTGTGGAACATGTAATGAAGGACTCTATGTCATGATGGTGAGAAGTGCAAGTGGAAATAAAGGATGTGGTTCTTTTAGTTCTTATTTTGTTGAGTGTGCAGACTTGACAGCGCCTACACTGATGGTAACCTATGAGCATAGGAAAGAAACCAGTCTTAGTGAAAGGGGGATTTAAGATGTTGGGGGCTATCTTATCCTTCAAAGAGGGAGCTCCCCTAAAGACAACTTGGGGTTTGTCAGGGAGAATGGTCTTCAGTATCCTGTCACTTTGTAATATATGCCAATACTTGCCAATGATGTGTTTGACTTTGGCATGTTGGCATGAAAAACTGGTAATGAAGGGATTACGGTATGAGTCGTTGTTCTGGCCTGATGGTTTCTCAGTTAGTAACGTATTACGGTCTATCATGTCCACTGAGGTGAGGGTATCTCTGAGAAACTCTGTTGTGTATCCCTTAGCCTTAAAACGTTCAGTGAGAATTGATGATTGGGTCAAAAAGGTATCATGGTCGGTACAATTCCGTTTTATTCGAAGGTATTGACTTTTGGGGACTGACCTCAACCAAGACATATGGTGGCAACTGTCTTGTGGGATGCAGGCGTTGCGGTCAGTGGGTTTAAAGTAGGTTGAGGTCTTAAAAACACCATTGCCGACAGATATAGAGAGATCTAGGAAATGTATGGATTCCTTGCTCGCCTCATAGCTGAGGTGTATCCCTCTGTTGTTATTATTTAGGTGGCACATAAATTCCGATAGTTCTGGTTCACCACCGCTCCAAAGGAGGAGGATGTCGTCTATATACCGAGCCCACAAGACTATCTCAGGTCTTGGTTGGGCATAGACGACATCCTCCTCCCATTTGGCCATGAAGAGATTCGCCAAACTTGGAGCGTACTTCGCTCCCATGGCAACACCCCTATCTTGCCTATAAAATTGTCCATCGAACCAAAAGAAGTTGTGCCCTGCGGCAAACTCCAATAGTTCCATGATATAATCGATCTGTATATTAGGCAATTTGGAGTTTTTGTGTAGATAATATGACACAGCTTCCAAACCTAACTGATGTGGGATTACCGTGTAGAGAGAAGTCACGTCTGCAGTTATCAGCCAAAGTCCCTCACACGGTCTTATTGTGGAGAGAAGGTTGATGACGTGTCGAGTATCCTTTATGTAGGATGGCGTTAGTTGCACCAAGGGCTGTAAGAAAAAGTCTATATAACATAAGCAAGTTCCAAACATACATGGACATTCATAAATATGTCCGGAAACTTAATATACAGAGGTACATGGCTTCAAATCCATACAATCCATCTATATCAGCTGCCCGAGGCTATGTCCATTCTCGGCTGAGAAACGCCTCTCTATTCAATCCCCCAGGTCACTTGCCCCCTTCACTAAAAGTTTTTAGGGATCTAGCCTTAAGGGATCTAGATGAGATGAAAGTTAAGACGTTCAGGAACAAAAAGGACATTGATTTGGGTATTGAAACCCTATGCTCTAACAACAACTTGGTGATCCGCCCCGCCGACAAGGGGGGTGGTATAGTCATCCTTAATAAAGAGGACTATATGCAGGAGATGAGACGTATTTTGGCCGATGAAGCAACATATGCCTTACTACCATCCAATCCCAACACGAGATACAGGGGCATTTTGGAGACATTGGTCACTAGGGGAGTTGACGCTAAGATATTAAACAAAAAAGAGAGTCTCTTCTTGATACCGAAGGTACCCAGGATACCCATAATATACTATTTGCCCAAGGTGCATAAGAATCAGACTTGCCCCCCGGGACGTCCTATAGTGAGCGGAATTGATTCTGTCACTTCCCGGGTGGGCAAGTATATAGACTTTTTCTTACAGCCCTTGGTGCAACTAACGCCATCCTACATAAAGGATACTCGACACGTCATCAACCTTCTCTCCACAATAAGACCGTGTGAGGGACTTTGGCTGATAACTGCAGACGTGACTTCTCTCTACACGGTAATCCCACATCAGTTAGGTTTGGAAGCTGTGTCATATTATCTACACAAATACTCCAAATTGCCTAATATACAGATCGATTATATCATGGAACTATTGGAGGTTGCCGCAGGGCACAACTTCTTTTGGTTCGATGGACAATTTTATAGGCAAGATAGGGGTGTTGCCATGGGAGCGAAGTACGCTCCAAGTTTGGCGAATCTCTTCATGGCCAAATGGGAGGAGGATGTCGTCTATGCCCAACCAAGACCTGAGATAGTCTTGTGGGCTCGGTATATAGACGACATCCTCCTCCTTTGGAGCGGTGGTGAACCAGAACTATCGGAATTTATGTGCCACCTAAATAATAACAACAGAGGGATACACCTCAGCTATGAGGCGAGCAAGGAATCCATACATTTCCTAGATCTCTCTATATCTGTCGGCAATGGTGTTTTTAAGACCTCAACCTACTTTAAACCCACTGACCGCAACGCCTACATCCCACAAGACAGTTGCCACCATATGTCTTGGTTGAGGTCAGTCCCCAAAAGTCAATACCTTCGAATAAAACGGAATTGTACCGACCATGATACCTTTTTGACCCAATCATCAATTCTCACTGAACGTTTTAAGGCTAAGGGATACACAACAGAGTTTCTCAGAGATACCCTCACCTCAGTGGACATGATAGACCGTAATACGTTACTAACTGAGAAACCATCAGGCCAGAACAACGACTCATACCGTAATCCCTTCATTACCAGTTTTTCATGCCAACATGCCAAAGTCAAACACATCATTGGCAAGTATTGGCATATATTACAAAGTGACAGGATACTGAAGACCATTCTCCCTGACAAACCCCAAGTTGTCTTTAGGGGAGCTCCCTCTTTGAAGGATAAGATAGCCCCCAACATCTTAAATCCCCCTTTCACTAAGACTGGTTTCTTTCCTATGCTCATAGGTTACCATCAGTGTAGGCGCTGTCAAGTCTGCACACTCAACAAAATAAGAACTAAAAGAACCACATCCTTTATTTCCACTTGCACTTCTCACCATCATGACATAGAGTCCTTCATTACATGTTCCACAGTAGGAGTGGTCTATATGCTCCAATGCCCATGTGGGCTTCAGTATGTGGGCCGGACCAAAAGACCATTACAGGTCCGACTCAATGAACACATAAATAACATACGCCGAGGATATACCAAACATTCAGTGTCCAAGCATTACCTTCGGGTACACAATAGAGACCCTAGTAATACCATTTTCTTGGGCATTGACAAATTCAGACCACACTGGCGGGGTAGCAATTTGGTTAACAGCATTTCAAAACTGGAAATGTCATGGGTCCACAGAATTAAAAGTTATACACCTTTCGGACTCAACATCGACGTTGATGTTAACTGTTTTATAGACAACTCCTAGTGACCTGTCCCCCAAGATGCTCATGTATTTTCAATATCATCAATATTTATGCACAATAGATCTTTAAGATGCCTATCTATTACCAAAATCATCTGTATTCATACATATTAGGTTTACCCATACGGCCCATTGTAGATATACTGGCTTTGGGAATGTATATCTTTTTTCAATATGGAATTGGAATCGACTTCCGGCCTTTCGGAATCCCATTTGGATATAATTTTATCTATATAATTGTGTCAATCGATGTGGATCTCTGACGGCAGAATAGTTCATCTTGGTTGCTTCATATACCAACTAACATCAGGTTACCAATTAGCCTCATATATAAGACATAATAGTTGAAAAACTTTTCGAAACTAATCCGATTAGTTTTCATTTTTGTTAATATTATTTCTTATAATGTTACAGTCTACCTAATGAAAATCCATTTTTTCATTTTAATTTCAATTAATTAATTTTTTAATTAATTTTTTATTTTTTATTCTTTCTATATATAATTTTTTTACCTTCACTGTAGTGTTGGGACTCACATTCGGAACCCACGTAAGTGTTGGTTTTCTAACTTTTGATATATTCCCACTCAGCTTGAAGGACAATATAATTCAGTTCACACCGGGGACCCTTAGAAGCCCACTAGTTTACCTATATAAAAAATGCCACATATAAATAATGTTTTAATATCGGTATCGTTACCCCTATGTACCATCCAAATAACACTTCTTTTTCAAGGATATAAAAGATTAGGAGTGCCGTTGTTCGAGTATAAGATGGTGCAGTTCATCCTGATTCCCATGCTGGTTATATTTACTAAAAAACATTTTTTCCCTCACCACCTATGAGGTTCCCAGCGCCTTTCCCTTTTCAAAGATGGTGGACGCTATTCCCAAGTCCGGGATCCATATCGAGGCTTGGTTGATTTGTTTATGTATTTAATGCGGTGCGTCATGACGCAGCCCGTGCCCCGCGACGACGTCCTTTGATGACGAAACGCGTAGGGAGGAGGAG
Source organism: Lithobates sylvaticus (assembly GCA_028564925.1). Taxonomy (NCBI): domain Eukaryota; kingdom Metazoa; phylum Chordata; class Amphibia; order Anura; family Ranidae; genus Lithobates; species Lithobates sylvaticus. Next base: position 594,328,966 of record CM053029.1, read on the forward strand.
CTACGTCTTGACGCCACCGCAGCACGACGTTATCCCGTTACCACGGGCTGTATTTGCGAGACCGGCCGGCTCGCTTCATGCCTTTTTAGATCGTTACACTGTAAGTGTTTTCTTTGCTTTTATTCAATAAATTACCCTTGGATTTTATGCTATGCGAGCTCTCTTTGATTCCCCTGGGTTCCAACACAAATTTGGCTATTGAGATTGACCCCGAGCGGAGATTTTTGAAGGATCCTAGGTTGGGAGTCACCTTGGAGGAGCCATCCAGGTCGGTAGGATTTCGTACGTTCTCCACAGTCCACCCCTGGCTAGGGTTGAGAGCCACCTGCTTGAACGGTCCCCCTGAAAAGGGACCATTCAGTTCTGGTAAGGAGACAAGTTTGCCCTATGGTGGAGGTCTCTACACTTTTCCTTGGTGTTATACAAGTCACGCCTATTCAAAAATATTTGGAGTTGTCATAGAGACTGTTTTCATTACGGGACTTATTTGTTGTACTATGCACTACAATATGCACTTTATCCAAAATTTTACTTGCAAATATTATTGTTTGTAAATCTTTTCCCAGCTAGACGTTTAGCAGGGTACTTATTGTCACTGGTGTAATGCTGGAAGCCCAGTAGGGTGTTTACTGTTTGAAAAATTATTTTCTGTTTTTTTTTGTTTTTTTTCACTAAGGTTCACCGACTATATCTCAAGTTATATAGTTTGTATTCACTCTATACTTAATAGGTCGAATTGCTTCAATATGTCACTAAATGCTCTGTAGGTGGTTTACTAATTTTCACTAATTTCTTTACACCTATATTGTATATTTAATTCCTTTTTAAATAATTTTATTTATACACACGAGAATATAGCAGTCCTGACATAGACTTAATCCGGCGTTGTAACTGGTATTTTCTACGAAATTTGAACAGCCCAGCCGGGTGTTTACTTTTCCACAATTATTAGTTACACCAACAGAGGCTGTTTTCATAGAGTTTCTTGTTGTATATACACATATGAGAAATGCACTAGCCATATAGGTTATTTTTCACTTATATTCTTTTTGTGTAACACAATATATACACCATTTTTTGGTGAGATTTCACTCCTTAGCGCAGCTCCTTTCCACACCCAATTCTGTTTTATGTAGTATAACATTTTGAGCAGCAGCTTTACATACCTGGATAGCGCAACTCTTTTCCCATAACATGCCCATCAAAATTGCCCCCATCAACATTGCCCCATCATACTGCCACATCAAAAATTGCCCCACCTAATGTCCCCGAATTTAAAATTGCCCCATCAAAACTGCACCCATCAAAATTGCCCCATCAAAACTTGCCCCATCCAAACTGCCCCCATCAAAATTGCACCCTCAAAATTGCCCCATCATACTGCCACATCAAAATTGCCCTATCCTACTGCCCCATCAAAATTGCCCCCTCAAAATTGCCCCCAGCATACTGCCACATCAAAATTGCCTCATTATAATTGCCCCATCAAAATTGCCTCATCATACTGCCCCATAAAAACTGCTCCCATCAAAATTGCCCCATCATACTGCCCCCATCAAAATTGCCCCATCAAAATTGCCCCATCATAATTGACCCATCATACTGCCCCATCAAAACTGCCCCCATCAAAATTGCCCCATCATACTGCCCCATCATATTGCCCCATAAAAATTGCCCCCAGGAAAATAGCCCCATCAAAACTGCCCAGCAAAATAGCCCCATCAAAATTGCCCCCATCAAAATTGCCCCATCATACTTTCCAATCAAAACTGCCCCCATCATACTGCCCTCATCAAAATTGCCCACATCAAAACTACCCCATCAAAATTGCCCCATCAAAACTGCTCCCATCAAAACTGTCCCCATCAAAATTGCCCCATCATACTGCCCTCATCAAAATTGCCCCATCATACTGCCCACCAAAACTGCCCCCATCATACTGCCCCAGCCCCATTAAAACTGCCCCATCATACTGCCACATCAAAAATTGCCCCACCAAATGTCCCCCAATTTAAAATTGCCCCATCAAAACTGCCCCATCATACTGCCCCATCAAAACTTGCCCCATCAAAATTGCCCCCATCATACTGCCACATCAAAATTGCCCTATCCTACTGCCCCATCAAAATTGCTCCTTCAAAACTGCCCCATAAAAATTTCCCCCTCAAAATTGCCCCCAGCATACTGCCACATCAAAATTGCCCCCATCAAAATTGCCCCATCATACTGCCCCTATCAAAATTGCCCCATTATACTGCCCCATCAAAATTGACCCATCATAATTGCCCCATCAAAACTGCCCTCATCAAAATTGCCTCATCATACTGCCCCCATCAAAATGGCCCCATCATACTGCCCCATCAAAATTGCCCCATAAAAACTGCCCCATCAAAACTTCCCAATCAAAATTGCCCCATCATACTACCCCCATCAAAATTGTCCCATCATACTGCCCCATCAAAACTGCCCCCTAAAAATTGCCCCCATCAAAATTGTCCATCATACTGACCCCATCAAAATTGCCCCATCATACTGCCCCATCAAAATTGCCCCATCATACTGCCCCATCAAAATTGCCCCCTAAAAATTGCCCCCATCAAAATTGTCCATCATACTGACCCCATCAAAATTGCCCCATCATACTGCCCCATCAAAATTGCCCCATCATACTGCCCCATCAAAACTGCCCCATCAAAACTGCCCCCATCAAAATTGCCCCATCATAATGCCCCATCAAAACTGCCCCCATCAAAATTGCCCCACCATACTGCCCCCATCATACTGCCCCATCAAACTTGCTACATCAAAACTGCCCCATCAAAACTGCCCCCATCAAAATTGCCCCATAAAAACTTCCCAATCAAAATTGCCCCATCATACTACCCCCATCAAAATTGCCCCATCAAAACTGCCCCCATCAAAGTTGCCCCCATCAAAATTGCCCCCATCAAAATTGCCCCATCATACTGACCCCATTAAAATTGCCCCATCATACTGCCCCATCAAAACTGCCCCATCAAAACTGCCCCATCATACTGCCCCCATCAAAATTGCCCCATCATACGGCCCCATCATACGGCCCCATCAAAATTGCCCCCATCAAAACTGCAGGAAATTAAGAGCTCCGCCGCGGCCCCGAGAAGGAAATGAGGAGCTCCGCCGCGGCCCCGAGGAGGAAATGAGGAGCTCCGCCGCGGCCCCCGAGGAGGAAATGAGGAGCTCCGCCACGGCCCCCGAGGAGGAAATGAGGATTTCAATCTTCATTATAACAAAAAAAAGATTTGCCAAATCTTTTCAGCGCAAACAGCGGATTCAAAAAGTGGGCGGAACTCCGCTTTAACATACGGGAGAGAAATGGGGAAAAAAAACTATTGGTTTGGTAGTGAAAGGGTTCAAAAAAAGAAAATAATTTGGTTTGGCGATAAAACAGTTTCAAAAAACAAAAACTTAAAAAAAAATCTTTGTTTTTCATAGAAAGGTTAAAAAAAAGAAAAAAATAGGGTTTGGCAGTGAAATGGTTCATAAATTAAAGGAAAAACATTAGACTTGGCAGTTAAAGGGTTAAAAATGGGGGGAAATATGATTTGGCGGTATAATTTAACATATGGGGAAAAAATTATTTGGCAGTGAAAGGGTTAATATGTGTGTAGAGGGAGGGGAGGAGGAGGAGGGGAGTTTACTTGGTTTGGCAGTTAAAGGGTTGAAATAAATGAACAAATATAGTTTTGGTAGTGATCTCATTCACAATAACATGTTTTTTTTCCCCAGGAGCCGTATACCCCTATTAGATCCGTATACTGATCCTACAGGCTTAATTCACAAAGTTCACAAATAAGGACGTGGCTCCTTTAAGAAAAAATGTCAGTTATTTTTTTTCATCATGAGATTAAAAAAAAAATTAAAGAAAAGAAGTCACATGACTCTCTATGATGTCATCGGCTGAGTCCCTATAAACAGGCTCAGGGAAGGCAGGCACACTAGAAGCTGAGTGTTCACTGACCAGTGAAGACGTGTTTTTTAATCTCTCCTGAGATTTTTTCGCGATTTTATTGGATTTGATTTAATTCAATTCAATTTCATTGCGATGTCTATTGTACATTTAATGTGCGTTTCTTTATTCTTAATAATGAACCGATTTAAATGTAATCAGCTTCTTTCTCTGAAAAACACCAAAGAGAAACCCAGCAAAGGAAGGGCAGCTGTGGTAGGAGGTATTAGTGACCAGCCTGCAGATACCCCAACCAAAAAAGCCCCCAAAATGAAGAGGATCTGGGCGTTTGTGCGCCGCTGTTTCAGAGCCGTTGTTGGATGTTTTGGTTCCGGCTGTAAAGCCAATGGACATCACCGGGATACAGACACCGAGACTGGTAAGTAATATGGATATTGATAGATACAAAAAAGTACTCTGGATAAGTCACCTACACTCATGGATCAAAGCAGTTGTTGCCAACCTACCAGATTGAAATTTACTGACACAACCAAAATTTACTGGCACAGCCAAGTTTATAACTGACATTTCCAAAAGTTACAAAATGACAGTTTTAAAGCGGAAGTAAACCCATCAATTTAACAGTTTCAAAAAACAGTTACATTTCTGGCATGCCAGGAATATAACTGTCACATTGGTTGTACTCTCAACCAAACTGTCAAACCATCCAATGGCTGGTGTCATAACTGATCACTGTGCAGCATCATGGCGGTTGAAGATTAACCACTTCAGCCCCGGACCAATTTGCAGCTAAAGGACCAGGCCCCTTTTTGCAATTCGGCACTGCGTCGCTTTAACTAACAATTGTGCGGTCGTGCGACGTGGCTCCAAAACAAAATTGGCGTCCTTTTTTTCCCACAAATAGAGCTTTCTTTTGGTGGTATTTGATCGCCCCTGCGGTTTTTATTTTTTGCGCTATAAACAAAAATAGAGCGACAATTTTGAAAAAAATGCAATATTTTTTACTTTTTGCTATAATAAATATCCCCAAAAAAAATATATAAAAAAACATATTTTTTCCTCAGTTTAGGCCGATACGTATTCTTCTACATATTTTTGGTAAAAAAAATCGCAATTAGCGATTATTGATTAGTTTGCGCAAAAGTTATAGCGTTTACAAAATAGGGGATAGTTTTATAGCATTTTTATTAATATTTTTTTTTTTATTAGTAATGGCGGTGATCAGCGATTTTTATTGTGACTGCGACATTTTGGCGGACACATCGGACATTTTTGACACATTTTTGGGACATTTGTCATTTATACAGCAATCACTGCTATTTAAATAGCACTGATTCCTATGTAAATGACAGTTGTAGTTAGGGGGTTAACCACTAGGGGGCGGGGAGGAGTCAGTGTGACGTGTTGTGTTTTTTTTTTACAGTAGGGGGGCGTGGCTGTACGTCTGACGTCATTGATCGGCGTTCCCGATGACAGGGAACCGCCGATCACTGACAGTCAGTGTAGGAAGCGCGGGGAGAGGTTTGTTTACATAGACCTCTCCCCGTTCTTCAGCTCCGTAACCCGATCGCGGGATACCAGCGGCGATCGGGTCCGCTGGTCCCGCGGCCGGGGTCACGGAGCTCCCGACCGGGTCGCGAGCGCGCCGCTAGCGGCGCGCGCGCGACCACGGGCAGGCACATGCACAATCACGTACAGGTACGTGATTCTGCCTGCCCGTGCCATTCTGCTGACGTATATATGCAGTGGCCGGTCGGGAAGCGGTTAAACAGAGGCCAAGATGGCGGCTTTCTTGGCTGAAAACAATAGGAGGGTTTACTTCCACTTTAAGTGCAAATGAGAGTATTTAAGGCTACAAACAAATACAATTAGCAATGTGATTTAACCCCTTAAGCCCCGGACTATTACGCTGGCCAAAGACCAGAGCACTTTTCGCGAATTCGGCACTGCGCCGCTTTAACTGACAATTGCGCGGTGGTGCGACGTGGCTGCCAAACAAAATCGGCGTCTTTTTTTTCATTACAAATAGAGCTTTCTTTTGGTGGTATTTTATCACCTCTGCGGTTTTTAATTTTTGCACTATAAACAAAAAAAAGCAACAATTTTGAAAAAAAAAACTCATGACTAGGGGATGTGCTTACTCGTGAGGCTCCCTAAGATCCCTGTCACACTGGGGCGTATTTCAGGTGTTTTTCAGGCGCTTTAGCGTTTAAAAAAGCGCCTGTAAAGCACCTGAAAGAAGCCGCAACTGCAATCCCAATGTGAAAGCCCAAGTGCTTTCACACTGAGACACCTTTCACACCATGGCATTTTTTCAGGCGCTTTAGCGTTAAAATAAGCGCCTGAAAGAAGTCGCAACTGCAATCCCAATGTTAAAGCCTGAGTGCTTTCACACCGAGGCGCTGCGCTGTCAGGGCGTCAAAAAAAGTCCTGCAAGCAGCTTCTTTGCAGCGCTTTTGGAGCGGTGAATACACCGCTCCTAAAGCGCCTCTTCCCATTGAAATCATTGGGAAGCGCCTGAAAAATGCCTGAAAAGCGCTTTTAGCAGCGGCGCTTTGTGGGCGCTTTTAACCCTTTATTTGGCCACTATCAGGGGTTAAAAGAAAAACGCTGGTAAAGCGCCGCTAGTTTAAGCAGCACTTTACGAGCGTTTTTCGTGTGCTGGCAGTGTGAAAGGGCTCTTAAAGCACTTGGGTTTTCACATTGGAATTGCAGATGAGGCTTCTTTCAAGCGCTTTACAGGCGCTTTTTCTAACGCTAAAGCGCCTGAAAAAACGCCTGAAAAATGCCCCAGTGTGACAGGGGTCTAAGGGAAAGGACACCCATACCTCCATATGTGCCCAACCCCCCTAAACCTCCATTATTTCTCAGCACTGCCTTCAAAGACCCCATAGACCTAGTGCCACAGCACACACACGTGATACCTTACGTGCGCGTCGCCCTCCACATCCTAACCGCCCTATGCACACCATCCTGCAAACCTAAGTGCCACAGGTCAATCCCGATGGCATTCAGGTGCGCGCCGTCCGAACGCAAAAAACACCACGTTTCCTCCTCCAATTCCCGGTGACGGACTGCCAGGTCCCCACGATGGCGCTGCATCGCCCCTTTCATCCTGCTCCTCTCTCTCCCATCTGGATTACAGGCCCTGGCCGTTCCTGGTAAGTGGCCATCACCCGCCGAGGCATCTCTCCCACGCCGAGCCACCCTCAATGCAGGCGGGGAGCCCGCAGAGGCAGCCGCCATCCGTCTATTCTCCGCCGCCGGGGGATGGGGGACAGGCCTAGTTGTAGCACTGCCCCCCATGTTCACTGTGTGTGTGGAGGCCTCCCGCCCGCCGCACAGGCCGCAGCAGGCCTGCGCTTGGCCGGCGGTGTCGGAATGTCCTGATCCTGACCCCCACTATCCCTGTTGTTAGATGGGCCTGGGCTGTAGCGCTCAGGAGGCCTTGACCTCCTGGCACGTGAGCGACTAGGAGGAGGAGGGCCGGCGGGCGCACCCGACGAGGCCTGGCTGGGGCCCTGTATTAAGCTGGCGACCATCGACTCCAGCCAGCCTGCGCCTCGTGCTGCCGCCTCCTCCCTGAGCCGTGCAAACAGAAAATCCATGTCCCCCATGATACCTGCCACTGCGAGCCTGGGAGCCGAGCTATTGCCGCCACAGGAGCGAGTAAAAACGCTCCTCTATCTTTGCTTACACAGCGCAAACTGAGCCTCACGCGCCAACTCTGCCCCCTGCCTCGTCACGACCTCTGCCCACCGGCCCGCCTCCCAAATCAGCTCATCCGAGCGGCATGCAGCCTGCGCCTCACTGCCCCCCACCCTCATCATGCAGGCCCTCCCCCCAGTGCCTAGCTCCGGGCGATTTATTTATTTTTTACTTTTTGCTATAATAAATATACCCAAAAAATATATAAAAAATATCCATGTGCCCCGAGCGATCGCGGGAGCCCGGCGGTGATCAAGACCCCCTAGTGGTACCATGACGGCGATTCGCCTAACTGTGCCATTTCGCTAGCCGGCGACTGTAATGCAGGAAACCTCAAATGTTCTGTAATGCAGACCGATCCTCTTGCTCCATCAGCAGGGCAATTTACAGAGATCTACCCTGTAAGCTGCAGGCGCTCTCAGCCCTGGGCACACACACACACACACAGCCTCCTGCTGTGTCTAAGAAGGCGTCCGAAGAGAGAGAGAAAATGTGCCATGCCTGTCCCTTTTATTTGCCTACCCAGCAGGCTGTTCTGTGGCCTGGCATTGTGGGTAGGTGAACTGGGCATCGTGGGTAGGTAGTTCCCAAAATGAGTTAAACATATGAGTCACTTCTTCATTGAACTACACAGTCCATAATGCATTGCAGCGCTGTCTCTCAAGCATAGGAAGACAAGTTCTAACAGCATTAGCAACAAAAAGGACACTAGAGGGAGCCATTCCCTAACTTATAAACATCACATTATTCAGCATTATAACTGGTCACAAAACCCGCGCTAAATATGTATTAAATTAACCAGCCCAATATTACATCTAGGACAAAGAGGGGTATCTTTACAATACCATTTAAACAAATATCTTAGGGGTATGATAAGTCCTGTGTGAAATGAATAGTTGGGTTACTTTCTGTGTGGAAGATAAAGAGACCATGGGCAGTGTGGACAATGCCGCCTCCCAATGACCATCCGATATGGGACCTAGATCTCTTACCACAGAGGAAGTGGCTGCGTCCGTGCAGCTGTGCGTTCTAATCATTTTCAATGGACTGCCTGCATGTAGCACCTGAAAGTTACAGATGCTGCAAAAACGCCCCGTTCATGCTATATGGGCGTCATCACCCTTGTATTCACGGCCAGACAGACAGACAAAACTAATACAAATAAAACAGCGCTAATTAATTATCCATGAGCATTTTATTATGCACTATCCCTTTAACCTAAGTGCTATAATTAAAAGGTGTCTGTGCTCCTAAAGCCAGCGATAGACAGTTTGAATTTTGGCCAGTGGGTCGGGATGAGTGGCAGGCAACCAGCATCTTTTTACGAGTCATCCTTGTGACCCTGTTATGTCGAGTTTATTCATTCTCCCTGGCACAATAGTTTTGAACTTTTCTCTCTATAATTTGATGTTGTACAAAAGAAAAAAATATATGAAATGTAGGTGAAGGTACTAAATCTAATTCCTCTCTTTTTTCTTATTGAAGATGTACGCCGTATTAACTGCAGACAAGGCTCACACGGCATGCCTGCCGTTCATCACATTCAGACTCCACCAGAGTGCGCCCCAGGCGAGGCCACGCGACCAGAGTGCGCCCCAGGCGAGGCCACGCGACCAGAGTGCGCCCCAGGCGAGGCCACGCGACCAGAGTGCGTCCCAGGCGAGGCCACTCCACCAGAGTGCGCTCCAGGCGAGGCCACTCCACCAGAGTGCGCTCCAGGCGAGGCCACTCCACCAGAGTGCGCTCCAGGCGAGGCCACTCCACCAGAGTGCGCTCCAGGCGAGGCCACTCCACCAGAGTGCGCCCCAGGAGAGGCCACTCCACCAGAGTGCGCCCCAGGAGAGGCCACTCCACCAGAGTGCGCCCCAGGAGAGGCCACTCCACCAGAGTGCGCCCCAGGAGAGGCCACTCCACCAGAGTGCGCTCCAGGCGAGGCCACTCCACCAGAGTGCGCCCCAGGAGAGGCCACTCCACCAGAGTGCGCCCCAGGAGAGGCCACTCCACCAGAGTGCGCCCCAGGAGAGGCCACTCCACCAGAGTGCGCCCCAGGAGAGGCCACTCCACCAGAGTGCGTCCCAGACGAGGCCACTCCACCAGAATGCGCCCCAGACGTGGCCACTCCACCAGAGTTCGACTTCCACAAGGAGACTCCACCAGAAGTACCCTCGATCATCACAGAACCGGACAAAGGAAAAAGAACCAGAAAAAGAAACAAAAATAGAAAAAATAAAAGACAGTATGAGTGCGCTCCAGGCGAGGCCACTCCCCCAGAGTGCGCCCCAGGCGAGGCCACTCCCCCAGAGTGCGCCCCAGGCGAGGCCACTCCATCAGAGTGCTCCTCAGGCGAGGCCACTCCATCAGAGTGCTCCCCAGGCGAGGCCACTCCACCAGAGTGCTCCCCAGGCGAGGCCACTCCACCAGAGTGCGCCCCAGGCGAGGCCACTCCACCAGAGTGCGCCCCAGGCGAGGCCACTCCACCAGAGTGCGCCCCAGACGAGGCCACTCCCTCAGAGTGCGCCCCAGACGAGGCCACTCCCTCAGAGTGCGCCCCAGACGAGGCCACTCCACCAGAGTGCGACCTAAACATGGGCACTCCACCAGAGTTCGACCTAGACATGGCCACTCCACCAGAGTTCGACTTCTACATAGAGAAACCAAAACGTCATGTTCGCTTTATGCTTCCTCCAGAGCATGAAACTGATATTCGACGAAAACATAGCCCTCTCTTTCAGAAAGCATTAAAGAAATATCTTCACCAGGGGGTTCCACTAAAACGTCGTGATCGCTCTACGCTTCCTCCAGAAAGCGACGATGACGCTGAGACTCCACGAAAAGGTGGCAATCGCTGTCAGAAAGAAAAACAGAAAGAAAAAAAGAAAGAAATTCAAAGACCAGAAGTGTCCTCAGCCCCCCCCTGCAGAATATCCCTCGATGATCATGGACAAAAGAAAAAGAACCAGAAAAAGAAACAAAAATAGAAAAATAAAAGACAGTACGAGTTGGAGCGGCTGTGAAGGGAGGTTGGAAGCCAGTAGATTTTTTTCTTTCCTTCAAGGCATGTGTTGGACCAGCTGTGAGGGGAGGTTGGAGGCCGTAAGACTCTTCTTTTCCTGCAGGCGTGTGTTGGACCAGCTGTGAGGGTAGGTTGGAGGCCGTAAGACTCTTCTTTTCCTGCAGGCGTGTGTTGGATTGGATGTGAGGGGAGGTTGGAGGCCGGTAGACTTTTTCTTCACCAGAGTGCGCCCCAGGCAAGGCCACTTTACCAGAGCGCGCCCCAGGCGAGGCCACTCCACCAGAGTGAGCCCCAGACGAGGCCACTCCACCAAAGTGCACCCCAGATGAGGCCACTCCACCAGAGTGTGCCCCTGGCGAGGCCACTCCACCAGAGTGCGCCCCAGGCAAGGCCACTCCACCAGAGTGCGCTCGAGACAAGGCCACTCCACCAGAGTGCGACCTAGACATGGCCACTGCACCAGAGTGCGACCTAGACATGGCCACTCCACCAGAGTGCGACCTAGACATGGCCACTCCACCAGAGTGCGACTTCTACATAGAGAACCCAAAACGTCATGTTCACTTTATGCTTCCTCCAGAGCATGAAACTGATACTCGACAAAAACATAGCTGTCTCTTTCAGAAAGCATCAAAGAAATACCTTCACCCGAGGGTTCCACTAAAACGTTGTGATCTCTCTAGACTTCTTCCAGAAAACGACGATGACACTGAGACTCCACGAAAAAGTGGTGCTCGCTGTCAATAAGAAAAAAAGAAAGAAATTCAAAGACCAGAAGTGTCATCAGCCCCCCCTGCAGAAGAACCCTCGATCATCATGGACAAAAGAAAAAAAAATGAAAAAGAAACAAAAATAGAAAAAATACAGTACGAGCTGGAGCTGCAGTGAAGCGAGGTTGGAAGCCAGTAGATTTTTTTCTTTCCTGCAGGCATGTGTTGGACCAGCAGTGAGGAGAAGTTGGAGGCCGGAAGACTTCTTTTCTGCAGGCGTGTGTTGGACTGGCTGTGAGGGGATGTTGGAGGCCGGAAGACTTTTCTTTTCCTGCAGGCGTGTGTTGGACCGGCTGTGAGGGGAGGTTGGAGGCCCATAGACTTTTTATTTTCTCCAGGCGTGTGTTGGACCGGCTGTGAGGGGAGGTTGGAGGCCGGTAGACTTTTTTTTCTGCAGGCGTGTGTTGGACCGGCTGTGAGGGGAGGTTGGAGGCTGGTAGACTTTATTTTCTGCAGGCGTGTGTTGGACCGGCTGTGAGGGGAGGTTGGAGGCCGGAAGACTTTTTATTTTCTCCAGGCGTGTGTTGGATCGGCTGTAAGGGGAGGTTGGAGGCCAGTAGACTTTTTCTTTCCTGCAGGTGTGTGTTGGACCGGCTGTGAGGGGAGGTTGGAGGCCCGTAGACTTTTTCTTTCCCGCAGGCGTGTGTTGGACCGGCTGTGAGGGGAGGATGGAGGCTGGTAGACTAGTAGCCTTTTTGTGCAGGCATGTGTTGGACCAGTTATGAGGGGAGGTAGGAGGTCAGTAGAAGGCCAAGGGGTGTTTGAACTGGGTAAGGTACCCCCAAAATGCCAATGAGGCAGGGAGCACAAGGAGAAACTTTTGGCACTGTGAGGCGCTCTAAAAGTCCAATTAGAGAGGGCGGAGTCTGTCAGAGAGGACTTTCTGAAAGTGGGAGGTCTGAAAAAAATCCGGGCCTAAGGAGGCCAGTAGTTTTTTCAGGCATGTTTTGGAACTTTTTTTGCTAAAATGGAAGGTGATTTCTTTTTTTTGCAAATATAATTTTTATTAAATTTCAAGAAAGGGCAAGGCCCAAGCATTACAGCAACAACATTCAAACAGATGAGGTCGCAGCCTCGTATCAGCATATCACATTGAGTGGAGATGTACACTAGAGCTATTATTATGTGTGTTGAAGGTCCTTCAGATAAAATTCTCAGTTATCTTGTATTTTCACATCTCCTTGTGCTGTAGGTAACTTATATATAGTTGTTATTAAGGGAATAGGGCTACCTGTTCTTGTTTTCCATTTTCCTTTAAATAATAACAAATACTTAGAAATTAAGAAGGAAGATAGAGTAGGGGTAGCTAGAGGAAAGTGAGAAGACCGGGGTAGGGGATGGTGGTTAGGTACAGCTATGGCTTAGGCCAGTAGGGTCATTTAGTTACTTGGGGTTGTTTGGAGGCTCATGTCCCAAAGAGGGCTTTTCCCTCATCTGAGAGTACGAACATATTCCAGAGGCCCCAGGTTATCGTCTAGGCCTCGTGTCTGTTTTGTGCTGTCAGAATCAGATCCTACATCTTTTTTATATCTTCCACTTTCTTCAGCCCAGTCGCAGTGGTCGCCGGATATTGTTGTTTTCCAGAGCAAAGGAATGCAGGATTTAGCAGCATTTAGCAAGTGGCGTAGTATGGAATTTTTATAGATTCTAGCGGGGATAGTTGATATATGTAGCAGAAAGAATGTCGGGTCATTAGGAATCTTAAAGTCTGTATATTTTTGGGAGAAATCTGTCAGTTTAGGGCAGGCCCAGAAAATGTGCAAGATTGTCCCTACTTCCTTCTGGCCTCGCCAGCAATCATCTGGTGTGTCGGGGAAGATAATATGTAATCAACTGGGCGTTTGATACCATCTTGTTAGTATTTTAAAATTGGTTTCCTGAATTTTAGTGCACAGTGATGATTTGAGGGAGAATCTTATCATATTTTGTTTTTGGGACGCAGTGAAAGTACGGTGGAGATCTGTTTCCCATTTTGCTAGGCAAGATAGTTGTGGTTGTTCGGAAGGGGTGTTTAGGAGTGCATATGTTTTGGAGAGGACTTGAAGTAGTCGGTCAGTGCCAGAGCAATATTCCTCAAAAGTGGTCAGCTGACGGGTGAAGTTCTGGGGGTTGGGGATAGAATGAAGGAAGTGGTGTATTTGCGCTGCATTCCAGAATGTGAGTTGAAAGGGGCCTGCGGAGTCCATTAACTCCGGGAATGGTGGGCCACCTTCCCCCAATCACAAACCTGGAGGCATGTTCACAGTTGCCATTTCATAACGTTTTGAATTATATGGGTGATAGACCAGAGGGAAAGTGGGGGTGTCCTAGTATCGGGGTCAGTGGCGACTCTTTTGTCATTAGAGAAGCTAGTAAAGTGGCCTGAGAACATTGTCGCAGCATGTTTCCTATCAGTGGGTGAGACTTTAGTTCTTGTGGTAGGGAGTCGCAGCACCATAGTGCACTTTTCAGGGGAATAATAGTTTGACTTTGTTCTATCTGTACCCAGAGTTTTGACTAAGAGTGACGTCTCCAATCTATGACCCTGACAAGGTGGATTGCTTGGTAATATTTGTAAATATCAGGTAGTGCTAGGCCACCAAATTGTTTCGGGAGGGATGATTGAGTGTGGGGTGTGCGATTTTTTTTATACCTCCAGACAAAGCGGATGAACAGAGTTTGGACCTGTTTAAAATAAGAGGGGGGTATCCTAACAGGTAGGGCTTGGAAAAGGTATAGATATTTTGGTAAAATGCTCATTTTTAATAGGTTACAGGCTATTTGTCTAATAACCCTGGGTCTTAGCCAATAATGGTGGGTAGTTGTGTTCATATATACGGGAGAGGTCAGATGGTATGTATGTGCCTAGTATTTAGATGTGGACGTCGTCTATTTGAAACGGAAGTTAGATTGTTTGTTGGGAGAGTATGCAGTGGTAATGCTATTCCCATGGCTTCAGATTTGGAAAAATCTGCTCCGTAGATATCAAATTTTCTAAGGAGGTTTGGCAGCGATACCACCGGATTTGTTAACGAAAATAGCAGGTCGTCAGCATAGGCGGAGATTTTATGTTGCGCGTTACCGACTGTTAAGCCCTGTATCTCTGGGTTTGATCTTATATTGGATAAAAATGGTTCTAAGGAAAGGGCAAATAGGAGAGGGGATAGAGGACATCCCTGCCTCGTTTCATTCTATATTGGAAAGGGGTCAGAGAGAACTCTGTTCGCTTTCACTTGGGCAGTCGGGTTGGAGTATATCTTGGCTAGCCGACCGAGCATCATCTCCCCCAGGCCAATATGCCGAAGCACTGAGAACATGAATGTCCCATTCACCCGGTCGAATGCTTTTCAGTGTCAGTGTTTAACCACTTAAGGACCGCCTCATGCTGATATACGTCCGCAGAATGGCACGGCTGGGCACAATCACGTACCCGTATGTGTCTCTTTAAGAGCCCAGCTGTGAGGAGAAGTTGGAGGCCGGAAGACTTTTCTTTTCTGCAGGCGTGTGTTGGACTGGCTGTGAGGGGAGGTTGGAGGCCGGCAGACTTTTCTTTTCCTGCAGGCGTGTGTTGGACCGGCTGTGAGGGGAGGTTGGAGGCCGGTAGACTTTATTTTCTGCAGGCGTGTGTTGGATCGGCTGTAAGGGGAGGTTGGAGGCCGGAAGCCTTTTTATTTTCTCCAGGCGTGTGTTGGATCGGCTGTAAGGGGAGGTTGGAGGCCATAGACTTTTTCTTTTCTGGAGGCGTGTGTTGGATCAACTGTGAGGGGAGTACGTGTCTCTTTAAGAGCCCAGCCGTGGGTCGTGCGCACACCGCCGGCGGCACGCTCGTGACCCGGTCCTGAGTTCCGTGACCGTGGCTTCGGGACCAGCGGACCCGTTTGCCGCTGGTGTCGCATATGACTGCAAATATTTGCAACCAATACCTCTGTTTTTTTTATGAATTCGTTGAACTAGTTTAGACTCTCAATGAATTTCTTGCTATGTATGTCTCCATTTGGAAACAATGTTAGAGTAAAGTTAGGGACCGTACTTTGCAGAGGAGCCTTGACGTGGCAGTGCGGCTTCACATATATTTGCAAATGTATCCATGTAAACCAAACACAAACTGTTCAAACACTGTAAACTGTCTGGTAAGTGTTTCGGTGGATTCTGTGTATTGTATTGTTCTGTGAACTGCCATGCTCAAGCACTGAATCACACTTTTGATCGTTATTGCAATACGATATCACATGTCACATGCTTAGTGTGTTGCAGTGCCATTCATGGTCAATAGTACCTTAGCACATTGACCCAGCGCACTTCCAACACATACAGTGCCTTGAAAAAGTATACCCCTTGAAATTTTCCATATTTTGTCATGTTACAACCAAAAACGTAAATGTATTTTATTGGGATTGCATGTGATAGAACAACACAAAGTGGCACATAATTGTGAAGTGGAGGGAAATTTTTTTTTTTTTTTACAAATAAATATGTGAAAAGTGTGGGGGGGCATTTGTATTGCGCCCCCCTGAGTCAATACTTTGTAGAACCGCCTTTCGCTGCAAGTCTTTTTGGGGATTGTCTCTACCAGCTTTGCACATCTAGAGAGGGACATTTTTGGCCATTCTTCTTTGCAAAACAGCTCAAGCTCTGTCAGATTGGATGGAGAGCGTCTGAACAGCAATTTTCAAGTCTTGCCACAGATTCTCAATTGGATTTAGGTCTGGACTTTGACTGGGCCATTCTAACACGAATGAATATGCTTTGATCTAAACCATTCCATTGTAGCTCTGGCTGTATGTTTAGGGTCGTTGTCCTGCTGGAAGGTGAACTTCCGCCCCAGTCTCAAGTGTTTTGTAGACTCTAATGCCGCGTACACACGACCGGACTTTTCGACCAAACTGGTCTGACAGAACGAATCTGTCGGACGATTCGACCGTGTGTGGGCTTCATCGGACCATCAGCGGACCTTTTCTGTTGAAAATCAGACGGATTTCAGATTTAGAACATGTTTCAAATCTTTCCGAAGGACTTGAGTCCGATCAAAAAATACGTTCGTCTGTATGCTAATCCGACTGATGAAAACCGACGCTAGGGCAGCTATTGGCTACTGGCTATGAACTTCGTTATTCTAGTCCGGTCATACGTCATCACGGTCGAATCCGTCGGACTTTGGTGTTAATGTATGTAGACAAGTCCAAGTCGACGGAAGTCGAAAGTCCGTCGAAAAGTCAGACGAAATTCAGTACGTCGAAAAGTCTGGTCGTGTGTACACAGCATTACAGGTTTTCTTCTAAGATTGCCCTGTATTTGGCTCCATCCTACTTCCCATCAACTCTGACCAGCGTCTCTGTCCCTGCTGAAGAAAAAGTATCTCCACAACAGGATGCTGCCACCACCATGTTTCACGGTGGGGATGGTGTGTTCAGGGTAATGTGCAGTGTTATTTTTCTGCCATACATAGCGTTTTGCTTTTAGCCCACAAAGTTCAATTTTGGTCTCATCTGACCAGAGCACCTTCTTCCACATGTTTGCTGTGTTGTCCTGTGGACAGATTCCCCCACCTGAGCTGTGGATCTCTGAAGATCCTCCAGAGTTATCATGGGCCTCTTGGCTGCTTCTCTGATGAATGCTCTCCTTGCCCGGCCGGTCAGTTTAGGTGGACGGCCATGTCTTGGTAGGTTTGCAGTTGTGCCATACTCTTTCCATTTTCGGATGATGGATTGAACAGAGCTCCATGAGATGTTCAAAGCTTGGAATATTTTTTTATAACCTAACCCTGCTTTATACTTCTCCACAACTTTATCTCTAAACCTGTCTGGTGTGTTCCTTGGCCTTCATGATGCTGCTTGATGCTGCCTCATCGGTGCCCATCAGTGCAGCCTCATCAGTGCCCATCAGTGCCGCCTCATCAGTGCAGCCTCATCAGCGCCGATCAGTGAAGGAGAAAAATCACTTATTTACAAAATTTTATAGCAGAAACTAAGAAACCAGTGGAATTTCTTCACAGGTATTATCTGCACAGATAATCAGTGCCCTGATTTTCAGTGGAGCCCCAACAGAGCCCAGCAGTGATGCCAGTCAGTGTTGTCTTTCAGTGCCCATCAGTGCCTGTTCATGAGTGCCACCCATTAGTGCTGCCAATCAGTGCCCATCAATGTGGACTCATCAGTGCCCATCAGTGCAGCCTCATCAGTGCCGCCTCATCAGTGCCGCCTCATCAGTGCCCATAAGTGCAGCCTTATCAGTGCCCATCAGTGCTGCCTCATCAGTGCCCATCAGTGCAGCCCCATCAGTGCCCAGCAGTGCTGCCTCATCAGTGCCCATCAGTGCAGCCTCATCAGTGCCCATCAGTGCAGCCTCATCAGTGCCCATCAGTGCCCATAAGTGCAGCCTTATCAGTGCCCATCAGTGCTGCCTCATCAGTGCCCATCAGTGCAACCCCATCAGTGCCCAGCAGTGCAGCCCCATCCCCCATCAGTGCCCATCAGTGCAGCCTCATCAGTGCCCATCAGTGCCCATCAGTGCAGCCTCATAAGCGCCGATCAGTAAAGGAGAAAAATCACTACGGTAATTTACAAGATTTTATAGCGTAAACTTATTTTTTTTTTAATTTTCAGACTTTTTTGTTTTATTAGAAAAAAATAAAAACCCCAGTGGTGATTAAATACCACCAAAATAAAGCTCTGTCTGTCTCAAAAAATATAGAATATATGAAAAAAAATTCATTTGGGTACAGTGTTGCATGACCGTGAATTTGTCATTCAAAGTGCGACAGCGCCGAAAGCTGAAAATTGGCCTGGGCAGGAAAGGGGGTGAAAGTACCCGGTAGGCAAGGGGTTAAAGCTCTAGGCCTTGAGATTGAAACAAAATCTGACTGTGCAGACAATACACGGCTATGACACACATTGCAGTTTGATCCTGAATCGGCCTCTGTCTGTTCTTCTGATGAAAGGACGGCGCTTGCAGCTTATGTGAAAAGATTTGTCCTTATCCATTACAAGTGGCATTGAATCTCATAATCAGAAAATAAAAGAAAGTGAATCTGACAGAATATTATGTCATTTACTGGTGATTTTTATCTTAAAGGAAGTTTTTACTGTTATGTGACATTAGCTATTGAGTTAGGAGCTATGAATGGTACTTTTGCACAATATCTTTGATAAGTTCAATGAGTACAAGTGGCCGGGAACATAAAGTGGTTGTAAATCTCTGAAATGAAAAATTAAACAAAGCAAATCCCTCTATAGTGTGTACTTGCCTCAATCCTAGGCACTAAGACCACTTTCACACTGAGGCGCTTTTCAGGCGCTTTCACGCTAAAAACAGTGCCTAAAAAGCTCATGAAAACTTATTACCATTAAAATCAATGAACACTTTCACACTGGGGCAGTGTGCCTCCGGGGCTGTGAAAAACTCCCCTTCCCATTGAAATGAATGAATGGAAAGCTCTTCAAAAGCGCCTGAAAAGCTCTTCAAAAGCGCTCAGTGTTTTTACTGGCAGTTTAGAAGCGCTTCAGTGTGTAATTTCTCTCTGCTATCTCCTTCCTCTGCCATCGGCTAGACATGTGTGGTTCATTTTCAGTCTTAATTAAAATTCAGACACATTTTTTGTTATTCCGAAATTCCAATGTATTCAAATTTCTGAATTATAATAGTAACGAATTTAAACAAATTTAAACGAATTTGAAATAACAAATCAAAATTTCAGACAAAATTCGAGTTCGAAGAGTTTTCAAATCGAATTCGAATTTCCAAAGAGAATTGTGACGGACCTCGTACCCAAGATGTCCGCCGTACCTGCTTCCTCTGTCCGGTACCACACAATCCAAGACCCCCTTAGCTTACCCAGTCACCAGACAACACCAGTGTAGGGTACATCAGGAATAAATCTTTATTTGACATGTCACACTTATATACAGTTGACAGATGACTCAAGCCTAACCTAATTAGCATGAGCTAATTATCTTAATCAACATTGGGCTCCTTCATTCAATTGCAGGGTTAATTAGCACACACAACAATAGGTGAAACACTTCTACAAGCCAGACTATACTCAATTACATAACACAGGTGGCTGGAGTTCATGAGTCATGACATTAGCGTCTCTTGCTAATATGCCAAATACACATACAGATTCTATGTGTATTGGGGGGCCAGCATGGACCTGAATCCAAGTACCACCAGCTCAGGGGTCCCAGGCCTGCAGCTCAAAGAGCACTGTTCCCCCAAATGCCAGGGCCCATAATCCCAAGGCAACAGGCTCGCACTCAGTCCCCTCCAACAGCCTGTGTCTCGGCCAGGTCCGTCACAAGAATAAAATAGAATAGAAAATAAACGAATAGAATAGAAAACAATATCATAGAGTAGAAAAAAATGTTGAATATAATATAATAGTAAAACAGAACAGAATAGAAAATAAACGAATAGAATAGAAAACAATATCATAGAGTAGAAAAAAATGTTGAATATAATATAATAGTAAAACAGAACAGAATAGAAAATAAAAAAAAAAAACTTAAAAAAAATAGACTATAAAAAAAAGGATGGAACAGAAAATAAAAAGAATAGAGTAACACAGAACAAAATAAAATAGAAAATAAATGAGTAGAACAGAAAACAATATCATAGAAAAGAAAACAATATCATAGAATAGAAAAAAATGTGAATATAATATAATAGTAAAACAGATTAGAATAGAAAATAAAAAAAATGAAAAAAATAGACTATATAAAAAGGATGGAACAGAAAATAAAAAGAATAGAGTAACACAGAACAAAATAAAATAGAAAATATAAGAACAGAATAAAATATAATAGAAAATAAATGAGTAGAATAGAAAACAATATCATAGAATAGAAAACAATATCATAGAATAGAAAACAATATCATAGAATAGAAAAAAATGTGAATATAATATAATAGTAAAACAGAACAGAATAGCAAATAAAAAACTGAAAAAAATTGACTATATAAAAAATGATGGAACAGAAAATAAAAAGAATAGAGTAACACAGGACAAAATAAAATACAAAATAAAAGAACAGAATAAAATAGAATAGAAAATAAAGGAATAGAATAGAATAAAAAATTGAATTAGAATAAAATAGAAAAAATATAACCATCTTCCGACATTCGAATTTTGAATAGAATAAATTCAAATTTTTATCAAATTGAAAAGAATAGAATATAAAATAAAATTAGAGAATATAAAATAATAGAATAGAACAAACTCATAGAAAGAATTTGACAATATAGTAGAAAAACTATAAACATCTTCCGAAATTCTAATTTTTAATAGAATAATTAAAAATTCAGATAGAATAGAAAAGAATAGGATATTATAGAAAAGAAAAGAATATAATAGAAAAAAACAATAGAATAGAATGGAATAGAAAGAATATAACCATCTTCCAAAATTTGAATAGAATGAATTTGATTTAGAATGGAATACAATTTGAATTCAAATGCAATTTGAAAAATTCGAATTGATATGAATTCGAATAGATGAAACTAATTCCGAAAATTAAATGAATTTAACTAAATTAATTTATGTAAATAGCGAATCGAAACAAAAAAAAAATTCATTCTGCACATGTCTACCATCGGCATGACCCATTTCTTACAGTCTAACTTGACACCAGACAATCCTGGGAAATAGCCCCACCCCCAGCACATTACAGGTGATTGACAGCCTCAGCTGTACATGATTCCCTATAAGACTTTGCGGGGAGTGGGGGGAGGGGTGGGTGTATGATGTCAGATCCTAGAGCTGCACGATTATGCGTTAAGAATCGTTATCTCAATTGTTTCCCCCTTGTGATCTTGACAAAGTATTTCCCGCATGGCTCTATGCAGAGAATTCTCTCTACTCTGCTGAAGCCGACAGCCGTCAAAAGAAAGGACAACAAAAAAAAAACAGGCAGTCTGCCAAGAATCACAACATTCTTTAGCAGTGGAACTTAAGTATGAACATTGTAACAATTTGTCCTTTAGATCAAAGGAATACACTTTGGTGTGAATAGGAGGGAAGTTTAACCACTTAACCGAAAAACGGCTACAGGGCGGTTGCTTAACTCTGGGAGGGCGTACATTAACGGCCTCCCAGAATTCCCCTCTTGCGCGCCCCTTGGGACTCGAACATCCGTGATCGCGGCCGTTTACCACGTAATCGCTCTGTCAAATGACGGAGCGATCACATGTAAGCAAACCGGCGTCATTTCATGACGCCGGTTTCTCTCTCCTCTCTCTGTACCGATCTGTACAGTGTGAGAGGAGAGGGGGAGGGATCAGTGGCAGCAGTGCTGTGGGCGGGATCTGTAGTGCCCACAGCAATGATCTGCAGTCACCACCGATCCATCCATCCATGCTCAGCTATCCCTCCATACCCTGCAATACACAGCAATAGCCTGCAGTGTATTGCTGGGTATTGCAGGGTATGGAGGGATGGCTGAGCATGGATGGATGGATACCTAGCAGTACCCAGCAATACCCAACAATACCCAGCAGTACCCAACATTACCCAGCAGTACCCAACAATACCCAGCAGTACCCAGCAATACCCTGCAATATTCTGCGATACCATGCGATACCCTGCAATACCCTGCAATACCCTGCAATACCCAACAATACCCTGCAATACCCAACAATACCCTGCAATACCCAACAATACCCAACAATACCCTGCAATACCCAACAATACCCAACAATACCCTGCAATACCCAACAATACCCAACAATACCCTGCAATACCCAACAATACCCAACAATACCCTGCAATACCCAACAATACCCAACAATACCCTGCAATACCCAACAATACCCTGCAATACCCAACAATACCCTGCAATACCCAACAATACCCTGCAATACCCAACAATACTCTGCAATACCCAACAATACTCTGCAATACTCTGCCATACTCTGCGATACCCTGCAATATTCTGCGATACCCTGCCATACCCTGCGATATTCTGTGATACCCTGCCATACCCTGCGATATTCTGCGATACCCTGCCATACTCTGCGATACCATGCGAAACTCGCTACGATCGAAGCCAGGATCGTTTTTTTTTTTTTAATTTCAGGCTTTCCAGCCTAGAGGTGAGATGTGGGGTCTTATTGACCCCATATCTCACTGTAAAGAGGACCTGTCATGCCATATTCCTATTACAAGGGATGTTTACATTCCTTGTAATAGGAATAAAAGTGATCAAAAAATTTTTGGGGGGGAAAAAAAGTGTCAAACTAAAATAAATAAAGTAAAATGAACAATACATTTTTTTTTTTTTAAGTGCCCCTGTCCCCGTGTGCTCGAATTCAGAAGCGAACGCATACGTAAGTCCCGCCCACATATGAAACCGGTGTTCAAACCACACATGTGAGGTATCGCTGCGAACGTTATAGTGAGAACAATCATTTTGACCCTAGACCTCCTCTGTAACTTAAAACATGTAACCAGTAAAAAAAATTTAAAGCGTTGCCTATGGGGATTTTTAAGGAGCGAAGTTTGGCGCCATTCCACGAGTGTGTGCAATTTTGAAGGGTGACATGTTAGGTATCTATTTACTCGGTGTAACTTCATCTTTCACATTATGCAAAAATATTGGGCTAAAAAGTTTTGCTTTTTGTAAAGCCCAAAAAAAAAATTTCCAAAAAAAACGCCTTCGAAAAATTGCTGCGCAAGTACCGTGCTAGATAAAGGACCGCCATTGTATTCTCTAGGGTCTTTGCTAAAAAAACATATATAATGTTTTGGGGGTTCTATGTAAGTTTCTAGCGAATAAATGATGATTTTTACATGTAGGAGAGAAATGTCAGAATTGTCCTGGGTGCTCCAGAACACCTGATGGTGCTCCCTGCATGTTGGGCCTCTGTATGTGGCCACGCTGTGTAAAAGTCTCACACATGTGGTATCGCCTTACTCGGTAGTAAGGCCCCTTTCACACTGGGGCGTTTTTCAGGCGGTACAGCGCTAAAATAGCGCCTGTACACCGCCTGAAAAAAACGTCCCCATTCACTCCAGTGTGAAAGCCAGCGGGCTTTCACACTCAGGGCCATCTTAAGAGCATTATAGGCCCCGGGCAATACAGTGCACTGGGGCCCTGTCTACACGATCACGCAAGAGAATAAAAATGCAAATTATCAATAAGGCTATATTTATTGGTACTTCTAACAAAACCAGTGTCAATTTAACACGAGTTTGATGGGCACAGTGGCAGCGTTTGATGGGCACAGTGGCAGCGTTTGATGGGCACAGTGGCAGCGGCTATGTTTGATGCACAACTTGAACAAACTTAAGTAGACAGTGTTATGCCGCGTACACACGAAGGGACTATCCCGCGGGATTGTCTGCTGGACTCGAGTCCGCCGGACAATCCCCTCGTGTGTGGGCCTTCGACTGACTTTTTTTCCCAAAAGTCCGGCGGACTAGGTTTTAAGTTTTGTTGGCAGTCCGGCGGACAATACGGCCGTCTGTAGTATGGTCCGGCGGACCAAAAAGGACGCATGCTCAGTAGCAAGTATTTTTCTAGTATTTTTCTTTTTCTAGTCCCATCGTACGTGCTGTACGTCATTGCGTGAACCGCCGGACTTTTAGCGTGATCGTGTGTGGTCAAGTCCGTTCGCTTTCAAGTCCGCCGAAGCCCAGCTGGAAAGTCCGGCGGTTTGTCCGCTGGACTAGGTCCGGCGGACAAAGTCCCTTCGTGTGTATGCGGCATTAGACTTACTTGAGGCCGCCGGCCTGGTGCAGTACAGTGTGTCACTCACAGCAGAGCAAGGCAGCACCAGCTATCAAGGGCCATTATTCCGCTCCCTCTCCACGCTGTCTGAAGAACATGGCGGAGCTTGTTCACTAGCCGCTGGGGCGGCCGCGGCGCGCTATGAATGCTGGGGCGGCCGCAGCCTTTGACTGACGTCACTGGTTGCTAGCTAGATCCCGGGCGGCTGGCGATTCTAGCAAGTGAGCAACCACTGCAGCCAGTCAACTTAAGCAGCAGATTGCAGTGCTGAGGATCAGCCCTGGATGGGGCCCTCCAGGCAAGTAGGGCCCCCGGGCAACTGCCCAGCATGCCCAGTGGAAAAAACGGCCCTGTTCACACTGGAGTGGTGCGCTAGCAGGATGGTAAAAAAAGTCCTGCTAGCAGAATCTTTGGAGCGGTATAGGAGCGGTGTGTTCACCGCTCCTACCCATTGATTTGAATGGGACACCGCAGTAATACCGTGGCAATACTGCCCCGCGAGCGGCCGAATACTGCGGCTAAAACGACGGTAAAGCAGCGCAAAATATAGCGCTGCTTTAGCGTCGCCACGGCTCCCGCCCCAGTGTGAAAGGGGCCTAATAGCAGAATGTGTTTTGGGGTGTCATTTGTGCTATGCATATGCTGTGTGTGAGAAATAACCTGGTAATATGACAATTTTTGCAAAGAATTGTGGGAAAAAACTTCAAAAAACTCACCATGCCTCTTTCTAAATACCTTGGAATGTCTTCTTTCCAAAAAGGGGTCATTTGGGGGGTATTTGTACTTGGCATGTTAGGGTCCCAAGAAATGAGATAGGCCATCAGTACTTCAGGTGTGATCAATTTTCAGATATTGGCACCATAGCTTGTGGACTCTATAACTTTCACAAAGACCAAATAAACCAAATAATATACCCCAATTTGTACTTATTTTTACCAAGGATATGTAGCAGTATAAATTTTGGCCAAAATTTATCAAGAAAAATTACAAGTTTGCAAAATTTTATAACAGAAATGAAGAAAAATTATTTTTTTTTACAGAATTTTCAGTCTTTTTTCTTTTATAGCGCAAAAAAAAAAAAAAAAAAACAACGGTGATTAAATACCACCAAAAGAAAGCTCTATTTGTGTGAAAAAAAAGGACAACAATTCATATGGGTACAGTGTTGTATGACTGAGTAATTGTCATTCAAAATGTGAGAGCACCGAAAGCTGAAAATTGGTCTGGTTATTAAGGGTGTTTAAGTTCCCAGTGGTCAAGTGGTTAAATTTGCGCAGCAGTCGTTCAAATGCAATTTTTGGGGAAAAATTTACACTTTAACCACTTCAATACCAGGCACTTAGACACCTTCCTGCCCAGGCCAATTTTCAGCTTTCAGCGCTGTCGCAATTTGAATGACAATTGGGCGTTCATACAACACTGTACCCAAACACATTTTTTATCATTTTGTTCCCACAAATAGAGCTTTCTTTTGTTGTTAATTGATCATCTCTACGATTTTTATTTTTTGCGCAACAAATAAAAAAAGACCAAACATTTTGAAAAAAAAAACAAGTTTTTCTTTGTTTCTGTTAATTTTTTTTGTAAATAAGTACGTTTTCTTCTTCAATGACGGGCACTGATAAGGCGGCACTGATGGGCACCGATGAGGTGGTACCAATGAGGTGGTACTGATGAGGTGGCACTGACAGCCACTTATGATGGGCACTGATAGGCAGCACTAATAGGTGGCACTGATGGGCACTGATAGGTGGCACTGGTATGCAGCACTAATGGGCACTCATAGGCGGCACTGATGGGTACTTATGGGTGGCACTAATGGGTACTTATGGGTGGCACTAATAGGTGGCATGGATGGGCACTGATGGGCACTGATAGGTGGGCACTGATGGGCATGTATGGGCACTGATAGGTGGCACTGCTGGACACTGATGGGTTGCACTGATGACACTGATGGGTGGCATTGCTGGGCATCACTATTTTTGTTTTGGTACATGATGGTGGCAGTCGGGCACTGACTGGCACAGATTGGGCATCATTTGTACATGTGGATGGCCATGGGGTACATAACTGGCCATCCACATGTTGCCCACTTCCTTGGTGGTCCAGGCGTCTTCCCTGGTGGTCCAGTACGGGCATCTGAGGGGGGGCTGCGCTGGTAAACAATCAACACAGACCCCCCCTGTCAGGAGAGCCGCCGATCTGCTCTCCTCTACTCGCGTCTGTCAGACGCCAGTGAGGAAAAGCCGATCACCGGCTGTTCCTGTTTACATCGTGATCCGCCGGAGGCTCTTTACCGAGATCGGTGTAGCAGTGTGTCAGGCTAACACATCACTCCACCGATCGGCCCGATGCGCGCCCCCACGGGAGCGCGGCGGCATGTTATCCTGAAGGACGTCATATGACGCCCAGTCAGGATAACGAAACCACCGCCCGGCCGTCATTCTGCCATAGGCCGGGCGGGAAGTGGTTAATGAACAAAAAAATAAAAAATAAATAACCAAGTAAAGCAAGCCCAATTTTTTTTGTAGAATGTGAAAGATTTTACTCCACGAGAATCGTGATCTTTTTATTCTAAGCAAAAAAAAAAAACGTGATTCTCATTTGGTTAGAATCGTGCAGCTCTATCAGATCCCCACCCCTTGCCTTCTGGAGGTGAGAAAAAGCCTTTGATCTGTGTGCTTTAAGAGGCTGTAGAGGAGAGAGGGCTGCAGGTAAACAGGTACGACTTATGTAGGAGGATTTGTTTCTTCTCTATTACCTGAGGCGGGTCACTTCACTCGGTATATAAGTAACAGCTTACAACCACTTTAACCGGTTCCCGACCGGCGCACGACGATATACGTCGGCAGAATGGCATGGACAGGCAGGACGGCATATATATAAGTCCCTCCTTAATGCCGTCCGTGCCATCGGGAGCCGGTCGGGACCCCTGTGAGGCTGGTTGCGGGGTCCCGTGGACTCGATCGCCGCGGGGACACCCGCGATCGTCTCACGGGAAGGCAGAACGGGGAGATGCGGAAATAGACAGCATCTCCCCGTTCTGCCTAGCAACTAGTGATGCCGATCTCTGCTCCCTGTGATTGGAGCAGAGATCAGCATTCACTAGCTGACAGCCATGCCCCCCCCACAGTAAGAAACACACCCCTAGGCATACTTAACCCCTACACTGCCCCCTTGTGGTTAACCCCTTTACTGCCAGTGTCATTTATACAGGAATCAATGCATTTAAATAGCATTGATTGCTGTATAGATGACAATGGTCCTAAAAATGTGTCAAAAAAGTCAGATGTGTCCGCCATAATGTCGCAGTCACAAAAAAAAATCGCTGATCGCCGCCATTACTAATAAAAAAAAAAAATTATTAATAAAAATGCTATAAAACTATCCCCTATCTTGTAAACGCTATAACTTCTGCGCAAACCTGCGCTAATTGAGATTTTTTTTTTACCAAAAATATGTAGAAGAATACGTATCGGCCTAAACTGAGGAAAAAAATAATTTTTTATATATTTTTGGGGGATATTTATTATAGGAAAAAATAATGCGTTTTTTTTTTTTTTCAAAATTGTCGCTCTTTTTTGTTTATAGTGCAAAAATTAAAAACCGCAGGGGCGATCAAATACCACCAAAAGAAAGCTCCATTTGTGGGAAAAAAAGGACGTCAATTTTGTTTGGGAGCCACGTCGCACGACCGCACAATTGTCAGTTAAAGCGGCGCAGTGCCAAATCGCAAAAAGGGGCCTGGTCCTTTGGCTGCAAATTGGTCCGGTCTTAAAGTGGTTAAAGTGGAGCTAAATGTAAAAAAAAAAAGAAAATTACAAACTAATTTTTATTGCAGAAGAGTCATGCATACATGACATGAGACGTATGCCGTGTACACACGGTCAGACATTCCGACAGAAAAAGTCTGATCGGAGCTTTTCAACATATATTCCGACCAGACTTTTTCCATTGAAAATTCAGACAGACTTAGATAGAGAACATGTTCTAAATTTTTCCGACGGAAAAAAATTTCTAGCGGAAAAAACGCTCGTCTGAATGCTGTTCCAACGCAGTGGCTATTGAACTTCCTTTTTATAGTGCCGTCGTACGCGTTGTAGTCACCGCGTTCTTGGCGGTCGGAATTTGGTGTGACCGTGTGTATGCAAGACAGCTTGAGCGGAATTTGGACCCAGTGCACAAAGCAAGGTCCATAAAGACATGAATGAGCAAGTTTGGGGTGGAGGAACTTGACTGGCCTGCACAGAGTCCTGACCTCAACCCGATAGAACACCTTTGGGATGAATTAGAGCGGAGACTGCGAGCCAGGCCTTCTCGTCCAACATCAGTGCCTGACCTCACAAATGCGCTTCTGGAAGAATAGTCAAACATTCCCATAGACACACTCCTAAACCTTGTGGACGGCCTTCCCAGAAGAGTTGAAGCTGTTATAGCTGCAAAGGGTGGGGCCAACTCAATATTGAACCCTACGGACTAATGCGGCGTACACACGGTCGGAATTTCCGGTGGAAACAGTCCGATGGGAGCTTTTCATCGGATTTTCCAACCGTGTGTATGCCCATCGGTCTTTTTCTGTCGGAATTTCCGACGGACTTTGGTTTGAGAACCTGTTCTTAATTTTTCAGACGGAAAACCTTTCTATCGGATTTTCCGATCGTGTGTATGCAATTCCGACACGCCAAATTCCGACGCATGCTCGGAAGCATTAAACTTCCCTTTTATAGTGCAGTCGAACGTGTTGTATGCCGCGGTGTTATTGACCATCGGAATTTGGTGTGACCGTGTGTAGGCAACACAGTTTAAGTGGAATGCCGACGTGAAAACCATCAGAGCTTTTTCCGACAAGATTTCCGACCGCTTGTACGCGGTATAAGACTGGGATGCCATTAAAGTTCATGTGCGTGTTAAGTCAGGTGTCCCAATACTTTTGGCAATGGAGTGTATACTTAATGGTAAAACCTGGTTACTTTTGCTCTCATTTTCTATTCTGATTTTTTTTTTTAATCCTTCAATCTAGCAGATTAGATGGAAGAGATAGGTAGCCTGTGGAAGTGTTGCATATTCCTGCTTTGAGACACATAGGGCTCAATTCACTGAATTATAATGGTCATTATTTATAATTATAACAACTATTTTTATCCAGTAATGACAGCAGAAAATAGCACTTATATGGCTGGAAAGAGCCATGGTAATGAAATAGAACGCATGCGTCGCTTATCAGTTAGTGGATTAAAGCAATACTGTACAGAGGTTTCAGCTTCAAATTGCAAAAAAATGCATCTGGAAGGACATCTAGTGGACAAATATAGAAAAGACAAGTCATACATATTTAATGACTTACATGTGCAAGTGTACTGCTACATGCAAAGACTTTTGATGTGACTGTGTGACCAGATGTTTGTTACATATCAGCCAAAAAACAAAACAAACACATGTCCATCTAGTTCAACTAATAGGAAAAAAAATTCATATAAAACCTCCATATACAATTTTTTTTTTTTACCCACTGTTGATCCTGAGGAAGGCAAAAAAACAAACAAACAATAAAGCATAGTCCAATTTGCTCCATTGGGGAAAAACATCATTCCTTATCCTCCAGGAGGCTATTGGATATCCCCTGGATCAACTACCCCGGTATTATTACCTAGAAATGTTAGTATCCATATCCCCCCTTATGTATTTATACATGGTGATCATATCCCCCCTTATGTATCTATACATGGAGATCATAACCCCCCTTATGTATATATACACATGGTGATCATATCCCCCCTTATGTATTCATACATGGTGATCATATCCCCCCTTATGTATTTATACATGGTGATCATATCCCCCCTTATGTATTTATACATGGAGATCATATCCCCCCTTATGTATTCATACATGGTGATCATATCCCCCCTTATGTATTCATGCATGGTGATCATATCCCCCCATATGTATATATACATGGAGATCATATCCCCCCTTATGTATTTATGCATTGGAGATCATATCCCCTTATGTATTTATACATGGATATCATAACCCCCCTTATGTATATATACATGGAGATCATATCCCCCTTATGTATTTACACATGGAGATCATATCCCCCCTTATGTATTTATACATGGAGATCATATCCCCCCTTATGTATTTACACAAAAAGGGAGGTTGGGACTTTAGATGAGGCCATTGACTATTGGAGGTATAGATTGTAAAAGCATTTAATTGGCATAGATGGATGTATAAATACATTACAATTATGAACAGACAAGAAAAACTGTTCATTTCATGTATATACACACATGCATTCAGGGCATGGACAACAAAAATATATCATGATTGCATACATATTGGCTTCATGGTATAGGATATAAAATGAATTGATAAGTAAAAGTTTGTTGTAAAATCATACATATATATACAGACATGTCATCTGAGCGGCACATCGCAATGTTATAATAGATATGTATACATTGTAAACATCATTGGTTGTAGACAGTGGATCTAGATAGATTCCTATTGGCAGGCCTATGACTGCATCCTAAATGACCGACGCTTTTCGTGTATGACACACTTCCTCAGGGGCGGATGCTCAAAAGTATCTACAAAATATAGAATATAATTACCGTATATACTCGAGTATAAGCCGACCCGAATATAAGCCGAGGCACCTAATTTTACCCCAAAAACTTGGAAAACGTATTGAGAAATGCGCAGCTACTATAAGGCCCCTTTCACACTGGGGCGGTTTGCAAGCGCTATTGCGCTAAGAATAGCGCCTGCAAACCGACCCGAAACAGCTGTTGCTGTTCCTTCAGTGTGAAAGCCCGAGGGCTTTCACACTGAAGCGGTGCGCTTGCAGGACGCTCAAAAATGTCCTGCAAGCCGCATCTTTGGCTCGCTATAGGAGCGGTATATTTACCGCTCCTATAGCGCCTGGTCCCATTGCAAACAATGGGGGAGCGCGCCGAACCCGCCCGCAAAACGCCGCAATAGCGGCGGTTTGCGGGCGGTATTGACCCTTTTTCGGCCGCTCGCAGGGGGTAAAAACACCCCGCGAGCGGCCGCAATGCTCCGCAACGCTCCAGTGTGAAAGTAGCCTTAGTGGAAAAAAAGGGTCAACAATGCCCATTTGCAGCCTCACTGTGCCCATTTGCAGCCATAGGTCTCCCAAACTTCAAACTCGGTAGTTAAGGGTTCCTAGATGCCCCCTAGCTGCAGCCAAAGGGTCCCAAAATGACATTGCTGCAGATGGACACAGTTGACCGAATTTGGGGCCCCCGTATATATCAGGGCCACTTGGTGCTAGGAACCCCAAACCCAGTGGAACTAGCACTACAACATATCCAAATATGGGGTTCCTAGCACTAAGTGGCCCCGAGATATGGGGCCCTAAAGTCGGTTTGGATAATGTCAAGCCCTTTTCTGCAGCAGAGAATGACATTTTCCGAACCGACTTTGGGGCCCCGTATCTCGGGCCACTTGGTGCCAGGAACCCCATCTTTGGATATGTTGTGCTACTTCCATTGAGTTTGCACACCAAATGGGGTTCCTAGCACCAAGTGGACCCGAGATACGGTGCCCCAAAGCCGGTTCAGAAAATCTCTGCTGCAGAAAAGTGCTTGACTCAAGTGCCAGGGGCGCACTTTCAGCACAAAAAAAATGTGCTGAAAAACTCGGCTTATACTTAAGTATATACGGTAGTCTAATATAGCACTAGGAGTAACAGGGACAGGCAAGGTTGCCAATCCTGGGTACTTACATGAGATAAAGTACATTGGTGTAAGGTGAGTATGGAGCCAGGGCCAGAAAGATTTGTCTCTCCCGGGAGCTGAGGAAGTCTAATGCCGCGTACACACGGTCGGAATTCTCATCGGAAAAAGCTCTGATGGTTTTCCCGTCGGAATTCCGACGGAATTTCGCTCAAACTGCCTTGCCTACACGCGGTCACACCAAATTCCGACGGTCTGTAACACAGCGGCATTAAAACACATTAGACAGAACTATAGAAGGGAAGTTTAATGCTTCCGAGCATGCGTCAAATTTTTTCCGAGCATGCGTCGGAATTGCATACACACGATCGGAAACAGGTTCTCAATCCAAAGTCCGTTGGAAATTCCGACAGAAAAAGACCGATGGGCATACACACGGTCGGAAAATCCGTTGAAAAGCTCCCATCAGACTGTTTCCATCGGAAATTCCGACCGTGTGTACGCCGCATAAGGCGGCGCACCAGTAGGGCGCACACACAGGGTCCCCAGAACACAGATCACCAGTCTTCATGGTGTATGCAAGTGAGCAAGTTTGTAATATTCGACAGATCTATGTTCAATAAAAATAACACCCATGAATGATATAGTATGTAAATGGGGTGCGTTGAAGATAGATGGTCAGATACGACCGCGGTGACAATGAAACCATGCGCAGGTGAAGTTATGGTAGTGAGCCGCAAACCAGGGAGACAGGAATGAACGAAGAGTGTGCAGAGAACACCGTGGCCAATTACCAAGGCCTCAAAATGCAGTAAAGGAAAAGAGGCATTGTGAAAGGATAGCATGGTAATTATCTGGACTGTGTGCATAAGAGCAGGGAGTTCCTGTGAAGGGCAACCTCTCCAAGTATGTGGTAGGAAGAACTGTGTCTGGGGAAGTGTTAAATAAACACCCCACACGTACACGGACCACCACCAGCGCCACGTTGTCACGGCGTGTGTGGGGAGGGGCCATCGATCCGGGCAGTAAACACCGCTGTAACCAATGCCCACCTATCCCAGCTGTGCCGGCTATGATGAAAGAACTTGCGACGCCGCCGCGATGCCTAGAAGTGACATCACATCGGAGACGCGGTGCGTAGCGCCGATGCGCTGTGGGAACCCGCCCAACCCTCCAAGCCACCCCGCCCACAAAGGGGCAGAAGGAGAGGGAAGGGGAGGGCACCCAGAGCGCATCGCAGCTCCCGGGCATGAAACAAGGAACGATCTGAAAAATGGGCAAACATAACAGACCACCAAGTAAATACAATGTAAAAAGTGCCGTGAGATAACATGTCATAACAATATAAATGTCAAAAGTATATGTAGGGGGCATAGGGTTGCCACCTGTTCTTCAAGTCAAACCTGAATACTTAAGCAGCGCACAGCATTTTTTTTTTTTTGTATAAAATATACATATATTTTGCTATTAAATAACATTTCTAATCATATGAAGATAATAAGAAGAGTCCCCCTTTACATCTGGATCCACAGAGTTCCCCTTTTACATCTGAACTCGCAGAGTTCCCTTTCACTGTAAGGGGGGACTCTACAGACTCTGATGTAAGGGAGAACTCTGGGACTCTAACATAAGGGATGCTCTGGGAACCCTGATTTAAGGGGGAACACTGAAAACTCTGATGTACAGTGAAGACTCTGATGTAAGGGGAAACACTGTGGCCTCTGGTGTAAAGGGGAACTCTGATGTAAGGGGTGCTCTGAGAACCCTGATTTGCCTTAGTGTACTTACTCAGAGGCAGGAGAGAGAATAGGGGAGACTTCAGTCACAGACAGGGATGGATGGTGAGCTCACTCACCCCTTGGCAGTCAGCACCTCTCATCTAGATGTATCTGAAGCTGCTGGACTTCAATCCCCGGCACTATGCCTCAGAAAAAGAAAGTTGGGGCTGGAAACTTGGAGTGTGGGCAGACACAGAGGAGTAGGGGTGGGGGGGGGGGGAAAGGTGCAGATTGAGCCCTCTCTCCTCTCCTGTCTGTAGGTGTGTTTGGGGGGGCGGGTTTGTTAATGCTGGCTGTGAAAGAGTAATGCCGCGTACACATGAAGGGACTATCCCGCGGGATTGTCCGCTGGACTCAAGTCCACCGGACAATCCCCTTGTGTGTGGGCGCCGGCGGACTTTTTGGCGCTAAAAGTCCGGCGGACTAGGTTTTAAGTTTTGTTTTAAAATTGTCCGCTGGACTTGGCAGTCCGGCGGACAATCCCGTCGTTAGTAGGCTAGTCCGCCGGACTTTTGAAATGAACGGACTTGCCGCTCATTGGACTTTTTCCAGCGGATTGTCCACTGGAGAAGTCCGGGCGTGTGTGGGCAAGTCACACGCTCGGAAGTCCGGGCGTGTGTGGGGAAGTCCCGCCGGACTAGGTCCGGCGGACAATCCGCCGGACTAGGTCCGGCGGACAAAGTCCGGACGTGTGTACGCGGCATAACAGACACTCTCAGCTTAGACAACTGCAGCCAGCAACCCTGCTGGGAAGCCATAGTCCAGTCTAAATAATGTGTCCGGGTTTCAGGTAGTCTAAAACCCGGACACATGATTCCAAACCCGAACTATCCGGGTGAATCCTGGACAGGTGGCAACCCTAACAGGGCATTACATATGAAAAACAGGGAAAGGCAGTAAAATTCAACATATGACAATACACCTGCCCCAAGAAACCCAAGAAAATGCAAACACATGAATATGAAGCCAGTATTAAAACATTTCTTTTAAAAAAAAATAACCCCAGATATGCCTGTTCAGATCATTCCAAAAATACTAGAAACTGACTGCATGCGAGACTCAGAATTAAACAAATTCATATGAGACGTGCTTTTGGAAAACGAGGAAGTCAATACATTTTTAACTGCCAACAAAACCAGAAATGTACTTTAATGTTGCGCTGTATGTTTCTTTGAGATGTTCACTGGAAATATTTCCTCAATGAGTCAAAAAGGATATGTATGATGAAATATTCAGTGGAATTCAAGGCAGATTAAGAAGAAATTTGTCAAAGAGAACAAAGTAAATTAGTTCAACTATTTAATCCCAGAGTTTGCTCATTATGATCCTTTGGGGTGGTTTCAGCATTTGAAGAACACCAGCTACACAAACAATACCCTGGGACACTATAGATTTTTGCAGTCAGAATCTAATTTACCTGATAGAGAATACTTTAAATACATGCAAACTTCACATTTTTCTCTTATGCAATACAAGGTTGGATTCATAGACTAGCTTGGCAGTTCTACAGTGCTACTAAACCAAGGTCAAAGAGGACCTCTGTGTTCCAGAATGTCCAAGAAGACAAACCAACCTACTAAAACCACTCCATATTTAAAACGGGAGTTTTAAACTCTCCCTCGCAATGGTTCTGAGCTCTCAGAGCACCATCTATGACCTCAAGCTATGTGGAATTCTTGGTGTCTAAGAAGATAACTTTATGAAGTATTTAGTCTGTAACTAGAGTTGAGCGGACACCTGGATGTTCGGGTTCGACGGGTTCGGCCGAACTTCGGAAAAAAGTTTGAGCTCGGGACCGAACTTGACCCCGAACCCCATTGAAGTCAATGGGGGACCCAAACTTTTGAGGACTAAAATGGCTCTAAAAAAGTAATGGAAAGGGCTAGAGGGCTGAAAATGGCAGAAAAGTGTTGTTAAGAGCATGGCGAGTGCTCTGCAAACAAATGCGGATAGGGAAATAACTTAAAATAACATTAAAAAAATAAAAATAAATTTTTTTGCACTAAATGTGTGTTTTTATGTTTATGTTTATAGAAGAAAAATATATAAATTGTGTATATATTTCAGATATGCAGAAAACACTGCAAATTTTTTTTTTTAACTAAATGTGTGTTTTTGCAATAGCAGAATACACCCACAGTATGTAAACGGTGTATCTCAAAACCTACAGAAATGCAGAAAATGCTATTCACAAAAAATGTTCTTGCCCTGAAAATTGGAATTTGAATAGCACAATAGAAGAAAAAATATATAAATTGTGTATGTCACACCTGCAGATATGCAGAAAACACTGCAAAATATTATTTTTCTTGCCCTAAATGGGTTTTTTGGAAGAGCAGAAAACACCCACAGTATGTACAGGGTGTATCTCACAGTAACATATGCAGTGCTGGTGCACTGAGCTTGCAGATGTATGTAGATCGCTGAGTTATTAGAATAGATTTCTGAATCTGGACTCCTAGATAATTCTCTCTCCCTCAAAGCAGCAACAGGAACCTTGCCCTACACTGTCTATCTTTTCTCTCAGTGCAGTGTAAAAAGCTTGTGAACTGCACCCACACAACTAAATCTATGTAGATCGCTGACTAATTAGACATGTGCATTTCGTTATGTTCCGAATCGAAATTCGGACGAATTTTTCATTATTCGGACATTCGGATGCATCCGAATTACCGAATTACAATACTAACGAATTTAACCGAATCCGAATTTTTTTCGAATAGAAAAATCGCGGACGGAATTCGAAATATCTCAGGGACACTTAGTGATAGAAACCCCAAATTTGGATATGCTGTAGTGCTAGTTCTACTGTGTTTGCATACCAAATTTGTTTCTAGCTACAAGTGGCCCCGAGATATGTGGCCCCAAAGTCGGGTCGAAAAATGTCATTCTCTGCTGCAGAAAAGTGCTTGACATTTTGTGACCCGACTTTGGGGCCGCGTATCTCAGTGCCACTTATAGCTAGAAACCCCAAATTAAGTATGCAAACACAGTAGAACTAGCACTACAACCTCTCCAAATTGGGTTTCTATCACCAAATAACCCCGAGATACGTGGACCCAAAGTCGGGTCACAAAATATTTTCAAATGCGGTTGAAATCGCTTCAAATGCAGTTGAAAAAATTTCAAATGAAAAAATTTCAAATGAAAAAATTTCAAATGAAAAAATTTCAAATGAAAAAATTTCAAATGAAAAAATTTCAAATGAAAAAATTTCAAATGCAGTTGAAAAAATTTCAAATGCAGTTGAAAAAATTTCAAATGCAGTTGAAAAAATTTCAAATGCAGTTGAAAAAATTTCAAATGCAGTTGAAAAAATTTCAAATGCAGTTGAAAAAATTTCAAATGCAGTTGAAAAAATTTCAAATGCAGTTGAAAAAATTTCAAATGCAGTTGAAAAAATTTCAAATGCAGTTGAAAAAATTTCAAATGCAGTTGAAAAAATTTCAAATGAAAAAATTTTAAATGCAGTTGAAAAAATTTCAAATGCAGTTGAAAAAATTTCAAATGCAGTTGAAAAAATTTCAAATGCAGTTGAAAAAAAAAAATTTCAAATGCAGTTGAAAAAATTTCAAATGCAGCTGAAAAAATTTCAAATGCAGTTGAAAAAATTTCAAATGCAGTTGAAAAAATTTCAAATGCAGTTGAAAAAATTTCAGATGCAGTTGAAAAAATTTCAAATCATGTTGAAAAAATTTCAAATCATGTTGAAAAAATTTCAAATCATGTTGAAAAAATTTCAAATCATGTTGATACTATTTCAAGCGGATTCGAAAATATTTTGCGACCCGACTTTGAAAAAAAAATGAAATTGATTCTAACAGTCTGCAGAAGATCTGCAAAAAAAAAAAAGAAGTGAAATGGCTGTTAATAGTCTACAGGAGATCTACTATTAAATTATATATATTTTTCTATTCTGTTCTAATCTTTTCTATTTGAATTATACATTTTGGAAGATGGTTATTTACTTATATACATCTGTCACATAAAAAAAAGATGTGAAATGTCTGTCACGGATGTCGATCGCAAGGCAAGTACATATGCTGTATGTTAAAAAATTTGAAAATTTGAAAATTGAATTAAAATCTGTGTATTTGCACTTTTTCAACTTCCTCCCATCCACCACCGTGCATCTTTAGTGAAGTGATAAAACACAGCTCCTGGGAAAGAGTTCTCCACCACCAGTGATACAAATAGCGCACTCACCAGAGCCCTGAGGCCCGCTGGACCACCACGTTTGTATTATATAGCCAAGACAGCCAGCAATTTGCATATAACAATTTGCTACCAACCAGTCACCCTTCTGGGCAAATTACGGGTTCCACCCCTCATTTTTACCCAATATCATTCCCGAGTCTTCAGTTCCAGCAGTCCAAGACAGAATAAATGTCATACAAACAAATGACCAAACACTTAAGGACACTATGCAAAAAGCTCAAGAAGAGTACAAAAAACAATATGACAGAAAGAAAAGAAGAAACCCTAGTTTTAAGGTTGGGGACAAAGTGTGGCTTTCATCAGCAAACCTCAAACTGCCACGTCCATCCCGGAAACTGGGACCAAAGTTTGTTGGTCCATTTGAAATAAGACGTGAAATGAATCCAGTAGCTTTTGAACTTGCCCTGCCAGAGTCTTATAAAATTCATCCTGTATTTCATTTCTCTCTGCTTAAACCTGCTCGTTCTTGTCCTTTTCCAGGGAGAGAAGAAGTACCCCCACCTCCAGTCCTGGTAGGAGACGAAACAGAATTTGAAGTGGAGTCCATCCTTGACTGTCGACAGAGAGGTAGGACAATTCAGTTCTTAATTAAATGGAAGGGATACTCTACAGAAGAGAACTCATGGGAGCCTGCGAGCAATGTACACGCTCCTAGGCTTTTACAGAGATTCCGCAACAGTCATCCTGAAAAATGGGCATGACTAGGCGGAGGATGCCCCTTGGGGGGGGGGACTAGAAAAATAGGCACATCCCCAGGCGCAATAGTGCAGGGATCGCGAACCAGCATAGGCAAAGGCACGCCGGCACGAATCAACGCACAAGGATGCGCAACGCTATGAACAGGCGAATGCGCATGCACAGCGGTACGCGCACAGCACGATTGTGGTGCCACTGCCTATTTAACCCTGCTGCTGACAATGGTGCATTGCTGGTTTATCATCAGCTTCCCTCTGTGTTCCTGTGCCTTGTATATTCTGCTGATCTGATCTCCTGTGTACCAACCCGGCTTGCCTTGACCTGCTCTTCTTGATCTCCCGACTTGACCCCCTTGGCTTGTATCCTGACCTGTTCCTGCCTGCTCCCTGCATCTGATCCCGGTCTGGCTCACGGACTCTGCCTTTACCTGTCTTCTGTACAAAGACTTGGCTGACCCCTGGTCACACTGATCTTAGACTGTCTTACTGTGAATGACCCCTGGCCTGGCTGCCGACTCAGCTATCCGGACTGCTCTACAGGTCCGCATCTCCTGAACTTCCTAAGCCTGCCTGCCTTGCAGTATACCTTGCCTGTCTCAGCAAGTTCCGGCAACCACCTCCAGCAATCAGGCAACCCGTGCTTCTGTGGGCACCACACCTCCTGTGTCACCTTCAGAGGCATGCTGCACTCGCCCGCAAGGGGAGCCCTCCCAGCATCTCGGCCTCCTACCAAGTTCCTGACACCCTCGTACCTGATCCCAGTCCTGGTTCCCCCTTCCCATCTGTTCCCTGCATCTCCAGTTTTCCATGTTTATCCGTGTTCCCCATTTTTGAACATATAGAATATAGTTAGTTTGTTAGTTAGGCTTACTGCTACTTAGTTAGGTTGTTAGTTAGACATTTCAGTTACCGTATTTATCGGCGTATAACACGCACTTTTTCCCCCTAAAAATCGGGGGAAAGTCGTGGGTGCGTGTTATACGCCGATACCCCCAAAAAAAAAAAAAAAATATGTCAAAAATGGCAAACGCCGCCGAAAAATAGCGAGCGCCGCCGAAAAAGACCGAGGCGCGGCCGAGAAAACCCGAAGCCGCGCCGGAATAGACCGAGCAGACTGTTCGGCTCTGCTCGGAGTCCCGCCTCCCTGCGCTCGCTCCGGAAACAGCAGGGAGGCGGGACCGCGATCGGAGCTGAACAGTCGGCTCGGCCTTTTCCGGGGCCGCTTCGGTCTTTTTCGGCTGCGCCTCTGTCTTTTTCGGCAGCGCGCGCGACAGAGAGTCTCGGCGGCGGAAAATTTAAACCCGGACCGGACTTCTAATGTCGCTGGGCATGGCTGCAATGACGCTGGCAAGGTACAATGTCGCTGGGCATGGCTGCAATGACCCTGGGCAAGGCTGCAATGACGCTGGGCATGGCTGCAATGACCCTGGGCAAGGCTGCAATGATGCTGGGCAAGGCTGCAATGACCCTGGGCAAGGCTGCAATGATGCTGGGCAAGGCTGCAATGATGCTGGGCATGGCTGCAATGACGCTGGGCATGGCTGCAATGACGCTGGGCATGGCTGCAATGACGCTGGGCAAGGCTGCAATGACGCTGGGCAAGGCTGCAATGACGCTGGGATAGCTGCAAATGACGCTTAAATGTAAGTTTTTATTTTTTCCCTAAACTTCCCTCCTAAAACTTTTTTTCCTTAAAATGCCCTCCTATACTTGGGGTGCGTGTTATACGCCGGTGCGTGTTATACGCCGATAAATACGGTATGTGGTTGTGGTTCACGTTTGCTGTGTTTCCTGTTTGCTGGTGTTTGGATGTCTTTTGTTTTACTATTATAATAAATAAAATAATTAGATAAATACATTTACTTTTCTACATATAGTCTGGTCTTGGTTTCGTAGTGTAGCTACACAGATTTCGCCATCCCTGCTGCCGATTCCTGACAATACTTTTGAAACAACTAAACTTGTCCAATTACAATATACTTATGAAAAAATATTCCCGACCAGGAGAGATAAATTCATACCTGGCAACCTCGGGTCCAGTAGACATTATTCTTACCAAACATATTATGCTGATGCTTTATGACTTGCTTATTTCAACCTGTATATTATGTCCTGTGCTCTTTGGTTGTTCTTCTTTTCTGTGTTTTTCCTTTATCACCTGCTTTCCTGATTTTGAATTATTACATCGTTCTCTCTAATATGGTGATGTGACGGTAATCTCTCTTTTGGGAAAGGATTCATTATGACAGTTGTGTTCAGTTATAACTTTGTACGTCTCTGTGGAAACTCATTCCTGCGTCGCTTGACTGTATTTTTCTTTCTAACATATGGGATGCTTTACTGTCCTTATGTTTTTGGTAATGTTTGTTACGTCTCTAAAACTCAATAAAAATGTATGAAATAAAAAAAAAAAAAAAAAACACCAGCTGGAATGAGGGAATGACACAGACATTGCATCCCATACGTTTTTGACATGTGAGAAGGCCCTGGGGATCCATCTCTAAACATGCCTTTACTCAGGGGCGTAACTACAGGGGTCACGACTGCAACCCGTCCCCATGTGCTTGGGAGACTGTGCGGATCCCCTGTATATCTAGATAGGAGGGGTGGCAAAGGTGGGATATAGAGAAACCAACCCTCTCCATTTCCTCCTGCAACCGCTGAAAGCCTTCTCCTTTTTTCCCTCCGCAGGCATTCAGCAGCTGCAGGGAGAAAATGGAGGGCATAGGTTTCTCTATATGCCTTTCCTATTCAGGTTTTGCTGCCCCTGGGTCCCTGTGTGCTCTCCTGGCCCCCCGTGTGCTCCCCTGCCCCTCCCCTGTCTCCCCTGAAAATTGCCCCCCTCTCTCGCTGGCTGCGGGGGGATGTGTCAGGATGGAGGGCAGGGAAGGGGCTGGTAAATATGTAATTTACTGGCCCTTTCCTTTTCTGAATGAATAGAGTCAGTTATTGGTGCTGATCTCTGACAGATGATTCACAGATATAGTGAATGCAGGGTCCTAGGTTTAGTATCACTTTAACAATTACTGGACACTGGGGGGGGGGGGGGGCTAACCTGATACCTAATACCTGCCTAACCTACCTAATACCTGCCAGGACAAGGTTTGCCTGCTGTTGGCACTGTGCTTCCCAGAGTGGAAGGTTGTAGTTCCAGTGTCCACCAGCAGGTGTCACCCAGCAGCCAGCAGATTGCAGTAATCAGTCTCCACATGATGCTGGCTGCTGGGAAGGTATTCAGCCCCTCCACTACTATTACACTGTCCTTCAGTGCTTTGCTTTACTGACAAATACTGCTTGCCATTTATCCTGAGCCTAGCTCCTGCCCTGCATCTTCAACCTTGCTGCTTCTTTTCTGCTCCCCTTGTAATTGATCCCAGTCCTGGTTCCCCCTTCCCATCTGTTCCCTGCATTTCCAGTTTTCCCTGTTTATCCGTGTTCCCCCACTCAGGGGTGTAACTACAGGGGTAACAATTGCAACCTGGCCCCATGTGCTAGGGAGCCTGTGCGGCTCCCCTGTACACCTGGATAGGAAGGGTGGCGAAGGTGGCATATAGAGAGATCGAACCTCTCCATTTTCCCCCTGAAAGCCTGCTTCTCCTTTTTTCCTTCCCGCAGGCATTCAGCGGCTGCAGGGAGAAAATGGAGGGCATAGGTTTCTCTATATGCCGGCTCTTTCCCGCCCCTCCTATCCAGGTTCTGCTGCATCAGACCTGAAACATCAGAGGTTTGCTTAGACCCAATATCTCACCAAAGCCCCCCAATGGGGCTCCTCAAAAACTGTAAAAAAATGTAAAAAATTAAGTTGTACAAAAAATATAAGTAAAATAAAATGGTAACAAAAATAAAAAAATGACCGACACCTGTGTCGCAAAGGTTGCACTTGCAAGTGAGCCCTGGCATTCCGCCACCATCAGGGTCACCAAAACTGCAGAAGGGGGGGCCCACTGCGGGACTGTAATAAAGAGCCCTGTGACGGGAGTAAAAGCCCCTGGGATCAGTGAGAATGGCCTCGGCTGAGGGTCAGGGATGGGGGGAGGGGGGCCTTTCATGGTTTCCTGCACCGTGGGCCCTGAAGGTTCTAGTTATGCCTCTGCCTTTACTTTTCTGCACCCAGAGAGCCACAAGTGCCATGTCCCGATGCCAATACAATTGCTTGGCTGTATGCAGCCATACTCATGTAAACGCTGATCTCTTCTACATTGACATTTACCCATACATGTGCATATGGCGTATTTCTCCAATTGGTGTGTTTGGGGAAATATGCTGTGTTCACATGCAGAAAACATATAAACAGACATCCCAACCTGCAAAAACTAATTTCAGGGAGGTGGTGCTCCGGGCCGTGCCGTGCCCCCCCCTCCCCCCCCCCTTACCACCACCAATTTAACATGATGATCAAATGAAATGGAATCAGTATACAGAGAG
Organism: Lithobates sylvaticus; assembly: GCA_028564925.1. Lineage (NCBI taxonomy): Eukaryota > Metazoa > Chordata > Amphibia > Anura > Ranidae > Lithobates > Lithobates sylvaticus. The sequence goes on from CM053029.1 coordinate 594,371,929, forward strand.
ATATTAAAGGAAAACGAACCACCACGACCATCTACATCCCTAACTTCCGTCTCCAGTATCATCCTCATTCTACAGTGGTGTGAAAAAGTGTTTGCCCCCTTCCTCATTTCCTGTTCCTTTGCATGTTTGTCACACTTAAGTGTTTCGGAACATCAAACCAATTTAAACAATAGTCAAGGACAACACAAGTAAACACAAAATGCAATTTGTAAATGAAGGTGTTTATTATTAAAGGTGAAAAAAAATCCAAACCATCATGGCCCTGTGTGAAAAAGTGATTGCCCCCTAAACCTAATAACTGGTTGGGCCACCCTTAGCAGCAACAACTGCAACCAAGCGTTTGCGATAACGTGCAATGAGGCTTTTACAGCGTCCTGGAGGAATTTTGGCCCACTCATCTTTGCAGAATTGTCCTAATTCAGTTACATTAGAGGGTTTTCGAGCATGAACGGCCTTTTTAAGGTCATACCACAACATCTCAATAGGATTCAGGTCAGGACTTTGGCTAGGCCACTCCAAAGTCTTCATTTTGTTTTTCTTCAGCCATTCGGTGGTGGACTTGCTGGTGTGTTTAGGATCATTGTCCTGCTGCAGAACCCAAGTTCGTTTCAGCTTGAGTACACGAACAGATGGTCGGACATTCTCCTTCAGGATCTCTTGGTAGACAGCAGAATTCATAGTTCCTTTTATCACGGCAAGTCTTCCAGGTGCTGAAGCAGCAAAACAGCCCCAGACCATCACACTACGACCACCATATTTTACTGTTGGTATAATGTTCTTTTTCTGAAATGCAGTGTTCCTTCTACGCCAGATATACTTGGACACACACCTTCCAAAGAGTTCCACTTTTGTCTCATCGGTCCACAGAATGTTGTCCCAAAAGTCTTGGGGATCATCAAGATGTGTTGTGGAGAAATTGAGACGAGCTTTGATGTTCTTTTTGCTCAGCAGTGGTTTTCTCCTTGGAACTCTGCCATGCAGGCCATTTTTGCCCAGTCTTTTCCTGATGGTGGAGGCATGAACGCTGACCTTAACTGAGGCAAGTGAGGCCTGCAGTTCCTTGGACGTTGTTGTGGGGTCTTTTGTGACCTCTTGGATGAGTCGTCGCTGCGCTCTTGGGGTAATTTTGGGCGGCCGGCCACTCCTGGGAAGGTTCACCACTGTTCCATGTCTTCGCCATTTGTGGATAATGGCTCTCACTGTGGTTCGCTGGATTCCCAAAGCTTTGGAAATGGCTTTATAACCCTTTCCAGACTGATAGATCTCAATTACTTTCTTTCTCAATTGTTCCTGAATTTCTTTGGGTCTCGGCATGATGTGTAGCTTTTAAGGATCTTCTGGTGGACCTTACTGTGTCAAGCAGCTCCTATTTAAGTGATGCCTTGATTGTGAACAGGTGTGGCAATAATCAGGCCTGGATGTGGCTAGAGAAATTGAACTCAGGTGTGGACAACCACAGTTATAGTATGTTTTAACAAGGGGGGCAATCACTTTTTCACACAGGGCCATGATGGTTTGGATTTTTTTTCACCTTTAATAATAAACACCTTCATTTACAAATTGCATTTTGTGTTTACTTGTGTTGTCCTTGACTACTGTTTAAATTGGTTTGATGTTCCGAAACACTTAAGTGTGACAAACATGCAAAGGAACAGGAAATGAGGAAGGGGGCAAACACTTTTTCACACCACTGTATTTCACACTGTATCCAAGTCTTCCTTATCCCTGATTTCTTAATAAATATCTGTCCTCATTCCTCTCCACAGTGTAACCTCATCATCCTCAACCCCAACACCCCCTCCCTAATCATCATCCTTGTCCCTCTCCACAGTCATCCTCATTCCTCTCCACATTGTAACCTCATCATCCACTTCAATCTCCATAGTCATCCTTATTGATCTTCCTCATTCCTCTTATGTAGCACTGACCCCCGAAGGAGCTGCTGGTTTAATTTGGGCTTACCGTTACCTTCTTGACCTCGTGTGCGTCTAGGGGTTTCCCGAGGTAGATGGCCCAAAGAACTGTAGAGTCCTGACACTAAATCCACTTTAGGGATTTTTATTTGCAAAAACGTCAGACAAAACACAGTCCCTCAACAGGGAATAGAGGGTATGGGTAGGAAGTTCAGGTAGTCTTGGAACAGCTGACATTGAATGTCTCTCACTATGAAATCCAGGGAATAGCCATTTACAACTGGATACCACAGCTATCAGATAAATCCCCTTTTGGTGAATTTAGCAACCGACAGGTGATTCAGATAAAGCAAAGTCTCTGCCACAGACTTGGTTGTAACTGAAGGATAGGCGAACTTAGAGAACTCTCACACGGTACCAGTATCTTGCAGCCGGTCCGGCGATACCGTATGAGTGTGGATTCACTTGGTGTCCTTCCAACTTAGCTTCCAGGCTCTTGCTCAGCAGCCAGCCTTGTGCGTGGTCCTCTTCTGAAGAGTCCTCCCCTGGTTGTGTTCTCAGTTGCTGGGCCTCTCCAAAACCGAGACGGCACCGGACCACCTTGGAACCCTCCTTCAAGTTACTGCGCCTCGGGCTAGCCGAGGTAGATGGCCCAAAGAACTGTAGAGTCCTGACACTGAATCCACTTTAGGGATTTTTATTTGCAAAAACGTCAGACAAAACACAGTCTCTCTTACTGTGCCTCAGGCTAGCCAGCCCTGAGACTTGGAAAAACGGATGGATCGGCACCCCAGGCCATGAGGGCCCCTGAGGGCTGGTCAGGAGGACCAGGACCAAACAGACAGACATATCCTCTGGACCGGAACCCAGAATCACGTGACCTCAGTACCTTAAGTACCCTCTCTCAGAATGCACAGCGAGACAACACACCCACTGATTGGTTCAGAGAAAGATTGGCACCCAATGCGTCCAACTGGACTGCATTCCCATCAGTGCTGGGACAAGGCCATTTGGTGCCCAGGGCGAAGATGACAAAGTGCGCCCCCCCCCCCCCCCCCCCCCCCGTTTTTAATAAAGAATCAATGTCGTTTCAAATTTTGTTTTTTACTAGCAATGGCGGTGATCTGCAATTTTTATCCTGACTGCGATATTGCGGCGGACATATCGGACACTTTTGACACATTTTTGGGACCATTCACATTTATATAGCGATCCGTGCTATGAAAAAGCATTGATTACTGTATAAATGTGACTGGCAGGGAAGGGGTTAACACTAGGGGTCACTGAAGGGGTTAATATGTTCCCTGGGAGTGATTCTAACTGTAGGGGGAGGGGACTCACAAGGGGAGGAGACCAATCGGTGTTCCTCTGTACTGGGAACACACCATCGGTCTCCTCTTCTCTGACAGGACGTGGATCTGTGTGTTTACATACACAGATCCACGGTCCTGCTGTGTTACCGGGCAATCGCGAGTGCCCAGCGGACATTGCAGCCGCCGGGCATGCGCATTGAGTCCCCAGTAACACGGCGGGCACGCGCGCGCCCCCTGGTGGGCCAGGAAGGGGAGGACGTCATATGACGCCCTCCCGCCACGAGAGCTGCACCGCCTGGCCGTCAATTGACAGCCAGCGGTCAGCAACCAGTTAAGATTTCTTAGTCCTGTACTGTACATTCCGCCACAACCACTGAACACTTTGCACATATATTTTCAGAAATTAACATTTTACAATTTACATAAATTAAAAAAGTGGAGAGGCATATTAAGGCCCCTTTCACACTGGGGCGGTTTTCCGGCGGTACAGCGCTAAAAATAGCGCCTGTACACCGCCTGAAAAAAACGGCCCCATTCACTCCAGTGTGAAAGCCGGCGGCTTTCACACTGGAGCGGTGCGCTAGCAGGACGGCAAAAAAAAGTCCTGCTAGCAGCATCTTTGGAGCGGTATAGGAGCGGTGTGTTCACCGCTCCTATACCGCTCCTTCCCATTCATTTAAATGGGACACCGCGGTAAAACCGCGGCAATACCGCCGCAAAGCGCCGCCACGGCGGAGCTCTGCGGGGGATATTAACCCTTTTTCGGCCGCTCGCAGGGGGTAAAACCGCACCGCGAGCGGCCGAAACCCGCGGGCAAAACAACGGTAAAGCAGCGCTAAATATAGCGCTGCTTTACCGTCACTGCGGCTCCCGCCCCAGTGTGAAAGGGGCCTAAGCAAGTGTGTGTCATGTCTCTTGTCTGTCTGTCTTGTCTGTCTCGTAAAAAAAAAATAAAAAAAGTACCTATGGACACATTGGCTGTAAATTCAAGTCTTCTCTTCTTGTCTTCTCTCTTCTCTCTTCTTCTCTTCTCTCTTCTTCTCTTCTCTTCTTCTTATCTCTATTCTTCTAGCAGTTTCGTTCTAACTAGCCAGGCAGGCAGGTGGCAGCAGCTCCTTGCTCCGGGTCACAGGCTCACAGCGCGCCAAGGCTACAGAGCTCCCTGCGCTCCTCTCCTCTGAGTCCTCCCACCTGGTGAGTGACGTCACGCCGCTGGCGCTGCCGCGCTGGCATGTAAAAGGGGGGGGGGGGGGGACAGCGCACCAGGGACAAGTGAGGATACAGCAGAAGCGGAGCGCACTCGGCGCCGGCTGCACACACTGCACAGCAATTAAATGTACTGGCGGGCGGCGGCCGGCCCATTACACAATAAAAACAATCCAAAAAACACGTGCCCCGTCCGCCCCTGCCTTGTACCGGCCCTGATTCCCATGCCTGCCAGAGGTGACACCGACACCTATGGCCAAGCAGAACACAATACAATCCAGCCAAACTGGTACTGAGACCAGAATTTAGTACAATTAACACTAAAACTATAATTTTAGAAACATTAAATTTACAAAAGGAGCCCGGCGCTACACTTATAATCATCCCCATCATCCTCATCCCTCTCCAGAATGATCCTCATCTCTCTCCACAATTGTAACTCCATCATTCTCATCTTTCTCCATAACCATCTTCATCCCCAACTTCACTCTCCATAATCATCCCCATCCCTCCCTGCTTTGTAACCTATAATCCTCATCCTTGTATTCTCTATGTGCTCTTTCCTCTATCTATCACCACATGATCCATCTTTATCCTCATGCCTCAAGCAGCCTCTATCCTTCCCTCTCTCCATAATCACCCATCATCCTTATCCCCACCATCCTTTTCATCATCTTATTCACCCTTGTAGCTCCCCTCTTTCCTTATAGGACACTCTCCTGTTGTCAATGTATTTAACCTGTACTGCCATGTAATCTATGGTGTAAGATGTGTTCTTAGTACAGCATAGCTCCCAACAGTCCCTGATTTCGAGGGACTGTCCCTGATTTGGAGCAATGTCCCTCTGTCCCTCATTGCCCCTCATTTTGGTCTGATCTATATAGTTGTATATAAAATGTACTTTTTATCTTTTTAAAAGGGGTTTCCCAGTGCTAAACCTTTCATCCAATTTCTAAACTGCTGCATTTGTAGATTTTAAGAGCCAACATAAAGGAATAGTAGTGGTAAAAAAAAGTCCTTGTGGATTTAACTAACCTTTTTTTAGGTAAATTTTCCTTTAAGGGGGTGTGGCAGGGGGTGTGACAGGGGATGTGTCCTATGCCTACAAAAGTTTGTTAGTAGGTGTCCCTCATTCTCATCTCAAAATGTTGGGAGGTGTGGTACAGTCAGAGAAAGTGGCTGCCACAGCACACTTACCTCTCTCCATGTTGCTCTTTCCTGCACCAGAGAAGGTGGGTCTGGGTGTGACCACCTCCGAGGCCAGCCACACCCCTTCCCCGAGTCCCACCCAATCAAAATGTGAGCCTAGGAGCAGGCTCCACCTCAGGGGTGTACTCAGTAGGAGTGAGTCCCCAATGAGAGAGCGCTGATCAGACACGGTAGTTTCAAGTCTAAAAAGTCTACTAATGTTTAACTTTTGAGACCGAGAAAGGAGATTGAGGACACAGCCCTCAATCACCATCTTTGCAGCTTCAGATGCACAGAATGAATGGACAGGAATAGCTCTGTACTGAGCTTCCCATTCATTCACAAACTGGGGCATAGTAAACACAGTTTACTATGCTTCGGTTATGAGTGAACACAGTGAGTGATTGGTAACAATCACTTACTGTGTTCCTTCAGAAAAAGAAGGGGCCGGAGTTGTGGATTTACTAATGGCAAATAGACTGTGCACCTAGCAAGTGAAGTTGCATTCATTTTTCACAGAGCTTACTAAATGTGGTGAAGCTCTGCTGAGTGATTTCCATCATACAATCATGTGCAAGCAAAAATGCAGTATTTTTTATTTTCCTTGCACTTTACTGGGTATTCTTTTCAAATTCAAGCTTCACCTCAGTTACTAAGCTTTAAAAAAAAAAAATGTGTACGAAAGTTCTCAGAACATTTGTTTGTCATTCAAAAATGTTGCTTTTAACAATTGATTTCGGAATGAATGCACTTTAACGAATGAAAACCATCCAACTTGCTCTTTCAAATCTTCTTGTCACTAAAAGTCAAAAACAAAATGTCAATTTGACCTACTAATGATTAGAAAAATGAACAAACATTCTTAGAACATTCTCTCCCAAGAATTTTTGTTCAAACTTCTACCCATCTATGTCTAGCTTTATTCTTGAATAAAGGCCTGCCATGCCATGCCCCCAACATGTTTTGCCAGGCCACGCCCCCAACATGTTTTGCTCCGCTGAAACGCGTTGGACATGACCTGGCTGGTAAAAATGACAAGACACGGCTTGGGACAAGTCCTTTATTAAAAAATAAAAATGTCCCACCAAGTCCATTCTTCTTCTTGTCTCGCTCTGCCGACGGACCGAAAAAGAAAAAAAAAAAGCTGCACGACCCGCCTCCATGGGAGGCTCCCGTCGTATGATGCATCTTCACTTTGACAGTTCTTTTATAACTGAGGGTGTGGTCACACTGTGAGGTTCCCGGGTGACCCCGCCCCCCTCTGATGCACGGGGACTTCCCTATGGCTTTCCCGGGGCGTCAGAGGGGGGGCGGGCCACCCGGTTATGTAGTAAACTTGGTGTAGAGTTATTCATTTTCAAGTCATTACAGAGTACAAGGGGGACTCTTATGCCCCGTACACACAGTCGGAAATTCCGACGGAAAATGTCCGATCGGACCATGTTGTCGGAAAATCCGGCCGTGTGTGGGCTCCATCAGACTTTTTGAGATCGAAAATCGAAATTTGAGATCCTGCTCTCAAATTTTCCCAAAAAAAAATCCGATCTGAATTTTTCCGATCGTGTGTAGAGAATTCCGACGGACAAAGTGCTACGCATGCTCAGATCAAATTGCGAGACCAAAGCTATTGGCTACTAGCCTCTACATGGTTCCGTCGTACGCAACGAACGTCACCACGTTCAGAATGATCGGATTTTCCGACAACTTTGTCCGACCGTGTGTATGCAACACCAATGTCGGACAAAATCCGTCTGAAAAAATCCGTCGGAATTTCTGACCGTGTGTACGGGGGCTTACTCTTATGTCTGGAGGAAAAGAGATTTAACCTCCACATAGAGCTGTGGAATAGACTCCCTTTAGGAACTAGTTCTGGCCAACTTAAAAAAAGGAGCTGAATGCACTGCTAAATGCACAAAATATAATTGGATATTAACATTTATAGGTAAGAACCCCAGGGATTGTTGATCCATGGAATATCTATGGGACTGGGAAGGACTTTTTTTCCCTGTGAAACAAATTGGATTTTTCTTTATTGGAACTTTTTGCCTTACTCTGAATCAGCAGTGGGTATAGGGTTCTGCTAATGGAGGTTTTCTATTTACCGTATATACTCGAGTATAAGCCGAGTTTTTCAGCACTTTTTTGTGCTGAAAGTGCTAGGAACCCCAAATTTGTTGTGCAAACCCAGTGGAACTAGCACTACAACATATCCAGATGGGGTTCCTAGCACCAAGTGGCCCCGAGATACGAGGCCCCAAAGTCGGTACGGAAACTGTCCTTCTCTGCTTCAGAAAAGTGCTTGACATTTTCCGAACCGACTTTGGGGCCCCGTATCTCTGGGCCACTTGGTGCTAGGAACCCCATCTTTGGATATGTTGTAGTGCTAGTTCCACTGGGTTAGCACACCCAATTTGGGGTTCCTAGTTCCGAGATACGGGGCTCCAAATTCGGTCAACTGTGTCCATCTGCAGCAATATCATTTCTGGACCCTTGGTGGCAGCTAGGGGGCATCTAGGAATCCTTAACCACTTCAATACCGCCCGCCGTCATATGACGCCCACAAGGTGGATCTACCATCCTGGGTGGGCGTCATATGACGTCCTCGGATTCCCGGCCGCCTGGGGGGGCGCGCGCGCGCGCCGCCGGCGGCGCGCGCGCGCCCGCGGCATCGCTCGGGACCCGGTGCGAGTGCCCGGCGGCCGCGATGTCCGCCGGGCACCCGCGATTGCCCGTTAAAACAACGGGACCGGGCGGGAACGTGGAGCTGTGTGTGTAAACACACAGCTCCACGTCCTGTCAGTGCAGAGGAGACCGATCATGTGATCCCAGTACAGAGGATCACATGATCGGTCTCCTCCCCTTAAGTCCCCTCCCCCTACAGTTAGAATCACGTCTATTAGGGAACACATTAACCCCTGCAGCGCCCTCTAGTGTTAACCCCTTCCCTGACAGTCACATTTACACAGTAATCACTGCAATTTTATAGCAACGATCGCTGTGTAAATGTGAATGGTTCCAAAAATGTGTCAAAAGTGTCCGAAGTGTCCGCCGCAATGTCGCAGTCACGAAAAAAAAATCGCAGATCCCCGCCATTACTAGTAAAAAAAAAAAAAAAAATTCAATAAATCTATCCCCTATTTTGTAGACGCTATAACTTTTGCGCAAACCGATCAATATACGCTTATTGCAATTTTTTTTAACAAAAATATGTAGAAGAATACGTATCGGCCTAAACTGAGGAAAAAAATAGTTTTTTTTAAAAAAAATGGGATATTTATTATAGCAAAAAGTAAAAAATATTGTGTTTTTTTTTCAAAATTGTCGCTCTTCTTTTGTTCATAGCGCAAAAAATAAAAACCGCAGGGGCGATCAAATACCACCAAAAGAAAGCTCTATTTGTGGGAAAAAAAAGGCGTCAATTTTGTTTGGGTGTAACGTCGCACGACCGCGCAATTGTTAGTTAAAGCGACGCAGTGCCGAATCGCAAAAAGTGCTCTGGTAAGGAAGGGTGTTTAAAAGCCCTGTATTGAAGCGGTTAAAGTGGTGTTTCCCCCAAAATAACAACTTTATTTTAAATCTGCATCAAATCTGCTAATAAAAAATTATTGGATAAAAAAAAAATTCCACTTACCTATTTCTCCCTGTTGCTAGGTGGTCCCACGAAATCTGCCTCTTCCTTAGCCCCGGGCTAAAAACGTCACTTCCCTCGGCGGCCCGGCTCGCTAAGGCTCCTGGGAGATGTGTGTCCCCATTTCCCAGGAGTCTTTGAGCAGCGCCGAGGCACTTCCGACGATGCCGCCCGTTGTTATGGCAACCTGTATACTTTACAGCGCCGCTACGGCGCATTACTGCGCATGCACGAGATCGTTGAAAGAACGGGTGGTGCATGCTGGTCGATCAGCAGCACCGAATCCCGGAAGAGGATGCCTGTGGGCTTCACATGCCCACAGGCAAGATGACAACCGTCAGGAGACGGTTTTATAACTTCATTTCAGTGGTTAAAAAGGAATGCTGGATTACTTCTAAAAGGAACAAGTAAGTTATACTAAGGATTGTCATTATGCAAAAAATGTTATAGACAGTGGAACACCACTTTAACTACCGAGTTTGAAGTTCGGGGGACCTATGGCTGCAAATGGGCACAGCGAAGCTGCCAACGGGCATTGTTGACCCTCTTTTCCACTTACAGTAGCTGTGCATTTCTCACCCTAGGCTTATACTCGAGTCAATACGTTTTCCCATTTTTTTTGTGGTAAAATTAGCTGCCTCGGCTTATATTCGGTTGGGCTTATACTCGAGTATATACGGTATTCTGCTTATTTCTTTTGAATTAGATGGATTTGTGTCTTTTTTTTCAATCTGACTAACTATGTAACCATTAAGAGATCCATTGTCACTGCAGATATTTGTGTCTGAGAATATGAACCTAAAAAAATGATGTTGAGTGTTATGCAGGAAGGAATAAGTATACAGGTACACCGTTTGCCTTCTCTAAAATGGCAGATGTCTCCAGTCCTCAGCTCTGAAAAGTCTTTATGCTATTCTAGAAAATACTTTGCAAAACACGAGGTAATGGAAAGCTTTTAATAATCATGAACAATGGAGAGAGATGCAGCCATTAGCTTTTAATACTATAATAATATAATAAAGACCAAAAGAAAAACGAAAGAAGAAAGAAGCAATTAAGTAGGACATAGTACGAGAGCTACAAAAAGCCCACCTTGGCAAAATAAAAAAATAAATAAAAAACAGCCCCAGAAAGATTAAAACCAAGACAAAAAGTAATAGCAGTGAGGAGGGTGGAAAGATTTAATTGCTACTGTATCAAACTAATTACTGAAATAAATTCTTCAATTCAATTGTTTTCCATGCCAGGAGTCCACCGCTAATACTTTTGGCACAGGAATGCTGGTGCCAAGGACAAGTGTAAGAATCTGTGGCTAAATACCGGTAACAATATAGCAATAAAAATATTAAAAGTGTGGAATGAAATGAAGCTCAAAATCTGGATGTTCTATATTACAGCAAGCCCATACTACTTCATCTATCCTAGCTGAAGACAAAGCATCTAACCCAGGGGCTCGGTTCACACCATCAATGCATCCGTTTCACAGCAGGAGGTCCGGTGTGTGCTGGTTCACCATTTCAGGTCCGATTTCAGCCCAAAATTTGAGCTAAATTTAGATTTTTTTTCTGCAAAACGCATCGGACCTGCTGCGGTTATAGGTGAACCGGCTTCATAGAGAGCCAGTTACATTCTCCTGCTATGCGAATTGGATGCGGGTAAACCCGCTTTCAAAGCACATAGGTGTGAACCCAGCCTGAGAGGTGGAGATCTAACTGAACAACGTGAAAGAGATCAAAAATAATCGGGGTTCAACGCCCTTTTTTTTCCCTAAAGAAATCAACTAGCAAGGCCTAACTAAATAGTAAGAAAAAACTAGAAAAATATAATAAAACAAATGTCACTGTAAAAATATAATTTTAGCCTACCTTAAAAGTAGACAGTGTCAGTCAGTAGAGCAGAGGACGGTGTCAGTTGGGCAGTGGGTGTTGTCAGTAGAGCAATGGACGGTGTCAGTAGGGCAGTGGACGGAGTCAGTATAGCAGTGGATGGTGTCAGTAGAGCAGAGGATGGTGTCAGTATAGCAGTGGACGGTGTCAGTAGAGCAGAGGATGGTGTCAGTAGAGCAGAGGACAGTGACAGTAGGACAGAGGACAGTGTCATTAGGACAGAGGACGTGTCATTAGGACAGAGGACGTGTCAGTAGGACAGAGGACAGTGTCATTAGGACAGAGGACGTGTCAGTAGGACAGAGGACGGTGTCAGTAAGGCAGAGGACGGTGTCAGTAGAGCAGAGGACGTGTCAGTAGGACAGAGGACAGTGTCATTAGGACAGAGGACGTGTCAGTAGAGCAGTGGACGGTGTCAGTAGAGCAGAGGACGGTGTCAGTAGAGCAGAGGACGGTGTCAGTAGAGCAGTGGACGGTGTCAGTAGGGCAGTGGACGGTGTCAGTAGAGCAGAGGACGTGTCAGTAGAGCAGAGGGCGGTGTCAGTAGAGCAGGGGGCGGTGTCAGTAGAGCAGAGGACGGTGTCAGTGGATGGTGTCAGTAGCAGTGGCAGCCCATCCAAAAGGGGCGCAGGGGCGCAGGGGCACCCCCCCCCCCCGCATCCATGCGTCCGGCCCACTAATCTACATGCAGGGCGCAGGACGCATGGATTACAATGGGTTTTTTTTTTTTTTTTTTGAAGCACGTCATTAGAGCCTAAAGCTCTAATAGGCTTCAAATAAGGGTGGGCTCGGGTACAGAGCACTGCGCCCTGATCCCACCCAGTTATGTGACAATAGCAAATTAATATTTACTATTTTCACACTGGTTCTCCTCCTGGCCATCAGGAAGTGCATCTGAGACCTGTTTCCCGATTGTCCGAAAAGAGAAGCGTGCCAATTGGCTGCCGAGGAGGAGGTAGGAGGAGGGAGGAGACAGAAGCCGCTGTGATGCCTGGGGAGGAGAGCAGGGGAAGCCACCCGTGATGCCAAGGAGGAGAGCAGGGGAAGAAGAAGCAGCCGTCCATCGCCCGGGTGAAGCGATGCCTACCATAGATGGGGTAAATGCTCCGGTGCTCTTAATAACCCGACTGACCAGACCAGGGGGGGATGCGGGTTACCCAACCGACCTGGGGGGGGGCTGTGGGGGGACTGTTTAGCGCCCCTACATAAAAATGTACCACCAGCCGCCACTGGTCAGTAGATCAGTGGATGGTGTTAGCAGGGCAGTGGATGGTGTCCGTAGATCAGTGGACGGTGTCAGTAGATCAGTGGACGGTGCCAGTAGAGCAGTGGAGGGTGTCAGTAGAGCAGTGGACGGTGCCAGTAGAGCAGTGGAGGTTGTCAGTAGGGCAGTGGATGGTGTCAGTAGGGCAGTGGACGGTGTCAGTAGGGCAGTGGACGGTGGTCTTTTCAAATGTACGTGCGCCATGGCGAACCAAGGCAAAATGGTGCACCGTAGTGCGCCATTATACAGGTAGAAAGCAGCCAGACACAAGTAAAAAAGGTACACTTTGCAAACAACCACAGCTAGCCCAGAACTCCCCCGTATGGTCACCGCACACATTGGCCCTCAATTATGGCCAATAGGGAAGGAACGGAGCGGGCAGGAAGCTGGGAGGGGAACCTGGTGAGAGCCGCCGTCTCTTCTCTCTGACAGGAGAAGGGGGGGGGCAAGCGGGGGAAACCTCTGACAGCCCGCAGCACGCCTTTCTCCTGTCACAGCGCCGCCGAGTTCTCTGCTGGACTAAGCAGGGAAAAGAGACTGAAGTCACACTACACTGATTGGGGGGCTCAACAGCTTCTTGATGGTGTCACCCCACTAGCAGGTGGCACCCAGCTGCCCGCTCCCGATAGCGACACAACTGTGCTGAATTTAAGATCCGATCCCTGATTCCAGGGGGGGGGGGCACTTGACCCCCCTTTGCCCATACCTGCGGACGCCCATGGGTATGATCGACCACTCACAAAATTTAAGAGGTACTGTGAGGAGAAAGAGCCCCCTTCCCATATTATCTCTAAGTTATATGCTCTGTTGACAGCACCTTCAGAGGACTTTAGTTTGATAAGCATGGGTAAGTGGGAAAGAGACTTGGAGCAAATTTTTTACAACAGACCAATGCCAGAAAATAATACACTTAACCTTTAACCGCTTCCCGACGTCCTCACGCAGATATACTGCGGCAAAATGGCACGGGCAGGCAAAATCACGTACCTGTACGTGGCCCTTTAATTGCCTGCCCGTGGGTCGCGCCCGTGGGTCGCGCCAGCGGCGCGCTCGCGACCCGGTCGGGAGCTCCGTGACCCCGGCCGCGGGACCAGTGGACCCGATCGCCGCTGGTGTCCCGCGATCACGTCACGTAGCTGAAGAATGGGGAGAGGTCTGTGTAAACAAACCTCTCCCCGCGCTTCCTACTCTGCCTGTCATTGATTGGCTGTTTCCAGTCATCGGGAAAGCCGATCAATGGCGTCAGACGTCAGCCCCGCCCCCTAATGTAAAAAAACACACACACGTCAGAGCCCATAACCCCTCCCCTCCCCCTAGTGGTTAACTCTTTCACTACAACTGTCATTTATACAGGAATCAATGCATTTAAATAGCATTGATTGCTGTATAAATGACAATGGTCCCAAAAATGTGTCTAAAATGTCCGATGTGTCCGCCATAATGTCGCAGTCACAATAAAAATCGCTGATCGCCACCATTACTAGTAAAAAAAAAAAATATTAATAAAAATGCTATAAACTATCCCCGATTTTGTAAACGCTATAACTTTTGCGCAAACCAATCAATACTCGCTAATTGCATTTTTTTTAACCAAAAATATGTAGAAGAATACGTATCGGCCTAAACTGAGGAAAAAATATGTTTTTTTATATATTTTTTGGGGATATTTATTATAGCAAAAAGCAAAAAATATTGAATTTTTTTCAAAATTGTTGCTCTATTTTTGTTTTTAGCGCAAAAAATAAAAACCGCAGGGGCGATCAAGTACCACAAAAAGAAAGCTCTATTTGTGGGAAAAAAAGGACGCCAATTTTGTTTCGGAGCCACGTCGCACGACCGCGCAATTGTCAGTTAAAGCGACGCAGTGCCGAATCGCAAAAAGGGGCCTGGTCCTTTGGCTGCCAATTGGTCCGGGGCTGAAGTGGTTAAATCATCTAGATGTACTAAGGCACAGGAGTTGAATTATAAATTATTAACGCGTTGGTACTACACCCCTTCACTAATGAACAAATTCTCCCCAGGGGCGTCAGGTAGGTGCTGGAGGGGATGTCAAGAGAGAGGTACTATAGCTCATATATTCTGGACATGTCCAGTAATCAGACACTTTTGGCAAGAAGTTCAGAGAATCACTCATTTATTTGCTGAATATCAGATACCGGAAGGCATTTTTCCTATTACAATGTTCACAAATTCCAATGAAGAGATATAAGAATTTGTAATATATCATCTGGTGAATGCAGCAAAAAGCTGCATCGCCACGTGTTGGAAGGAGACAAGTGCACCCCAGATTTCTATGTGGCTAAACAAAGTAAGAAGAATTGGGATTATGTAAAAATTGATACCTATGTCTTTGGAGAAAAGGGAATGCATTTCACTAATATGGGCCCCTTGGGAGTTATTTTTGCAAACAGATGAGGGGAAAAGGCTGATTGGAGAGGAACTAGAGGAGTAGGTCAATTTGTTAAATGATATAAGACTCTGACTCCTGTTGGACGGGGGGGGGGGGGGGGCACTGTCCATCCCCCCCCCCCCCTTTTTTTATTTTTTTTTTTGTTTTGCTGCCTGTTCTGGAGGCCCTTTGTGGGGTTTTGGGCTTTAGAGCAGGTAGACGTAAAGGGGGAATTCATATTGTTGTATATGTATAAAAATAACAGGATTACGGTCTAAGATTTAAAGACTATTTCTTGAAATTTGATTTTAAAAGTAGCATTATGTAAGTGTAAGTATTGATATATTTTTGAAATCCTGCAAAGAAATAAAGAATCTAAAAAAATAAAGGAAACTTCTATTCTTCATGGCTATAATGTTCGGCCTTCTAATGCCCCGTACACACGGTCGGAAATTCCGACCACAAAATCCATCTGATTTTTTCCGACGGATTTTGTCCGACACTGGTGTTGCATACACACGGTCGGACACAGTTGTCGGAAAATCCGATCATTCTGAACGTGGTGACGTTCGTTGCGTACGACGGAACTACGCAGAGGCTAGTAGCCAATAGGTTTGGTCTACTAATTTTGATCTGAGCATGCGTGGCACTTTGTCCGTCGAAATTCTGTACACACGATCGGAAAAAGTCGGATTTTGTTGTCGGAAAATTTGAGAGCAGGATCTCAAAGGGGAGAAGAGGGTATTCACTAATGCCCCGTACACACGGTCGGAAATTCCGACGGAAAAAGTCAGATGGAGCCCACACACGGTCGGATTTTCCGACAACATGGTCCGATCGGACATTTTCCGTCGGAATTTCCGACCGTGTGTACGGGGCATTAGTGAATTCCCTCTTCTCCCCTCTGTAGGATTCTGCACTTTCCAATATTCTCATTATTTACTATGAGGATCAAACTCATTAGGTATGTAGCATCCTCTACCTTAGGTAGGTGCTAGAGTGAGATTTTTGTAGAACAGATACATTTAAGGCGGAGTTCCACCCTAAATTGGAACTTCCGCTCATCGGAACCCTCCCCCCTCCGGTGCCACAGTTGGCACCTTTCAGGGGGGGGGGGGTGCAGATACCTGTATAATACAGGTATCTGCACCCACTTCTGGGAATAGACTCCCGCGGGAGTCACGCCCCTTTGCGTCACCCCCCGCTGTCTCCTGGGAAACACACAGGTCCCAGGAGATAGCGGAGACCACTTATGACGCGTAGTGCGACTTGCGCATGCGCACTAAGGAAGCCGGGAAGTGAAGACGCAACGCTTCACTTCCTGATTCCCTCAATGAGAATGGCGGCGGCAGCAGCTAAGAACCGAGGGATTGCTCTGCTTCGGCTGCCGACATCGCTGGACCCTGGGACAGGTAAGTGTCCATTTATTAAAAGTCAGCAGCTGCAGTATTTGTAGCTGCTGGCTTTTAATATATTTTTTTTTAGGTGGAATCCCTCTTTAAGTAGGCCTAGCTTCTAGCTAGGCCTGTTTGTTTTGATCTGTGGGGCTGGGAGTGGCTAGAGTAAGCTGGTGACTCACAGACAGTTTCATGCTTCGGTTACCTCCCTTATGCTTCTAGAAGGAAGGTGGGGGAAGAAGGGTGGAGCTGTCTGGGGTGTTCTGAGGAGCCCTGACCAATCCCCAACCTAGATTGGCAGGCCTCCTTAAATACCCAGGGTCATCCCAGCTGGAAGAACTGGAGGAGTCTTAGGCTGTCATTGCCTTGGAGGGAGCCCCCAGTCTGGGGGGGGTGACCTTGGGCCAGGGGTTCGGAACTAAACAGGAACCCTATACAACCCAGGGGGATGTACTGAACAGGAGCAGGAGAGGATAGCAGGGAATACTGCTGGTCAAGTCTCCAGGAGAGATCCATCAGGCGTCGATGAGTGGCCGGCGCAGTCAGGAGAGGCATGCCGGAGAGGACTGGGAGGCAGAGATGGATTTAGCACCAGCGGGAGAGACTGATGTTACTGGCAAAGTCAGGCTGCTGCAGCTGGGAGAGCTGTCAGGGTCTGACTGGGATCAGTAGTTCACCAAAGAGGGCAGCTAGCACCAGAACTTTAACTGCGGTCTTTAACTGCGGTCCCTGCCTGTAATAAGGAACTTTGCTAAAGGCCTTGCTGAAACCAGAGTTAAGCCTAACCATGTGCTAGCTGGTGAGTGCGTTTGGCGGGAGTGGAGTCACTGGCACAGAGGTGTGGTGGATGAATAGAAGAGCAGGACTTTTGAATCACATAACAAAGAAATTACAAATTTTATTTTTATTGCTTATGGACTTTTTGCACATAATTCATGTTCACTAAAAAGGAATTTTGGTTATTTTTCCTTTGTTCACTTGTCACAGGGTGATAGAGATTTTAGATCACCAATTATTGTGTATAACCCAGCAGTTTTCATTGCTAGTGTTTAATCACTGAATTTAACCACTTCAATACTGGGCACTTATACACCTTCCTGCCCAGGACAATTGTGAGCTTTCTGCGCTGTCGCAATTTGAATGACAATTGCGCGGTCGTGCTACACTGTACCCAAATTAAATTTTTTATCATTTTCTTCCCACAAATAGAGCTTTATTTTCGTGGTATTTGATCACCTCTTTGCTAAACAAATAAAAAAAAAGACAGAAAATTTTGAAAAAAATAAAAGTTTTGGTTTGTTTCAGTTATAACATTTTGTAAATAACTAAGTTTTCTCTTTCACTGATGGGCACTGATAAGGCGGCACCAATGAGCGGGCACTGACGGGCACCAACGATGGGGACTGGTAGGCAGCACTGATAGGCACTGATGGGCATTGACAGGCGGCACAGGTGGGCACTCATGGGTGGCACAGGTGGGAATTTATGGGCACGATAGGCGACACTGATGGGCACTGAAAGGATGAAAAGATGGGTACTTATGGGTGGCACTGATAGGCAGCACTGCTGGGCATTGATACATGGCACTGATGGGCAATGATACACGGCACTGATGGGCATCCCTGGTGGCACTGGCAGGCATTGTCAATGGGCACTGATTGGTAGCTGCTTGGCACTAGACATGTGCACAAAAAAAAAATTTGTTTATTTTCGTTTTTTTCGTTTCATTTTTTTTGTTTCCGTAGATTCGTAATGATTCGTACATTCGTAAGAGTTATTTTTTCGTTGATTCGTTTTTTCGTTAGTTTAATTTTCGGACGCATTCGTATTTATTCGTAGATTCGTAATCGGAGCATAATTCATAATTTTATGTAATGTGTATGCTATTATTGTGTAGCGGGGTCGTACCCCTTTTAGGGGAAGAAACTACATCCCCCATAATCCCCCAGGCTCCCGGGCTGCTTGTTTCCGCCCGAGAGGCTGCTGGGGGAGGTTATAAAAAGGAAGAGCGGAGACCGCCTCTTCCTCTTGGGACACTTCCTCTTCTGAGGCCTGACAGGACTGGCCTGCCTCTGCTGACAGAGCTTGTGACGCGGAGATTACAGCCAGCAGAGACACCTGTGCGGACCGGAGCTGAAGGCCTGAAGCCTGGGCCTTGCAGCAGATGGAGTGAGACTCTCATCCCTCAGAGTCAGCAGCAGCGGAGCGGAGACTCTTCCCTACAGACGGTCGGTCGGAGCTGAGGACCGGAGCGCAGGGGCTGTGACTGAGGAGACCCGAGCCGCCATTGAAGAGACCAGAGCCGCCATTGGAGGGACCGGAGCTGAGGACGGTACCCACGGATTGGTGAGAGAGCTGAGAGGCTCATCCTGCATTGATACACACGTTTTATGCCTATTGAACTGCCTAGGCGCAATTTACCTCAGAGCAGCAAATGTTACTTTCTGTGGATTACAAAGATACCATTTAAAGCTACATGTGCACCACCTCTACAGATTTATTGCCGGTGAAGAACACTGTACTAGTACAAGGACTGAGCTCTATTGCTAGGGATCAGGCCTGGTCCATTAGGTAGGCGCAGATAGATTTATTGTACCTCAGGGGTGCATAGCAGACGGTCGCCACACTTGGCGCTCCGTTTCCCCACTGCCAGTTGTTACATATATGTGTACATGTTAAAGTGCATATTGCAGGGACCTGCTAAAGTATTGTAAGTCATATGTTAAACGCATGTTACTATTTCTTTTCCTTACTGACAAAGTAAAGCCAGTTATTCTTATCTCAGCAGTCTGCTTGTGAGTTCATACCCATTACACTTAGAGTATAAGATATGGTTTTATGTGCATAGATACATACCCCTTGACTAACTGTGCCAGAGCGGGTAGAGCCAAATTGCCGGGGGTTGGTGGAGCTGTACTCAGGGACCCAAAACAAACCAGCGGCTCTCTTAACTGGGGGTAGCGCTACACGTGGGGGGCTCGTAATCCGGGATCCTGAGTCAGCGGGGAAAAGCCGCCAGAAGGTACCGGCATGGACCCAATAGAAGTGGGACGGTGGTCCGCAACATGGGCCGCTGACCCAGCCGCAGCAGCAGTCATTGAACTGCCAGGGATATGGCAGAGAGAGGCAGTCAAGCAGCTCATAATGTCATTATCCCCATGCCAGAAGTCATGGATAATGGACATGAGAAATGATGCTGGGTACACATACGCCTTAATAGAATGGAAGGAAGAGACTCCAGAGCAGTTCAGGAGCCAAAGCATACAGGCACCGAATGGTCAGGCCTACCAAGTGCTGCATGCGCTGCCGCGGAAGGGAGAAAGTTCTCCTATGAAAGCCATTCTATCCCCAAAGAAGGAAGAGCAGAAGGGCGCGGAAAGCCCCACACAGACTACCCTTAGTGCAGAACTGTGTGCTGTCCTAGGGGAGATTGTGACTCAGTGCAGAAGAGACCCCGGGGATTACCCAATGTCGGGATACAGGAAACTCCGGATGTTTTCAGGGAGGACACCTGTACCCTCGGGAGAAGAGGGATTTGAAGAGTGGTTAGATGGTGCCACGCAGGCCTTAGAAGAATGGGAGGTCTCAGAAGGCAGAAAGAAGCAAAGGATTGTTGAGAGCCTAAAAGGACCTGCCCTAGAGGCCATACGCAATCTGAAGACAAGCAAAAAGGATTGCACTGCCCAGGACTACATAGACATCCTGGAAGGTGTGTTTGGTGGGACGGAAAAAGTCACAGAACTTACCTATCAACTGGAACACTGTTACCAGAAGACAGGGGAGAAGCTGTCAGAGTACATGGGACGCATAGACAAGATCCTGCATAGGATTATCCTGAAGAAGGGGATAGATCCAGGGAAGGTAGATGAAGCCCGTGCCCAGCAGGTGATGAGGGGAGCCCAACCCCTGGACCCTGTCGCACTAGTACTACGTACCAAGCAGGATGGGAAGAGCCTGGACTACCCTGATCTCATTCGAATGGTCAGAGAAGAAGAGGCCATGTTGGAAGAGAAAAGGGAAAAGCAGGTGATGGGGTCTACAAAGCTTCCAGTGGCCACGGTCAGGTCGGCCTTAACCCCTGAAAGAGAGACAGAGGTAGATGCCCTGAAGTTGCAGATGTCCCAGATGATGGAGATACTGACATCTCTAGTGGCGAAAGAGACGCCCAGTCCCAAGAAAGAAACAAGCAGGAGGGAATTGTTTCCAGCTGTTTCAGCACCAGCATCCCCACCTGACTACGGTGAGATGATCTGCTTTAATTGTGGAGGAATTGGTCATATTGCAGCTGTATGTGCCAGTCCCAAGAAGAAGAAAACAGAAAGTCGCCAGCCGGCGGGAAACGCCAAAGGGCCCCGGTGAAGGAGTCAACCGGGTGCCCATCACCTTCAGTGAGCTCCAAGAAGCACAACAGGAAGAGAAAGCGAGGAGATCAAACCCCTCAAAAGGGGCCCAGGGATCCTCAACCAAGGTGCACTCCAGAGAAAGGGGGCAAGACCCCTCAGAAGAGACACAGCACTCCCAAGCGAGAACTCTTCAAAGTGAGAGATAACAATGTCCCTCAACGGTTTCATACTCCCACTAAGAGGGAGAAAATTAATGCATACCAGGCTCAAGAAAGGAGCAAGCGCAAATCCAGTAAAAAGGAAAAGAGTCCACAGAAGAGGACAGCATCAACTCGGCCCTACACAGAAGAGCTAGTTGGTCCATCCCCTACTGTACCTATCCAGGTGGAAGGAGTGTACACGAAAGCTCTCCTAGACACTGGAGCACAAGTGACCCTATTGTACAGGGACTTCTATGACAGATACCTGAGTCATCTGCCAATACAGAAGATAGAAGAGTTGGAGATAAGGGGACTGGGAACCCAGAGTTTCCCCTATGATGGCTACCTACCCATAAGATTGACGTTTGACCCATCCGTAGCTGGGAAGTCTGAAGTGTTCGACACCTTAGCAGTGGTGTGTCCCCGCCCACCAGGAACCAGCAAGACGTCCCTAATTATAGGGACAAACACGGACCTAGTCAGAAGGCTTCTGACCCCCCTGGTGAAGAAAGAGAATCTTTCAACTCCCAAGATCCATCCCATGCTGAAGGCGGCCTACCAGCGGTTGGTCCTAGAGCAGAAGACCCCAAGTGAGGCGATAGGAAGGGTATGGAGGCTTGGAAAAGAAGGAGCAGTGTTACAGCCTGGAGAGGTAACCTGCATGAGAGCCACGGTGAATCTTACTTGGGAGCAGCCTGGCCCCTTCGTAATGTTGGAACCCGACCCAATGGAGGGTCACTCAGGTCTGGAGGTGATACCAGAAGTAATTTCACTGAAGGACCTGAAGAAGGTCAGAGGAAGAGTCCCTGTCAGTGTGAGGAACCCCACGGAGCGGCCCGTGGAGATCCCTGCCAGGATGCTTCTGGGACAGGTGAGTCCTGCTGTCCCAGTTGGCTGGTCAGAAGTGAAGGGGACGGGTGAAGGAGAAGATGTTTGGAAGAAACTCTCCATGGAAAACCCAAACCTACCTGGAGCTTGGAAAGACAGAGCCAAGGCCCAGCTGACCAGATGGGAGAAGATTTTCTCTAAAGATGAGTTTGATGTGGGGTGTGCGAGGAGTGCCACCCACCGAATCTGCATGCAAGAGGACAAGCCATTCAGAGAGAGAGTGAGGCGAGTCCCGCTAGCAGATCTGGAGGGTCTGAGGGAGCAGCTTGCGGAACTGAGGAGGACGGGAGTGATTAGGGAGTCCAGAAGCCCCTATGCCTCCCCAATTGTGGTAGTCAGGAAGAAGAATGGGTCATTGAGGCTCTGCATTGACTACAGAACTCTCAACAGGAGGACCATTCCTGACCAGTACACCACGCCAAGGATAGAAGATGCCTTGCAGAGTTTATCTGGAGCTAAGTGGTTCAGTGTGATGGACCTCAAGAGTGGGTATTACCAGATCCCCATGCATCCAGAAGATAGAGAAAAGACTGCCTTCATAACCCCAGTGGGATTCTTTGAGTTCAACAGGATGCCCCAGGGCCTATCTGGAGCTCCTGCTACGTTTCAACGCCTAATGGAAAGGACAGTTGGAGACATGAACCTCATAGAAGTCCTTGTGTACCTGGACGATGTCATTGTCTTTGGAAAGACTTTGGAAGAACATGAAGCCAGATTGGAGAAAGTACTGAAGAGGCTCAGTGAAGAGGGACTTAAACTTTCTCCCGAGAAGTGTCGGTTCTATCAGTCTTCTGTGAACTATCTGGGACACATAGTGTCCGAAAAAGGAGTGGCTACAGACCCTGAGAAGTTGGAGGCAGTTACTTCGTGGCCAAGACCCACAACAGTTACAGAACTTCGATCTTTCTTGGGGTTCTGCTCCTACTACCGCAGGTTTGTGGATGGGTTTGCCCGCATTGCCAAACCCCTAAACGAACTGCTCAAGACAGAAGGAGAGGAAGATGGGTTGGGGCCTAGGAGGCCCGGTGAATCGGTCCAAGACCAGTGGAACTCGAGGCTTTCAGAACCTTGAAGAGAAGTCTCACCACAGCCCCAGTTTTGGCCTACGCTGATCCCACTAGACCATATGAGCTACATGTTGATGCCAGCCATGAGGGCCTAGGTGGAGTACTCTACCAGGAGTATGAAGACCAGCTGCGACCAGTGGCATATGTGAGCCGGAGCCTGACCCCCTCCGAGAAGAACTATCCCACCCACAAGTTGGAGTTCTTAGCCCTCAAATGGGCAGTTGTTGACAAACTGAGAGACTATCTGTATGGGGCCGAGTTTACTGTAAAGACAGATAACAACCCCTTGACCTATCTATTCACCACCGCCAAGCTGGATGCAACTGGACACAGATGGTTGGCGGCGTTGTCTGGATTCAATTTCAGCCTCAAGTACAGACCAGGGGCTGGAAATAGGGATGCAGATGCCCTGTCCCGAAGATCCCATGTCATGGTCGACGACTGGGAAGACTGGACCCAAGTGGCACCAGATGGAGTGCGAGCCCTTTGTCAGCGGGCTGAACTCCAAGCCAGAGGAGGATCCAGAGCCGAAGAGGTAGGAGTTACCACAGTGGGAGTCCCAAAGTGTTACTGTGGGGTAACTCAACTGGCAGAAGAGTGTCTGCCGAAGCTGTCCAAGAAGGAGTTAAGGTGTGACCAATTGGAAGACCCATGGGGAAATTGGTCCTGGAAGCCCTGGAAGACCAGAGTCCAGAGGGACTTCGCCTTCACCCTTCTAAAGAAGCTCGCCTACTGAGGAGAGAGTTGGACAAGTTACAGGTGCATCAGGGGGTAGTCTACCGAAGGGGCCCCTCTGATGGACCAGAAGACAAGTGGCAGTTGTTTCTCCCCGAAAAGCATCGAGAGACTGTGCTGATTGCCCTACATGACCAGCATGGTCACTTGGGAGCAGAGAGAACCTTCCAACTTGTCAGAGACCGGTTTTATTGGCCCTGCATGAGGGCCGAAGTGGAGGAGTATTGCCATTCCTGTGCAAGATGCATTCAGAGGAAGACTTTACCTCATCAAGCTGCCCCAATGGGCCACCTACAGAGTCAAGGCCCAATGGATCTGGTATGCATTGATTTTCTCTGCCTTGAACCCGATTTGAGTGGATTGGGAAATGTTCTGGTGGTAACCGACCATTTCACTCGTTATGCTCAGGCTTTCCCAACCAGGGACCAGAAGGCCTCTACAGTAGCCAAGGTACTTCTGGAGAAGTACTTTGTTCACTATGGACTGCCACAGAGAATCCATTCAGACCAAGGAAGGGACTTTGAGAGTCGCCTGATCAGGAAGCTACTAGATTCTCTGGGAGTAGAGAAGACTAGAACTACACCATATCACCCTCAAGGTGATGCCCAGCCTGAACGGTTCAACAGGACCCTATTGAACATGTTGGGAACTTTGGAAACAGAGAAGAAGCAACATTGGAGTCAACACATTTCAGCTCTGGTGCATGCCTACAATTGCACCACAAGTGATGTGACAGGTTTCTCCCCTTACCGACTTATGTTTGGGAGAGAAGCAAGATTGCCAGTGGATTTGGCCTTCGGCATTTCTTTGGACCATGCCTCTGCTGCCTCCCACAAAGGATATGTGGACAGACTGAGGCACAGTCTGAAGATAGCTTATGAGAAAGCTCAAGCGGCCTCCGACCAGAGGGGGGCCCGAAATAAGAGGAACTTTGATTTGAAAGTTAGAGTACAGGACCTACAGCCTGGGGACCGTGTACTGTTACGCAATCTAGGGATCCCTGGAAAACACAAGATTGCTGATAGATGGAGATCAGAGCCATATATCATCTGTAGAAAACTTCCAGGATTGCCTGTCTACAAGTTGAAGCCGGAAGGAAGAGTGGGGCCTTTGAAGACCTGGCATAGGAATCACTTGCTCCCACTCACTGAAGCAGTCAGAATGCCTCCAGCAAGAGACGTACCTGAATCTGTTTCCATTCTGGATACCCCCAGGCCTAACACTAGGTCTCAGACATCCCAAGTTAGGGGTGGACAGGACCCCCAACCAGAGGAAGAAAGAGGAGAACTTGAATGGCTATGGCCTTCCTCAACCCCAGGAAATTCTGCCATAGATCTTCCACCTACTGAAGATGTGGAAGATAACACATTGAACCCAGAAGCCACAGAGTTTGTGCCATTCAGTGTTGTGCCTGAGTGCTGGGAAGATATCCCTGGTCTCTACTCAGAAGAAGAAGAAGTAGATGTTCCAGAACCAGAGATGTTGCCAGAATGTGTTCCTGAAGAAGTTCCAAGAGAGCAGAGAGCTCGCAGAGTTGTGAAGCCTCCCAAGAAGTTAACTTACCCCAAGATGGGAGAAAGTTCAGAGGACTCTGTTACTACCGCAAGGAGAAGTGCTGAAAGCCCTGACCCATCCACTGTTCATTTGGTGGAGGGTAACCCCAGCTCACTCTCTGGCACAGTTAAACAGGTCGCCCACACTGAAGTGACCTGTAGACAGGACAGCTCCCCATCTTATGCCAATTGGTGGGAAGCTCCTCTGTCCAAATTATGTGAAAGTGTTGTTCCCGAGAAAGTTTGTAGTTTGAACACTGTCTTTGGGGACCAAAGATTCAAAGTGGGGGGAGTGTGTAGCGGGGTCGTACCCCTTTTAGGGGAAGAAACTACATCCCCCATAATCCCCCAGGCTCCCGGGCTGCTTGTTTCCGCCCGAGAGGCTGCTGGGGGAGGTTATAAAAAGGAAGAGCGGAGACCGCCTCTTCCTCTTGGGACACTTCCTCTTCTGAGGCCTGACAGGACTGGCCTGCCTCTGCTGACGGAGCTTGTGACGCGGAGAATACAGCCAGCGGAGACACCTGTGCGGACCGGAGCTGAAGGCCTGAAGCCTGGGCCTTGCAGCAGATGGAGTGAGACTCTCATCCCTCAGAGTCAGCAGCAGCGGAGCGGAGACTCTTCCCTACAGACAGTCGGTCGGAGCTGAGGACCGGAGCGCAGGGGCTGTGACTGAGGAGACCAGAACCGCCATTGAAGAGACCAGAGCCGCCATTGGAGGGACCGGAGCTGAGGACGGTACCCACGGATTGGTGAGAGAGCTGAGAGGCTCATCCTGCATTGATACACACGTTTTATGCCTATTGAACTGCCTAGGCGCAATTTACCTCAGAGCAGCAAATGTTACTTTCTGTGGATTACAAAGATACCATTTAAAGCTACATGTGCACCACCTCTACAGATTTATTGCCGGTGAAGAACACTGTACTAGTACAAGGACTGAGCTCTATTGCTAGGGATCAGGCCTGGTCCATTAGGTAGGCGCAGATAGATTTATTGTACCTCAGGGGTGCATAGCAGACGGTCGCCACACTTGGCGCTCCGTTTCCCCACTGCCAGTTGTTACATATATGTGTACATGTTAAAGTGCATATTGCAGGGACCTGCTAAAGTATTGTAAGTCATATGTTAAACGCATGTTACTATTTCTTTTCCTTACTGACAAAGTAAAGCCAGTTATTCTTATCTCAGCAGTCTGCTTGTGAGTTCATACCCATTACACTTAGAGTATAAGATATGGTTTTATGTGCATAGATACATACCCCTTGACTAACTGTGCCAGAGCGGGTAGAGCCAAATTGCCGGGGGTTGGTGGAGCTGTACTCAGGGACCCAAAACAAACCAGCGGCTCTCTTAACTGGGGGTAGCGCTACAATTACATTTTAATAATTTATGAATCGAAAAAAAAAAGTTACGAATCGAAAAAAAAAAAAGTTCCGAATGTACGAATTTTTTTGTTCAATAGAGACACGGAAAATTACAAATTGTAGAAAAAAAAAAAAGTTACGAATGTACGTTTAGCAGCACCATTGTAAGGGACACGGAAAATTACCAATTCAACAAAAAAAAAAAGTTACGAATGTACGAATTTTTTCGTTCGTTTTCGTTTTTCGGATTTTCTTCATTAGTACATTCGTTGTTTCTAATTAGTTTTTTTTCGGATTTTCGTTGTTTTTCGGTTTAGTTTGATTCGAATGATGCAATGACACTGGGCAAGGCTGCAAATGACGCTTAAATGTAAGTTTTTTTTTCCCCTAAACTTCCCTCCTAAAACTTTCTTTCCTTAAAATGCCCTCCTAAACTTGGGGTGCGTGTTATACGCCGGTGCGTGTTATACATCGATAAATACGGTATGTATAAAGGGCGCTAATAATGACCAGGAGCTGGTAAAATTCGACAATAAACGTCGAATTCCGAGATCATTTTTTTACTTTACATTCATGTAAATGAGTCATACAGCAAGTAAATTACCAAAAAGACTAACCCAAAGGGGGGGGGGGGGGGCCTAGGAAGAAAAAAGAGAACTGAAATAAGATAAGTTAAAAAAAAAAAAAAATCCTCCCCTTCCAATGGGCTATTGTCTGGGAACTTGAGCTTTTCCATAATGCCGGAATACAAACCTTTGCTGCTGTTAGTAGATGTTTAAGTAGAACATTTCTACATTTCTTATTATATAAAGGAGTATCATTCAGGAGGTAATCAGCTGGGTCTATATTAAGGGTCACTCCCGTTAGGGCCTCAATCGTATTTTCTACCTCATCCCAGAAGGCATTACGTTTTCGGGCAGTTCCAGAAGATATGGGGGAGTGTCCCCTCAGACTCCCCAACAGCGCCAACATGTGGCTTAAAGGTTCTGACCCTGTGAAGCTGGACATTGATCTGGATCTGGAGAGTCTGTAAAGCCCCATACACACTATCAGTTTTTCTGCTGAGTTTTTCCTTCAGATTTACCAAAACCATATAACCTTAGGAGTTTCAATTTGTATGCAATCAGGTAGGCCCTTGCACTACATGGTTTTGGTAAACCTGAAGGAAAAACTCAGTAGAAAAACGGATAGTGTATATGGGGCTTCAGTGATATGCTATGGTATCTAGGACCCCTAGCCCACCACCTCCTTAAGACCCCTTTCACACTGGGGCGTTTTTCAGGCGTTTTAGCGTTAAAAAAAGCGCATGTAAAGCACCTGAAAGAAGCCGCAACTGCAATCCCAATGTGAGAGCCTGAGTGCTTTCACACTGAGACCCCTTTCACACTGGGGCGTTTTTCAGGTGCTTTAGTGTTAAAATAAGCGCCTGTAAAGCGCCTGAAAGAAGCCGCAACTGCAAGCCTGAGTGCTTTCACACTGAGACCCCTTTCACACTATGGGGTTTTTCAGGCGCTTTAGCGTTCAAATAAGCGCCTGTAAAGCCCGAGTGCTTTCACACTGAGGCGCTGCGCTGGCAGGGCGTCAAAAAAAAGTCCTGCAAGCAGCTTCTTTGGAGCCGCGAATACAACAAAATCAATACATTGAAATCAATGGAAAGCGCCTGCAAAACGCCTGAAAAGCGCCTGAAAAGCGTCTGCAAAGCGCTTTTGGCATCAGCGCTTCGTGGGCACTTTTAACCCTTTATTTGGCCACTAGCAGGGGTTAAAAGCGCCCCACTAGCACTCGAAAAAACGCTGGTAAAGCACCGCTAGTTTTTCGGGCGCTGGCAGTGTAAAAAGGGCTCTTACAGCACTCGGGTTTTCACATTGGGATTGCAGATGAGGCCTCTTTCAATCGCTTTACAGACGCTTTTTTTTTAACGCTAAAGCGCCTGAAAAACGCCTGTAAAACGCCCCAGTGTGAAAGGGGTCTAACCGTTCTGCAATAAAATTTCAAAAAGACAGATAGTGGCGCCCAGTATCCTTTCTCAGACCTGGGATGAAATGCTAGCACGCCCCTGCCTCTGGAGGTGCTATCCTACCCAGTGCCGGGACAAGGTCATCCAGTGCCCAGGGCAAAGATGCCAAACTGCGCCCCCCTTTCCCTTAGGGTTAGGCTCAGGGTGCCCCCTACCCCTGCAATATACCATTGCGCCAGGGGCAGCCGCCCCTCCTGCCCACCCCTTGTCCCGCCCTGATCCTAACCTTAGGGGTGTCAGAGGGGTGCTACACAGGAGTGCAGAAATGAGTGTGACCCAGAAGAGAAGTATAGCCAAAAAAAAAAAGCTTTGGCCATACTTCTCTTTTAAGATCTGGTGCCACTAGCTTAGAAATCATGTTTGCTTTTGCCCATAATTCCCCTATGAGCTGACATTGCATGCTGGGGCGTCTTGGCATTTAATAGCTGAAGGACTTGAAGCAGCCGATGCCCTGGGATTGGGACACTGTCATCAGATATTCAACATTAATTAGATTCAGGATGGTCAGGTAAATGAAAGTCTGATCATGAGAGCGTTACTGTTGCTCCAGCGGAAAAGATAAGAGTGCGAACTAATATTTCTACTGATTTGATTTATGAAAACCTTCTGGATGACTTCCAGCTTGATGAATTAGCTACACGGAATAAAATTAATTTTTCACTGTTTCCAGTACTAAGCGCGTGGTACGCCACTTTAAAAAATTACCACTGGGACTTCGGTGGGTTTAAACAACCGGACGCAGCGTAGGCCGACGAATGATGAATCCTGCCCAGATATTATAGTCTTCTTTATGTTAGCCACATGACCTCGGCTAAAAGATGGATGACTTTAGGATTCTACGCTCCAAAGAAATAGTCCATAGAGAGAGACTGTAATGGCCGTGTTCAGGCATGTCATATTTTTTTTTCCTTCCCGGTTCGTTGTGGCTCTGCAGGGCTCCATCCATCCTGCTCGGAACCCTCTCCGTAGATATGGCTTGTCTTTTTGTTCCATATGTACAAAAGGGAATACGATGGAGGAGATCAATTCTGAATTTATGGAGCTCAGTAGGGGTGGCTACGACAAAGATCCCAAATGTCACCGATGTCTGACGTGGGGGGGGGCGCTGCAGCCGCCGATCCTGATGTGTGACATCCAACAGTGAGCTGAGCTAAAATAAGCAACATTTCTCAGGGAAAGTGATGAAGCAGAGAATATTTCTGCAACATATTCAGGACCTTTTAATTAGAACTTACGCATAAATGCAGGATTTGGTTCTGCTTAACTAGTGAACTAATGACACAAGGTCAGGGGTAATTAATAAAAATTCAAGGAGGTCCGGGCACTAAAATTCTCCTCCGGCAGAGGTCCGAATCTCGTGTTTATGCTATAACTCAGATCCTAGAATAGATGTAGTCATTGTATGTCTTAAAAATTAGCAATGTACAATTTTCATATCATTTCAATAATATTTATTGTCAATTTTGTGTGTACTCCCTTATATGTGGTGTCCCCATCAAAGTGCCCCTTTGCATCAGGTGTCCCCATCAAAGTGTCCCTTTGCATCAGGTGTCTGCCTAAGACTGCTGTTTACATCAGGTGTCCCCATCAGTGTTCCCCTTACATCAGGTGCCCTCTTCAAAGTGCCCTCTTACATCAGGTGTTCCCATCAGAGTGCCCCCTTACATCAGGAGTCCCCTTCAAAGTGCCCCCTTACATCAGATGTCCCCATCAGAGTGCCCCCTTACATCAGGTGCCCCATCACAGTCCCTCCTTACATCAGGTGTCCCATCGGAGTTCCTCCTTACATCAGATGTCCCCATCAGAGTACCCCCTACATCAGGTGTCCCCATCAGAGTTACTCCTTACATCAGGTGTCCCCTTCAGAGTGCACCCTTACATCAGGTGTCCCCATCACAGTCCCTCCTTACATCAGGTGTCCCCATCAGAAGCCCTCCTAATTCATTGTTCTCACCTGAGCCTCCTCACTTCAGGGTCTCTATTACTAAAGAGTTTGCATCAGAGCCCCATTACATCAGATTCCACTTTAGGATTCCCCCATTTACATCAATGCAAGGGGGAACTACTAAGGTGGATTCTGATGAAAGGGGGTTTTGATGGGGACCCTGATGTAAGGAGGACTCCTAAGGTAGACTTTCATGTAAGTGGAGGCTCTGATAGGGACCCTGATATAGGAAGGCGGAGGAGGGGGGGGGGGGGGCTCTGATGGGAGTTTTACTGAAGTCATTAACTATTTTTATTCCTTATGCTGCAACCATTAGTAAATAGATAAGAGGGTAGATTATATTTACTTGTTTTAACCTTTTTTTTTTTTTTTACATTTCCTCAGTTGCTCCCTGGTTTCTGGCATAGGCCAAAATGATGTCCTACATCCCAGCAGTCTTCATGGGAGGAGGGGCTTTCTCAGCTAAGCACATCCTCCTGCCTGCATGCCAGAGCAAAGGGCAGATGAAGGAAGTAAATTCTACAAGCATTGTCTGCCCTTATTAAAAATGGCCGCAGTGTATATAAAGTATAGAGACATGGATGGATGTTGGAGCTTTAAATAATAAAAAATGAATTGTGTTTTCAGTTTGTGGTGTTTCTTATACAGTTAAGTTCCCATTTAACCACATGCCGGCCGGGCCATAGCCGAAAGACGGCTACAGCGCAGTCGGCCTATTCTTATCCTACGGACGTCCTCCCAGAAACTTGCTCCCGCTCGCCCCCTGGGGCGCGCACTCGGGAACATCTGTGATCACGGATCACGGTAAACAGCCGCTGTTAGCGGCCGTTTACCACGTGATCGCTCTGTCAAATGACAGAGCGATCACATGTACACAAACCAGCGTCACGTCATGCCGGTTCCTCCCTCCCCTCACTGTACCGATCGGCACAGTGAGAGGGGAGAAGCGGAGAGGGGGAGAGATGGGACCAGCGCTGAGGGCTGGATGTGTAGTGCCCACAGCGCTGGTCAGTGACAGCAGTCTGCCAGCACTGTGCAATACACTACCACCACTCTGCCACCACTGTGCAATACACTGCCACCACTGTGCAATACTCTACCAATACTGTGCAATACTCTGCCACCACTGTGCAATACTCTACCAATACTGTGCAATACTCTGCCACCATTGTGCAATACTCTACCAATACTGTGCAATACTCTGCCACCACTGTGCAGTACTCTGCCACCACTGTGCAATACTCTACCACCACTGTGTGCAATACTCTACCAACACTGTGCAATACTCTACCAATACTGTGCAATACTCTGCCACCACTGTGCAGTACTCTGCCACCACTGTGCAATACTCTACCAATACTGTGCAATACTGTGCAACACTGCAACACTGCAATACTCTGCCAATACTCGCCAATACTCTGCCAATACTCGCCAATACTCGCCAATACTCTGCCAATACTCTACAATAAATTTTAATAGAAACAAAGAAATTTATTTATTTATTTTTTACAGAATTTTCTGTATTTTTTGATTTATAACGCAAAAAATAAAAAACCCAGCGGTGATTAAATACCACCAAAAGAAAGCTCTATTTGTGTGAAAAAAAGGTTACAAAATTCATTTGGATACAGCGTTGCATGACTGAGTAATTGTCATTCAAAGTGTGAGAGCACCGAAATCTGAAAATTGGACTGGTTAGAAAGGGGGTTAAAGTGCCCAGTAGTCAAGTGGTTAAATGATGTCACTGGGGTATCGGGTGTGAGTTGGCTTTGATAGGCTGAAAAAACATTGCTTCAAAAGTTTTAAATCGCAATCTGCCTACAAAGTAATAAGTTAATATCCTAAAAGAAAGTTCTGGCAATGCAGCGGGCGAATTCTGTATCAGCAATATGCATTGTTTGCATTTTATATACATAATGACATTCTAACTAATCTGCTCCACCAGTACATTTCATTAGCAGCTTCATTGCGGTAGATGAATATTTAAATATGTTGTGTTTAAAATATTTCGGGTTTGTGCTTCCATTTTTTTTTTTTCCAGGCTGAGAATAGCGGCAGAGTTCACTGTAACCAGACTTCTATACGACAACGTGGAATCAATCTCACTTATAAGAACTGGCAGGCCTCGGTGCTATGAGCTTCCATTGCTGACTGGGACTTGGCATATCACCGTAATATAGTGTGGTCTACACCGAGCCGCCATTGTCAGGGCCCAAAACTCTTTATAGCAAGTGCTAAGACCACAAGAGAGTATACTTCTTCCAATATGATACAAAATATTGGAATTATGTTATACTATGACCCCCAGATAAGATTTCTTTCTTACCAAATCATTTATACTCATGGAAATTGGTCTTGAAACCTAGGCAACAACCTTCATCTGGTTGGTATTGGTGTCTACAGGCAGACTGGAGACGTCAGGGTTGATTAACCTATTCACTGCCAGGGCCATTTTTGCATGTTTTGCATACATGTTTAACAGGGGTCAAGTCCTGGGGAAAAAAGTGTGGGAACTCCCACCCAAGATCCACTCCCCCACAAAAATAAAATAAAAAATGATACGCCCAAATGCATCGAACGCTTCAAAAGTGGTATTTTTTATCCAATTTTCGTATTGTGTGTATGAGGCTTAACTGTTATTACATAAAAAAAAACAATCCTCAATAAACATGTAGCGGGGTCGTACCCCTTTTAGTGGGAAAGACTACATTCCCCATAATTCCCCAGGCTCCTGGGCTGCTTGTTTCCGCCCGAGAGGCTTCTGGGGGAGGTGATAAAAGGGAAGAGGAGAGACCGCCTCTTCCTCTTCTGATGCCTCGTCTGACTGAGCTGGCGACACGGAGACTTGTTCCTGAGGAGACACCTGTGCGGACCGGACTGCTGAAGGCCTGAAGCCTGGGCCTTGCAGCAGGTGGAGAGAGACTCTCATCCCTCAGAGTCAGCAGCAGCGGAGCGGAGACTCTTCCCTACAGTCGGTCGGTCGGAGCTGAGGACCGGAGCGCAGGGGCTGTGACTGAGGAGACCGGAGCCGCCATTGGAGGGACCGGAGCTGAGGACGGTACCCCAGGATTGGTGAGAGAGCTGAAAGGCTCATCCTGCATTGATACACACGTTTATGCCTATTGAACTGCCTAGGCACAATTCACCTCAGAGCAGCAAATGTTACTCTCTGTGGATTACAAATACACCATTTAAAGCTACATGTGCACCACCTCTACAGATCTATTGCCGGTGAAGAACACTGTACTTGTACAAGGACTGAGCTCTATTTCTAGGGATCAGGCCTGGTCCATTAGGTAGGCGCAGATAGATTTATTGCACCTCAGGGGTGCATAGCAGACGGTCGCCACACTTGGCGCTCCGTTTCCCCATTGCTAGTTTGATACATATCTGTGTACATGTTTAAGTGCATATTGCAGGGACCTGCTAAAGTGTTGTAAGTCATATGTTTAAATGCATGTTACTATTTCTTTTCCTTACTGCCAAAGTAAAGCCAGTTATTCTTATCTCAGCAGTCTGCTTGTGAGTTTGAATCCATTACACTTAGAGTATAAGTGATATTTATATGTGCATAGATACATACCCCTTCACTAACTGTGCCAGAGCGGGTAGAGCAAATTGCCGGGGGTTGGTGGAGCTGTACTCAGAGACCCAAAACAAACCAGCGGCTCTCTTAACTGGGGGTATCGCTACAAACATAAATACGGTAATTCTCTGAATAATCAGCATTCATTCAATTGTGCTTCCATGCAAATGTGAACATCATGTTCTGATCTTTATTGGGGAATTTTATTTTGTATATAGAGTGTTTATGTGGTGAGTTTTACACTTTTCATTGAACAGAGTTTGGATAACACAGGGTTAAACAAAAGGTCATAAATTAACTGTACATTATCTGGACAGACTGCTTGGGGAGATATATGTTAGCTTGGGGGGTCTGCAAACTCTGCAGGGGCTCCAACACACACTCGCTGCTATTCCAACCCTTCACATATTTCCACATAAACTTCCCTCCTGGCATTAAACTTTGCCAGGTATTGTGCTCAGCTTACCACCCCAAACTGATGTTCCTCCCTCAGCTCACCTCTCTCCCTGCATGTCCTGTGAGCAGAATAGCTGTGCTCCTCCTCTGGGTTCTCTCATCATGTGGCACTGAAGATAGAGGAGGGGGGGATTCAGTGGGACACACAGAGCAAGTATGCAGGAGACTGGGGGGGGGGGGGGAGAGATGAGGAGACAGAAAATCAGGAGGGGCCAGCGGGGAGGAGCGCATCACAAGAGGTCTGACTAAAGTAAATCTCTTAGCAGCAGGGACCTGATCTACCCATCAGCTAGCTGTGATTGACAGGTAGATCGAAGAGGAGGCTGTCATGGGGTCCCCTACTGGCAATGCCTGAATGGTCAGGTGTGCGGCACTTACTATTGCGAGCTGTGTCGGCAGCTGCTGGTGTAGCACCTGCCACACAGCTCGCATACTTCAAAGTCTTGCAGGACACAGCTACTAACGGGAACTGAGTTCCTGTTGTGGAAAAAGTACAGGAACTCCGTTCCCATGCGTTCCCGCAGGACTTGAGCCCTGATGTTTAACTTGTTGCCGACCGCCCGCTGTCAATTGACGGCGGAGCGGTGCAGCTCTTGTGGCAGGTCGCTGGGGACCAGATGCGCATGCCCGGCGGCCGCGATGTCCGCCGGGCACCCGCGATTGCCCGGTAACTGAGC
Source organism: Lithobates sylvaticus (assembly GCA_028564925.1). NCBI lineage: Eukaryota > Metazoa > Chordata > Amphibia > Anura > Ranidae > Lithobates > Lithobates sylvaticus. The sequence continues at coordinate 594,406,944 of CM053029.1, forward strand.
AGGACGTGGATCTGTGTGTGTAAAACACACAGATCCACGTCCTGTCAGAGGAGAGGAGACCGATGGTGTGTCCCTTGTACATAGGGACACCGATTGGTCCCTCCCTCAGTCAGTCCCCTCCCCCCACAGTTAGAATCACTCACATAGGGGAACATATTAACCCCTGCAGCACCCCTAGTGTTAACCCCTTCCCTGCCAGTCACATTTATACAGTAATCAATGCATTTTTTTTTAGCACGGATCGCTGTATAAATGTGAATGGTTCCAAAAATGTGTCAAAAGTGTCCGATATGTCCGCCGCAATGTCGCAGTCACGATAAAAATCGCAAATCGCTGCCATTACTAGTAAAAAAAAAATAATAATAAAAATGCTATAAATCTATCCCCTATTTTGTAGGCGCTATAACTTTTGCGCAAACCAATCAATAGACGCTTATTGCGATTTTTTTTTTTAACCAAAAATATGTAGAAGAATACGTATCGGCCTAAACTGAGGAAAAAAATTGTTTTAAAAAAAAATAAAAAATTGGATATTTATTATAATAAAAAAGTAAAAAATATTGCGTTTTTTCAAACTTGCCCCTCTTATTTTGTTTATAGCGCAAGACATAAAAACCGCAGAGGTGATCAAATACCACCAAAATAAAGCTCTATCTGTGGGGAAAAAATTATAAAAATTTTATTTGGGTACATCGTTGCATGACCGCGCAATTGTCATTCAAAATGCGACAGCGCTGAAAGCTGAAAAATGGCTTGGTCAGGAAGGGGGTGTTCGTACCTGGTAGGCAAGTGGTTAAAAAAATATATATATATTTTATGCCTGAAGATTAGTTAAAACCCCCCCCAAAGTTATAGATTTTCTTAAAATAAAGTGTAGCTACCCTACCTGAAGCAGGAGTGTCTAAATTTAGTTCTGCATGGCTGTAGTCAGACAATGCTAATTTGTTGTCTGTGGTTTGTTCAGCTTCTCCTAAGTTAGGCCTGACTGTTGGTTCTCCCTTCTATCTGTAGGTGGCACTGTTCCCTCTTGTATTAGTGTGAGATCTTACAGTGTGTATGAATTATGAATATTCATATCTTTTCCCAATCCACCACTATGAGTATCCTTTGCCCACGGCGCATTAAAGGGAAGGGTATAAATATTCAGGGCTAGCTGATGCAAGCTCTCTTCCTCCCTGACTCCGGCCTGGGGAGGGTGCACATAATGGAGCTGCTGATTTAGGCCTGCGCCCTTACATCAAGTTGCCCTCTTAAATCAGATGTCCCCATCAGAGTGCCCCTTCACGTGTCTCTATTAGGGTGTCTCCTTAAATCACGTGTCCCCATCAGAGTACCCTTTACATCAGGTGCCCCCATCAGAGTACCCCTTACATCAGCTGCCCCATCAGAGTACCCCCTTACATCAGGTGTCTGCATCAGAGTACCCCTTACATCAGGTGCCCCCATCAGAGAACCCCTTACATCAGGTGTCTGCATCAGAATGCCCCCTTACATCAGGTGTCCTGTAAGAGTCCAGGGCTTACTATGCATGCACTAATGGCGCGTTGCCACAAGAGGAAATCCGTACCAACTGAGCATGTGCCAAAGACGCCTTAGTGCGCTAACCCGCACCTGCGCAGAAGACTTCATGGAAAAAGGCAGAAAAATGCCCAGGACATGCACAGGAAGTGACTTCAACCTGATGGAAAAAGGCGGGAAAATGCCCAGGAGGCGCACAGGAAGTGACATCAACCTGATGGAAAAAGGCGGCAAAATGCCCAGGAGGCGCACAGGAAGTGACCTCAAACTTCTCTATGTAAGCCCAGCCCAGACACTGCCAAATTGCTGGATTACCTTCAGTCCCCCCTTGTTCCTGTGCTAGGGTGTGATGTGTCTGAACTTGTGACCTGGAAACCTATTTGACTACTCTTGATTGCTGCTTGCCATTGACCTTGGATTTGCACCTTAACCATTCTACTTCTTTGCCCCTTTTGTACTCAGCTGCCAGATTGGAACCGACCCCGGCTTGGATCTTGACCATTCTTCTTCTGATTAACCCTTTTATACTTCGTTGCCCAACTGGACTTGGCCTCTGCTTGAATCTCGGACTAAGGCTTGTACGGTGCTCTACACCCCTGGCACCCGTGCCACTTGGTGTCCACAAAGTCTCTGTCTCCATCTCCAGAGGCTTCAAGGACCCAAGGTGCAAGGGAGGCCTCCCCATTACTTCTGTCTCACATCAGGTACGTGGCTCTTGTGACATGTCCCCATCAGAGTCCTCCCTGGCTCCAGCCTGGGGAGGGTGCACATAATGGAGCTGCTGATTTAGTCCTGCCTAGCCTGAAGTTGGCCTGGGAATTGATGAGGTCTGGAGCTGAGGCCTAGTGTCGCTGATCTTCACTGGAGGCAGGATGGAGTTCCATGGAGGCAGATTGACTCTTCTGCAGAAGATGGAAGCTGTTGCTATGGGTGATGATTGCTAAGGAATTCTATCACTGGAGCATCGGTCTTAAGTTAAACGCTCTTTTCCCAGTGATGTGCTGTAAGGAATACTGGAGTTCTTCTTTAGTCCTGTACATCTGCAACCCTAACCCTCTCTCCCATTTAACCATGAGTAATAAAATATTTTCTAGCTTTTGTAAAGGTGACTGGCGCCCATCTGTCCACATGTCCCACCATGCCCAAGAGACTTACCTCTGAGGTGAAATGTCAGCCCACCCGGTCTGGGAGTACCGCCATGCCTTAAGGGTATATATTTAGAATTAAGACTGCAGTATACATAGGTCTCTTGATGTGGGCTCTGTGGCTTACGCATACATTTTCAAATGTGCAAACAAAACCCTCTGTTTTCGACGTAAACTGTTACACAGGGTCAGTTTGGTTGTTTTGCAGGCTGGCTGGTAAGTGTGCTGGGAAATCTTTTGTTTTGCTTGTGGGGTGCTACATAAGCCTAATTTTAGGGCAGAAACTACAATATTATTTTCTTGGTAACATATAAAAGATTAGGTTGTGCCAAGTACAGTAAATAGATACCCAACATGTCAAGGCTTGAAATGATGTGCGCCTGTGAAACGGTGCCAAACTTCGATACCCACAGTATATATCCTACAGGTCATCAATTTGGAGTTAACAGTGAATAATGTGCCTAGTATTATTACTGCCACTCCAGCATATGCAGCAATATGTAAAATGTGTAGCGCAATCGGCGCTTTTCTTTTGTAGGCGCCTCCAACGGGTGTATTTGCATTCATTTGTTTGTGTACGTTTGGTGGGGGCTTGAAATGTTTTTTGGGGGGTTTTAAATGCTTGTGTGCAGCTTTGTAAAAAAATTATTTTACTAAACTTTATTTTCTATCACATAGGAGACAAAAAGTTCCTCATGTGATGATTTTTTTTGGTAGGTTCTCGTCAATGAGACATCAGGGGTCTATGCTAATGGAGTGCAGATCGAGCTCTATTAGCTTCTTCCCCAGCCATACTAGCTGGAGAAACTAACACCAGCAATTGGAAGTGACTTCGCTTCTGGGGCATTAGCAGGAAGGGAAGATCAGTGAATGGATGTTCACTGATCTCCCTCCCCTCTACCCGACAGTACCCGCCATGCCGGTCACAGGCTGCAGCTGCTAGGAGTGTATGTGAAAAACTGCTGTCACCGGCATATCTCATACTGCTGTGGCAGTAAAAGGGATAAAAGGTATCTAAACCTAAGAACAAAAATGTAATATATTGCAGCTTGCCATCCTTATGCCGCGTACACACGGTCCGAATTTCCGATGGAAACAGTTTTCTGTCGGAATTTCCGACGGACTTTTGGATTGAGAACCTTCCTATCGGATTTTCCGATCGTGTCTATGCAATTCCGACACGCAAAATTCCGACGCATGCTCAGAAACAATTCGACGCATGCTCGGAAGCATTAAACTTCCCTTTTATAGGCTGTTGAACGTGTTTTATGCCGCGGTGTTACTGACCGTCGGAATTTGGTGTGACCGTGTGTAGGCAAGACAGTTTGAGCGAAATTCCGTCGGAATTCCGATGGGAAAACCATCAGAGCTTTTTCTGACGAGAATTCCGACCGTGTGTACGCGGCATTAGATATACTGTAGCGGCTGCATTTGTTTTTTCTAAGATAAGAATTTTTTTTCAGCAAATTCAGACAATACCTGTTGACCTTGCCAAAAATCCAGTGTCCTTGTCACTTCCTGTGAGCTGCACCAAAGAGTATCTTCCTTCTTAGCTATCCACTGTAAATGACCAATCTCGCTGTCTCCCATGTGATGGAATTGAAGAGATACGGACATGTTTGTAGTCAATCTTAGTGGTGTACTCTTATGTGGGAGGTAAGTGCCCTGGTGCTTATCCACCAAAAAATCAGGAAAGGCCTGGGGCACGTGCCGTAGGTGCCAAGATCCAGCAATGCCTTGTGAATACCCAATCACATGTTGTAGAGCTTCCCTTGCAGTAGCCGCTTGGTTGATTGGGTTCTCAGTTTTTTTTTTGCCTTGACTCTATGAACGACCTCAGCCCCACTAATACACCAGGTTAAGCAAAGAGGATATTCCACACAATATCCTGCACACACTATGGTTCGGTACCAGGAAACAAACACCAAACTTATTAGTGATCAAGGAATGCAATAGACGGTAGACATGGAAGCCTTCAAAAAATTTGTTTTGTTTCGTTCCGTTCCGTTTCGTATAAAAAAAAAAATCGTAATTCGTGTACGAAATTTAATTCGGATTCGAATACGAATCGTTACAAATCGTTAATATCGTTACGAATATCGACACTCTACGAATAATAACAAATTATCCAAAAACGTATTAACGTTACATAACACAAGTCTATAATGTCTATTGTTCACCAATCACTCAGAGGAAGTTCGAAATCCGAAATTTCGTTTACGAATACGAAATTTTGTATTTCGTACTTCCTCTGAGTGATTGGTGAACAATAGACAATAGACTTATATGTTATGTAACGTTAATACGTTTTGGATAATTCGTTATTATTCATAGAGTGTCGATATTCGTTATACTGAATCTCGAATTCATTCGAATCATTCGTTATATCCGCTATAATTTCTTTCACATTAGTTGAAATTCATCATTTGGTAGTTTGGATTCGGATAATTTGGATCCGAAATTCGTAAACGAAATTTCGTATTTCGTACAGAATTCATATTCGTAAAAATTCGTAATTCGGATTCGTACGAATTTCCGATTCGTATGAAACTAATCGCACATGTCTAATAGACAGCAGTATGTACAAAAATGAACAAGTAGTGAGTTGATCTAACGCAAGTCTCTAGACCAGGGGTCTCAAACTGACGGCCCTCCAGCTGTTGCGAAACTACAAGTCCCATCATGCCTCTGCCTGTGGGAGTCATGCCCGTAACTGTCAGCCTTTCAATGCCTCATGGGACTTGTAGTTTCGTAACAGCTGGAGGGCCGCCAGTTTGAGACCCCTGCTCTAGACAATGAAGTCACTACATTAAAGTAGTTTAGAATAGAGGTCTATAAGGTTAGGTTGATCTGTACCTGGTGATCTACACATCAGCATTAAGCAATTGCATAGATAAGGGCAATGTTGATCAATGCTGCAATAAGTTCTCTGCAACCATTAGCGTTTAACTGCTTAGGGTGCACACTCTATGAATGGCTACGCTAGAATTGTAGACTCCTTACAACTTTTTATGGACAGCAAGCAATATTCTTCTAGGGCATCTGAGGGAACAGTCCTTTGCCCTAGTTCTTCAGCCGGCTAGCATTGGGGCCCAGTCTTTACGGTGGTGCACATAAGTATAGCACCAATAAAGTCTGCATGCAGTAAATAATGCTGCTAGTTAGATGGCCAGTCCCTATGTGCTCAGTCTCTGCTAGCAGCAACAAGTTCATGGCAGCAGTGTCCTCTCACAATTCCCGTGATACAGCCGCATTGTTCAGCTGTTCAGGCGACTGCTCGCTCCCTGGTTTGCCTGGGGTGACTCCAGTCCTCAGCATCCTGGTTATCAGCGCTCCCACCTTGGGCTCAGGCTGAAGGCTTGTGGCAGGCTGATGTGTACACAGGTGTAGTGATGTGCACACCTCAGTCTCCTAACAGACAAAAGAGAGAATGTCTGATCTTCAGCCCGGGAAAATGAAAACCCTTCTCCTCCTCTGTAAAAAAAACAAAAAGAAATGTGCCCATGGGACTTTTATGAGTGGTGCTTAAAGAGGAGTATCCATAAAATAAAAAAAAATTAAAGTCAGCAGCTACAAATACTGCATCTGCTGACTAATCAGACACTTATCTGTTCCAGGGTCCAGCGATGCGTGGGATCTAAGCAACACTCGTCCCCCCTCTGCTCTGCGGCACCGGCATTGTAACTGTGGGCACAGTTGGGCACCCACTGCGTATGTGCGAACAGCGCTGCACGCCGTGATTGGCCGCGCAGTCATCTGGTACCTGTCACGTGTCCCAGATGACTGACAGGAGGGAGGGGGCATAGCTGAGACCTTCCTGCGCCGAGGGGAAGTGATGTCACCAGCCCAGGTACTGAAGGAGACAGACTACGAGGGACCCCCTAGCAACAGGCATTTAGAGGTGAGTTAAAAAATGTTTTCCAAATGTTTATTTTTTTAGGAACTTTAATGATTTTTTTTTTTCTGTGCAACACCACTTTAAGAAGGATCCAAACACAGTATTAAATGTTTACACATTTTATTACAACATATTAAAAAACAGTAGTGCAATTTAATTAGATAATAGCATCAAAATCCACACGTCAGACATGTATATACAACATATCACCCATAATTGCTGAAATGTGAAATTTTTTATTCACGAAGGCTTAAAAGCTTTCTATGCGTTTCATGGGGCAGCACCCACTTCTTCAGGAGGCATCCCAGATTGAATTTTTTGTGTATATATCTATGGAAAAACCATGTCATGAAAAACAACAAATTGAATAACTTAAGTTGAAAAAATACATCATAAAAGAAAAAAAGTAAAGTTCCAAAATATATATGAGAAATATGCTCACGCCAACGTTGAGAAAAGAAGGTTAATGCCGCGTACACACGGTCGGAATTTCCGATGGAAACAGTCCGATGGGAGCTTTTCATTGGATTTTCCGACCTCGTGTATGCCCATCGGTCTTTTTCTGTCAGAATTTCCGACGGACTTTGGATTGAGAACCTGTTCTTAATTTTTCAGACGGAAAACCTTTCTATCGGATTTTCCGATCGCGTGTATGCAATTCCGACACGCAAAATTCCGACGCATGCTCGGAAACAATTCAACGCATGCTCAGAAGTATTAAACTTTCCTTTTATAGTGCAGTCGAACGTGTTGTATGCCGCGGTGTTATTGACCGTCGGAATTTGGTGTGACCGTGTGTAGGCAAGACAGTTTGAGCGAAATTCCGTCGGAATTCCGACGGGAAAACCATCAGAGAATTCCGACCGTGTGTACACGGTGTGCGACATAAGAAAAACAATGATAGACAAGAGGCACATAAATATTGACACCAGGATCTCAATACTATGGAAGGAAATCCACAGAGATGGTTCCTACTGGGGGCTGATGGTCCTCTCCTTCGTTCCACTGCCTAAAATCTGGAATTATATGTCAAAGGTAAAACATTTAAAATTATTACTTTGTCACATCAAACAATGCAAATGAATCCCTGTCAGTCAACCCAACTTTGGCACTTATAGATAAGGTCTACTTCAAATTCTTTGAATGTTTATTAAGCGGGGCCAAACTTACAGATATAGCACTAATGATGGTATCCAGTTCCAAGCAGCTCGTCTTAATGCAATGAATAAATCAGCCAATTTAAAACTTACCTTGGGGGTAAGCGGGTGATAACGAGTTCTTCTGACCATTCATGCAACTTATTGCAAATACATTACAATTGTTGAAACATGTCTGTGTGACAAAGATAGTTCTTCCCCTTTTTTTTTTTTTTTGATTTCCATTTCCTTTTTTTTGATGATCATTCTGCAGTGAAATGCACTGAGGACAGGGTAGTTTTAGATGGCATTTAAGTCAGTGAAAAAATAAATTTAAAAAAGCCCCCAGTAATGTGAACAACAGAAAAGGAAGGCACGAAGCAAAAATAAAAAGAAAAAAAAGAAACAAATGACAGTGTGAAGAGGGGAGACAAGCGTTAAAAGGGTTAAAAAACTATAAATGGTTTGAAAAGTTGCAGAAGCCTACCTGATTGGGGGGTGGTGTTATGGCGGGGGGGGGGGGGGGGGTCTTGATGTATTAGGAAAGGGTGGAGAGCTGTAAGCATCCAGTTCAACAGACGAAGAAGAAACTTCCCATCCAACGTGCTCTGTTTATTTCTTTGGTTCTGTGGCCCAGAGGATGGGATGTCATGGCAGCCTGGCAGTTGTTGGTCTTTAGAGACAGTAAAAATGTAGGCCCATCGGTGGTATGGTGCCCTTGGGTGCATTCCTGTTAACAGTGTTTTAATTAGGAATATGGAAAATGGAGGTCCCTGCGAATAGTGAGTTTTGCCTCCGAACCGGGGTGTTGCGGCTGGGGGCCTATTATGATTAAAGGTTCTGCAGCAGGGGCGGTGCGTCCATAAAGGGCGCAGGAGCGCCGCCCCCCCTCTCCTGTCACTCACTATACACCATAGATAGATTCATGCATTGCATGTATCTATCTATGGTCGCTGCTGACACCCCCTATTCAGGTGTCCGGCCCCTTTTCGGTCACCGGGCGCCTGAATTACAGCGGTGGGGGTGTTTTTTGGAAACACCTGATTAGCGCCGTAGGCGCTAATAGGCGCCCAAAAAGGTGACAAGCGGGCGCAACGCTGTGCGTTCCTTGTCACTCAGCACTGATGTTAGCAAACCGAAGGAATTCGGTTTGTTAACATTGTACTGCCCCTTAGCCAATCAGGAGCACAGGTCTGTGTTACCTGTGCCCTGATTGGCTGAAACGACAGGCGCTGTGATTGGGCGCCTATCAGGCGTCCAATCATAGCAGAGGATGAGAGGATGAGAGGAGGAGCGGGCAGGAGAGGAAATGGAGGACACCGATGCCGCCGTCACCCGAGACAAGGTAAGTGCAGGGGGGGGGGGCACAGTGGCAGCTTCTTTGCAGGGACTGTTTTGATGGCAAAGTGGCTGTGTTTTAGATGGGCAAAGTGGCTGTGTTTTAAAGGCGCAAAGTGGCTGTGTTTTAAAGGGGCAAAGTGGCTGTGTTTTGATGGGCAGAGTGGCTGCGTTTTGATGGGCACAGTGGCTGTGTTTGGTACAGTGGCTGCATTTGATGGGCTTTTTTTTTCTGAATTTTTCAGTTTATTTGCCCCACCCAAAAAATTTTGAGCACCAGCCGCCACTGTTCTGCAGTATATAATGGAATGTGTTTGGTGCCTTCAAAGACCAACAAGCTTGGTTTGTTTCTGTTTTTTAGGGAATGAATGTTATGTTATTTAATTTTGATCTGTTAATAAAAGGCTACCATGGACATTTTAGCTCCAAACTTTGGTGTGGTCTCCTTTTAGTTTTAGGGAATGGCCTTGCAGGTATCTGTCAGAGTTGGGGACATCTATTCTACATTAGTCATGAAGCAAAGGGGTTGACTGAGGTATATTTGATGGGCCAAAGCTGGGGCCTACAGATGGAGAAACATGTGGCTCTCTCAAGGGAGTCCTTCTTGGTTGTCTTTTGCCACGCACCAACCCCACTAACAGCTCCTCCCCCACTTTATATACTCAATGGACACAAAGTCCAGCCCAGACTGCCGGAGACAGGGTGGAGACCACCACAAACAGCAATCCTTCATATCTGTCTCTTCATGTGCACCATTCCCCACTAACAGTTCCTCCCCCACTTTATATGCCCTAGCAAATTAGAGGAGGTCCAACCCAGGCTGCCGGAGAGGCAAGGTGGAGACCACCACAAAGGAGAATCCTTCATATCTGTTATTCATGTGCACCAACCCCACTTACAGCTCCTCCCTCACTTTATATATCCTAGCAAAGGAGAGGAAGTCCAGCTCAGGCTGCCGAAGATAGGGTGAAGACAACCACAAACTGTAATCCTTCTTCATATCGGTCTCTTCATGTACACCAACCTGTCAGACATCATGAAATCAGGCCGAGACAGAAGTACAGTTAAATCACACTTGTTTAATAAGAAAAGTAAAAAGAAAAAACGTAGTCAAAACATAGCCAAAGTTCAGTAACCGGAACGGATAGTCAGCCAAGCCAGAAGTCAGGGATCAATGTAGTGGAACAGCAAGCAGGATCTGGAGCCAGAAGGGATGTCAGCAAAGCAAGTCTTGAACAGGATCGTCTCAGTTTCTGTGATGTCGACCAAGGCGAAGGCAGATCTCCTCTGGACTGGATGGCTTAAGTAGGCAGGACTGATGAGCAGGATATCATCAACAGCTGAGTAACTGTGGAGAGATGGGAGCTGGCAATTAGCCGACAGCTGGGCAGCCAGCTCAGAGAAGGAAGGGCTGAGCCCAGCCCTGACACAACCCCCACTAACAGTTCCTCCTCCACTTTATACCCTAGCAAGGAGAGGAAGTCCAACCCAGATTTCCAGAGACAAGTTGGAGACCACCACAAGGGGGAATCCTTTATATCTGTCTCTTTATGTGCACCATCCCCCACTAACAGCTCCTCCCCCGCTTTAAATACTCTAGAAAGGGAGAAGAAGTCCAGCCTAGACTGCCGGAGACAAGGTGGATACCACCCTAAAAGGTATACTAACCCACAAGTGGATCAGAAGAGGACATAAAAGTATTGTACAAATGCTGCAGTGATTGCAAGAATATGTAAATATCTTTCCATCGGAAAGATATCTACTCATCAATGGCCACCTACACCTTATGTTATTTGTAGAACACTTGCACACTTCAACAAAAAGGTGTAGTATTCTTGTCTTATTTGGCAAAGGTTTTAATCCTCTATCAGCCTCATCATATTTAGAGGGCTGAGGACCTCCGTCCCCCACCACCTCTTTACCATAACACGTAGACACGAGGCCCTTGGATGCAATGACGAAGATTTCATTTCAATGTAAATCCCGTGGCCTGAGTGCGGCACAGTGACGGCTGAGAGTCTCTGAGAGTCACTTGACATGCAGTTGGATAATGTAATTGTGACTTATTCATTGACTTTCTCATTAGAAAAGAAATGATTAGTAATGGGGACAGGAATCGGCATGTACAGCTCGCTGCAATCTCCCGCACTTGCGCCGGGGCTAGAGAACTATAGGGGGAGACGTCATTTTTTTTTTTTAATAATTATTTCCCTTATCGATTCGTTTTTCTTTAAGGATTCGTTTCATGTTTAGAATTCAATTAAAATGTCAATATAATTATTTTGTCAGTTACAAGGGTTTTTCAAGAGATTCATTATCATTCTAGGTGAGCAGTATTTATATCTGTGGCACTAAGTCCATATCCCATATCATTTCACCCTTGTGTCTACATGTCATTGCTCTTTATATAGATTCATTAGCTCTCGCTGTTTATTTTACATTACAGACTTGAAAGTCAGATTGATTTCTGTGCTAAATGCTTTGCAATTCATAATTTTCTTTCTTCTGTCCTCCTTAGTAAGGAGGGGGACTAAGTCATATTTAGTTGGTGTTTCTAGTTTAACCTGTTTTGGGCCGCGCCTCTTGAAAGAAATCACGTACCTGTACGTGATTTCATGCACAGGGTCTAGGGCGCACCACCGGCGAACCCGCTCCCGCTGTGATTGGACACAGCGGGAGCGACGAACGCGATGTCCGACAGGACCCGCCGCTCGTTCTCAGGAGAGACAGGACGGCGGTCTGCCTATGTAAACAGTAGACATGTGCACAACAAAAAAATTTGTTTATTTTTCGTTTCGTTTTTTTCGTTTCCGTTGATTCGTAACGATCCGTAAATTCGTAAGTCGTCGGTGTTCGTATTCGTAACGATTCGTAAATTCTTAAGTCGTCGGTGTTCGTATTCGTAACGATTCGTAAATTCTTAAGTCGTCGGTGTTCGTATTCGTAACGATTCGTATTTTCGTAAGAGTTATTTTTTCGTTGATTCGTATTTCCAGTTTAATTTTCGTTTATTCGTTTATTCGAAAATCGGATGCATTCGTATTTATTCGTACATTCGTAACATTCGTAACATTCGTAACATTCGTAGATTCGTAATCGGAGCATAATTGATAATGTTATGTAATGTGTATGCTATTATTACATTTTAAGAGACACGGAAAATTACGAATCGAAAAAAAAAACGAATGTACAAATTTTTTCGTTCAACCCATTCGAGGCACGTTAAGCAGCGCCATTGTAAGGGACACGGAAAATTACCAATTCAACAAAAAAAAAAAAGTTACGAATGTACGAATTTTTTCGTTCATTTTGATTTTCGTTGTTCCTGTTTTCGTTTTTTTTTTTTCGGATTTTCTTCTTTCGTACATTCGTTGTTTCTAATTTTGTTTTTTTCGGATTTTCGTTGTTTTCGGATTCGTTCGATTCGAACGTTATTCGTTAAAATTTTTAGCGAATCGTTCGTTCATTCGTACGAAAACGAATGAACGAAAATAACGAAAAAAAAACGAAATGAATTGCACATGTCTAGTAAACAGGGCAGATCGCAGTTCTGTGAGAGGGGAGGATGGAGATCTTGTGTTCCTGTGAAGCAGAAACACAGATCTCTGTCTTCCTACAGTCATAGCACCTGCCCCACAGTTAGAAAGTACTCCCTAGGAGCACATTTAACCATTTGATCGCCCCCTGATGTTAACCCCTTCCCTGCCAGTGTCATTAGTACAGTGACAGTGCATTATTTTTTTAGTACTGATCACTGTATTAGTGTCTGATTTGTCCACTGAAATGTTGCAGCCCCACTAAAAATCGCTGATCGCCGCCATTACTAGTAAAAAAAATAAACAAATAAATAAAAATTCCATAAATTTATCTCATAGTTTGTAGACGCGATAACTTTTGCGCAAACAAATCAATATACGCTTATTGTGATTTTTTTTTTTTTTACCAAACATATGTAGCAAAATACATATGGGGCGCTTTAAAAATGTATGTATTATTCATTTTGTTTAAATTTTTTTTATTTTTAAAAAAATTGTGATCACTTTTATTCCTATTACAAGGAATGTAAACATCCCTTGTACTAGGAATAGGGAATGACAGGTCCTCTTTACGGAGAGATGTGGGGTCTATAAGACCCCACATCTCTCCTCTAGGCTGGAAAGCCTGAGATTAAATTAAACAAAATGATCACGGCTTCCCAGCCTAACACACGGCAGTGTTTACAACTGCCAGGGTTATATGTGACGTCACAACACCATAAGCGCCCGGACTATGAGAGCCATAGAGCTGATCGGGGACAATCTGGTCCCGGTCAGCTCTATGGTGAACTTCAGCCACTGGCGGATTCCTTCTCCGGCTTGCCGATCACACGGGCGAGCTGGTAGAAGCACTGGAGGGCAGTAGGAGGGGAGACGCCCCCTCCTGCTGCCTGTAAAAACAGTCAAGCGGCTCAACTGCCGCTATGATTGTTCTTACGGCGCAGGGAATCGCCGGCTTCATTCATAGTTAGACAGGTTGAAAAAAGACTCAAGTCCATCTAGTTCAACCAATGAAAAAAAAAAAAATCATACAATCCCATATGCACAATCTCTAATTAGGCAAATTAGGCGGTCGCCTAAGGCCGCACACTCACAGGGGCCTCGCAGCTGCCTAATTTGCCTGTGATCAGTCACTCATGTCACGGCCTCATCACGGAGCGTCGCGGTCCGGTGGCAGCAGGTGCGGGGAGCGGGACAGTAGAGGCTTCTAGGTGGCGGCAGCGGCTGGATGACAGCACCAGGTGCCATCTCTACAAGGCATGCGGGCAGCATGTCCATGTGGGACCCGCAGCTGAGCTGCTCCTTCAGCCTGGACCGCTCACCCGACCTCTCCGCACCTTTCTACTATTCGGTTCAGCAGTTGAGCTGCCCCATGATTGTGAAGAGGAAGGAGCTCATGTAGCCTGGCTGACCGAAGAGAAAGTGAGTGCCCATGCATCCTCCCTGTGTGCATGAATAGGAGGAGCGGTGTGGAGACTGCACATAGTGGAATTCATTTTTCCATAGTCCTCCATGCAGCCGCTGAACGTCTGCAGGATCGAGAGGGGGAGAAGTGATCATTCAGCAGCTGCATGGAGGAATATGGAAAAATCAATTCCACTATGTGCAGTCTCCCCACCGCTTCTCCTATCTAACTTCTTCTGCATCCCGTGCTCTCCGGCCCCTCCTTGTGCTCCCTGGCTCCACCCCTCCTGCTCTCCAGCCCCTCCTTGTGCTCCCTGGCTCCTCCCCCAGTGCTTTCCAGCACCCCCTGCTCTCCAGTCCAATTCTTCCTGCCCCCCCTGCTCTCAAGCTCCCCCCCAGCGCTCTCCAGCCCCCACCTCTCCTGTGCTCTCCACCTTTCCCAGTGCTCTCTGCCCCCAGCACTCTCCTGCTCCACCCCCCAGCACTCTCCAGCTCCTCCCTGCTCTTTGCCCCCCCCCCGGTGCTCTCACAGACTGGGACATGGGGCACAGGAGAGGCTGCAGACAGGGACAGGGCTAGGGATCTCTCTCACCCCCCTTTCCTTCACCTCCTTCTTTCTCACCTCCTCTCCTCTCTCTCTCTCCCTCACTCCCTCTCTCTCCTTCTCTCCCCCTCACTCCCTCTCTTCCCCCCCTCCTCTCTCCACCTTCCCCCTCTCTCTCCCTACCCCTCTCTCGCTCCCCCCTCACTCCCTCTCTTCCCCTTCCTCCTCTCCACCTCCCCCCCTCTCTCCCCCCTCTCCCTCTCTCTCTCCTTCTCTATCCTTCCCTCCTCTTTCTCCCCTCACTCTGTCACCTTCCTTTCTCTCACCCCCTGTCTCTCTTTCACCACCCCTCTCTCCCACAACCCTTCTCTCTCTCCCTCACCCCCTCTCTTTCTCACCTCCTTCTCTCTCACTCCCCTCACCCTTTTTCGCTCTCCTTTCTGTTACCCCCTTCTCTCTCTCTCTCTCTCTCTCACTCTCACTCTCTCTCTCTCTCTTCTCCCCTCTCCCACCACTCCCTCCCTCTCCTCACTCTCCACCACTCCCTCCCTCTCTCTCTCCACTCCCTCCTCTCCTCTTCTCCTTTCTCTTCCCTCCTCTCTCTCACTCTCTCCCCACCTCTCTCTCCATCTCTCTTCCCCTCTCCCCCCCTCTCTCTCCCCCCCTCTTTCTCTCCCCTTCTCGCTCACCCCCTCTCTCACTCACCCTCTTTCTCTCTCCTTCTCGCTTACCCTCTCTCTCCCCCTCTCACTCATCTCCCCCCTCCTCCTCTCTCTCCCCCCCTCGCTCACTCTCCCTCCCCCTTTCTCTCCCCTTCTCGCTCTCCCCCTCTCTCACTCTCTCCCCCCCTCTCTCTCTCTCCTCTCCCTCCCCTCCTCGCTTCCCCTCCTCTCTCCCCCTCTCTCTCCCCCTAACCCCTCTCTCTCCCTCCCCCTCCTCATCTCTCTCTCTCCCCTCCACCTCTCTCTATCCCCCCTCTCCCTCCCCCTTCTTCTCTCCCTCCCCCTCTCTCTCTCCCCCCCTTCCTCTCTCTCTCTCCCTCCCCCATCTCTCTCTGTCTCCCTTCCCCCTCTCTGTCTCCCTCCCTCCCCCTCTCTCCCCCCCTCCCCCTCTCTCTCCCTACCTCACCCTCTCTCTCTCCCTCCCCCTCTTTCTTTCTCTCTCCCCCTATCTTCTCTCTCTCTCTTCCCTCCACCTCTCCCCCCCTCCCCCTCTCTCTCTCCCTCCCACCTCTCCCCTCCCCCTCTCTCTCCCTCCCTCCACCCCCTCTCTCTCTCCCTCCCCCTCTCTCTACCCCCTCTCTCTCTCCCCTGTACTGTGCTGGGATCCCCCACTCTACTTCCTCTGTGGATGTGGAAGTGACATCCCCTCCCCATTCTCCCAAGACAGAGGAAATTCTTAGAGGGGTTTCCACCTTGCTGGGTCCCAGATGTTTTATTAGCTGCATATGTCTGGTGGGCGAGGAGGGTGCCCTGGAAGTGGTGCTGATGAACTGTGTGCTGGATCCGTGCATCTTTTTGAGGCCATTTTTATTGCTTGAATTTTTTTCCCATTATGGGTGTAATTGGGGCCTCATGTGTAAGTTTTGCCTAAGGCCTCACAAAACCTAGAGCCACCTAACACAGTCCTATACCCACAGTTGATCCAGAGGAAGACGGAAAAAAAACAGAAAAGCATGATCCAATTTGCTCCAGCAGGGAAAAAATTCCTTCCTGATCCCCCGAAAGGCAATCGGATTTTCCCCGGATCAACTTTATCTATTAATGTCAGTACCCAGTTATATTATGTACATTTAGGAAAGAATCCAGGCCTTTTTAAAGCAATCTACTGAGCTTGCCAGAACCACCTCTGGAGGGTGTCTATTCCACATTTTCACAGCTCTTACTGTGAAGAAACCTTTCCGTATTTGGAGATGAAATCTCTTTTTCCTCTAGACGTAAAGAGTGCCCCCTTGTCCTCCGTGATGACCTTAAAGTAAATAACTCAACACCAAGTTCACTTTAAGGACCACTTATATATTTATATTTTACTCATGTAATCTTTATTTGAAAAAACATTTTCTTTTTACAAAACACACCCATTCATTACTTTTGTTGCATAAACATTTTGCTTATATCTTCGTAATGTACTTCTTTTTACACCTTTATACATCTGTACATTACATTTTCTCTATGTAAGAATTAAAATAATTTAACATTTGTCACTTTATAACCTCATTTTAATTTTAATTAATTTAAAATTTTAATTATTAATTTTTGATTATTGCTTTTTACAAAAAGGCTCAAAAGAGGGTTTATTTATTTCAATCATTTCTTCCCTTATCCTTCCACCTATTCTCAGATTCTACTCATTTTCTCATATTTCTTGTCATTTATGTCTTCATTTCACTGATTATTTTCTCTGTTTAACCAAAATCCCCATATCTTCCTAAATGTCTCAACATTTCCTCTGTTAGTATATACAGATCTTTCTTTTCTAATTATATCGTCCACTTCTTTTATCCATTCTCTAGGGGTTGGTGGGTTTGTTGCTATCCATTTCTTTGCTATTAATTTCCTCGCTAAGAACAAACATCTGATTACTACTGTCTGCACTGCCGAAAAATTGGTTTGTTTTCATTTCATTCGTTTTTTGCTTTTTTTCGTAAATTCTAAAATATGAAAATTCATAAATTCTAAAATTCGGAAATTCATAAATTAGAAAATTGGGAATTCGAAAATTGGAAAATTCGGAAATTTCGGAAATTGAAAATTCAAACATTTAAAAATCCGGGAATTCGGAAATTCGAGAATCCGAAAATCTGAAACTAAGAAGGAAAATCCAAAAATTTGAAAGAACGAAAGTCTGAAAATTCAGAAATTGAAAATTCAAACATTTAAAAATCCGATAATTCGGGAATTTGGAAATTCGAGGATCCGAAAATCTGAAACTAAGAAGGAAAATCCAAAAATTTGAAAGAACGAAAGTCTGAAAATTCGGAAATTGAAAATTCAAACATTTGAAAATCCGATAATTCGGGAATTTGGAAATTCGAGGATCCGAAAATCTGAACCTAAGAATGAAAATCCCAAAATTTGAAAGAACGAAAATCCGAAAATTCGGAAATTCAAAAATACAAAGATTCGGAAATAAAAAAATAAAAAAATTTGAAAATCCGCTAATTCGGAAATTGGGAAATTCGAAAATCCGAAAATAAGAAAAATCTAAAAATTTGGCCAGTCCTTGTACTTTGTTTTTGTTGTTTTTATTTAGGGGATTGCAACTTGGATAGGGATAGGGTAGTTATGGGATGCCCAGTTGATTATAAAAGCAATAGGGACTGAGAACAATATACACCTCTGGTATATACAACCTCCTCTCATTCTCCAGCACAAACCTGCTTTCGGACTATCACTCCCAGGACCAGCTAGCACTGAATTGCAGGCCTGACACTGACTCAGCCAGGCACATTGCAAGCACATTGCAGGCCCCTATGGTGTAGCAAAATTGGTAGTCCTGGTGCTAGCTGTCCCAAGTGGCTACTGATCCCAGTACCACCTTTTCAGGCCCTGCCAGCCCTCCTGGCTGCATCTGCCTCTTTTCCACTGCCACCACAGTACCCTCTATTGGCTCTTCACCAGGGAGGTACAGTCAGGTAAAAATAAAAAAACAAAAACAAAAAATGCCCCCCCCCCCCCCCCAAAAAAAAGATTGAGCTTTAAAGGGTCGTAGCTCGGCGACCTGGGGTGACAGAGACCACAAATTTGAAGGGTAGGTAGCTGAAGTCCTACCCCACCACAATTTATAGTTCCAGAGATACGCACACTCTTTTATCATCAGACGGAGAGGGTGAGCTCACAGTGCCTCTCACTTCTTGGACAGCTTAATGGACAGCTTGGAGCCTTGAACCAATGGTAAAGCACCATTGGAACAAGCTGTTCAATAAAAATGCTACAGTGGAGGCATGCCTCTCACTGCAGTGTCACAGAAGGGGGCTTGTGTCTAAAAGACAAATGCTCCCTCCCAGCCCAACTGTCTTAACTAGAAGGAAAAAGCATGGGTTTATGGGTATAAGATTTACTCATAATCCTATGTTTTTCTCAGTTAAAGCGGAGTTCCATCCAAAAATGGTGACCCCCTGACATGCCACATTTTGCATGACATTTTGGGGGGGGTGCGTATACCCTCTTTTTAGAGGCACCCAGCTCCTACTTCCTCCCCTGACTTTGCGGGGGCCGCAAGGAAGCTCACTTCTCCCCCTTTCCTCCCTCAATCTTCTGGGACACGTCACAGGTCCCAGAAGATTGCCCAGCCATTCACAGCGCGGCTTGCGCATGCACAGCCGGCCGCCCACAGTTACAATGCTGGCGCCACAGAGAGGAGGGGGAGAGGAGAGGGGCTTTGTTTCCCCGCATCGCTGGACCCTGGGACAGGTGAGCGTCCGAATATTAAAAGTCAGCAGCTAAACTTTTTGTAGCTGCTGACTTTTAAATGGGTGGAACTCCTCTTTAAGAGGGAGAATTAGAATCTGCTGTTTGCTGAAAAGGTACTGTTATAACATACAGCATAATAATATATAATTTAGCTTGATTAAAACATAATACCGTATATAACATAACGTACTATGCTTGTTGGCGAAACATTTGTTGCCGGACTTTCCGCCAACAGATGTTGGCCAGCAGGTTCTCAAATTTTCCGCCAACAAATTTTTGTTGTCGGAACTTTACGATCGTGTGTACACAAGTCCGTCGCACAAAAGTCCACGCATGCTCGGAATCAATGCTCACCAAACACAACATTAGCAGAAGGCGCCCAAAGGGTGGTGCATGACTATTGAACTTGCTTTTTATCGGCTCGTCGTACGTCTTGTACGTCACTAACCTTCTAAATTGTTGGCCAACATTTGTGTGGCCGTGTGTATGCAAGACAAGTTGGAGCCAACAACCTTCGAACGAAATTCCACAGTTTTTCAGCCAATCAGGTTGCCGGGTCTGTTACTTGTCACCTGATTGGCTGAAATCACAGGCGCTGTGATTGGACGCCTAGGCGTCCAATCATTGCAGAAGACGAGGAGGAGCGCGGGAGAAGACATCAGGTCGCAATGAGGACACAGGACACTGCTCGCCGCCTGCCGCCAACACCTGCTGCACACTAAGACAAGGTAAGTGCCGGGCAGATGGCGGGCGGGGGGCACATTGGCAGCACTTGGGCACAGTGGCAGCATTTGGGGTACATTGGAAGGCAGCAGTTGGGGCACAGTGGCAGCAGTTGGGGCACATTGGCAGCAGTTGGGGCACATTGGCAGCACTTGGGGCACAGTGGCAGCATGGGCACAGTGGCAGCATTTGAGGCACAGTGGCAGCATTTGGGCACAGTGACAGCACTTGGGGCACAATGGCAGCACTTGGGGCACAGTGGCAGCATTTCATTGGCACAGTGGCAGCATTTGGGGCACAGTGGCAGCACTTGGGGCACAGTGGCAGCACTTGGGGCACAGTGGCAGCATGGGGCACAGTGGCAGCATTTGGGGAACAGTGGCAGCATTTAACGGGCACAGTGGCAGCATTTGGGGCACAGTGGCAGCATTGGGGCACAGTGGCAGCACTTGGGGGGCACAGTGGCAGCATTTTGGGCACAGTGGCAGCATTTGAGGAACAGTGGCAGCATTTGGGGAACAGTAACAGCATTTAACGGGCACAGTGGCAGCATTTGGGGCACAGTGGCAGCATTTGGGAACAGTGGCAGCATTTGGGGCACAGTGGCAGCATTTGGGGCACACAGTGGCAGCATTTGGGGCACAGTGGCAGCATTTGGCAGCACTTGGGGCACAGTGGCAGCATTTAATTGGCGCAGTGGCAGCATTTGGGGCACAGTGGCAGCATTTGGGGCACAATGACAGCACTTGGGGCACAATGGCAGCATTTGGGGCACAGTGGCAGCATTGGGCACAGTGGCAGCATTTAATTGGCACAGTGGCAGCATTTGGGGCACAATGGCAGCATTTGGGGCACAGTGACAGCACTTGGGGCACACTGGCAGCACTTGGGGCACAGTGCCAGCATTTAATTGTCACCTGATTGGCTGAAATCACAGGCGCTGTGATTGGACGCCTAGGCGTCCAATCATTGCAGAAGACGAGGAGGAGCGCGGGAGAAGACATCAGATCGCAATGAGGACACAGGACACTGCTCGCCGCCTGCCGCCAACACCTGCTGCACACTAAGACAAGGTAAGTGCTGGGCAGATGGCGGGCGGGGGGCACATTGGCAGCACTTGGGCACAGTGGCAGGCAGCATTTGGGGTACATTGGAAGGCAGCAGTTGGGGCACAGTGGCAGCAGTTGGGGCACATTGGCAGCAGTTGGGGCACATTGGCAGCATTTAATGGGCACAGTGGCATCATTTGAGGCACAGTGGCAGCATTTGGGCACAGTGACAGCACTTGGGGCACAATGCAGCACTTGGGGCACAGTGGCAGCATTTCATTGGCACAGTGGCAGCATTTGGGGCACAGTGGCAGCACAGTGGCAGCACTTGGGGCACAGTGGCAGCACTTGGGGCACAGTGGCAGCATTTGGGGAACAGTGGCAGCATTTAACGGGCACAGTGGCAGCATTTGGGGCACAGTGGCAGCGTTAGATGGGAACAGTGGCAGCATTTGGGGCACAGTGGCAGCATTTAATCGGCACAGTGGCAGCATTTGAGGCACAGTGGCAGCATTTGAGGCACAGTGACAGCACTTGGGGCACAATGGCAGCACTTGGGGCACAGTGGCAGCATTTAATTGGCACAGTGGCAGCATTTGGGGCACAGTGGCAGCACTTGGGGCACAATGGCAGCACTTGGGGCACAGTGGCAGCATTGGGGCACAGTGGCAGCATTTAACGGGCACAGTGGCAGCATTTAATGGGCACAGTGGCAGCATTTGAGGCACAGTGACAGCACTTGGGGCACAATGGCAGCACTTGGGGCACAGTGGCAGCATTTAATTGGCACAGTGGCAGCATTTGGGGCACAGTGGCAGCACTTGGGGCACAATGACAGCACTTGGGGCACAGTGGCAGCACTTGGGGCACAGTGGCAGCATTTAACGGGCACAGTGGCAGCATTTAACGGGCACAGTGGCAGCGTTAGATGGGAACAGTGGCAGCATTTGGGGCACAGTGGCAGCATTTAACGGGCACAGTGTCAGCATTTGGGCACAGTGGCAGCATTTGGGGCACAGTGGCAGCGTTTGGGGCACAGTGGCAGCACTTGGGGCACAATGGCAGCACTTGGGGCACAGTGGCAGCATTTAATGGGCACAGTGGCAGCATTTGGGGCACAGTGGCAGCGTTAGATGGGAACAGTGGCACAGTGGCAGCGTTTGATGGCACAGTGAGGCTGCAATTGATGGGGTTTTTTTTTCAGAATTTTTCAGTTTGTTTGCGCCCCCCCAAAAAATTTGAGCACCAGCCGCCACTGTCTAGCACACAGCTCTTTGTAGGAGACAGTTTTGTCGGGTTGTCGGAGAGTATCTTGTAGGGTAATGGACCCTTTTACTTAGTAATTCATCTAATTTCTAGTTATGCCGTGGCTCTTTGTCTTTGATTCCTAGGTAGTGACAGAGAAGACTCTCCACTGACAAAGACTTTCTTAGTCCTACTGCATACTGATTTATGAAGGAGGATTTTTATACGTAGTTTGATAAATCACTCCATTAGAATAACATGATCTTGAGATATTTTCTCACCACATCCATAAATCCAGCAGCCTGCTGTCTCTGTCAGTCTCTGTGCTCATAATCAGGATCTATATTCTGCTGCCATAGATCAGTCCCCACTCTTATATGAATGCCATTTTCCCTTTTCTAATTCTTCTGACTCTGCTTTCCTGGTAAAGCACTTTTGCGAAAAAAGCTGACTTTTGCCGACATTTGATTTTTTTTTTTAACTCTTCTATGTCCTTTGATTTAAAATTGACTTAAAAACGGAAAATTGTATACTTACCTTTCCGTAATTTTCCTTTCCTGACGCATCTTCATGGCAGCACACACTGGGTTGTGACTCCGCCCCCACAACCTGACAGGATTGGATAACTATAAAGTTGAAGGGGAGATCCCCCGCTGTATTCTCTGTATATATCATCACAAAAACGTGGTGGGAAATTGTGTGCTGCCATGAAGATGCGTCAGGAAAGGAAAATTACGGAAAGGTAAGTATACAATTTTCCGTTTTCCTGACGCCTTCATGGCAGCACACACTGGGAAATAACTCGCCAGTCGGGTGGGTGCAAGAAAAATAATGTTTATTCCTATAATGCGGAAGAATTGGCTCTAACAATGGATCTTCCAAAGTCTGACATGGACAAATGGGCAGAATCCACTTTGTAGTGAGAAATGAAAGTATGTCTGGAAGACCACGTTGCTGCTCTGCATATTGTCTCTGGTGATACCCTGCAATATGCTGCCCAGGAGGTAGCCACTGCCCTAGTAGAATGAGCCTTGACATCTTCAGGGATCGTCAGATGCTGAGTGGAATATGCCTTCTTAATGGCTTTGACTAACCAGGACGAGATAGTCCGTGAAGAGGCTGCTTGCCCGCGTCTGGTTCCATAGGGAATGATCATGAGGGAATCCGTCTTCCTAAAGGAGGTGGTAGCTGCCAGGTAGTTAGAGATCGTTGTTTTGACATCCAACGGATGTGGTTCACCCTGATCGTTGGTGAAGGATGGCAGAATGATGTCTTGGTTGTAGTGAAAAGAAGTTACTACTTTAGGTGTGAAGCGCTCTGATGGTCTTAGAACTACTCCGTCGGGTAGAAAGACTAAGTGGGGTTCCGAGATCATTAGTGCTTGTATCTCTGACACTCTCTTAGCTGATGTTATTGCTATGAGAAATGATAGCTTCAAGGTCAGGTCCCAAAGAGATATGGTTTCAAATGGAGTAAACGGAGAGTTGGAAAGAGCGTGGAGAACTACTGATAGGTCCCATGACGGAAAAACTGGTTTTCTGGGGGGTTTTATCTTCAGGCAGGCTTTTAGGAATTGTATTACCAGTGGGTGGAATGCCCACCTAGTTCCCGTCTTTGCTGACAGAGCCGACACTTGTACTTTAAGGGTACTTGAGCTTAGTCCTTTGCTTACCCCTGACTGGAGAAACTCTAGAATTTGGTAAGGTTCTGGAGAGAGGTAGTTCCACCCTTTCTGTTGTGCCAAGGAGCAGAATCTCTCCCAAACCCTCGTATAGATGGTATTGGTAGATACCTTCCGGGCTTGCATCATGGTTGATATGACCTCTTGTGAACAGCCTTGTGCCCTTAGCCTAACCCTCTCAACCTCCAGGCCATCAGATGTAGTCTCTCTGGTGCTGGGTGAAGGAACTGCCCCTGAGATAGAAGGTCCGGGATCATTGGAAGAGGAATTGGAGGTTGAAGGCTGAGTTGTAGGAGGGTCGTGAACCACGGTCTTCTCGGCCACATCGGGATTACCGCTATTACTGTTACCGAAGATCTCCGAAGTCTGGACAGGAACCTCGCAATCAACGGGGTTGGAGGAAATATGTACCCCAACTTGAAGTCCCATGGGTGGATCAGGCAGTCTATCCCCTCTGCTGATGGAAATGAGCCCCTCGTCAGGAACCTGTGGCACTTGGTGTTCATTGGAGTGGCCGCCAGGTCTATTTCTGGCATTCCCCAGGCTTCTGTCAGGAGAGAGAATGCCTGCGGACTCAAGGACCACTCGTTGTTGGACAACGTTTCCCGACTTAGGTAGTCGGCTAGCATATTCTGGGCCGCTGGAACGTACACTGCCTTCAGACTTGCCAGGTGTATTTGAGCCCATTCTAGAATGGGTCGGACTTCTTCCATCAGGGTGGTACTCCTGGTACCTCCTTGCTTCTGAATGTAGGACACTGCTACCTTGTTGTCCATCCTGATCAGCACATCCTCCCCCTCTAGTAGCGGCGTAAATGCCCTTAATGCATGGAAGGCTGCCCTGAGTTCCAGGATATTCGAAACTATCCCCTGAGCCTGAAAGGGCCATCGGCCTTGGGCTGCCCGATCTTGAAAGTGGGCTCCCCAACCGCTCTGGCAAGCATCCGAGGTGATGACTTTGGGATCTGGAGGGACTATGGGCTTGTATTTCCTGAGGTTGCCTTGACGCGTCCACCACCATACTGATCGCTTCACTGCTCCGGATATAGAGATGGTCTGATGCATCGACACTCCATCCCACTGCCTGAGAAATGAGTTCTGCAGGGTTCTCATATGCCACTGTGCCCATTGTACCATTGGTATGGTTGCGGACATGAATCCCAGAATGCTCAGACAGGCTCTGGCAGGTAGGTGATTGGTGGTGAATCAGCGTCTCCTGATCCTCTGCTAACAGTAGGATGTCGTCCAGGTAATGGTGAATGCGTAACCCCTTTTGTCTGAGGAGTGCTACCAAGGGTAGTAGAACCTTTGTAAATGTTCTGGGTGCTGAGGAGATGCCGAATGGGAGGCACTGGAACTGAAAATGGCCTTGGTTTATGGCAAACCGGAGGAATTTTTGAAAAGCTGGATGGATTGGTATGTGCAGATAAGCGTCTGATAAATCGATTGAAAGCATCCAATCTCCCAGATTCACTGCCAGTAGTATGGACTGGAGACTTTCCATCTTGAAGGCCTCGACCTGTATTCCCTTGTTGAGCCTTTTGAGGTCCAACACAGGGCGTAGATCCCCTGTCTTCTTCTTTACTAAGAATAGGGGGGAGTAGAAACCTCTCCCCCTTTGACATGCTGGGACCTCCAGTATTGCCCCCTTCTGCTTCAGTTCCGCCACATACTTTATTAACAGGCTTCTTCTGAGTGGTGAGGATGGTTGTTTGGTTGCCTGGAAGTGATTTCCCGGAGGTCTGTTTATGAACCTCCACCTGTGTCCGAACTTTATTGTGGACAATGTCCATGAATCCTCTATGTGACTTGACCAGATTTGGGAGAAGTTTCTTAGCCTGGCGCCCACCTGACTGCCCCCCGGAGCCGAATGGGCAGGCAAGACTTCAAAACGACTTCTGTTGATCCCCTGCCGGGGTGGACTTGATTTTCTGCATTCTAAGAAAAGCCGGCTTTGTGTTCTTCCAGTCCCTCCTAAATTCCCTACCAGGGCGGTAGGATCTGGCCTCTCTGTACTTATTCGGAAGGTTACGCCTGAATGCTGGTCCTTTCTGTGCCTTGGGTCTCCTATCGGAGGGAATTAACCCTGACTTTCCCCCCGTTACTTTGGAGATAGCAGAGTCCAATTTGGTGCCAAACAGATTTGTGCCGTCATACGGGATCCTGCACCAGTTCAGTTTAGATGCCGTATCGGCCATCCATGGTTTGAGCCATAGGGCTCTCCTTGCTGTCACTGATGCCAGCATGGTCCTGGCTGACGATCTTAGGACGTCTACAGATGCCTCTGCTACAAAATCACCTGCCAATCTGATTTCCTGTAGGGAGGAAATTATTTTTTCCATCTCGACGCCATCCTGCAGGTCTTTTTCTACTTTAGATGTCCATCCCGAGATGGCTCTGCCTACTGCTGCTGTAGCTATTGCAGGTCTGCAGGCCCCCCCAGCCGTGGAATATGCCTTTTTCAACTCCAGGTCCATCTTGCGATCGAGCACATCTCGAAACGATACCGCATCCTCAATCGGTAAAGTGACGTGGCGGGCGAGACGCATCAAAGAGGCGTCAACGGTAGGAGCGTTGGTCAGGGGGTTTATTTTTGACTCCCTCAAAGGATACATCTTGGCCAACCTGTTGGTCAGACTAGATCGTTTGTCCGGCCTTTCCCATTCGTCCTTTATGAGATCTTCAAGCTCCTCTATAAAAGGAAAAGTTTCCGGATCCCTCTTCAAGTTTGGAAAATATTTCCGAACCTTTTGAGGTTCTGCCTTGTCATCTTCCCAGCCGATCGCCTCTTTGACTGATTTGGCGAAAGGCTCCACCAGAGAAAAATCAAAACCTGCTGAGACGTCTTGAATCTCGTCCTCAGAACTGGGGGAATCCGAGGTCTGGGGGTGAGACACTGGTTCCGCCGATGATGTACTGGGAACAGCTTTGTCCAATGGTGGTGCTGTGGTTTCCAGTAGAGACTCCCGCACTGACTCTCTTATGAGCTCTGTCGCTATCCTTGCATCTGCTTCCTTCTCTGTAGTGGCTTCATTGAAGCAAGAGCGGCAAGCAAGTTTTTCCGGTAGCGCCGGGGCGCCGCATACCCAGCAGGCATTGGCTGCGGGACGGGTGTGGCGGCTTTGGCGATGCGAGGAGGGGGACCTCCTGCGATTTGACCTGCTGCGGCGGGAGCGACTGTGCCGCGAATGACTTCGCCGTGAGTGGCTGTGCCGATGGCGTGAAGGTGATCTTGAACGGCTCCTGCGGGACCTCCTGCTTGAGGTATGGCTTGACCTTTTCCCGTGCCGGGAGCTGGTGGTTCTTGATCCCGCCGGGCTGCCAAGAGAAATGCAGCATTTTAGCGGTCTGGCACTCTTTTTTCTCCCCTTCAATACTTACCTACTATTGGTCCAGCCTCTTACCTAGTTTGCTGTTGGTGGTCTGCGTGGGCAGTGGGCTCCATAGGGAGAAAAGAAGGAGACAGGGCAGTCTGGGAAAAGACAAAATAAACGCACATATATATATAGTTTTTTTTTTTTTTTTTTTACACACAGTCCCCTACGCCACATATATACACTTATATATACATACATATATATACACATAGTTCTATTATACATATATATATATATATACACACACATCTCACTACTACCCCTTTCCCTATTAATTTATTTATTTATACAAACACACTTTTTTTTTTTTTTTAATTAATTAATTATTTATTTAATCAAAGTTTTTAGGGAAGAGGAACCCTTATAGGGGCTTACCTGAGTGTTGCAGAGCAGTATTTTCCTCTAATTTCTTTCCAGATTCGCTGCAGAGTTGCACAGGGAGTTTTCACAGGAAAAGTTTGTTTTTTAAATCTGGCGCCATTACGGCGCCCAAATGACGTTTTTCGCGCATGCGCAGATGCGCCCGAGCGTCCCCGCGCCATTTTGGATCAGGGCACAACACACCGAAAACACAGCGGTGTTTGCCCGACCCTGTACAGCGCATGGGCGATGCGGGGACGCGCCGGCTACCACGCCGCTCTGCTAGACGGACAACAAGGGCCAGCATGCCTGCAACTGTAAGTCATCTATTATATTCTTTTATGGGACAACAAGGGCCAGCATGACCTGCACTGTACTTGAGAGGCACACAGATACAAATAGTAGGGACTAATGCAGTCCCCCCCCCCCCCCTGGCAGTACCAGACACACAAAAAAAAAGGGGAAAGAGAATATACAGATAAAGGAGCCCACTGCGAAATAAAAAGCTTCTTTAAAGCTTGTTACTTGCCGGAATTCTTGACGCCCCCTGAGACCACCAGAATGGGGGTTCCCTCCGTAGAAGCTCCTTTAGAGACTGTACAGGAGGGACTTCCAAACAGGAGAGGCTTGAACCTGCTGGGGCGATTGCGGTAAGAGGCTTTATTCATCTGTCATAGGAACATCCGTCCGTCCAACCTGTTCAGGTGAGGAAAAAAAGGAGAATACAGCGGGGGATCTCCCCTTCAACTTTATAGTTATCCAATCCTGTCAGGTTGTGGGGGCGGAGTCACAACCCAGTGTGTGCTGCCATGAAGGCGTCAGGAAAATAGATTTAACCACCTCAGTACGGTGCATTTTCACCCCCTTCCTGACCAGCCATTTTTCAGCTTTCAGCGCTGTCGCACTTTGAATGACAATTGCGCGATCATGCAACATTGTACCAAAATGAAATTGTTATAATTTTGTCCCCACAAATAGAGCTTTCTTTTGGTGGTATTTGATCACCTCTGCGGTTTTTATTTTTTGCGCTATAAACAAAAGAAGAGGGACAAGTTTAAAAAAAAAAACAATATTTTTTAACTTTTTGCTATACTAAATATCCCCAAAAATATATAAAAAAAACATTTTTTTTTCCTCAGTTTAGGCCGATACGTATTCTTCTACATATTTTTGGTAAAAAAAAATCGCAATTAGCGATTATTGATTGGTTTGCGCAAAAGTTATAGCGTTTACAAAATAGGGGATAGTTTTATAGCATTTTTATTAATATTTTTTTTTTTTTTACTAGTAATGCGGCGATCAGCGATTTTTATTGTGACTGCGACATTATGGCGGACACATCGGACATTTTTGACAAATTTTTGGGACCATTGTCATTTTATACAGCAATCAGTGCTATTCAAATGCATTGATTCCTGTATAAATGACACGGGCAGGGAAGGGGTTAACCACTAGGGGGCGGGGAGGGGTTAATATGTTCCCTGGGAGTGATTCTTACTGTGGGGGGAGGGGACTCACAAGGGGGAGGAGACCGATCGGTGTTTCTCTGTACAGAAAACACACCATCGGCTCCTCTCCTCTGACAGGACTGTGGATCTGTGTGTTTACACACACAGATCCACGGTCCCGCTGTGTTACCGGGCAATCGCAGGTGCCCAGCGGACATCGCAGCCGATGGGCACACGCATCGGGTGCCCAGAGACACGGCGGGTGCGCGCGCACTCCCTGGAGGGCCGTGAAGGGGAGGACGTCATATGACATCCCCCCGCCCTGAGAGCTGCGCCGCCTGGCCGTCAATAGACAGCCGGCGGTCAGCTACTGGTTAAAAATGATTTAAAATTGTAGAGACTAAAGTTTATCTTGGCTATGGCAGACTGCGTTCATTTTTTTTAGATGTAGCTACTGCGTTTCCTGCAGCGTCTAGAAAATGTAACTCTCCTGGGCTGCAGTTTGTTGGGGGTAGATTGTAGTTTTCTTCACTTGGTTTAGGATTGCTGCAGTTCCCTACTGCCGCCACTGGGTGTCACTGGCATTTAGGCCAATAGCTATGGGGGGGGGGGGGGGGGGGGGGGCGGTGGCAATCAGGGCCTGGGACAAGGGGGGGGGCAGGAGGGGCGGCTGCCCTGGGCACTGTGGTATCATGTGAGGTGCGAGGGCACCATATGGAGATTGGAGAGGAGGGGATTTGTGTTGAAAGGGGGGAATTGGGAGGGCGGCAGGTGTTACGAATTGTTCAAGGAGGGTAAATTTGGGGGGGTGGGGCAAGGACTGGTGATTTAGAGGGATCTGTGTTGGGAGGGGGGATGAGGGGGAGGATAATTTGTGCTAGGAGGGGGGAATTTGTGGTGGAAGGGGGGGATTTGGTGTGGAGGGAGAGGATGTGCACTGGAGGAGAAAGTTTAGTTGTAGAGGATTAATGCTAGGAGGGGTCATTTTTTTTTTGGGGGGGGGGGCATTTGTGCTGGGGGGATTTGCGGGATGGGGGCAAAGATTTGTTCTTGGAGGGGTGATTTCAGCAGGTCGGCGGATTTGCTTGCGAAAGCTCGCAAAAGCCTGTTCATTGTCTCTGGAAGTGATGTATGAAGTCTGGCAGTGGGGTGATTTGCAACACCATGGCTACATATATAAACTCAAAAGTCCCGGTTTGACTTGAACGCCCCTCATATAAAATTTTTGGTTTTCGGGTTTAATACCGCTTCATATTGCACTAAAGATAACGACAGGGGCTTGATTGATAACTATCGACAAAACGCTTTCTTCCCTTCCAGTTTTTATAAATGGCCCCCGCGATCGCCAACCCTCCGGTATTGTATGCCTCTGTTGCACGACACGCAGAATTTACAGCTAATTCTGCTTCCTGCTGCAAATTGCGCGGCGCTTCGTGCTGTCCGCGGGAGGTAAGGAAATTCATCTGAATCATCTTTGAATGAAAAGAAGTTAATTTACACGGCGGGTTCTGACATCCGGGATAAATGGACCCGGAGATATTCTTCCGCTGACAATTACATGCACCTCATGTAGAACATCTGTATTGATCTATTACCGTCACACAGACACCTCATTTTAGTGCTGGATGGCTGATTATCTTCAAACCATCTCGCAGTTGTCATTCCATGCAAAGCGGCTGTCACTCGGCGTCTCTCTACCTGTGTTCGCTCACCTGAGCGGGAGACGTCTCATACAAGAGGTCACGTGGGTTTAGGGACTGGGTTAATTAGGAAAATTGATTCCACCACTGCTTTCCCGGTGAAAGTCTGCAGGGAATTCATTAATGGTAATTCCTCCACACGGGGCCCCCCCTCCCCGCTCACAGCGCTATCCTGAAGTCTCCGAGTCTGGCAGACGGGAATGTAGAGTAGAAAGTTAATTTGTTTATGCAAGCAGAGCACAGAGGGATTCATGCACTCATGTTCTTTTTAAATCTAGGAAGCTCACGGAGTCTAATTCAGACCCTGCAAATATATATACGTATTCCTTTCTACAGATGAGCGATCCAATTAGCGCAGATCGTGCCAATTTGCGCATAGCGGATATCTGAGGATATCTCCTCTGGGTTGACTGGGTTTAGCCATAAAGTCAGGAAAAGTCAGGTCCTAGTAATAAAATCAGAGGGGAACACAAAACAGGCTTTTCTGGATAATAAAGGTAAAAGTTGACCTTTTTTGCGGAAGATCAAGGTTAGCATCTGTTCTTATCAGTTTTCGGGGAAAAGAACGCCAGTTAGGCCCCTTTCACACTGGGGCGCTTTTCAGGCGGTACAGCGCTAAAAATAGCGCCTGTTCACCGCCTGAAAAAATCCGGCCCCTTTAACTCCAGTGTGAAAGCCGGCGGGCTTTCACACTGGAGCGGTGCGCTAGCAGGACGGCGAAAAAAAGTCCTGCTAGCCGCATCTTTGGAGCGGTATAGGAGCTGTGTGTTCACCGCTCCTATACCGCTCCTTCCCATTGATTTGAATGGGAAACCGCGGTAAAACCGCGGCAATACCGCCGCAAAGCGCCGCTATGGCAGCGCTCTGCGGGGGTGTTTAACCCTTTTTCGGCCGCTCGCGGGGGGTAAAAACGCACCGCGAGCGGCCGAATACTGCGGTTAAAACGACGGTAAAGCAGTGCTAAATATAGCGCTGCTTTACCGTCACCGCGGCTCCCGCCCTAGTGTGAAAGGGGCCTTAGTAATTCATGATAGAATTAAAAAAGAGAGTTCAAGGTGAGTCTTTGTGTTCTAAATTCAAGGTGATATTCCAGATGGCATCCAACATCTAGTTTCTCATAACGGATATCTGAGGATATCTCCGATGGGTTGACTGGCTTTAATGTGAAAGCCCTGGAATCTGTATATACTGCCCCAATACAGATGTCCACCACTGCGCCAAGGAGAAAACCACACTCCAGTGCCTGACTACTAATAGCTGCTACTTCGAGATAGTATATTATAGAAGAGGTGTCCAAAATTAAATATAATGTAATAAGATATAAATAAATTGGAACAGTAGCGCTAGATCAGCCTATAGACTGATCAATAAACTAACTTGTGATAAAACACAGTACATATATAAATAGGAAGGCCAGCATGGTGGCCTGCAATTATGGGAGGAGCCCGGAGGGTATAAATACCAGACCTCTCCACGAGGCTGGTGTCGGTTCTAGCGCGCCGTATTACACGTCACCAGGCCGACAAGCAACTCAGTACACGTTCCTGAGTTGTCCGACGCTCCTCGTTCCAGGTTACGGATTCGATTCCCGGTCGCACCCCCAGTTCGTTCCGCTTCAGCGTCGCAGGTAGGATTTATGCTTTTTTCGTCGCTACGTCGAAACCCCTGTTTTTTCCACTGAGTCATTTCAACTGCCATGCTATTGTTTGTTTGTTTTCCACCCCACAATTCACCCCACTTCCACTGGTTGTTACGCCCGCTACCCAGTGCAAGCATCCCCTCACTCACACGTCCACCACAACACCTCCCCCCCCCCCTCCTCCTCTGACCCCCCCCCCCCCACCCCCCAAAAAAAAAAAAAAAAAAACACACACACCCACCAGAGCATCTGTCGCTGCCCTCCCCACGCACTTCTTGCAGTCACCGCAAGTTCGTGTAAATGGGCCCCCATACCTTGCAAAATAAATCACACACACACCCACCAGAACATGTCACTGCACTCCCCACGCACTTCTTGCAACCACCGCAAGTTCGTGTAAATGGGCCCCCACACCTTGCAAACCTCAGCAAGACAGTCCACTCCTTGCCTTCCACGGCAACCCAGCCAATGTGAGGCACAGCCGTCCCCCGCACATCTTGCTTCACCGCAGGTTTGTGTCACGGCTCCCACATCCACCTCCCACATACCTCTGCAATCGTTGCAGCTCGATCTCCATTGGCCTCGCAGCCACAACTTCCCCAGTAGCAAACTTCAGCTACTCACGCCTTTCTCTATCCCTTTTCACCTTTCCCTTAGGTCAGTAAGTCGTCCCTTGGTCTCCTATACAACAGGATCGGACCACCCCTTTCTCTTTCCAGGTAATTTCGAGGGCTTGCATCTCTTCACCAGGGGGTCAACTACGGCCCCGAATCAGCTCTTGCAACCCATCTCTCACAAATAAATTCATGTCACCCCACCATAGGCACCAGGTCTCCCAGGCTTGACCCAATCAGAGACTCTATCACTAGGGCAGCAAGCAGGTGCGTAGGTTGTCGTTGGTTCAGTTTTCCATTCTCTTCACACACCTTTTCACTACATATCCCTGTCACACATACTTATTCGGCTCAGCACCCAGGCGTTAGTAACTGTCACATACTTCTATGCATGTCACTCTGTTTTCGAAGCACAAGTCTTCACTACGCAGACAAGGTCACCTAGTCTCATGACTTGCTGGCAGTGCAAGTATTAGCTGACCGAACCTACGTCATATTGCTACAGATCGAAACATTCCTACTTAGCAAACCAATCAGTAGCCACTCCCCCCAGTGCCGCCCTGGGGGGGCTCTGGTTAACCAGTCCGTGCCGAGCACAGACGGACACCCGAGCATCGGTTACCTGGCCAGTCACCTCCTGGCTTACCTCGGCTGTCACGCATTCTTTGAGTTCCACAGGCCAATGAAACAAACTCACCCAGCGCTCACGCGCATCCCCGATTCTCACCATACCGTCGAACGGTATCCTGCTTCGTTCACACACTTCCCCTTCCCATCCACGCAGAACACCATAGTTTTGATACAGAAATTTCCAGGCGTTAGTGACTGTCACATACTTCTTTGCATATCACTCTATTTTTCGAAGCACAAGCCTTCACTACGCAGACAAGGTCACCTAATCTCATGACTTGCTGGCAGTGCAAGTATTAGCTGACCGAACCCACGTCAAATTACTACAGATCGAAACATTCCTACTTAGCAAACCAATCAGTAGCCACTCCCCCCCGTGCCGCCCTGGGGGGCTCTGGTTAACCAGTCCGTGCCGAGCACAGACGGACACCCGAGCATCAGCCACCCGGCCAGTCACCTCCTGGCTCACCTCGGGTGTCACGCATCCTCCGAGTTTACATATAGGCCCATGGAAACATCCCACTCAGCGCACTCGCGCAAACCGTTTGTCCCCAATACCCGTCACACAGGTATCCCGCCCTGCCCCCCCCTCCCCCCTTCATATTTCCGCAATCCACAAACACAGATACATCCTCTCCTGCCCTTCAAAAAATAAAAAAAAAAAAAAAAAAAAAAGTAAACGAGAGAAACATGCATCCCCCCCCCCCCTCTTTTATTTTAGCAGACGCCATGTCTCTGGCCGGCAGCGACAATCTCAACCCCGCCCCATCACCTCCCGAAGCGGGCCCGGCAGACAACTTCGCACAAGCCTTCAGAGCTTGGACCATCCCCAGACTCTCAGCCGAGCTGAGGCGCAGGAACATCCCCCACCCCATCACGGCCAGGAAAGCTGAACTGTTCAGGCTACTGTTCCCAAGCCCATCCCCACCAAACCCACCAGACACGCAGGCATCACTGCAATCAATTGCCTCGGCAGTGTCCCAGCTACACACGCTGGTCTCCTCCCTATCAACTACCATCTCTGACGTCCAGGCCAGAGTGGGGACCTTGGAGCTCCAGCAAGTTACCCCCACTCCACCAGCTGTCGCCCCCGCCACCCCCACATCATGCATTACAAGAATCCGGACCCGATCCGACCATGTCCGCTATCCCTCACTGGTCTCAACTAACCCCAGTCTGAGTCACCACCTTCACGGCGCCACCAGTCTCATAAACCTCTCATTGTCACACAACACGCTGAAAGCCTACCAAGCTGCTTGGAGGACGTACCTACGGTTTCTGGACACATGCCACGGGGGGTCACCAGGGGACCTCCACCATATTCTAGCCTTCATTTCCCACTGCTACACTCGGCTGGCGTTATCACACAATACCATCAAGCTTTATCTAGCCGGTATCCAGCACTTCATTTCCTTACAAGACCCTTCCAAACCATCTTTGTTCGCTTCCCACGCAGTCAAGGCAATCCTGCGCGGCATCCTCAAAAAACAGCCGCAGGTCAATGCCAAACGCCTCCCAGTAACCGGTGCCATTTTCCGGGAGTTATCGATCATGCTCTCGCATTCACCTTTTGGCCTTTTTCCCAGCCTGGTCATCCAGGCTGCCATGTACCTGGCCTTCTACGGCTTCTTACGGCCCAGCGAGTTTTCAGTTACTGGCCCTAGCTGCAAGACGCTACGCAGGCGGCACCTCGTACGCCATCAGACCTTTTTCATCCTGCACCTCGAGGCATCCAAAACGCAGCAGACTGGCCCAGGCATCGACATCAAACTGTTCGAAACTCTCAATGCCTGGTGCCCCGTGGCAGTTCTAGATCAGCTATTAGCACACCTACCTGATCCCTCACCTGACAGCCCGTTGCTACCATTTCCGGTCAGACCCCTTAGTAGCAATCAATTCGTCACGCACGTCAGGATTCTCCTCCGCAACTTAGGTCTTGACCCAGCGAAATTCTCAGGTCACTCCTTTCGCATCGGAGCAGCCTCCGCGGCCTCCCGCAATGGAGTCCCCGATCACGTGATCAGGAGGATGGGACGATGGAAGTCCACCTGTTTTGCCCGTTACATTCCCGATCCCCAGACCGAAATGTCCCGGGCCTTCAGTAACCTTGCCTTGTAGCATTTGCCTTTACCAAACAAATAAACCATTACCTCCCTAAAAACAAGTCTTTTGCGCCCTTTTCTTAACTACTCTCCTAGCAGAAAGGGCCTCACGGCCCAGCTCACCAGGGCTTACCTTACGGTAGACCAGGGCACACTTCAGGTCTAGTTTGTTGTCTGTCTTGTGGCGTGTTTATGTTTTGCTCCTTCACATCGTTATGGACCGAGGGCTCCGACCATAAATAGGAAGGCCAGCATGGTGGCCTGCAATTATGGGAGGAGCCCGGAGGGTATAAATACCAGACCTCTCCACGAGGCTGGTGTCGGTTCTAGCGCGCCGTACCCGCCCACCCATTCCCTTTCTCAGAATACTCTGATATGGTTCTCTACAGAAACAGCCATTACTTCTCAGGTAAGCGCCCTTTTCTTAACTACTCTCCTAGCAGAAAGGGCCTCACGGCCCAGCTCACCAGGGCTTACCTTACGGTAGACCAGGGCACACTTCAGGTCTAGTTTGTTGTCTGTCTTGTGGCGTGTTTATGTTTTGCTCCTTCACATCGTTATGGACCGAGGGCTCCGACCATAAATATATAATCATGCAAAACAATGTCACCATGTGATGTGCAAATAATTAATAGTGATATCAAACTATATATATACTTGTTTACATATATCAGCAAAAAATGGATAATATATGTGTGAACATAAAGTGAATAACTCAATGGAATGACACATACACTAAAGTGATCAAAACAATGTGCAAAAGTTAGGTCCGTAAGCAAAAATTAAGTAAAGAGGAGAAAAGCAACAGAGCTTAGGTTACTCTTCAAAGTCCCTTTTCTTGGTAGTGCTGAACCAAAATGAACAGAATGTTGAAAAACAATATTCTTCCACCACACCGCTGTGTATTCGTGTAACCACTCCCAAAGGAATCTCACTCACCAGATCCAAAGCTCGCACTCTCGTGTCGAGCAAATGCGCAAATTAATTCAAACAGAAATCCAGTGATTTTCTCCACACTAGTGCGTTCAACAATAATACGGTGATCCTCATGTAAACAAAAGAAGTGCTCCAATAGTGTGATAAAGTAACATCACTTTTATTAAAACTCACAACACAAAAGCTTCAATCAATTCACTTACATGAAATTAAAATAAAAACAGCAAACTGTGCAAAACGGTAATCTCCACAGCAACTTTCACTGCAATTATCCACAAACACTACAAAAGTCTGTAGTCACGGCGGACTCGAGGTGCACAATATGATATCTCACCCCCTCCTCGTGTCTCAGACTTAAAAAAACGTGCGATAATCTTCTCCTGTTAGAATTGGCGCTATTGCTGATTAGAATTAATTGCCACTCAGCAGTGCCCCCGACATGTTTCGTCAGTAATATTACTTAATCATGGGGATACTGGCTACTGGCTTTAGCCATAAAGTCAGGAAAAGTCAGGTACCAGTAATAAAATGAAACAAAATCAGAGGGGAACACAAAATAGGCTTAGACAAAAACAGCGCTATCTAAAGAAGTATAAAGCACAGCTGACACTGTCCCTGCCTATCCTGCTCTCTATGAACGCCGCACAACACTACACAAGGCCGCCGCACTGGCGGCCTTATATAGTGTGGGGCGTGTACTAAACCCCCCTGAGCTATAATTGGCCACAGGCATCCTGTCTGTGGCCAATTATGGCTCTCCTCGCTGCCGGCGCTGTGATTGGCCAAGCATGCTGGGTCACAGTGCATGCTTGGCCAATCATCAGCCAGCAACGCACTGCGACTGGCGCAGTGCACTGTGGGCCGTTCGTATCACACGAATTTGATGCGAACGGCCCAAAAAGTTCTGGTTTCGACGAACGGCCGATGTTCAATTCGAACATGGGTTTGAATCAAAACGACGGCAGCGAGGATAATAAAGGTAAAAGTTGACCTTTTTTGCGGAAGAACAAGGTTAGCATCTGTTCTTATCAGTTTTCGGGGGAAAGAACGCCAGTTCCCTGTGCCAGTTTTGGACGCAAGTTAGTAATTCCTGATAGAATTAAAATAGAGAGTTCAAGGTGAGTCTTTGTGTTCTAAATTCAAGGTGATATTCCAGATGTCATCCAACATCTAGTTTCTCATAACGGATATCTGAGGATATCTCCGATGGGTTGACTGGCTTTAGCCATAAAGTCAGGAAAAGTCACGTACCAGTAATAAAATGAAACAAAATCAGAGGGGAACACAAAATAGGCTTTTCTGGATAATAAAGGTAAAAGTTGACCTTTTTTTGCAGAAGATCAAGTTTAGCATTAGGGATGAGCCCGGTATTCGATTCAAACCCATGTTCGAATCGAACATCGGCCGTTCGTCCGTTCGTCGAAAACAGAACTTTGTGGGCCGTTCGCATCAAATTCGTGTGATACAAATGGCTCACAGTGCACTGCGCCAGTCGCAGTGCGTTGCTGGCTGATGATTGGCCAAGCATGCACTGTGACCCAGCATGCTTGGGCAATTACAGCGCCGGCAGCGAGGAGAGCCATAATTGGCCACAGGCAGGATGCCTGTGGCCAATTATAGCTCAGGGAGGTTTAGTACACGCCCCACACTATACAAGGCCACCAGTGTGGCGGCCTTGTGTAGTGTTGTGCGGCGTTCATAGAGAGAAGGATAGGCAGGGACAGTGTCAGCTGTGCTTTATACTTCTTTAGATAGCGCTGTTACAGTGAGTGTAGTGTTCAGGGAGAGAGCAGGATAGGCAGGGACAGTGTTAGCTTTGCTTTTCTTCCTAACCTAGCGCTGTTACAGTGGGTGTAGTGTGCCTCCTGCACAGCATACACCTGAATCTACCCCCTCATTGCTGGTGTTGTGTAGTTGATTTGTGCAACACAGGCATCTGCCTAATATTCAGTCAGTTTAGTGTGCCTCCTGCACAGCATACACCTGAATTTAAATAGCACTGATTGCTGTATAAATGACAATGGTCCCAAAAATGTCCGATGTGTCCGCCATAATGTCGCAGTCACAATAAAAATCGCTGATCACCGCCATTACTAGTAAAAAAAAAATATTAATAAAAATGCTATAAAACTATCCCCTATTTTGTAAACGCTATAACTTTTGCGCAAAGCAATCAATAATACCTAATTGCGATTTTTTTTTTACCAAAAATATGTAGAAGAATACGTATCGGCCTAAACTGAGTGAAAAAAATGTTTTTTTATATATTTTTGGGGGATATTTATTATAGCAAAAGTAAAAAATATTGCATTTTTTTTCAAAATTGTCGCTCTATTTTTGTTTATAGCGCAAAAAATAAAAACCGCAGGGGCGATCAAATACCACCAAAAGAAAGCTCTATTTGTGGGAAAAAAAGGACGTCAATTTTGTTTGGGAGCCACGTCGCATGACCGCGCAATTGTCAAATAAAGCGACGCAGTGCCGAATCGCAAAAAGGGGCCTGGTCCTTTGGCTGCAAATTGGTCTGGGGCTTAAGTGGTTAAATGGCTTTTTTTCCTTTACAAATGTCATTTTGTGCAGGGACAGTTCTAAAAACGGGAAACCCATGCCACTTCACAGGCATACTTTAGACACCCCCCAGGCACAATATTTAAAGGAATATTTCACTTTTTTTTTCACTTTATGCATCATTAAAATCACTGCTCCAGAAAAAACTTCAGTTTTTAAAACTTTTTTTTGCATTGATACATGTCCCCTGGGGCAGAACCTAGGTCCCCAAACCCTTTTTAGGACAATAACATGCATATTGGCCGTTATATAAATAGCACTTTAGATTTCGAACGTTCGCGTCCATTGTAATAGGGTTCGAACGTTCGTGCAAACGTTTTGGTCCGTTCGCAGGTTCTGGTGCAAACCGAACCCGGGGGTGTTTGGCTCATCCCTATTTAGAATCTGTTCTTATCAGTTTTCGGGGAAGGAACGCCAGTTCCCTATACCAGTTTTGGACTCAAGTTAGTAATTCCTGATAAACTTAAAAAAAGAGAGTTCAAGGTGAGTCTTTTGCCGCGTACACATGGTCGGAATTTCCAACAACAAATGTTCGATGTGAGCTTGTTGTCGGAAATTCTGACCGTGTGTAGGCTCCACCGGACATTTGTTGTCAGAATTTCCGACAACAAAAGTTTGAGAGCTGGTTCTCCAAATTTTCCGACAACAAAATCCGTTGTTGTAAATTCCGAGCATGTGTAGACAATTCCGACGCACAAAATTCCACGCATGCTCGGATTCAAGCCGAAGAGCCGCACTGGCTATTGAACTTAATTTTTCTCGGCTCATTGTACGCGTTGTACGTCACTGCGTTCTTGGCGTTCGGAATTTCCGACAATATTTGTGCGACCGTGTTTATGCAAGACAAGTTTGAGCCAACATCCGTCGGAAAAAAAAAAAACATGGATTTTGTTGTCGGAATGTGCGATCGTGTGTACGCGGCATAAGTGTTCTAAATTCATATTCCAGATGGCATCCAACATCTAGTGCTCCAGTTACCCAGTGCAGCCTTCACCAATAGCAGGAAAACACACTCACCAGATATAATTGCTGTCTTGGATATGGAACAGCAAATAAGGCATATTACAGGATCCAAGTGCAGCACCCTCTAGTGGTACTAGGATGTGTACAGAACTTTATAGAGTAGGTCAATTTCTAGGCAGCCAAGCCTGGGTGTGTTTTTCTTCTGGGTTAGGGTTTGAGTGACTAAGGCCAAACATGGGTCGAATTTCCAAAGAATTTTCTTTTTGAAAATCTAATCTAAGAATTTTTGTTTGTATTTCGCACCATTAGTGGGCTGCAGCAACAGCCAATTTTCATGCGGCCATCGAATTTGATGAATCGGACATGTTGGATTTTTTTTTAAAAACTAAAGATTTTCTAATCATTGATGGGAGAATCATGCAAGAAATGTGATCGAAAAAGAAATGCGCATGTGCAAGAAAAGAAAATTCCTGGAAAGAAAAGATTCCCAGCCACGAAAATTATTTTGGTTGGTCGAATTTGGAAATCAATGGCGGCGCCATCAGATCACAAAACGCACAATTTTTCGGATTTTCAAAAGAAAATTCATTCAAAATTCAGCCATGTATGGCCAGCCTTAGGGAGAGCTGGGTGACTCACAGGCAGCATTACTACGACCTCCCACTTCTTTTCCAGAAGAATCTTCTGGAAAGAAAGGAGGAGAGGAGAGGTGGAGCGGCCCGGAGTATTCTGAGGGCCCTGACCAATCCCCAACTTGGATTGGCAGGGGGCAGGCCCCCTCCAATACTCAGGGTCCGCCCAGCTGAGGAGAAGTTGGTATCGGGTGGAAGATGGAGATGGAGAGGATCTCTGGGACAGCCCATTCAAAGCATTAATATTGACTAAAGACAGGTTGATCCAAT
Source organism: Lithobates sylvaticus (assembly GCA_028564925.1). NCBI lineage: Eukaryota > Metazoa > Chordata > Amphibia > Anura > Ranidae > Lithobates > Lithobates sylvaticus. The sequence goes on from CM053029.1 coordinate 594,447,811, forward strand.
TTAAAAGAGTGCACAGAATTTATTTTACACCGCAAAGACTACATTGCATCTACCCTAGTTCCTCTTCTTGCTGTTGGAGGTGTTCTAGAGACCCTGCGGGATTTGTCCATATCTTTTGGGAGTGCCCTCAGATTAATAGCTATCTAGCATGGATGGCGGTCCAAGGGGGGTTGCCACTAAGGACATTTTGGCATGCCAGAAGCCTGTGCAAATACAAGCATTGCCCCTTCTGTATCATCCATGAAGAAACTGCTCTGCAAGTTTTCTAGCAGTGACCGTTTGCACAGGACCTGTTGAGGACCCTGGAACCAAAACTCAAATGCCCCGTACACACGGTCGGAAAATCCGACCACAAAATCCATCAGATTTTTTCCGACGGATTTTGTCCGACACTGGTGTTGCATACACACGGTCGGACAAAGTTGTCGACTGTGGTGACGTTTGTTGCCTACGACGGGACTACGTAGAGGCTAGTAGCCAATATCTTTGGTCTTGTAATGTGATCTGAGCATGCGTGGCACTTTGTCCGTCAGAATTCGCTACACACGATCGGAAAAAGTCTGATAGGACTTTGTTGTCGGAAAATTTGAGAGCAGGAGATAAAACTTTGTCCGTCGGAAAATCCGACGGAAAAAGTCCAATGGAGCCTACACACGGTCGGAATTTCCGACAACATTGTCCGATAGGACATTTTCCGTCGGAAAATCCGACCGTGTGTACGGGGCAAAAGACTTTGTTCCACAGACAGCCATGAACCACTTTGGGATGCAACAAATCTCGGAGGACATTGTTAATAAATTCGTGGAATAATCCTGGGGCGTTACAAAGGCCAAAAGGCATTACGAGGTACTCATAATGGCCTGTTCTGGTATTAAACGCAGTTTTCCACTCGTCGCCCTCCTTAATCCTCACGAGATTGTATGCCCCTCTCAAGTAAAGCTTTGTGAAAACCGTTGCTCCCTTGAGGCGGTCAAATAACTCTGTAATCAACGGAATCGGATAGACATTCTTAATTGTGAAGCGATTGAGACCCCTATAATCAATACAAACAATATATACTCAAAGAGCACAAAGTCTGAGTTTTAAGGTGCAGAAAGAACAAATCAAGAGCAAAATTTAGAAAAAAATAGAAAATTTTATTACATAGACATCATAAAACAATTTATTAAATTTAGGCCATAACGACCCAGTGGTCAAGGTACAAAAGTGTGATTGCCTCTACATGTTTCACCACAAGTGTGGCTTCTTCTTGAGCTTTTGTAGAACCTTGTTATTTAATATTTGCCACCTTTTAGAATGGTCTTGATTCCAAAGGATCCCCTAGACCCATCAAAAGGTTTTATGGGGAACGTCTGTGCCAAAAAAGGAAATGAGGCATTACCCTATAGCAGCACGTAGGAATTTTAGTGAATCGATCGATCAATATTTCAATCCTTTTCTGAATAAAAACCTCTTTTATTGCCAGCAAGTTTATAGGGTAATTATACCATCTGAGCACTTCCCTCTTTTGATTTATCACGGTTTCTTGGCTCAGTGTCCGCATGACACCTCTTAAACCAGTGATGATTGAAAAAAAATATATTTTTATTTCAATCTGTCACAAGGGCTAAACCCTTTTAACCAGGTTAAGAGCCTCACTATCAACAGTGTGGATGGCCCCTATAATCAATACAAGGTGTCAGTTCACCACTCTTCTTCTTCACAAAGAAACCAGCAGGAGACGAGGATTTGCGGATGAATTCTCAAGAAAGTGTGTCTGCAACATACTCCTCCATGGCCTTATCCTCCAAGACCAACAAAGGGTAAACCCAGCCACGAGGGGGTATGGCACCAGGTTGAAGGTCAATTGCGCAATCATACGGGCGGTGTGGAGGCAAACTACCGGCTTGACCTTTGTCAAAGACATCACTAAAACCGCGGTACTCCCCCGGCAGGGAGGAGAGTGAAGAGGTGCACAGGACCTTGGCTACCTTCTGGAAGCATGTCTCACTGCATTGTGGTGACCAGGAGAGAACCTCAGCATGGAGACAATCAAAAGAGGGGCTGTGCCTCTGTAACCAAGGATGACCAATAACCAGTGGAAACTTAGGTGAGGAAATAACTTGGAATTGGATTATCTCATGGTGAAGAGCCCCTATGGCCATGGACAACGAAACCGCCTCATGAGTCACATGGGCAGGCTATAGAGGTCTCCCATCAAGAGCCTGAACGGCCAGTGGAGTGTCACGCAGCTGCAACGGAATCGAGTGCTTTGACACAAAGGCAGCATTAATGAACAGGCCTGCAGCCCCAGAGTCGATTAGAGCCTGTATCTCGAGGAATGACTCAGCCCAAGGAATGGTGACCGAAACCAGGGGCTTATCCTTCTGGATAACTGGGGATGAAAAAACGCCACCTAAGGTCTGTCCATGACAGGACCTCAAGGTTCGGGCGTTCCCTGGACGGGTAGGACAAGACTTCAAAAAGTGACCTGCCTGGCCACAATAAATGCACAATTTCTCCCTCCTCCTAAAGGTTCTCACATACGCAGAGAGACACGTAAGACCCAGGTGCATGGGTTCACCTTCACTGTACGACTCAGTACCAGGAGGCATGCGAGGTGAGAAAGGCACAGATGGGACTGGAAGCTCGGAGACAAACATACAGGAGGCTTCCGCAAGCGCTCCTTAACCGCTTCCCGACCGCCTCCTGTAGATATACGTCATCAGAATGGCACGGGCAGGCAAAAGGACGTACCTGTACGTCCCCTTTAATTTGCCTGCCCGGGGGGGAGCTCCGTGACCACGGCCGCGGGACCAGCGGACCCGATCGCCGCTGGTATCCCGCGATCGGGTTACGGAGCGGAAGAACGGGGAGAGGTCTATGTAAACAAACCTCTCCCCGCGCTTCCTACACTGACTGTCAGTGATCGGCGGTTCCCTGTCATCGGGAACGCCGATCAATGACGTCAGACGTACAGCCACGCCCCCCTACAGTAACCACAACACAACACGTCACACTGACTCCTCCCCGCCCCCTTGTGGTTAACCCCCTAACTACAACTGTCATTTACATAGGAATCAGTGCTATTTAAATAGCACTGATTTCTGTATAAATGACAAATGTCCCAAAAATGTGTCAAAAATGTCCGATGTGTCCGCCAAAATGTCGCAGTCACAATAAAAATCGCTGATCGCCGCCATTACTAATAAAAAAAAAAATATTAATAAAAATGCTATAAAACTATCCCCTATTTTGTAAACGCTATAACTTTTGCGCAAACTAATCAATAATCGCTAATTGCGATTTTTTTTACCAAAAATATGTAGAAGAATACGTATCGGCCTAAACTGAGGAAAAAAAAATGTTTTTTTATATATTTTTTGGGGATATTTATTATAGCAAAAAGTAAAAAATATTGCATTTTTTTCAAAATTGTCGCTCTATTTTTGTTTATAGCGCAAAAAATAAAAACCGCAGGGGCGATCAAATACCACCAAAAGAAAGCTCTATTTGTGGGAAAAAAAGGACGCCAATTTTGTTTTGGAGCCACGTCGCATGACCGCGCAATTGTTAGTTAAAGCGACGCAGTGCCGAATTGCAAAAAGGGGCCTGGTCCTTTGGCTGCCAATTGGTCCGGGGCTGAAGTGGTTAAAAGAGAGTCTTTGAGTCTGGAGTCAATGAGAATGGCAAATGTGGTCAACTTCTCCAGCTCAGTGGGTATATCTCGGCTGCTATCTCATCCTTTTTTTTTTTTCAAAACTCTTTATTACAAAATCTTTTTCCTTACATAATAATTTACATTGTACATTTTATATACTTTTACAATTCTTTATATAATACTAATTACATTTACATTTTCTCCTATCATTCATTCCGCTCTCTCTCACCATCTATGGTCACCTTATACTACGTTTTCAGGTGTTCCTATGTCCACTGTTAACCATGATCTATTCCACTTTGCCCATATGTTTTCATATCCCCGCCCATTTCCCCTTTGTTCATACATTATTTTTTCATAAGGTAGGACCTGGTTTACTGCTCTCACCCATTGAGTTACTGTCGGAGGATGTGGCTGAATCCATTTTTCTATTATTTGTTTTCTTGCCAAAAATAGTACCTCCCTTAAGAAGATCTTATTATCTCTGTTGTCTCTCTCTTCCCTTAGTATCCCCAGCAAACACAGTTCCATCATAGCCATAAAAGGTTTATTCAGAACTTTCCCTATTCTTCTAGCTACCTGTTGCCAATATTTCCCTATTTTACCACAGTACCACATTACATGAAGGAAGTCTGCTCCCCCCTGCCCACATCTAGTACATCTTGGTTCAGCCATCCTCCCCATTTTATACACGACCAAGTACCACATAGCTACATTTCTGAGCTGCCCAGCTATACACTCCCACCCCCTTACCTTTCTCAGTAACGGAGACCACACCGTGCTGGAGTGTAAAATAGGCCGTAGCAGCCCCTTTATTAAATAACAAAATATATAAATAACTTTATAAATAACTTTTATAAACAAATAAACAATATCAAGAACACCTGACGTAGGCCTATAGCGGACATTACCCCCCCCCCCCCCACCCAAATTACCATAAACAACAACTCGTGCACTGCGGTCATTTCAACTGTAACTAGGCCTCAAGCTGACATACTAGCTCAGAGACAAAACTATTCCCGCAGTGCAGTCATCCACCATATTCCCTACATCACTTGTAAGGAATATACCAAACGGGCCCATATCTCCAATGGGTCCCGCATCAAGTTTTCTGTGGGGAGGGGGTTTCTTCTCTATGCCTACGTCAGCCAACATCCGCCAACGCTACGACATCCAATGATCCTGTAAAACATTATTATATACCTGTGAAGAGAAATCAAGTTAAAACAAAGGGCGGGAGGGCGGGAACTTTCCTAACAGCAGACTGACTCTGGGGAGGCGGTTCCCTCCCCTTCCTGCTGCCTGACTCCACCCCCCTTGCAATCCTTAAACAGCCATACCCACAAATGGCATGTTGACTTTATTCATGCCAGCCCTGCGCTGATCCCTTCGTTCATAGCTGCGGGCTGTTCTATCTATTTGGAGCCAAGTACGTCTGATGTATTATATTTATCTGTATTATCCTGTTGTTCATTGCAGGGGATACTTTCAAGTGAGAGGTGCAGACTTCGTCCCATTCATGATCGCTCATGTCTGGGATAGCCGCCTGCCATTTATCCCTTATTTTCAGTGGTTCGCCTTCTATTTTTCTTCTGTAGCAAATGTGTATAGATTTTGGATATTAATCCCTTTGGTCCCTGCGATCTCAAGATGCCTATAAGAGGATATTTAGATATTTTTAATTCCTCCCTTCTGAACTGTACCTGTAGCACCTGTCTCAACTGAAGGTGTCTATAAAACTGTTTACTCTGTAAATTATATTGTTTACATAAGTTAATATTACATTTTTATCATAAAGCTGGCCAATAGTTAATATCTTATTCTGCTTCCAGAATTTACTGTCTTCAAATGTTTCCAGGTGTTCAAATTTTGGGTTATTCCAAAGGGCAGTTTCTGTTGGGATACCAGCAAATCCCGTCAATTTCTTAGCCTCCCTCCATACTGTCCTTGCCACTTTCAGTTGGGGAATTTTTACTCCCACTCTCCTCAGGTCTTTTATTTCTAATCTCATCATTAAATCATCTATTTGCATTTTGCTCAGTATATTTGCTCAGCTATCTCATCCTTGATGGTATCTGAGAGACCATGAGAAAAAGCAGCCGTGAGGGCCTCATTGTTCCACGCAACCTCTGCTGCCAGAGTACGGAATTCAATGGCGTAGTCGGCAACAGTTCTCATACTCTGTTCAATGGACATGAGGCACTTGGCAGCAGAAGCGGAGCGCACAGGAACGTCAAATACCATTTTAAACGAAGCCACAAACTCAGGGTAACTCAAGACAACAGGTTTTTGTGTCTTCCAGAGAGGGTTTGCCCAGGCCAAGGCTCTCTCAGAAAGCAGAGATATCACGAAACCTACTTTGCTTCTGTCCGTGGAACACGCCTGGGGCAGCATCTCAAAGTATATCTCAACCTGGTTGAGAAACCCTCTGCATTGGACTGGATCTCCCCCAAACTGCTGGGGAAGTGGAGCGGGAACCATACATACCTCTTATAGAGGTAATACTCGAGGCTGGTGCCTGCACAGAGACTGGATCAGCAGCAGGGACGGCCTGCAACATAGGTTGCATCGGGGTGGCCACAGTGGGAGATTCCAAGTGAGCCGTGCGACTCAGGAGCGTTTGTAACGCCATGGCGAACTGATCCATGCGGTGATCTTGCTCATCCAGTCTGGAAAAAATATTACCAACAAGTGGATTGACTTTATCGTCTGAATTCATGGCCTTCGCCTACTGTCAGAAACCATGAAATCAGACCGAGACAGAAGTACAGTTAAATCACACTTGTTTAATAGGAAAAAGAACAAACGTAGTCAAAACATAGCCAAAGTTCAGAACCGGAATGGATAGTCAGCCAAGCCAAAAGTCAGGGATGAAAGTAGTGGACCAGCAAGCAGGATCAAGAGCCAGAAGGGATGTCAGCAAAGCCAGTCTTTAACCAGGAACGCAGGCGATGTTTCTTGTGATGTTGACCAAGGCAAAGGCAGAGCTCCTCTGGACTGGACGGCTTAAGTAGGCAGGACTGACGAGCAGGATATCATCAACAGGTGAGTAACTGTGGAGAGATGGGAGCTGGCAATTAGCCGACAGCTGAGCGGCCAGCTCAGAGAAGGAAGGGCTGAGTCCAGCCCTGACATATATGACAGTGAATCTGAAAAACTATAACAATAATGCAAGTGATATCATTTATGAAAAAAAAGTATACCCATTCACACCCACATCATATCAACTGCGGGCCCCATTTCCCCTACTGGCCCATGGGGGGGCATATAAAAGGGAAGTCCACAGACACATACAAGGCACCAAATCAAAAGGACATACAAAACGAAAAAAAGCCAATTCAGGCTTTACATGCAGCTCTCTATTTCCAGCAAGCCCAGATCCAAACCCTGGACCTTTGGGGCAGTGTTGCCAACCCCCCGAAGTGAAATTTACTGGCAGAACGCCAAAATTTACAAACGGCACCAATTTTTGTTTACTGCCAAAACATCATGAAATTTGCTGACGGATCCACATTCTTTACTGCCACTGCAAAAAAGTACCTAAAATGACCGTTTTTTCCACTGGGCATGCTGGGCAGTTGCCCGGGGGCCCCACTTGTCTGGAGGGCCCCATCCAGGGCTGATCATCAGCGCTGCAATCTGCTGCTTAAATTGACTGACTGCACTGGTTGCTCACTTCGCCGGCCGGCATCTAGCTAGCAACCAGTGACGTCAATCAGAGGCCGCAGCTGCCCCAGCATTCATAGCGCACCGCGGCTGCCCCAGTGGCTAGTGAACAGGCTCCGCCTACCTCTGCCATGTTCTTCAGACAGCATGGAGAGGGAGCGGAGCGGTAAGACCGCTCCCTGGTTAGCTGGCGCTGCCTTGCTGCTGTGAGTGACACACTGTACTGCACCAGGCCGGCAGCCTCAAGTAAGTTTAACAATGTCTACTTAAGTAAGTTCAAGTTGTGCATCAAACACAGCCACTGTCTGTGCCCCTCAAAAGCTGCCACTGTGCCCATTAAACACAGCCACTGTGCTCATCAAACAGCCACTGTGCCTATTAAACGCAGCCACTGTGCTCATCAAACAGCCACTGTGCCCATTAAACGCAGCCACTGTGCCCATTAAACGCTGCCACTGTGCCCATCAAACGCTGCCACTGTGCCCATCAAACTTGTGTTATATTGTCCAAACGTTGTGTTAATGTTTAAACACTGATTTTGTTGGAAGTACCAATAAATATTTATTTATTTATACTTATTGATAATTTGCATTTTTATTCTCGTGTGTGATCATGTAGACAGGGCCCCAGTGCACTGTATTGCCCGGGGGGCCTATAATACTCTTAAGATGGCCCTGGCGCTGCCACTGACCTCCTCTCAGGTGCACCGTGCAGGGCTCAGTCAGACGGCTCCGGTTTTATTCTATAGTCTCCTCTCCACAGTCCACACAGTCTGTCTCTTGGACAGAGGCTGCGGACATACTACAGGAGTTGGACAGAGGCTGTGGACATGATAGTGTCCTCCTCACCCCCTCACAGTAGCTTCCTTCTCAGTGCACAGTGCTGCCTGCCCTAACCTGTGGAGAGGTGAAAGGGGCACAGGAGGAGGACACAGCACACTGATGTTGTGGAGAAGTAATTGTCATGAACTAGGTACTCACCGAGGCCAAGATGCCGAGAGCGATTGCCCTTGCGACTCGGCGCCCACTGCCCTGAAGGTGACACAGGGACGGTTGGCACAAGGAGGCACAAGCCACCGGTGGGATGGTGACCAGGCGTGGGCTCAGGTGTTGCAGTGAAGGGTAGACTGGAGCTGGATAGTGGGTCCATGAATCACTAGTTAGAAGCACAGCAAGCAGGCTGGGGATCAAACACAGACAGGTTAGCTGGATGTAGGCTGAGGGTCAAACACTGGTAGGTCAGGTACAAGGTAACAGAACGTGAATCTAAAGGCAGGAGAGTCCAAGGCAGGCTGGGGGTCAAGTACAGGCAGCGGAGAGGAGTCCAGGATACAGGCCGAGGGTCCAGTGCAGGAGAAGGTAACAGATCCAATAGGCGAGCCGAAGGTCAAGGTCAGGAGAAGGCAGAGTAGTCAGGACGATCCGGGTTTGGCAACAGGTAAGACAATCTTCAAGGGTCAAGTACAGGATACAAACAGGTAGCAGCTGTCAGACGAACCAGCCTCTGTCTGGGCACAGAGGCCCTCCTTTTATAGGGCCGCTGAGGTCACATGGGGTGATGCCGCGCTACTGCGCATGCGCACTCGCCGCTTGGCGGGAACGCGAGTGCGTGTGCGCTGCCGCATCATCTCCCTGTCACTGGCTATGAGCCGGGGAGCCGGACCCGTGCGCCTGCGCACTAGAGTGCGCAGCGGACGGAAACCCTGACAGTAATATGATGTATGGTGGACAGAGCACATCAGTCTCTGTCCCCTGCATGGCAGGGCTTCTGCCTCCCGGGGGGCTCCCAGTAACATCCTCCTCTATCTATCTCTGTCCTCTTTTTACTATGGATATCCCCCAGCTTCACTCTCCTCCTCCTCCTCAGTGTCCTCCTGCTCTTCCGCGGCTTCACCTATAACGAGTGCACACTGCACAATTGCCGGCCACCATGGTCTAGCTTCTTGCTTCTTGATCTTTTAAAAAATGGCGGCGCAATTACGTTACTGCACATGCGCCGCCCAGCCGAGTGCATACGAGCTTTGCCGTCTTCCGAACAGTGCATGCGCAGTTGCGTGGTTGGCTCGTGGCCATCTTTTTTACGGGCACCGGTGCCCGTAACGGACTTTAACGGGCCGCCCGAAAAAGTGGCTGTGGAGAGGTAAAAGGGGCACAGGAGGAGGACACAGCACACTGATGTTGTGGAGAAGTAATATGATAGTGGACAGAGCACATAAGTCTCTGTCCCCGGCATGGCATGGCATATATATACTTTTGACAATATATATACACTGGAAAAAAATATGTTTCCTTTTTTTTTTTTTTACATTTCTTCAGCTGCTTCCTGGTTACTTACCTAGGAAAATTATATCATACGTCTCAGGAGTCTTCAGGAGGGGAGGAGAGGAGGAGGTCTTTTTTTTTTTCTTTCTTAGCTAAGCAGACCCCCTGTCTGCATGCTTGAGCTAAGAGCAGATGGATTCCAGGAAGTAAATGCTACATGAATCATCTGCCCTTACTTAAGATGGCCACAGCTAGAAATGCCAGGGGGGTGTATTTCAAAGAGATTTCTCAACAAAATAAAGAATGGAGAAATGTATGGATTGGTTAGGGGTTTGCTTTGAATATTAAAAATGAATTAAATAGTGTTTTTGGTTTGTGGCGCTCAGATGCAGTGAAGATCCGCTTTAATGTTAAAATGTTTAGCCACTACTTTAACACAATGAAATCATTGTAATAGTATCAGGCAGGCAGACTTTGGGAGCTCGCTTCTTTTTATTACACAACAGAAGTGTGTGAAATGATCGTGAAGACCCCAATTTGTTGTGCCAAGACAGCGCTTGCAGCGTTCTTTTTTTAAGGCTGATGTTGTAATCTTAGTTAATGGAGAGAAGCTAAAACACAAACAGTGATTTCTAATTAAACAGCGTCTGTCTGTGATCACACATGCTCCGTTTGCACAGTAGAATGTGGAATTTACTGTTTAGTTACATAATAATGTAGTTAGCTTTCTGAACATCAGCTATACACTGATCAGCCATAACATTATGAACACCTACCTAATACTGAATAGGTCCGCCTTTTGCCACCAAAGCAGCCCTGACCAATCGAGGCATGGACTCCACTAGACCTCTGAAGGTATGCTGTGATATATGGCACCAAGCCATCAGTAGCAGATCCCTGAAGTCCTGTAAGTTGTGAGGTGGGGCCTCCATGGACTGGACTTGTTTTTTCCAGCACATCGTCAGATGCTCCATTGGATTGAGATCTGAAGAGCTTGGAGGCCAAGTCAACGCTTCGAACTTGTGTTCCTCAAACCATTCTTGGATTCATCAGACCTGGCCACCTTCTTGCTCTGTGGTCCAGTTCTGATGCTCCTGTGCCCATTGTAGGAACCTTTGGCTGTGGACACGGGGTCAGCATGGATACCCTGACTGGTGTGTGGCTACACAGACACACACAACAAACTGCAATGCTCTGTGTGTTCTGACACCTTTCTATCTGAGCCAGCATTCACTTTTTCAGCAATTTGAGTTCCAGTAGCTCTTCTATTGGATCAGACTTCACAGGCCAGCCTTCTCTCCCCACCTCCATTAATGATCCTTCCCTCCTCACCTCCATCAATGAGTCTTCCCCCCTCACCTCCATCAATGAGCCTTCACCCTACCTCCATCAGTGAGCCTTCTCTCCCCCATCTCTATCAATGAGCCTTCTCTCCCCACCTCCATCAGTGAGCCTTCCCCTCACCTCCATCAGTGAGCCTTCTCTCCCTCACCTCTATCAATGAGCCTTCTCTCCCCACCTCCATCAGTGAGCCTTCCCCCCACCTCCATCAGTGAGCCTTCTCTCCCCCACCTCCATCAATGAGCCTTCCCTCCCCACTTCCATCAATGAGCCTTCCCTCCCCACCTCCATCAGTGAGCCTTGGCTGCTCACTTCCATCAATGAGCCTTCCCTCCCCACCTCCATCAATGAACCTTCCCTCCCCATATCCATCAATGATCCTTCCCTCCTCACCTCCATCAGTGAGCCTTCCATCTTTCATCTCCATCAATCAGGCTTCTCTCCCCACTTCCATCAATGAGCCTCCCCCACCTCCATCAATGAGCCTTCCCCTCCCACCTCTTTTAATGAACCCCCAACCCTCCCACCTCCATCAATGAGCCTTCCCTCCCCACCTCCATCAATGAGCCTTCCCTCCCCACCTCCATCAGTGAGCCTTCCCTCCCCACCTCCATCAATGAGCCTTCCCTCCCCACCTCCATCAATGAGCCTTCCCTCCCCACCTCCATCAGTGAGCCTTCCCTTGCCACCTCCATTAATGAGCCTCCTCTCCCAACCTCCATCCATTAGCCTTCCCTCCCCACCTCCATCAATGAACCTTCCCTCCTCACCTCCATCGATGAGCCTTCCCTCCCCACCTCCACCAATAAGCCTCCCCCCCCCACCTCCATCCACGAGCCTTCCCTCCCCACCTCCATTAATGAACCTTCCCTTCCCACCTCCATCAACGTGCCTTCCCTCCTCACTTCCATCAATGAACCTTCCCTCCTCACATACATCAATGAGCCTTCCCTCCCCACCTCCATCAATGAGCCTTCCCTCCCCCACCTCCATCAATGAGCCTTCCCTCCCCCACCTCTATCAATGAGCCTTCCCTCCCCACCTCCATCAGTGAGTCTTAGCTGCCCATGATCCTGTTGCCGGTTCTCCGGTTTTTCTTCCTTGGACCACTTTTGGTTGGTCCTGACCACTGCAGACCGAGAACATCCCACAAGAGCTGTGGTTCTGGAGTTGCTCTGACCCAGTCGTCTAGCCATTACAATTTGTCCCTTGTCAAAGTCAACCAAAGTCCATTTTTTTGCTTTCAACACATCAGCTTCAGGGAAAACACGTTCACTTTCTAGCTAATATATCCCACCCACTTTCAGATGCCATTATAATGAGATAATCAATGTTAGTGGTTCTAATGTTATAATCTGTGGAAGTGTCCCTGTGTCTACTGATAGTATGTGTGATCCCTATGAGGATAATGTGAAGATCTCCAGGCAGTGTCATGAAGAAGAAAGGGTTGAAGATCTATTTATATGCATGCGCTGCTTTCTAATCCAGTACAAACTCTTCTCATTTGGATATTGATTCTATGGCAGGTTGTGTCTGGGAGTAGTTTATGTTCCTGCAGGTTGTTTGAATGCAGTGGAGGACGGAATTATATCTCCAACAGGAACAGTAAATGAAACAATGGCAATACAGATAATGGGAATTCAGTGCCCCCCCCCCCCCCCAAGATCAACCCCTAATAGCAACAGCGGGAACTAGAAGTATTATTCCATGCATGGTGAAATCGCCATAGGAAAAGATTTGCTGCAAAGTACAGTACTTAAAAGAAAAGTCCCGTCTCAAAGGACATTGCATATGCTGAAAGAGGAAATAGCTTGGAGGAGGTTGCTTTCATTAATGTCCTTGTTATTACCCTTTCATTAAAAAACAAACCGTAGACTCCAACAATGGCTGCATTAGAAATGTTTGTCCAAATTCAAATGGAATTGAATGCTCACAGGGTAAAAGGTACTTCATGACCCTGGAGGACTTCTTAAAAAAAGTAATTTTGTTACTGGCGCCCTGATTGCCAAGCGATTATGTAAACTTTCCGAAATTGCCCTGCTGTTGGGATTCTTTACATCTGACAGAAATTGAGACTCCATTATGTTCTATGAGTCGTCTTAAAGAAGAATTCCCGGTATGGATATTTTTTACAAAGTTACATTGGACCAATTTTGTACAGTGCCTTGAAAAAGTATTCATACCCTTTGAAATTTTCCACATTTTGTCATGTTACAACCAAAGATGTAAATGTATTTTATTGGGATTTTATGTGATAGACCAACACAAAGTGGCACATACCGTATTTATCGGCGTATAACACGCACCGGCCTATAACACGCTGTTAGCGAAATTTGGCTGTCCGCAGAGCAAACAGCCATTTTTTCCTGTTTCTAATATAAATACCAATTTCTGTCTTAGGCCCCTTTCACACCTAAGCGTTTTTCATGCGGTGCAGCGCTAAAAATAGCGCCTGTTCACCGCATGAAAAAATCCTGCACCTTTAACTCCAGTGTGAAAGCCGGCGGGCTTTCACACTGGAGCGGTGCGCTAGCAGGATGACAAAAAAAGTCCTGCTAGCAGCATCTTTGGAGCGGGATAGGAGCGGTGTGTTCACCGCTCCTATACCGCTCCTTCCTATTGAATAGAATGGGACACCGCGGTGAAACCGCGGGAATACCGCCGCAAAGCGCCGCTACGGCGGCGCTCTGCGGGGGGTGTTTAACCCCTTTTCGGCCGCTCGCGGGGGTTAAAACCGCACCGCGAGCAGCCGAAAACCGCGGTGAAAACGACCGTAAAGCAGCGCTAAATAGCGCTGCTTTACCGTCAACGCGGCACACCGCCCCAGTGTGAAAGGGGCCTTAATGATATAATGCCTTACCTTAAGATCTTCCATTACCTCCCAAACCCCTTCATCCATGCATTCAGCCTTATCTCAGCATAGCATCCATACATCACCTTTCCAGCCTAGCTGATTGCAAGTATTCTTACAGCCTCATCTTTGCCTGGTCAATCAGCCATCCTTGGCCACACTAGCCAGCATGGCCTTTTATTATCACAAAAGCTTTCACAAACAGGAAGTGCCTGCCTCCAACAGCCAGGCACTCCCTCAATACAAAATGACATCACAGGAAGTGACATGGAGTAAAGGGGAGGGCACTCACGGGAGGAAGTACACATGATTAAATCAGACACAGATGACAATCTATAAAAACACACATCCTAGAATAAAATGTCCACATAAATTTTATACAATATAATTTCCACAACAGTCCTTCCTTTTTTGTCATATGCTCCTATGTGTCCCACGATGAATACAGTCCATATGAGTCCATAAAAAGGAAAACACGGCTTGACATGTAGATTCTGTTCTTAACACGCACCCCAAGTTTAGGAGGGAAGTTTAAGGAAAAAGACTTACATTTAAATGCCCATTAATGCAGCCTCACACTGTCACTGTCCCCCTGCAGCCTCACACTGTCCCCCTGCAGCCTCACACTGTCCCCCTGCAGCCTTGCACTGTCCCCCTGATGCCTTCCCCAAAATTGCAGAATGGTTTATTTTTATTTTTAAACTTACCACCGGCGCCGCCGCTGAGATCTTCGGCTCCTCCCCCGCCGCCACCGCAATCTTCGGCTCCTCCCGCCACCGCGATCTTCGGCTCCTCCCGCCACCGCGATCTTCGGCTCCTCCCTCCGCCGCCGAGATCTGCGGCTCCTCCCACCACCGCAATAACAAAAAGCAACCTCTATTTGTGGTAAAAAAAGGACGTCAACTTTGTTTGGGTACAACGTCGCACGACCGCGCAATTATCAGTTAAATCGACGCAGTGCCGAATCACAAAAAACGCTCTGGTCAGGAAGGGGGTAAATTCTTCCGGGACTGAAGTGGTTAATGACATTTTAAGTGTGTTCAAGCTGGGCAATGTAACTATGCAATAAAATCCATACCTGTGATTTAGCTTTAAAAGAGATGAATGAGTTTTTTTTTTTTTTAAGAATCATACTTACCTAGGTGGATGCTGCATCTGTCCCCCGGCGGCTCTAACACTGAGAACCGAGCGATCAAACACCACGGATCCCTCGGTTCTCACAGCTCCATGAGCAGAGAGCTGGTGACTGTCAGTCACTAGAGCGCTGGGCTGTGGAGGGGGCGGCTCGCTGAGAGGTTGAGCCGGGCGACGGACCAGGCATGTGGGCGGATCTCGACTCCACTGTCGCGATCTTGCTCAAGCCTGGACCGGTGTCCTGTCAAAAAATGTCCGCCTATCGAAAAGTGTCCGCCCCGTACTGCGCAGGACAAGGAGATTCGGAAAATCTCCGAAGATGAACGGTGCCTGCGCCGTGAGTCCAGGTGCAAGCCCCACCATCCAAGTGGACATAGGGCTGCACAAAGTTAGAGGGCCCCTCGCGGGCTCGCTTCGCTCGCCACGCTTCAGGCACAGCCTCGCTGTGCTCGGGTCTTTTTTATTCTAACTCTATGTCCACTTGGATGGTGGGGCTTGAACCTGGACTCACCGCACAGGCGCCGTTCATCTTCGGAATCTGACTGTCATCCGTCGTGCGTATGCACAGTACACAGCGGACAGTATCCGACAGGACACCGACTCTGTGACATGAGCCGACAGCAGGCTTCAGCCCGCTGTCTGCTGAAAACCGGTCACAGGAGTGCAGAACGAACTGCAGTCCTGTGATCCACCAAAGTACAACCAAATGAGCTTTTCCTGTACTTCTTCTTTAACTTCTTGCCGACCGCCCACTGTCAAATGACGGCGGAGCGGTGCGGCTCTTGTGGCGGGTCGCCGTCATATGACGGCGCTACCATTTTGGCCACTGGGGGGCGCGCGCGCGTGCCCGCCGCGTCGCTGGGGACCCGATGCGCGTGCCCGGCGGCCACGATGTCCGCCGGGCACCCGCGATTGCCCGGCAGCCACGATGTCCGCCGGGCACCCGCGATTGCCCAGTAACTGAGCAGCACATGGATCTGTGTATGTAAACACACAGATCCACGTCCTGTCACTGGAGAGGAGACCGATGGTGTGTCCCTTGTACATAGGGACACCGATAGGTCCCCTCCCCCAGTCAGTCCCCTCCCCCCACAGTTAGAATCACTAATATAGGGAACATATTAACCCCTGCAGCGCCCCCTAGTGTTAACCCCTTCCCTGCCAGTCACATTTATACAGTAATCAATGCATTTTTATAGCACGGATCGCTGTATAAATGTGAATGGTCCCAAAAATGTGTCAAAAGTGTCCGATATGTCTGCGGCAATGTCGCAGTCACGATAAAAATCGCAGATCGCCGCCATTACTAGTAAAAAAAAAATAATAATAAAAATGTCATAAATCTATCCCCTATTTTGTAGACGCTATAACTTTTGCGCAAACCAATCAATACACGCTTATTGCGATTTTTTTTTAACCAAAAATATGTAGAAGAATACGTATCGGCCTAAACTGAGGAAAAAAATTGTTAAAAAAAATAAAAAAATTGGATATTTATTATAATAAAAAGTAAAAAAATATTATGTTTTTTCAAACTTGTCCCTCTTCTTTTGTTTATAGCGCAAGAAATAAAAACCGCAGAGGTGATCAAATACCACCAAAATAAAGCTCTATCTGTGGGGAAAAAATTATAAAAATTTTATTTGGGTACAGCGTTGCATGACCGCGCAATTGTCATTCAAAATGCGACAGCGCTGAAAGCTGAAAAGTGGCCTGGTCAGGAAGGAGGTGTTCGTGCCTGGTAGGCAAGTGGTTAAATCTGAGATTTTAAAATAAAGCCCCGGTCTGCTCCTTGGTGGACTTCAGGCATTGATGATCATGAGTGCACTTGTTCTCGATATGAATGTTTTGAATGCTTTGCTGATCTGATGAATATGATTCTGTGAAGAGACCAGCAAAAAGATGTTTGCGTCATTTCTTTTTTAGAAGCAAAGCAATGGAGATTTTTGTAACATACGATGTACATCCTCTATAGATACAAACCTGAAAGATGAGTTCTAATTGATGTTTCCAGCAACATGAATACAATGGAGTAAAAAGGAAAGGTCAAGGGATTGTAAAGTGTTTTCTTGTTTTGTGTTTTTTTTCCTCTGTACATACCATAACCCCGGAGTCAACCTTGGGATTTGTCTTTGTTCACTTGAATATTCTTATCAGATTTGGCTGTGGTGTTACAAGCCCTCAAATATAAAGACAAAATACTTTGGTATGCTAATTTACCTTTCTGACTCGGATACCCACTGGACAGGATCATTAGGATATTATGAAACAATTGCAGATCCATAGTAGACATAGGGCAAAAAATTTGCAAAACCCACTCTTTACGCAATGTGAAGTGTGAATTCTTGGAAGTTGCCATGTCAGAGAAGGTTACTAGACATGTGCAATTCGTTTCGTTTTTTTTCGTTTTCCGTTAAAATTCGTTATATTCGTTCATTTGTTATCGTACGAATGAACGAATGATTCGCTAAATTTTTTTACGAATAACGAATTATCGAATCGATCGAATATGAAAAACAACGAAAATCCGAAATAACCAAATTAGAAATAACAAAACTACAAAAAGAAGAAAATCCGAAAAACGAAAACAGGAACAACGAAAATCAAAATGAACGAAAAAATTCGTACATTCGTAAGTTTTCTTTTTTGTTGAATTGGTAATTTTCCATGTCCCTTACAATGGCGCTGCTTAACGTGCTTCGAATGGATTGAACGAAAAAATTCGTACATTCGTAACTTTTTTTTTTTTCCGATTCATAATTTTCCGTGACTCTTTAGCCCCATACACACGGTCGGACTTTTTCATGGATTCTGTCCGATCGGACAATGTTGTTGAAAAATCAGACCGTGTGTATGCACCATCGGACAGTGTACGTCGGATTGTCCGACGGACAAAGTCTTATCTCCTGCTGGAAAGATTTGCCGACAACACGGTCCGATCACACCAAATCCGATCGTGTGTACGGTTGTCCGACCGGACAAAGTGCTACGCATGCTCACATCACATTACAAGACCAAAGCTATTGGCTACTAGCCTCTACGTAGTCCCGTCGTAGGCAACAAACGTCATCACGTTCAGAATGATCGGATTTTCCGACAACTTTGTCCAACCGTGTGTGTAGGCAAAACCAACATCAGACAAAGTATGACGGACATGATCCGACGGACCTGGTCCGCGGATTGTCCGACCCTGTGTATGGGGCTTTACAATGGCGCTGCTTAACGTGCTTCGAATGGATTGAACAAAAAAATTCGTACATTCGTAACTTTTTTTTTCCGATTCATAATTTTCCGTGACTCTTACAATGGCGCTGCTTAACGTGCTTCGAATGGATTGAACGAAAAAATTCGTACATTCGTAACTTTTTTTTTTGATTCGTAATTTTCCGTGTCTCTTACAATGTAATAATAGCATACACATTACATAACATTATGAATTATGCTCCGATTACGACTCTACGAAAACAATGTTACGAAAGTACGAATAAATCAATCTTACAAAAGTACGAATGTAACTAAATCTACGAAAATACGAATGCGCCCGAATTTAGAATAAACGAAAATTAAACTAGCGGAAAAACTAATCAACGAAAAAATAACTCTTACGAAAATACGAATCGTTACGAATACGAAAACCGACGACTTACGAAATTACGAATCGTTACGAATCAACGGAAACTAACAGAAACGAAAATAAACAAATTTTTCTGTTGTGCACATGTCTAAAGGTTACTATACAAAACGGACAGAAGAACAAGTTAATGCAATTATTATTATTATTATTATAATACAGGATTTATATAGCGACAACAGTTTACGCAGCGCATTACAATATAAAAAGGAGACAATACAGTTATAATACAATAAAACACAAGAGCTTACAATCTAATAGGGTGGGGCGGGTGGTACAAAAGGTTGTAACTGTGGGGAATGAGCTGATGGAAGTGGTAGAAGATTAGTTGGAGACGTGATAGGACTTCCTGAAGAGATGAGTTTTCATGGATCGCCTGAAGGTAGCAAGAGTAGGAGATAGCCGGACAGGTGGAGGTAGCGAGTCCCAGAGGATGGGAGAGGCTCTGGAGAAATCCTGGAGACGAGCATGGGAGGAGGAGACAAGAGAGCTTGAGAGTAGGAGGACTTGAGAAGAGCGGAGAGGACAATGTGGGTGATATTTGGAGACAAGATTGGGGATGTAGCTCGGGGCAGAGTTGTGAATGGCTTTGTATGTTGTGGTTAGTATTTTGAATTTAATTCGCTGGGTGATTGGGAGCCAGTGTAGGGATTGGAGGAGAGGGTTGGTAAAGCAATCAAGTTAGTTATGGAGGATCAGCAGCTACAAGAGCATCCCACTCTCCTCCTGACCATGACACCTTCTGCCTGGAGTTTGCATGTTCTCCCTGTGCTTGCGTGGGTTTCCTCCGGGTACTCCGGTTTCCTCCCACACTCCAAAGACATGCTGGTAGGTTAATTAGATCCTGTCAATAAAATTGGCCAAATATGTGTATGTTGTATGTGTATGTGTTTGTAAGCGTGTCAGGACCCCACAGGGCAAGGACCGCACTATACCACAGATGGACACCAGTGGCAAAAAGCGCCCTGAGGCGATACAGTTCGCATAGGTTGCGCTATACAAGTCATTCATTCATTCATTCCTCCCATGGAATGTAAGGTGGGGGGATGGGGGAATGGATTTGCATCTTTCCAACAATGGGACCAGGGCAGGTCTAACTACTGTAGGTCGTTAAGTTAAGTTGCTCCCATTTAAATTCTGACTTAACTCAAGGCAAATGGTCTTCCCAGCAAGGAGCACTGGTGTTGGGACCTATACATAGAAAAGGAGATGGATTATCTGGTCAGTTATGGAGGATCAGTAGTTACAATAGCAACTCACCCTCCCTCCATGGAATGTAAGGTGTGGGGGGGGGGGGGGGTGGATTTGCATCTTCCCACCAATGGGACCATGGCAGGCCTAACTACTGTAGGTCTTTGGGTTAAGTTGCTCCCCTTTAAACTCTGACCTAACTCAAGGCGAATGGTCTTCGCTGCATGGAGGGCTGGTGTAAAGGTCTTCTTGCATTCCAGTTGAGACCTTTAAAAAGAAAAGGAGATGGGTTATCAGGTCAGTTATGGAGGATCAGCAGTTATAAGAGCAACCCACTGTCAGAAACCATGAAATCAGGCCGAGACAGAAGTACAGTTAAATCACACTTGTTTAATAATAAAAGTAAAATGAACAAACGTAGTCAAAGTTCAGTAACCGGAATGGATAGTCAGCCAAGCCAGAAGTCAGGGATCAATGTAGTGAAACAGCAAGCAGGATCTGGAGCCAGAAGGGATGTCAGAAAAGCAAATCTTGAACAGGATCGCAGGAGGTTTCTGTGATGTTGACCAAGGCAAAGGCAGAGATCC
Source organism: Lithobates sylvaticus (assembly GCA_028564925.1). Taxonomy (NCBI): domain Eukaryota; kingdom Metazoa; phylum Chordata; class Amphibia; order Anura; family Ranidae; genus Lithobates; species Lithobates sylvaticus. The sequence continues at coordinate 594,468,113 of CM053029.1, forward strand.
TCAGGACTGGACGGCTTACGTAGGCAGGACTGACGAGCGGGATATCATCAACAGCTGAGTAGCTGTAAAGAGGAGCTGGCAATTAGCCGACAGCTGAGTGGCCAGCTCAGAAAAGGAAGGGCTGAGTCCAGCCCTGACACCCACCCTCCCTCCATGGCATGTAAGGTGGGGGGGCAAATGGATTTGCATCTCCCTACCAATGGGACCATGGCAGGTCTAACTACTGTAGGTCCTTAGGTAAAGAGGGAGTCCACCCGAAAAAAAATATTAAAAGCCAGCAGCTACAAATACTACAGCTGCTGACTTTTAATAAATGGACACTTACCAGTCCCAGGGTCCAGCGATGTTGGCTGAAACTTGTCTTGCATACACACGGTCGCACAAAGTTGTCGGAAAATCCGATAGTTCCGAACGAGGTGACGTACAACGCGTAGGACGGGACTACGTAGAGGCCAGTAGCCAATAGCTTTCGTCTCCAAATTTCTACTGAGCATGCGTGGCACTTTGTGCGATTGGAATTCCCTACACACGATCGGAAAAAAGTCAGATCGGATTTTGTTGTCGGAAAAATTTTAGATCCAGCTCTCAAGTCCACTAGAGCCCACACATGATCGGATTTTCATATAACATAATCCAATCTGACTTTTTCCATCGGAATATCCGACCGTGTGTACGGGGTATAAGAGTCTTTAGTATCTATGGTGGTCTGTGGACTGACTTTTACCAAAGACATGTAGCAGAATACAATTTGGCCTTATTGGATTTATTTTATATCATAAATTAAAATATATATATCTTTTTCCTCATTTTCTGAATTTTTTTATTTATATAATAATAAAAAAAAAAACAGTGGTGATAAAATACCACCAAAAGAAAGCTCTATATGTGTGAAAATTATATAAATTTAATTTGGGTACAGTGTTGCATAGACATGTGCACAACAAAAAAATTTGTTTATTTTCGTTTTGTTTTTTTCGTTTCCGAAAAAAATTTGTTTATTTTCGTTTCGTTTTTTTTAATTTCCGTTGATTCGTAACGATTCGTACATTCGTAAGAGTTATTTTTCGTTAGTTTAATTTTCGTTTATTCGAAATTCGGACGCATTCGTATTTATTCGTACATTCGTAACATTCGTAGATTTGTAATCGGAGCATAATTCATAATTTTATGTAATGTGTATGCTATTATTACATTTTAATAATTTACGAATCGAAAAAAAGAAGTTAGGAATCAAAAAAAAAAGTTACGAATGTACGAATTTTTTCGTTCAATCTATTCGAAGCACGTTAAGCAGCACCATTGTAAGGGACACGGAAAATTACCAATTCAACAAAAAAAAAAAGTTACGAATGTACGAATTTTTTCGTTCATTTTCGTTGTTCCTTTTTTCGTTTTTCGGATTTTCTTCATTCGTACATTCGTTGTTTCTAATTTGTTTTTTTCGGACTTTCGTTGTTTTTCGGAACCGTTCGATCCGAACGATTCGTTAATCGGATTCTAACGATTCTAACGATTCGTTAGTCGGATTCCTTCAATTTGAACGATTCGTTCATTTGTACGAAAACGAACGAACGAAAAAAAAAAAAAAAAAAAGAAAAACGAAAAAAAAAAAAAAACCTAAACGAATTGCACATGTCTAGTGTTGCATGACCGCGCAATTGCCAGTTTAAGCGATATTAAACATGTTATACTTTCCTCCTCTTCTCAGGTCCCACGCCGGTGTTCCTGGCTCCTCCCTCCTTCCAGGACCCCCTACAGCAAGCTTGCTGTGGGGACACCCAAGCAGGCACGCTCCCGAGCCACAGCTCTGTTTTTTTAGGGCTGGGCTCAGCCCTTCCTTCTCTGAGCTGGCCGCTCAGCTGTCGGCTAATTGCCAGCTCCTATCTATCCACAGTGACTCACCTGTTGATGATATCCTGCTCGTCAGTCCTGCCTACTTAAGCTGTCCAGCCCAGATGATCTCTGCCTTTGCCTTGGTCAACATCACAGAGACTATCTCCTGCGTTCCTGTTAAAGACTTGCTTGGCTGACATTCCTTCTGGCTCCAGTTCCTGCTTGCTGTTCCACTACGCTGATCCCTGTCTCCCCAACTTTCTGGCTTGTCTGACTATCCGTTTCGGTTACAGAACTTTGGCTGTTTTGACTACGTTTTTTCTATTTACTTTTTTTATTAAACAAGTGTGATTTAACTGTACTTCTGTCTCGGTCTGATTCATGGTTTCTGATATATTTATCCATTCCTGTCCCCTCTGTCTGCTGATTGGCTCACTGGCTGTGATTGACAGCAGCAGGAGCAAATGGCTTCTGCTGCTGCCAAAACCCAATCAAGAGTGTGTGTCCCCAGAGAGCCAAAGCTCTCGTGGACATCTTTGGATCGAGAGGGGGCTCAGGTAAGTATTTGGGGGGGCTGGGGGGCTCCTGCACATAGAAAGTTTAATACCTTCATGCACTTTAAAGAAGTGCAGTGCTGCATAGCAAAAAAATGCCCTGGTCATGAAGGGGGTTACATTTTTAGAGGTCTAGTTGATTATTTAATTTCATTCACAATCTAATTTAAAGTGCATTCTTCGTTTTTTTTGCAGGTAAGCCTGAGATCAAATTTGTTTTTTTTTATCTCTGGATTTCCAGCCTAGAGGAGAGATGTGGGGACTTATAGATCCCACATCTCTCCATAAAGAGGACCTGTCATCCCCTTTTCCTATTACCAGGGATTTTTACATTCCAAAAAATGAAAATGTAAAGGGAAAGAGTAAAAATACTCTTTTTTTAAAGCGCCCCCAACCCCTTGTGCTCGCATGCAAAAGCAAACGCATACATAGGCCACACTCGCATATGTAAACGGCGTTCAAACCACACATGTGAGGTATCGCCGCAAATAGAGAGCAATAATTCTAGCACTAGACCTCCTCTGTAACTCTAAACTAGTAACCTTTAAAAAAATTTAAAGCGTAGCCTATGGAGATTTTTAGGTAGTTTGGCGCCGTTCCACTAGTGTGCGCAATTTTAAAGTGTGACATCTTAAGTATCTATTTACTCGGCTCAACATAATCTTTCACATTATACAAATAAATTGGGGTAAATATTGTTTTTGTTTTTCAAATTCATGAAAGTCTTTTTTTTTTTACAAAAAAATCATGTTTGAAAAATTCTTGCGCAAATACCGTGTGACATAAAAAATTGCAACAACCGCCATTTTTTACCTTAGGATCACTGCTTAAAAAAAATATAACATGTTTGGAGGATCTGAGTAATTTTCTTTCTTTTCTTTCTTTCTTTCTTTCTACATGTAGGAGAGGAATACCAGAATTGGTCTGGTATGGAAGTGGTTATTGAGCATTGAGCCCGCAATTGTATTTTTATTGATATTTCTTGGTTATGCCTATCCTCTTGTCAGGGCTGGTTGCTCAGCTGTCGGCTAATTGCCAGCTCCTATCTCTCTCCACAGTTACTCAGCTGTTGATGATATCCTGCTCGTCAGTCCTGCCTACTTAAGCCGTTTCAGCCCAGAGGATCTCTGCCTTCGCTTAGTCAACATCACAGAAACTATCTCCTGCGATCCTGTTCAAGACTTGCTTTGCTGACATCCCTTCTGGCTCCAGATCCTGCTTCTTGTTCCACTACATTGATCCCTGACTTCTGGCTTGGCTGACTATCCATTCCGGTTACTGAACTTTGGCTATTTTTTTGACTACGTTTGTTCTTTTTACTTTTATTATTAAACAAGTGTGATTTAACTGTACTTCTGTCTCAGCCTGATTTCATTGTTTCTGACACCTCTCATATCAAAAATAACGCAATATCTCCATCTACATGGAATCATACTAAACATATATGCCAAGGTCTGACAAATATGTATACAATAACTTAAGCTATTCCGTATTGATTGTGGTTCCGCTGCTTCTCTGCTTCAATGTGTTTATACGTGCACAATGCCCGAAATCACTCCCAGGGATCCTTGAAAACAATGGAAATTGAAGGTTATGTGTTATTATGGGTTAATGTGCTTGGCACCTCCGATATCTCAGCATGTTTCCCCATTATATATACATTTTTTTGGGGGACAGCGCTATGTGACCATGTTGCGTTTGGTTGAAATTTAAGGTTTCAGCACCATGGACAGGACCTCCGCCCCGAATCTCTTCTGCATTTTGACTTAGAAATCGCCCGCTGATGTGTTTATGTTTTTTTTTGTTCTTTTTTTTTTATTTTTTTCCCTTATGCTATTACCCTACAAGATGAATATATTCAGCGTTGGAGAGAATCTATTATAATTAAAGGTGCTAAAGGCAAGTTTAGCTTGTGTGAATTCATGAAGCATTTCAAGTTCCTGGCTTTGAGAACACTTATTCCACCACCAGAATTAATTACGCTGGGATTGGACCTGAGCAATCAGTAGCCAATACTTGGCCCAGGTTTATTAGTGCTATTGAAAATGTGTCATCGTGCCAGCCTCAATTGGTTCTTTGGGAATGTGTCTGCATATCTAGTATGGAGGGCCTTAGTTATGATGAAGGAGGGTTCGTGGAATTCATACAAAAACAGATCATTAGAAGATAAAGCTGTTCAGATTTTTAAGAGGGCGAATATAATGAATATTTTTGATTGAAAGACATACAGTATAAACTTTAAAATATGTTATAATAAAAATAAATAAAAATGAAGTTGTCCAAGTATACATACAGGTTTTTTTTTTTACTTCTTAACGCAGAGTTCCGCCCCCCCCCCACCCTCCCCCACGGAAAAATGAAAAGTCAGCAGTAGGGATGAGCCGAACACCCCCCGTTCGGCTCGCACCAGAACCCGCGAACGGACCGAAAGTCCGTGCAAGTTTTACAACCCTATTAGTTATAATGGATGCGAACGTTCGAAATCAAAAGTGCTAATTTTAAAGGCTAATATGCATGTTAATGTCATAAAAAGTGTTTGGGGACCTGGGTCCTGCCCCAGGGGACATGTATCAATGCAAATTTTTTTTTTAAAAAACGGCCGTTTTTTCAGGAGCAGTGATTTTAATAATGATTAAATTGAAACAGTAAAAGTGTAATATTCCTTTAAATTTTTTCTTACCTGGGGGGTGTCTATAGTATGCCTGTGAAGGGGCGCTTGTTTCCTGTGCATAGAACTGTCCCTGCAAAAAGTGTAATTTTTGCAGGAAAAAAGCTATTTAAAATCACTCGCGGCTAATGTGAATTGACGGCTCCCGTAACACAGAGAACAGTCATTCATTGTAAGTCATTCATAAAAAAAAAGTCATTGATAAAAAATAAAATAAATTAAAAAAAAAAGCGTGGGGGTCCCAAATTCAATAACCAGGCCCTTCAGGTCTGGGATGGATTTTAAGGGGAACCCTAGCCAAAAAAAATGGCGTGGGGTCCCCCTCAAAATCCATACCAGACCCTTATCCGAGCACGCAACCTGGCAGGCCGCAGGAAAAGAGGGGGACGAGAGCGCCCCCCTCCCGCCTGAACCGTACCAGGCCACATGCCCTCAACATTGGGAGGAGGCTTTGGGGGTCTGAGACCCCCAAAGCACCTCAAGGGTCTGGTATGGATTTTGAGGGGGACCCTACGCCATTTTTTTTTTTGGCTGGGGTCCCCCTTAAAATCCATCCCAGACCTGAAGGGCCTGGTTATTGAATTTGGGGGGACCCCCACGCTTTTTTTTTTATTAATGAATTACAGTTCTCTGTGTTACGGGAGCCATCAATTCATTAGCCGCGAGTGCTTTTAAATAGCTTTTTTCCTGCAAAAATTACACTTTTTGCAGGGACAGTTCTAAGCACAGGAAACCTGCCCCCCTTCACAGGCAACCTATAGACACCCCCCAGATGTGATACTGCAATGCTGTAATAACAGCACGCACACACAAATTGCCAGAAATACAGCACATATTCTCAGCAGTCAGCAGCACACTGACACGCTGACACTGAAACACAATATGCGAGGCCGCAGCCTCGGCGGCCTCTTATACCGTGGGGCATGTACTAAAGCCCCCTAAGCTATAATTGGCTACAGGCATCTACAGGCATCAGGCATCCTGCCTGTAGCCAATTATGGCTCTCCTCGCTGCCGGCGCTGTGATTGGCCAAGCATGCGGGGTCACAGTGCATGCTTTCAAATAAATACTAGAGTATAAATAGTGCGCAATATCAACCTTAGTCTATTTAGATCAGCAGGTGAGGTTAAAAGACAAATGTCATGGTATAATAAAATATATAAGTGCTTGCGTGACAATCCCAGGTGCACAGAAATATATATATAAGCTTCAAGTTACAATGAGGTTGTAACCAATTTAATAAATAAATAAATACACAATGTGTTAAAAATAAATACAATGTGTTTTAAATAAATAAAGTGCTTCAAAATGTGAGTAAAAACAAGTATGTGTTATAATGTGTCAAAGAAAGGAAATATCCAGTTTATGCCAGTGATGCATATGGGGATATATAGATTCCAAAAGCCAATACAGGCTTGACCTGATGGATTAGCTAATTAATTGATGAATTAATGGGTAAACGGCCACCAGTTAAATATTATATTAATCCCATAGGTGATAGCAGTCCATTAAATGAGTTAGATAATTAATGAAATGACTCTTCACATCCACTAATGATATCCGGGACACAATTAGAAATGCTAGAGAAAAAAAAAAAAGAGAGAAAAAAAGAAACTTCCCTTTATGCTGGGAATGTAGGGCTTTTTTCCTTTTGGTTCCTCCTGATATCTTGCTCCGGTGTGGTATAAAAGAGAAAAAAACACAAACAAAAAACCATTGCGCAGCGCTCTATTCAACCATCAAACAAAGAAGATCTTTTAGGTGGTTGCCTACAGCTATACAACTCACATGTACCCATGTGAGAAACCTGATTGCTATATATTCCTCCACATGCTGTCACAGGGCTATTCCCTTGAGAAAGTCACGTGACCTGTGATGACACGCGTCGGGAGGAGGAGCCCAAGTGACAGTGCTAAGCACAGCACAGTGAGGAGGAAAGGGCTGACAGCCCCCTATCTGAGCCTGACCATTAGCAGGATTTGAACGCGCAAACACCTACTGGGTACATGTGAGTTGTATAGCTGTAGGCAACCACCTAAAAGATCTTCTTTGTTTGATGGTTGAATAGAGCGCTGCGCAATGGTTTTTGTTTGTGTCTTTTTCTCTTTTATATCACACCGGAGCAAGATATCAGGAGGAACCAAAAGGAAAAAAGCCCTACATTCCCAGCATAAAGGGAAGTTTCTTTTTTTCTCTCCTTTTTTTTTTTCTCTAGCATTTCTAATTGTGTCCCGGATATCATTAGTGGATGTGAAGAGTCATTTCATTAATTATCTAACTCATTTAATGGACTGCTATCACCTATGGGATTAATATAATATTTAACTGGCGGCCGTTTACCCATTAATTCATCAATTAATTAGCTAATCCATCAGGTCAAGCCTGTATTGGCTTTTGGCTTTTGGAATCTATATATCCCCATATGCATCACTGGCATAAACTGGATATTTCCTTTCTTTGACACATTATAACACATACTTGTTTTTACTCACATTTTGAAGCACTTTATTTATTTAAAACACATTGTATTTATTTTTAACACATTGTGTATTTATTTATTTATTAAATTGGTTACAACCTCAACTTGAAGTTTATATATATATTTCTATGCACCTGGATTGTCACGCAAGCACTTATATATTTTATTATACCATGACATTTGTCTTTTAACCTCACCTGCTGATCTAAATAGACTAAGGTTGATATTGCGCACTATTTATACTCTAGTATTTATTTGCTTATTCTTTTAAGTGTAGGACACACTTTAATGGTGCAGCATATCATTTGGTTATCTTATCTATTTTATTTGGTTTTCTAAAACATTTTTAATACTTCTATTCTCCTATCAGCGCTTTAGTACTCACTTTGCACAGTGCATGCTTGGCCAATCATCAGCCAGCATTGCACTGCGACTGGCACAATGCACTGCGACTGGCGCAATGCATTGCGGGCCGCTCGCATCACATGAATGTGATGCGAGCAGCCCAAATAGTTCTGGGCTCGCCGAACAGGCGAACGCCCGATGTTCGATTTGAATCGAACACCGTGCCCATCCCTAGTCAGCAGGTACAAATACTGTAGCTGCTGACTTTTAATAGTAGGACACTTACCTGTCCAGGGATCACCTGTCCAGGGATCCAGTGATGTCGGCACCCCAGCCGATTTTCAGATTGGCTCTCGGGTGCTGCTGCCGCCATTCGTGGTAAGGGAAACCGGGAGTGAAGCCTTCTGGCTCTCTACTGAGCTGCGCTTTCAAACTGGCTTGGCGGCCGAGGAAGGCCCAATTTCCGAGGGACCTTCACCACGGCGCAGTCATCTGGAAGTGGGGATGGGTAACCGTCAAAAAAAACGGTCCCCCCTGAAAGATGCCAAATGTGGCACCGGAAGGGGGGGGGGGGTGTAGTAGATAAGTGGAGCTTCCAATTTTGGGTGGAACTCCACTTTAAAGCGGTTCCAGACGAAATGTTTTTTTTTTTTTTTTTAAAGTCGGCAGCTGCAAACACTGGAGCTGCTGACTTTTAATAAGGACACTTACCTGTCCAGGGAGCCTATGATGTGCCTCCCCCCCCCCCCCCCCCAGAGGCCGATCCGTCCATCAGATCGGGTGCTGGTGTTCGGCCATTCGAACTAAGGGAAACCGGCAGTGGAGCCAAAAGGCTTCACTAATGGTTTCCAACTGCGCATGCGCGAGTCGCCCGATGCTTTGCGAATGGCCAGCTTGTCTTCACACATGACCCAGAAGACAATGGGGGGGGGTACTCGCCGCAGAAAAGGATGTGACGTCTTCGGCCGTGGCCTGGCTGGATCGGAAGTACTCTTAAGCCTCATACACACGATCAGACTTTGTACAAACCTTCCCTTGGATTTTTGTACAAAGGGCGTTGGCCGTAAGTTGGTATTGCATACACACGATCAGACTTTTTAGGCAACAAACATGAACGTAGTGACGTTTCAACTTACTGACGACACTTCAAAATAGGATGTTCAAATACTCCAGCGCCACCTTTGGTCAACTTCTGTATTGTTGTCTGATCTTTTGCATTGGTTCTGAGCATGCGTGTTTGTACTTTGTACAAAAGTCTGATGGTTTTGTGTACACACGATTAGACATGTGCACAACAAAAAAATTAGTTTATTTTCGTTTCGTTTTTTTCGTTTCCGAAAAAAAATTGTTTATTTTCGTTTATTTTTTTTCGTTTCCATTGATTCGTAACGATTCGTAAATTCGTACGTCGTCGGTGTTCGTATTCGTAACGATTCATAAATTCGTAAGTCGTCGGTATTCGTATTTGTAACGATTCGTATTTCCGTTAGTTTAATTTTCCTTTATTCGTTTATTCGAAATTCGGACGCATTCGTATTTATTCGTACATTCGTAGATTCGTAATCGGAGCATAATTCATCATTTTATGTAATGTGTATGCTATTATTACATTTTAAGAGACACGGAAAATTACGAATCGAAAAAAAAAAAAAAAGTTACGAATGTACGAATTTTTTCGTTCAATCCATTCGAAGCACGTTAAGCAGCGCCATTGTAAGAGACACAGAAAATTACGAATCGAAAAAAAAAAAAAAAAAAAGTTACAAATGTACGAATTTTTTCGTTCAATTTATTTGAAGCACGTTAAGCAGCGCCATTGTAAGAGACACGGAAAATTACCAATTCAACAAAAAAAAAAAAGTTACGAATGTACGAATTTTTTCGTTCAATCCATTCGAAGCACGTTAAGCAGCGCCATTGTAAGAGACACAGAAAATTACGAATGAAAAAAAAAAAAAAAAAGTTACGAATGTACGAATTTTTTCGTTCAATCTATTTGAAGCACGTTAAGCAGCGCCATTGTAAGAGACACGGAAAATTACCAATTCAACAACAAAAAAAAAAGTTACGAATGTACGAATTTTTTCGTTCAATCCATTCGAAGCACGTTAAGCAGCGCCATTGTAAGAGACACAGAAAATTACGAAACGAAAAAAAAAAAAAAAGTTACGAATGTACGAATTTTTTCGTTCATTTTCATTTTCGTTGTTCCTGTTTTCGTTTTTCGGATTTTCTTCATTCGTACATTCGTTTGTTTCTAATTTGTTTTTTTCGGATTTTCGTTATTTTTGGATTCGTTCGATTCGAACGATTCGTTATTCGTTAAAATTTTTAGCGAATCGTTCGTTCATTCGTACGATAACGGATAAACGAAAATAACTAAAAAAAACGAAAAACTAAAAAAAACTAAACGAATTGCACATGTCTACACACGATCGGACTTTGCTCCATCGGAACTTTTGTTGCCAGGAAGTTTGTCCGTTCGCACAATACTCCAGCGCCACCTTTGGTCAACTTCTGTATTGTTGTCTGATCTTTTGCATTGGTTCTGAGCATGCGTGTTTGTACTTTGTACAAAAGTCTGATGGTTTTGTGTACACACGATTAGACATGTGCACAACAAAAAAATTAGTTTATTTTCGTTTCGTTTTTTTTCGTTTCCGAAAAAAAAATTGTTTATTTTCGTTTAGTTTTTTTCGTTTCCATTGATTCGTAACGATTCGTAAATTCGTACGTCGTCGGTGTTCGTATTCGTAACGATTCATAAATTCGTAAGTCGTCGGTATTCGTATTTGTAACGATTCGTATTTCCGTTAGTTTAATTTTCCTTTATTCGTTTATTCGAAATTCGGACGCATTCGTATTTATTCGTACATTCGTAGATTCGTAATTGGAGCATAATTCATCATTTTATGTAATGTGTATGCTATTATTACATTTTAAGAGACACGGAAAATTACGAATCGAAAAAAAAAAAAAAAAAGTTACGAATGTACAAATTTTTTCGTTCAATCCATTCGAAGCACGTTAAGCAGCGCCATTGTAAGAGACACAGAAAATTACGAATCGAAAAAAAAAAAAAAAAAGTTACAAATGTACGAATTTTTTCGTTCAATTTATTTGAAGCACGTTAAGCAGCGCCATTGTAAGAGACACGGAAAATTACCAATTCAACAAAAAAAAAAAAAGTTACGAATGTACGAATTTTTTCGTTCAATCCATTCGAAGCACGTTAAGCAGCGCCATTGTAAGAGACACAGAAAATTACGAAAAAAAAAAAAAAAAAAAAGTTACAAATGTACAAATTTTTTCGTTCAATCTATTTGAAGCACGTTAAGCAGCGCCATTGTAAGGGACACGGAAAATTACGGGGAAAAAAAAGTTACGAATGTACGAATTTTTTCGCTCAATCCATTCGAAGCACGTTAAGCAGCGCCATTGTAAGAGACACAGAAAATTACGAATCGAAAAAAAAAAAAAAAAAAGTTATGAATGTACGAATTTTTTTCGTTCAATCCATTCGAAGCACGTTAAGCAGCGCCATTGTAAGGAACACGGAAAATTACCAATTCAAAAAAAAAAAAAAGTTACGAATGTACGAATTTTTTCGTTCATTTTCATTTTCGTTGTTCCTGTTTTCGTTTTTCGGATTTTCTTCATTCGTACATTCGTTGTTTCTAATTTGTTTTTTTCGGATTCGTACGATTCGAACGATTCGTTATTCGTTAAATTTTTTGTGAATCGTTCGTTCATTCGTACGATAACGAATGAACGAAAATAACGAAAAAAAACTAAACGAATTGCACATGTCTACACACGATCGGACTTTGCTCCATTGGACTTTTGTTGCCAGAAAGTTTGTCCGTTCGCACAGCCAACAAAAGTCAGATGAAAGCCGAAAAAGTTTGTCCGATGGAGCGTACACGCGGTCGGATGTTGCCTCAAAACAGCTAATTTGCATGTTTGTTGTCAAAAAGTCAGATCGTGTGTACGGGCCTTTAGTACTTCTAAAAAGGTACTAGAGAAAGAATTTTTTTTTTTTTTAAAAGATCCAAAAACTAGGATTAGAGGGCTGTTTAAGAAAGACCACCTCTCAAAATTGGATGGAAATCCGCTTTAACTACTTCCAGTCTGGGCCTTTTCTGGCACTTTTTGTAACAATCAGTATTATTTGCTAGTAAATTACTCAGAACACCCAAACCTTATGCTTTTTTTCTGTAAAACATAAAAGATGATCTATGTAAATAGATACCAAACATGTCACATTTAAAATTGCACTTGCCCGTGCAAAGGTGACAAACAACGTAACTGTTATTCTCCATAGGCAATGCTTTAAAAGCCATTACGGGGTCACCACTTTAGATTTAAAGAGGAGGTCTGGTGCTAGAATTACTGCCCATCATCTGATGTTCACGGTGATACCTCACATGTGTGGGACAATTGCCATTTGTGTGCGTGTGGAACCAAAGCACGCGTTCGCCTTTGCGTGCAAGCATGAGAGGAGGGGGCACTTTAAGGGAGGAATAGTGCCCCATCATTGGTGTCAGTGGGAGGAATAGTGCCCTATCATTGGTGTCAGTGGGAGGAATAGTGCCCCATCATTGGTGTCAGTGAAAGGAATAGTGCCCCATCATTGGTATCAGTGGGAGGAATAGTGCCCCATCATTGGTATCAGTGAGAGGAATAGTGCCCATCATCGGTGTCAGTGGGAGGAATAGTACCCCATCATTGGTATCAGTGGGAGGAATAGTACCCCATCATTGGTGTCAGTGGGAGGAATAGTGCCCCATCATTGGTATTAGTCAGTGAGAGGAATAGTGCCCCATCATTGGTATCAGTGAGAGGAATAGTGTCCCATCATTGGTGTCAGTGGGAGGAATAGTGCCCCATCATTGGTATTAGTCAGTGAGAGGAATAGTGCCCCATCATTGGTATCAGTGAGAGGAATAGTGCCCCATCATTGGTGTCAGTGGGAGGAATAGTGCCCCATCATTGGTGTCAGTGGGAAGAATAGTGCCCCATCATTGGTGTCAGTGGGAGGAATAGTGCCCCATCATTGGTGTCAGTGGGAGGAATAGTGCCCCCTCAAGAGCCAGATAAAGGCGAGCAAAGGGCAGCAGTTTTAAGACCGCTGCTTTAAAGCATTAATTCCATTGGTCTGTCATAATCACCCCTTGATTTTGTTCTTCTGATAATAATACAGACTGTAGTAGTAGTTGAGGTCCCAACATTTTCCAGGCGTTTCTTGTAAAAAAAAACATTCTCAGGCCTGGCAGAAGAGAGGCCATTCATGAAGAACAGATGTGAGCTGCATCCCCAATGATTGATTTCTATCAGTCTTTGCTCACAGATTACACCTACATTGTGTTCTACTCGGCCAAAACTGCTTCCGGAGACGTAAGATACGGCGCATACGATACGACGTAAGATACGGCGCATACGATACGACGTGAGATACGGCGCGTACAATACCACGTAAGATATGGCACGTACAATACGACGTAAGATACGACGTAAGATACGGCGCGTACGATACGACGTGAGATACGGCGCGTACGATACGACGTAAGATACGGCGCGTACGATACGACGTAAGATGCGGCGCGTACGATACGACGTAAGATACGGCGCGTACGATACGACGTAAGATACGGAACGTACGATACGACGTAAGATACGGCGCAAGATACGGCGCGTACGATAGGGCGCAAGATACGGCGCGTACGATACGACGTAAGATACGGCGCGTACGATACGACGTAAGATACGGCACGTACGATACGACGTAAGATACGGCACGTACGATACGACGTAAGATACGGCGCGTACGATACGACGTAAGATACGGCGCGTACGATACGACGTAAGATGCGGCGCGTACGATACGACGTAAGATACGGCGCGTACGATACGACGTAAGATACGGAACGTACGATACGACGTAAGATACGGCGCAAGATACGGCGCGTACGATAGGGCGCAAGATACGGCGCGTACGATACGACGTAAGATACGGCGCGTACGATACGACGTAAGATACGGCACGTACGATACGACGTAAGATACGGCACGTACGATACGACGTAAGATACGGCGCGTACGATACGACGTAAGATACGGCGCATACGATACGACGTAAGATACGGCGCGTCGTGTCAGCAAATAGCCTCTCTAAACATTTTTTTACTCTGCCTCTCGTGTCTCGCTTCTGTAAGTAACAATAATATTACTTTGCCTGTCTCGGCGTCCAGGGAATTCGGTGAAGAATGATCCGTAGATACATCCAGAATACAACGCCGCTATAAAAGCTCGCAGGTGTCATTACATTTTTTTTCTTTTTTTTGCTATTCTTCTACCAAACAAAGACGGGGCAATTATGTCTCCTTGTCTTGTGTAAAGTATTTTCTACATTTCTCATGAATGGTAATACTTCCAATTCCATTTATTTAGAAATCAAAGCACTGCAGAGGTGAGGTGCACAGACCACTCAACGCGGTGATTGGCGGAACTTCAGGCGGGACGAGTGCGCGCAATCAACTCGGCGCAGCCTTAGGAATGATTGTCAATAGCAGATATTAACCAGTAATCCACTTTGTACCATCTCTTTACCTCTCCTCCTTATGACTTTCCTAAGAGCCTTTAATGACAGATTCAAATCACAGCAGTTATAAATAAAAATAAAAAAACTCTAAAGTGGCACTCTACCCAATGCATTTGATGTTTTTTGGTGGAGTGGGGGGGGGGGGGGTAGGGTTTTTATCTTCTGCATATAGAGGTGTAGGCAGGTGCAGTATCTCTTCCAGCCTGTAGGTGGCATTGTGCAGGGTCGGGACAAGGGGTGGGCCGGAGGGACGGCTGCCCTGGGCACTGCTGTAACAAATGAAGTGGGGGGGGGGGGGGGCACCGTGAGGAGATTGAGGGGGGAGGGGATGTGTGTTGGTTGTAAAAATGTGGGATGCAGCAAATGGTAAGAATTGTCCTAGGAGAGGAAATGTGTGTGTGTGTGCTAGGGGTGGTGATACAGGGGTATTTGTATTGGGTGGGGCATAGGAGAAGAGGATTTGTGCTAGGAGGGTCGATTTGGGGGTTTGTGCTAGAAGAGATCATATGGTAGAGGGGGGAATGGGGATTTCTGCTAGGAGGACATGTTTTTTTGGGGTGGGGGTAGTGCTAGTAGGGATGATTGGGGGGTGCTAGGAGGGGAATGGGGGCAATTTGTGCTAGGAGAGAGATTTGGAGTAGGAGGGGGAGAGAGGGTGCACTCTGGGTGGAAATGTCAGGTGTGGGGGATTTGTGCTAGGAGGGGTGATTTTTTTTGGGGGGGGGGCATTTGTACTGGGGGGGATTTGGGGGGTGGAGGGTGCAGATATTTGTGCCTCAAGGAAGGGTTTCAGCAGGGGGGGGTGCATTTGTACTGGGAGGAGGGGGCAATTATGCTTAGGAGATAATAATGCAGTATAGTGCCCAATTTTTTTTTGTTGGGTGGGGTTTGCTGGCACATAATGTTCATACTTTTTGGGGGAGGGGGCGCAGTTTGGCATGTTCGTCCTGGGCTCTATGTGACCTTTTACCGGCACTGGCATTGTGTCACTGTAATGCCCCGTACACACGATCGGATTTTCCGACAACAGATGTTGGATGTGAGCTTATTGGCGCAAAGTCCGACCGCGTTTAGGCTCCATCGACTTTCCGCCAACAAATGTTGGCTAGCAGGTTCTCAAATTTTCCGCCAACAAATGTCCGTCGGACAAAAGTCCACGCACGCTCGGAATCAAGTACGAGTCGGAAGCGCTCGGTCTTGTAAAACTAGCGTTCGTAATGGAGATATCACGTCTTGTCGTATGTCTTGTACGTCACCACGTTCGTAATTGTTGGCCAACATTTGTGTGACCATGTGTATGCAAGACAAGTTGGAGCCAACGCCCTTCGAACAAAATTCCACGGTTTTGTTGTCGGAAAGTCCGATCGTGTGTATGAGGCATTACAGGTGGGTTGGGGTACGATGAGAAAGTTTCTTCCATTATGGACTCCAGTGGCCATCTTGAGGAAGATAGTTGTGTGATTGGATGCTGAAATTCCACAGGATCTCCGGCAGCCACCTTAATAAGAGACCTGATAAATACGGTGACCCGCATTAATCAGATGCACCCTGAGCAAGTGGCATGTTAGGGACATTGAGACCTCATATCACATCAGAGCCCCCACTCACAAAGTTCCCCTTATAACAGAGCCCCCCACCTCCCCATTTTCACAGCCTCCTCATCATAAAGCCTCTAAATCACACAGTCAACTCTTCACATCAGGGCCCTACATTTTGTCTCTAGCGATGTGGCAAAGGGCAGGAGGTGGAGGAAGTCTGGAGGAGACAGACTTCCATCTTCTCATGAATACTGATGGTGGCCTTGCATGATGCCTGCCTTGGACCAGAGTCATGCGTTGCCATGGTGTGGGTGATGGGGCCACCATGACCAGCAACAAATAATACTGTGCACATCGACTCAAGAGCATCATTGGGTTGGTGGCCAGTACACCTGCACCATGGCAACTCATGGTGCAGATTCAGGGCAAACTGAGTCTCGTGCTTGTGGCACCCAGGAAAGCCCAGACATCCCTAATGGAATTCTGGTGACAATGAAGAACACAGATCTGTATGCATGCAGGTGAGTGGGGTTCGATGAGGTGAAGTGTCTTCTGTTATGGACGCCAGTGTCCATCTTGGACAAGACAGTGTCTGGTCGTATGCTAAAATTCTGCAAGATCTCAGGTGGCCGTCTTGGTGAGCAACCCCAGTCACAAAGTCTCCCCCATGACGAAGTCCCCCCATTTGTCTCCAGTGATGTGGCAGAGGGCAGGAGGTGGATGAAATCTGGAGGAAACAGACTTCCATCTTTTCATGAATACTGCTGTCGGCCTTACATGATGCCTGCCTTGGACCAAAGTCATGCGTTGCCATGGTGTGGGTGATCCAGCCGCCTTGACCAGCAACAAATAACGCCGTGAACGCTGTGAATAAAGCCGAGGTGGCTTAACAGCGTCATTGGGTTGGTGGTCAGTACACCTGCACCATGGCAACTCATGGTGCTGATCCAGGGCAAACTGGGTCCTGTGCTTGTTGTGGCACCCAGGAAAGCCCAGACATCCCTGATGGAATTCTGGCGGCACTCTGTTTGAAAAACACAGATCTATATGCATGCAGGTGGAGTGGGGTTCGATGAGGTGAAGTGTCTTCTGTTATGGACGCCAGTGGCCTTCTTGGAAAAGACAGTGTCTGGTTGGATGCTGAAATTCTGCAATATCTCAGTTGGCCGTCTTGGAGAGCAACCCCAGTCACAAAGTCTCCCCCATGACGAAGACGAAGCCCCCTCACATTCCCACAGCCTCTTCATCATAAAGCCCCCGAATCACACAGTCAACTCTTCACATCAGAGCCCTACCATCTGTCTCCAGTGATGTGGCAGAGGGCAGAAGGTGGAGGAAGTTTGGAGGAAACAGACTTCCATCTTTTCATGAATACTGCTGTCGGCCTTACATGATGCCTGCCTTGGACCAGAGTCATGCATTGCCATGGTGTGGGTGAGCCGGCCGCCATCGCAGCAATAAATTACACTGTGCACCCCAGCTCAAGAGCATCATTGGGTTGGTGGCCTGCCCACCTGCACCATGGCAACTCATGGTGCTGATCCAGGGCAATATGGGTCTCCTGCTTGCAGCACCCAGGAGAGCCCAATCAGTCCTGATGGAATTCTGGAGGCAATCTGTATGGAAAACACTGATCTATATGCATGCAGGTGGGGTGGGGTTCGATGAGGTGAAGTGTCTTCTGTTATGGACGCCAGTGGCCATCTTGGACAAGACAGTGTCTGGTTGGATGCTGAAATTCTGCAAGATCGCAGGTGGCCGTCTTGGCGAGTAACCCCAGTCACAAAGTCCCACCATGACGAAGCCGAAGCCCCCTCCCATTCACAAAGCCTCCTCATTATAAAGCCCCCAAATTACACAGTCAACTCTTCACATCAGAGCCCTACCTGTTGTCTCCAGTGATGTGGCAGAGGGCAGGAGATGGAATAAGTCTGGAGGAGACAGACTTCTATCTTCTCATGAATACTGATGGTGGCCTTGCATGATGCCTGCCTTGGACCAGAGTCATGCGTTGCCATGGTGTGGGTGAGCCGGCCGCCATCACAGCAATAAATTACACTGTGCACCCCAGCTCAAGAGCGTCATTGGGTTGGTGGCCAGTACACCTGCACCATGGCAACTCATGGTGCTGATCCAGGGCAATATGGGTCTCCTGCTTGCAGCACCCAGGAGAGCCCAATCAGTCCTGGTGGAATTTTGGAGGCACGCTGTATGGAAAACACGGATCTATTAGCATGCAGGCGGAGTGGGGTTCGATGGGGTGAAGTGTCTTCTGTTATGGACGCCAGTGGCCATCTTGGACAAGACAGTGTCTGGTTGGATGCTGAAATTCTGCAAGATCGCAGGTGGCCGTCTTGGCGAGCAACACCAGTCACAAAGTCCCACCATGACGAAGCCGAAGCCCCCTCCCATTCACAAAGCCTCCTCATTATAAAGCCCCCAAATCACACAGTCAACTCTTCACATCAGAGCCCTACCATCTGTCTCCAGTGATGTGGCAGAGGGCAGGAGATGGAAGAAGTCTGGAGGAGACAGACTTCTATCTTCTCATGAATACTGATGGTGGCCTTGCATGATGCCTGCCTTGGACCTGAGTCATGCGTTGCCATGGTGTGGGTGAGCCGGCCGCCATCACAGCAATAAATTACACTGTGCACCCCAGCTCAAGAGCGTCATTGGGTTGGTGGTCTGCCCACCTGCACCATGACAACTCATGGTGCCGATCCAGGGCAATATGGGTCTGGTGCTTGCAGCACCCAGGAGAGCCCAAAAAGTCCTGACTGAATTCTGGAGGCACTCTGTATGGAAAACACTCTATATGCATGCAGGCGGGGTGAGGTTTGATGAGGGAAAGCGTCTCTCTTTTTGGACACCAGTGGCCATCTTGGGGAAGACAGTGTCTGGTTGGACACTGAAATTCTGCAAGATCTCAGGTGGCCATCTGGACGAGGGTACAAAAATCACAAAGTCTCTACCATGACGAAGACAAAGCCCCCCTTCACACTGCCCCCTTATCATAAAGGCACAGAATCACACAGTCAACTCTTCACATCAGAGCCCTACCTTTTGTCTCCAGCGAGGTATGGTGAATACTGATGGTGGCCTTGCATGATGCCTGCCTTGGACCAGAGTCATGCGTTGCCATGGTGTGGGTGAGCCGGCCGCCATCACAGCAATAAATTACACTGTGCACCCCAGCTCAAGAGCGTCATTGGGTTGGTGGCCAGTCCACCTGCACCATGGCAACTCATGGTGCCCATCCAGGGAAAACTGGGTCCTGTGTTTGCGGCACCCAGGAGAGCCTAGACAGCCCTGATGGAACTCTGGCAGCACTCTGTTTGGAAAAACACTGATCTATATGCATGTAGGTGGGGTTCGATGAGGGAAAGTGTCTTCCCCTATGGACGCCGGTTGCCATCTTGGGGAAGACAGTGTCTGGTTGGATGCTGAAATTCTGCAAGATCTCAGTTGGCCGTCTTGGCGAGCAACCCCAGTCACAAAGTCCCCCCATGACGAAGACAAAGCCCCCTCCCATTGACACAGCCTCCTCATTATAAAGCCCCCAAATTACACAGTCAACTCTTTACATCAGAGCCCTACCTTTTGTCTCCAGCAAGGTGGCAAAGGGCAGGATGTGGAGGAAGTCTGGCGGAGACAGACTTCTATCTTCTCGTGAATACTGATGGTGGCCTTGCATGATGCCTGCCTTGGACCAGAGTCATGCTTTGCCATGGTGTGGGTGAGCCGGCCACCATCACCAACAACAAATAACGCTGTGCACCTCGGCTCAAGAGCGTCATTGGGATGGTGGCCTGCCCACCTGCACCATGGCAACTCATGGTGCTGATCCAGGGCAATATGGGTCTCGTGCTTGCAGCATCCAGGAGAGCCCAATCAGTCCTGATGGAATTCTGGAGGCACTCTGTATGGAAAACACTGATCTATATGCATGCCGGCGGGGTCGGGTTCGATGAGGTGAAGTGTCTTCTGTTATGGACGCCAGTGGCCATCTTGGACAAGACAGTGTCTGGTTGAATGCTGAAATTCTGCAAGATCTCAGGTGGCCGTCTTGGCGAGCAACCCCAGTCACAAAGTCCCCCCATGACGAAGACGAAGCCCCCTCCCATTGACACAGCCTTCTCATCATAAAGCCCCCGAGTCACACAGTCAACTCTTCACATCAGAGCCCTACCTTTTGTCTCCAGCGAGGTGGCAAAGGGCAGGATGTGGAGTTATGAGTTGCCATGGTGTGGGTGAGCCGGCTGCCATCACAGCAATAAATTACACTGTGCACCCCAGCTCAAGAGCGTCATTGGGTTGGTGGTCTGCCCACCTGCACCATGGCAACTCATGGTGCCGATCCAGGGCAATATGGGTCTCCTGCTTGCAGCACCCAGGAGAGCCCAAAAAGTCTTGATTGAATTCTGGAGGCACTCTGTATGGAAAACACTCTATATGCATGCAGCTGGGGTGAGGTTTGATGAGGGAAAGTGTCTTTCTTTTTGGACATCAGTGGCCATCTTGGGGAAGACAGTGTCTGGTTGGACACTGAAATTCTGCAAGATCTCAGGTGGCCATCTGGACGAGGGTACAAAAATCACAAAGTCTCCCCCATGACAAAGACAAAGCCCCCCTTCACACAGCCCCCTTCTCATAAAGCCCCCGAATCACACAGTCAACTCTTCACATCAGAGCCCTACCTTTTGTCTCCAGCAAGGTGGCAAAGGGCAGGATGTGGAGGAAGTCTGGAGGAGACAGACTTCTATCTTCTCGTGAATACTGATGGTGGCCTTGCATGATGCCTGCCTTGGACCAGAGTCATGCTTTGCCATGGTGTGGGTGAGCCGGCCACCATCACCAACAACAAATAACGCTGAGCACCCTGGCTCAAGAGCGTCATTGGGTTGGTGGCCAGTCCACCTGCATAATGGCAACTCATGGTGCCAATCCAGGGAAAACTGGGTCCTGTTCTTGCGGCACCCAGGAGAGCCTAGACAGCCCTGATGGAACTCTGGCAGCGCTCTGTTTGAAAAAACACTGATCTATATGCATGCAGGTGGGGTTCAATGAGGGAAAGTGTCTTCCCCTATGGACGCCGGTTGCCATCTTGGGGAAGACAGTGTCTGGTTGGATGCTGAAATTCTACAAGATCTCAGTTCGAGTGACCCCAGTCACAAAGTCCCACCTATGACGAAGATGACCCCCCCCCCCAACTATTCACACAGCCTCCTTATCATAAAGCCCCAAAATCATAGCCTTCACCAAGATATTATCACTCCAATTTTTGGGATAAGGCGTGTTGTGCGTTGCTGTATAAGTGTAAACAGCGAATTTGGCCAAGAATCACACAGATGTATCTTCAAATGAATGTCAAACAATGGCTTATCCCTCGCACTTCATATGCATTCCATGTAGACCTCCGTTGAGACAAGAAGAAAGGAGGATTCATCATTACCCCACAGGCTACAATATATGAAGTCAAGCAGCGTATGTTAATTACTTCAGTCATCGCCATTATTTGGGAAAAGGTTTACAAAGTCAGAAGCTACATTGTAGACAAGAAATACTTTTCTCCCTATAGAAGCAGATAAATGTTCTGTCTGAATTAGACATGTGCACAATAGAAAAAAATTGGTTTATTTTCGTTTCGTTTTTTTTCGTTTACGTTAATTCGTAACGATTCGTAAATTTGTAAGTCGTCTGTGTTCGTATTCGTAACGATTCATATTTTCGTAAGAGTTATTTTTTCGTTGATTCGTTTTTCAGTTCCAGTTTAATTTTCGTTTATTCGAAATTCAGACGCATTCGTATTTTCGTAGATTTAGTTACATTCGTACTTTCGTTAGATTGATTTATTCGTACTTTCGTAACATTGTTTTCGTAAATTCGTAATCGGAGCATAATTCATAATTTTATGTAATGTGTATGCTATTATTACATTGTAAGAGACACGGAAAATTACGAATCGAAAAAAAAAGTTACGAACGTACGAATTTTTTCGTTCAATCCATTTGAAGCACGTTAAGCGGCGCCATTGTAAGGGACACGAAAAATAACCAATTCAGCAAAAAAAAAAAGTTACGAATGTACGAATTTTTTCGTTCATTTTGATTTTCGTTGTTCCTGTTTTCGTTTTTCGGATTTTCTTCTTTCGTAGATTCGTTGTTTCTAATTTGTTTTTTTCGGATTTTCGTTGTTTTTCTGATTCGTTCGATTCGAACATTCGTTATTCGTTAAAATTTTTAGCGAATCGTTCGTTCATTCATACGATAACGAATGAACGAATATAACGAATTTTAACGAAAAAAAAACGAAACTAATTGCACATGTCTAGTCTGAATTTCTTGTATCAACGATGAAAATGAACTGCGCTGGAAGGTATGCTCCGTCCAGGGGCGCACAGATCTGCAGATTTTGCACGTGCATGCACATGTGTAGTCATTCATTGTAATAAAAAAAAAAGAATTGTACACCTCTAAACACCGTACACGTCTAAACGCGAGTACTTTAGGCGTGGACTTTACGCAGGATCTTCTGCTAGCTCTGCCGTGTTCTGTGCAGAAAATCCGCATATGCCCATGTGAATGAGCCCTTAACCGCTTCAGCCCCGGAAAATTTTCCCCCTTTCCTGACCAGAGCGCTTTTTGCGATTCGGCACTGCGTCGCTTTAACTGACAATTGCGCGGTCGTGCGACTTTACACCCAAACAAAATTGACGTCCTTTTTTCCCCACTAATAGAGCTTTGTTTTGGTGGTATTTGATCACCTCTGCGGTTTTTATTTTTTGCGCCATAAACAAAAAAAGAACAATTTTGAAAAAAAAAAAGCAATATTTTTAACTTTTTGCTATAATAAATATCCCCCAAAAATATATATAAAAAAAACATTTTTTTTCCTCAGTTTAGGCCGATACGTATTCTTCTACATATTTTTGGTTATAAAAAAAAAAAAATCGCAAAAAGCGTATATTGATTGGTTTGCGCAAAAGTTATAGCGTCTACAAAATAGGGGATAGTTTATGGCATTTTTATTATAATTTTTTTTTTTTATTAGTAATGACGCCGATCTGCGATTTTTATCATGACTGCGACATTATGGCGGACACATCGGACACTTTTGACACTATTTTGGGACCACTGTCATTTATACAGCGATCTGTGCTATAAAAATGCACTGATTACTGTGTAAATGACACAGGCAGGGAAGGGGTTAAACACTGGGGGGCGATCAAGGGGTTGAGTGTGTCCTAGGGAGTGATTCTAACTGCGGGGGGGAGATAGGCTACCACTGACAAGACAGCGATCACTGCTCCCGATGACAGGGAGCAGTAGATCTCTGTCATGTCACTAGGCAGAACGGGGAAATGCCTTGTTTAGATAGGCATCTCCCCGTTCTGCGGCTCCGTGACACGATCGCGGGACACCGGTTGACATCGAGTCCGCGGGACCCGCGGGCACGGTCATGCTGTATGTGACGCGCGCACGCTAGCCCCGCCAATTGAAGGGGACGTACAGGTACACCCATTTGTCCACTGCTGCCAGTGGGCCGACGTATATTGGCGTGCAGCAGTCGGCAAGTGGTTAAAGTGGTAAGGCTGCATTCACATCGTAGCAAGTCATAAGTGCATGCAGAGTCGCATGGGAATCATACACGAGATGCACAAAAAACATATTTACCCGCTCGGGGCAGGGGCATAACTACAGGGGTTGCCACTGCAACCTGACCCCATGCTCCAGGGGTCCGGCGCGGCTCACCTTGATAGGAGGGGCAGCACATAGAAGAACCAATCCCCTCTATTTTCCTCCCGCAGCCACTGAAAGCCTGCTTCTCCTCCTCATTTAGCAGCTGCAGGAACAAAATGGAGGGGATCGGTTCTTCTATATGCCACCCCTGTCACTTTTTATGCTGATACTCTTCTTTCTTAATGTAAGGATGTATTTTGTCTTATATTAAATAAACATTTACCAAAACGTACTTCACTACTGGACCCCCCTTCTTTATCCCCTGTCCCCATCTCTGGTGAGGTGTGTTCCGCCGGACGGAAGTGTTTTAGGTTGTAGGGACAAGAGAGGATATCCCTGAGAAGAGGTATATGCCCCAGTGGAGACAGTGGAGGAGAGGAGTCGTGGAGGAGATAGAGCTGGGACAGAGCCATAGTATTCCCCTAGTGGAGACAGTGGAGGAGAGGAGTCGTGGAGGAGATGGAGCTGGGACAGAGCCATAGTATTCTCCTAGTGGAGACAGTGGAGGAGAGGAGTCGTGGAGGAGATAGAGCTGGGACAGAGCCATAGTATTCCCCTAGTGGAAACAGTGGAGGAGAGGAGTCGTGGAGGAGATGGAGCTGGGACAGAGCCATAGTATTCCCCTAGTGGAGACAGTGGAGGAGAGGAGTCGTGGAGGAGATGGAGCTGGGACAGAGCCATAGTATTCCCCTAGTGGAGACAGTGGAGGAGAGGAGTCGTGGAGGAGATAGAGCTGGGACAGAGCCATAGTATTCCCCTAGTGGAGACAGTGGAGGAGAGGAGTCGTGGAGGAGATAGAGCTGGGACAGAGCCATAGTATTCCCCTAGTGGAGACAGTGGAGGAGAGGAGTCGTGGAGGAGATGGAGCTGGGACAGAGCCATAGTATTCCCCTAGTGGAGACAGTGGAGGAGAGGAGCCTGGACAGAGCCCTTTATCACTTCGGATGCCCTGTGACAAGTGCCTTAAGGTGAGAGGCTAGTGAGCACTATGCTAGGATTTTATCTTCCTGCACCCATCTCCTGGTTTGCCTTAAGAAGACAAGTGTGGTCACAGTTACCTACTGTAGTTTTGGGGCCGTAAAAAGGCGGATTTGGGACACAAGGACATTGTGCGATTTTCTTTCTCTACTGACTCATGTGTTTCTTTACTGACATTTTTGATATTTCAATTTTACTGCCTGTGCAACAACAGCACCAATTGGTTTACATTTATCACCCACCTTTTATATACACGAAACTAATTACTTTTATTAATTATTATTATATACACTTTGTATCACTATGGGATTTTTTATGTTTTAAGATGTTATGCGATTTAATGTTTATTATTAGCCACTGTGCACTAATACTGCATTAACACTTATTTAGCACCACTACTATTAATTATTTCCCATTTTATGCTATATCTATACATATTTTTATAAGTGCGATTTTAGCGCGAAATCATTTATTTATTTTTTATTTGATTTTGTGGTTTTGTGTTCACCATCAGATTTTGCTGCTACGCTTAAGAATTTTATTCTATACTTTTGGCACTTTTTTAGTTGTTCTCACTTATTTATAGCACTTTTTGAGATATTTATTTATCTTATGTGTTTTTGCACGTGCGCTTTTTTCTAGTTTTAATCAGCGCCAAGGTCACCCATATCACATTTATGTTAAGTGTTCCATAAGAACAACATGTATTTTTTTTTTCCAGATTTAATTTTTTTATCTAACTCAAAAATGGACATCCATTAAAGCGGTTCTGCACTCTTTTTTTTTTTTTTTGGGCTATATGCCAAGGGCATATAGCTCAATTGGGGGACTTACCTGTTCCATCTTCCATCTCGATCGCCGCCGGTTTTCATCTTCATCTTCTTCTTGTCTTCTTCTTGTCTGCTGGGTCCATCTTGCCTGTGGGCATGTGAAACCCCACAGGACCTTTAGATGGCCCAGCATGCACCGCCGTTACTCGTGCGTGCGCAGTAACGGCACATCTGCCGACATCTCACGAGATTTCGGCAGATGTGGCCGAAATCTCGCGAGATTTCGGAAGATGTGGCCGAAATCTCGCGAGATTTCGGAAGATGCCCGCACTGACTCCTGGGATCAATGACACCAGATCCCAGGAGACAGTGCGGCGTGACGACGATCGACGCAGAGACCCCGCCCGCCGCCAAAGAGAGAGAAGACCGGAAGTCATCAATTACAAGGTAAGTAAAAAAAAAATTAAAAAAAAACATTTCATTTAGTACTCTTTGCCTGATTTGGAAGGCAAAGAGATTTACTAAATGAAATGGGTGGAGAACCGCTTTAATTTTATTCAGTGGTAAATGTAAAGGCCCAGAAGGCGGATATTTCAAAAGAGCAGCAACAAGAAAAGAGTCAGCCTGGTCCGTCTTCTTCCTTTGAGGAGTGTGAAGAGCTTGAGAAGGATGATGTGGAATGTGACACTTCTGAATTAATATCAGATAATGATGAACCTTCATTGCAGGTTGAAGACGCAAGCACCGCCTCACAAAGCAATATTCAACACAGTGCTTATGAAGAGCAATTCAGTGAAGCTGAACAGCCACGGAGTGCATAAACATCAGCTAGCATTGATAAAAACAAAGGTACAAGGACCAGATGATATCAGCCAGTGTGCTAGTGATGGGCCAAGACAGCCTGTATTAAAAAAATACCCGCAGAAACAAATGGGGGCACGCTTCAGGTCATTCCGCCCACAGTGGTTTGAATCGTTTGAATGGTTGGAATATTCTGTGTCCCAGGATGAAGCACACTGTTTCCCGTTATTGACATAAGATTAAATAAATACTCCTGCTTAGTGAAAACAAGCAATTAAAGATATTAAATCATAGCAGCGCTTGGGTCAACAAATGGTTAGTTGACTCACTGATATATACTAAAAATATACAGTCTAAAACAACTATAAGTGATAAAGTCTATGATCTAAACTAGGGTTGTCCCGATACCACTTTTTGAAGACCGAGTACAAGTACCGATACTTTTTTTCAAGTACTCGCCGATACCGATTACCGATACTTTCTTTTAATGTCATGTGACAGTTTTCAGAGCACAATACAGATTAGATGGCACTGATATGCAGCACTGATAGGATTAGGTGGCACTGATGGGCACTGATATGCATATGGAGCACTGACTGATGGCTGGAACTGACAAATTGTTGGCAATGATAGATGGCACTGAAAGGTGGCTGGCACAGATAGATGGCACTGAAAGGTGGCTGGCACAGATAGATGCCACTGAAAGGTAGCTGGCACAGATGGCACTGAAAGGTGGCTGGCACAGATGGCACAGACAGGTGGCTGGCACAGATGGCACTCACAGGTGGCTGGCACTCACAGGTGGCTGGCACTCACAGGGGCACTTATGGGCATTGATAGGTAGCTGGCACTGATGGCACTGACAGGTGGCACTTGCAGGCATGGGACATTAATAGGTGGCATTAATGGGCACCCATGGGCAGGCACTGAAATGCCATGACAGGAAAGGCTGCCCTTCGATGCCCATCTTGGTACTCCACTCGGCCGTATAAAAGCAGCAGTGGCCATCTTGTTACACCCAGCCCATATAGTTCAGGCTGGGTGTAACAAGATGGCCGCTGCTGGCTTACTGCGGCCGAGTGAAGGGTGTACCAAGATGGGCGTCGGGATGTCCAAACGCTGACGTCGACACGAGCGTCACTTCCGTTGTTCCGCCCGCTTACTTCCGGTTGTGCCGGGTTGCCGAATCTGACAAACGCCTCCTCCCAGGTATCGGATCAGGCATCGGGAGCATTTGTGCGAGTACAAGTACTCGCGCAAATGCTCGGTATCGGTCCCGATACCGATACTAGTATCGGTATCGGGACATCCCTAATCTAAACATCGGTGAACAGGCAGAGACTGCAATCCGTGATGGGTCTAATCGGGGGGTGTCTAACTGCAAGCCATGCAGGGAAAGGCATCCAGCAAGACACCACATCCCTGGCTTGACACCTGATGAAGTTTCCAGATTCTTCACTGTCCCCGGTTGATGAGAATTCTGCTCCGGTACTTGCTTCAGCTACTCACTGTGGTCCCTGGTAATAAGGTGGATGGTCCCTTAGTGGCGACAGCTTCCCCTCTACCTCTGACCACAACAGGTTCTCCGGCCGGCAGAACCGCCACTTCTGGTTGGACTGCAAGCCGCAATCCCAACCCTACGCTGCTCTCTTGCTTCTGGATAGGCCCTCAGACAGCCTAGCAGCCAGATGTGCCTGGGATAGGCCCAAACTCTGGTCTAGCAGCCCAGGCAGTACAACACACGTCCACCCAGACAGCTGTCCAGGTGGCACAGAACACTGATCACCTGACTCCACCCAAATATATAGGTTCTCCCAGCAGGCCAAGGGATTCAAGAAAACCCCTGCCCATTGGCTGAGATACCTCATATACTCCTAATCTGACCTTGCTTTGCCCTTGTCTTATCTAATGCCACCAGGTATCTGGCCACCTAGCGGCAGAAGAGAGAAGTGCAGCAATTCTAGACTTAGGGTGAACTCAATGAGTTAAGGTAACTACACCTGGCAGGTAAATTTAAGAGAAACCCTGCCTAAATATCAGGGTGCTACACTTAGATACTGTGTGGTCCTTCAGGAACTATTAGGTCCTCCATGTACAGTATCTGATCTTATTATTTTAAAACGCTTGCCACTAATTTTGAAAAATATTTATTTAAAGCGGTTCTCCACCCATTTCATTTAGTAAATCTCTTTGCCTTCCAAATCAGGCAAAGAGTACTAAATGAAATGTTTTTTTTTTTTTACTTACCTTGTAATTGATGACTTCCAGTCTTCTCTCTCTTCGGCGGCGGGCGGGGTCTCTGCGTCGATCGTCGTCACCCCGCACTGTCTCCTGGGATCTGGTGTCAATGATCCCAGGAGTCAGTGCGGGCATCTTCCGAAATCTCGCGAGATTTCGGCCACATCTTCCGAAATCTCGCGAGATTTAGGCCACATCTTCCGAAATCTCGTGAGATGTCGGCAGATGTGCCGTTACTGCGCACGTGCGAGTAACGGCGGTGCATGCTGGGCCATCTAAAGTGCCTGTGGGGTTTCACATGCCCACAGGCAAGATGGACCCCAGCAGACAAGAAGAAGACAAGAAGAAGATGAAGAAAGATGAAAACCGGCGGCGATCGAGATGGAAGATGGAACAGGTAAGTCCCCCAATTGAGCTATATGCCCTTGGCATATAGCTCAAAAAAAAAAAAAAAGAGTGCAGAACCGCTTTAATACTTGGATGTCACTGGGTGGATCTTCAGGTACTATTTAGCTTGGGTAACTCAACCTCTGAGAAAGATGTCACTGATTTTGAAAAAAATGCCTTTGATACTTAGATGTCACTCTTGTGGATCTCCATGTACTCATTAGCACGGGTAACTCAACCTTTCATAAGGATGTCTCTTGGGAGCTCAGAAAGGATGTCATTGGGTGGACCTTCAGGTACTCATTAGCTTGGGTAACTCAACCTCTGAGAAGTATGTCTCTATATTCTTGGGAGCACAGGAATTCTATCCATTAGAGCCAGGTTAGTCAAAATTTTACCTCTTGTGGTTGGGGAGAGGCCAAAAGGTCCTCCATGTTTCTGATCTCATTATTTTAGAAAGTTTGTCACTAATTTTGAAAAAAAATCCCTTTGATACTTGGATGTCACTGGGTGGACCTTCAGGTACTCATTAGCTTGGGAAACTCAACCCCTGAGAAGGATGTCTCTATATTCTTGGGATCTGTAATGTCTCAGGCAGTGAGCTAGTAGTGTTTTTGTAGAGCATCACAGCTTTGGACTTATATACATACTATGTAGTTAAGTGGTTACACCTTATGGCAAATTACAGATAAAGGAACGAAGGTATGTTGAAGGATTAGTTGGGGTTTATTTAGAGAGTTTATATACAGCCATAACTTAGGTATCAGGAGGGTCAGCAAGGCATTAGCAGTTCAGAAGTACAAAGTTTATGCAGTTCAGGTATACTTGCAGTGAGTTGCGTTTTGCTGATGGGGACACTCCGTAGGTCTGGAGAGATGGCGGTGAAGCGTTCATTGGCCAAAAATGAAGAGTAGTAAGTGGAGGCTCTGTCTGGCCCAAGTAATTCTGAAAAAAAATCCCTTCAATACTTGGATGTCACTGCGAGGACCTTCCGGAACTCATTAGCTTGGGTGACCTCTGGGAAGGATGTCTCTATATTCTCAAGAGCTCAGGAATTCTATCAAGAAGAGTTTACATTTTTCCTTTTGGTGTAGGAGAAAATTGAGTACTGTCCGTGAATACTTTTTTTATTTGCACTAACATATCATTTTTCATGGACCAGCTTTCGGGGTGTGTCCCCTTCTTCAAGGTCTAAGCCGTACGTTAGACATGTGCATTTTCGCTTTTTTTCTTATTTTCGTTCATTCGTTTTCGTACCAATGAACGAACGATTCGCTAAAAATTTTAACGAAAAACGAATCGAACGAATCCGAAAATAACGAAAATCCGAAAAAAACTAATTAGAAACAACGAATGTACGAATGAAGAAAATCCTAAAAACGAAAACAGGAACAACGAAAATGAAAATGAACGAAAAAATTCGTACATTCGTAACTTTTTTTTTTTTTGTTGAATTGGTAATTTTCCGTGTCCCTTACAATGGCGCTGCTTAACGTGCTTAGAATAGATTGAACGAAAAAATTCGTACATTAGTAACTTTTATTTATTTTTTTTCGATTCGTAATTTTCCGTGTCTCTTACAATGGCGTTGCTTAACGTGCTTCGAATGGATTGAACGAAAAAATTCGTAACTTTTTTATTTTCTTTTTCGATTCGTAATTTTCCGTGTCTCTTACAATGGTGTTGCTTAACGTGCTTCGAATGGATTGAACGAAAAAATTCGTACATTCGTAACTTTTTTTTTCGATTCGTAATTTTCCGTGTCTCTTAAAATGTAATAATAGCATACACATTACATAAAATTATGAATTATGCTTCGATTACGAATCTACGAATGTTACGAATGTACGAATAACTACGAATGCGTCCGAATTTCGAATAAACGAATAAACGAAAATTAAACTAACGGAAAAACGAATCAACGAAAAAATATCTCTTACAAATGTACGAATCGTTACGAATACGAACACCGACGACTTACGAATTTACGAATCGTTACGAATCAACGGAAACGAAAAAAACGAAACGCAAATAAACAAATTTTTTTGTTGTGCACATGTCTACCGTACGTACTAATACGGCTACAATCACTTCAAGTCCTTTTGGTGTCAGAGAGAGGCCATCAGGTCTTCCATGTATCTGATCTTACTCATTTTAAAAAAAATATTTTGGAAAAAATCTATTCGATACTTGGATGTCCCAGTGTAGACATCTGTTTAAATTCTGTACTTCTAGTTGGGCAAAGGTCGCTGTTCTGCTGCAAACAGCAAGATGGGCATTTGCCAGATTTCGAAGCGGCAGCTGTATAGATGCTGTGTCAGCACTTACAAACTTCAGCTGCGAATTTACCTTTACATCCACTTTACAAAAACGCCTTGTCTGTCTTTTTTTTTTTTTTCCTGTCCCTTTACCATACTAAATGAAGAATAAAAAGTTTAGTTGAAAGAAATAGATTTCCATTTAATTAACAGTCAAACTTTTAATTACTTACCCAATCATATAATTTGTTGTACTGGCATACAAGGCTTCAATGATAGATGCAAAAAAAAATGGAGCATTAATATGACGGAGGTTTGTTATACAGTATAACCCATTAATGAGATAAAATGCTTTCAATATGTTGGGTGTACCTTGTGCAAATAAAAAAGGCTTATTCAATGATATAAAGACAACTAACGATGTGCTAGTTTTAGTAAATTGCGCAAATTAACAAAAAATCTTCTCTTTCAGAAAAAAAAGCCTCTTTTATTTAAAATATATAATATACTGTATATAATTTACATTACGACCCATTAATGAGGAACAATGCGTTCAATGCGTTGGGTGTTCCATGTGCACACAGGCTTATTCAATGACATCAATTCAGTAATTGTATAAATGGACAAAAAAAAAAAATCATCTCTTTAGAAAAAAAATGATAAATAAATTGCTACAAAATGAATCTGCACGTATTTATGATTTATTAAAACTGCCAAAAAATTTAAATTTTACTTTATTTGTAAACCATGGTGATGGTACTCAATTTATGTACAAAAGAATCCCCAAAATCTGATATCATGCAATTGTGATTAGCTAACGGCTTGTTCTTGAAGTCTGCACAAAGCTTGTAGTAACATTTTATGATGGATTGCCACTCTGCCTGACTTTAAAGTAGGACTATAGGCAAAACTTTTTCCTGGTGCATCCATGGCAGCATAGGCTCGCGAGGGGCCCTCTAACTATTTGCGAGAAGAAGAAAAGTTTGGGACTTTAAATGAGGCCTTTGAAGTATAATCAGAGGTACCTCCATCCCGGTTTTTGCGCAGCAAAGGAGAAAAGGGGGTTTTGGGACTTTAGGTGAAGCATGCAGCTGGAGAGCAAGGAGGCACTAAAGGTTATCAAAAATAAATTTTATTCCATGAATACAACATACAATACAACACATCATTGGCACAGAAATATATTGTGACCTGCAGGCCATCTGGGATTGAATTGCATAGTCTATAATATACAATAAAAATGCGTAGACATAAGATATAATTATATATAACATCCCATACATTAGTGGTAAAATAAACACTGACTGTAAACATAGGGTAGCAGCATTGTTAGCTCACACAACCGGGTATGTGACCATGATTGTAGCATCTATAGCTCGACGCGTTTCGTGACTGGTTGTCACTCATCAGGAGCAGATGCGGTAGGGATGTCTAGGGAATTAAGAAGTGGACAGTGAGTAAACTGAACACACCAACAGACGGGGAGGGGGAATGAATAGATAGACATTCACCCATACTTACAGGTAAACAATACACATGGAGTGTGGTGGTGGATGCGGATATTTGTCTCCCACGGGAGCAGAGGTGGCAACAACAATGGCAAGGCGACAGGAAGACCTGACGGGTAAGGTGTGACTGGGGGGGGGGTTTGGGTCCCACCAAAATCCGTGTAAGTGCATGGTTTGTGAATGAGCACGTCTCTAACTATTTGCAGCCCTATGTCCACTTGGATGGTGGGGCTTGCATCTGGACTCACGGCGCAGGCGCCGTTCTTCTTTGGAGGTTTTCCGAATCTCCTTGTGCTCTTGCGCAGTACGGGCCGGACAAAATTTGATAGGCGGACACTATCCGACAGAACACCGGCCCTAAGGAAGAGAGACCTTATGGAAGTACTGGGAAAAGGTGCTAGAAAGGGGAAGAGAGAGACACAAAGAGGAAATAAATAATAATAATAATAAAAAATTTCCGCTATTTTTTCGCTTATATAGCAAAAAATAAAAAACGAAGTCGTGAATAAATACCACTAAAATAAAGCTCTATTTGTGCAAACAAAATTATAAAAATTAAATTTGGGTACAGCGTAGAATGACCGCGCAATTGTCACTGAAAGTGCGAGAGCGCTGAAAGCTGAAAATTGGGCTGGGAAGGAAGGGAGCGAAAGTGCCCGGTATTGATGTGGTTGATGGCAAAAAGTACAAAATATATATATATATATTTTTTTCAATTTTCATTTTTTTTATGCTTTTAGCGCAAAAAATAAAAACCGCAGAGGCGGTCAAATACCACCAAAAGAAAGCTCTATTTGAGATAAAAAGAGGACGTCAATTTTGTTTGGGTGCAGTGTCGGACGACCGCGCAATTGTCAGTTAAAGTGATGCATTCCCGAATTGCAAAAAAACAGCCTGGTCATTCAGCAGCCAAATCTTCCGGGGCTGAAGTGGTTAAACTTGCCCACTTCAAATCCAGACTCACTGGGACCCGCCACCCTTGTAGAGGCGTACACAAATTCCCTTGCCCTACAAGGCAGCAGAATGATGGAGACAATGGTAACTTTCAGTCCTGGACAGGGGCGGACTGACAACTCATGGGGCCCCCGGGCAACAGGAGATTATGGGGCCCCCAGGCAATAGGAGATTATGGGGCCACACAGTATACACACACAGTATACAATCACACAGTATACACATACATGTACACACAGTATACACAAACATGTTTCTATTGGCTGAGCAGGTACTGGAGAGGTGGGGCAGATATAATCTCAGGATTTTTTGACCAAAAGGATGTCAGTAAGGGACATTTCAGAAACAGATGTAAAAAAAACACAGATTTTTACATACTGTCCCTGGTTTTACTGAGGCTGGCGACCCTGATGGGGCCCCCTAGTGGCCCGGGGGCCCTCGGGAAGTGCCCAAGTGGCCGAATGGTCAGTCCGCCCCTGGTCCTGGATAAACAGAAACACAAGCTTTGCAGGCAGTGTGATCTCTACCGGCTGGTGAATAATTGAATATCACATTGTAAAAGGAAAATGAATCTTGGCATACCGAAGGCCTGCCACTTCTAGAAACGTCTGAACAAAAGTAGGTGGGCTGCAGAGCTTGCAGATAATAACTTTGCCAGGGTTCTCTGTATGCCCTTCTTTGTCATTAGTAACGTTCTTAATTAAAATTCCTGAAAAGAAATAATGTCAAAGGTTCCCTTGATCCATTTGCATAGTAATTAGAGATTGATTAGGCTGACGAGCTCCAGGGGACACTACACCTGCGCCACCCTGTTGAGTCTCAGAATCGGTATGAGATTTGCAAAGAACGTTAAAGCCAGTGACCCTCGATGCCCCGCCTGAGAAAGGGTTAACATCAATTCCTGGCATCAGTAGAACTTGGAGCGGTGGCCAGGTTTTGGAGCCGATCGAAATAAATTCTGATAATCCTGCAATGCACATTGAATTCCTGTATATCCACTCCTTTATTTAAGCTCAGGCATTCTGTATACATAATTCTATATATTTTACATTCCACAATGAGGAGAGGAGCACACAGATCCTGCCACATGAAAGCGGACAATCCTCTAATACAGTGATGGCGAACCTATGGCATGCAGAGCCATCTTTGTGGGCACACAAGAGGGTCCAGGACAGAGCTAGAGGTCTCTCTCTCCTCTCAGCCCCCCTCCCTCTCTTTCAGCCCCCCTCTTTTTCTGCCCCCCTTTGTGTCCCCCTCTCTCAGCTCACCCCTCTCTCAGCATCTCTCTCGCACCCCTCTCTCTCTGTCCCTCTTCTCTCTGTCCCCCTTATCTTTCTCTGTTCCCCCTCTCTCACACCCCTCTATCTCTGTCCCCCCTCCCTCTCTCTGCTCCTCCTCTCTCTCAGCTCACCTCTCTCAGCATTTCTCTCACACCCCTCTCAGCCCCTTTCCCTCAATCACTGTTGCCCCTCTTTCTCAGCATCTCTCTCACACCCCTCTCTCTCTGTCCCCTCTTCCTCTGTCCCCTCTCCCTCTGTCCCCTCTCCCTCTCTCTCTGTCCCCTCTCCCTCTCTCTGTCCCCTCTCCCTCTGTTCCCTCTCCCTCTCTCTCTGTCCCCTCTCTCTCTGTCCCCTCTCCCTCTCTCTCTGTCCTCTCTCTCTCTGTCCCCTCTCCCTCTGTTCCCTCTCCCTCTCTCTCTGTCCCCTCTCCCTCTCTCCCCTCTCCCTCTCTCTCTGTCCCCTCTCCCTCTCTCTCTGTCCCCTCTCCCTCTCCCTCTCTCTCTGTCCCCTCTCCCTCTCTCTCTGTCCCCTCTCCCTCTCTCTCTGTCCCCTCTCTCTCTGTCCCCTCTCCCTCTGTTCCCTCTCCCTCTCTCTCTGTCCCCTCTCCCTCTCCCTCTGTCCCCGCTCCCTCTCTCTCTGTCCCCTCTCCCTCTCTCTCTGTCCCCTCTCCCTCTGTCCCCTCTCCCTCTCTCTCTGTCCCCTCTCCCTCTCTCTCTGTCCCCTTCTCCCTCTGTCCCCTCTCCCTCTCTCTCTATCCCCTCTCCCTCTCTCTCTGTCCCCTCTCCCTCTCTCTCTGTCCCCTTCTCCCTCTCTCTCTGTCCCCTCTCCCTCTCCCTCTGTCCCCTCTCCCTCTCTCTCTATCCCCTCTCCCTCTCTCTCTGTCCCCTCTCTCCCTCTCCCTCTGTCCCCTCTCCCTCTGTCCCCTCTCCCTCTGTCCCCTCTCCCTCTGTCCCCTCTCCATCTCTCTCTGTCCCCTCTCCCTCTCTCTCTGTCCCCTTCTCCCTCTGTCCCCTCTCCCTCTCTCTCTATCCCCTCTCCCTCTCTCTCTGTCCCCTCTCCCTCTGTCCCCTCTCCCTCTCCCTCTGTCCCCTCTCCCTCTCTCTCTGTCCCCTCTCTCTCTGTCCCCTCTCCCTCTCTCTCTGTCCCCTCTCTCTCTGTCCCCTCTCCCTCTCTCTCTGTCCCCTCTCTCTCTGTCCCCTCTCTCCCTCTCTCTCTGTCCCCGCTCCCTCTCTCTCGCCCCAGTGTGAAAGGGGCCTAACTGTAGCACGCGGTCCCGGATTCCCTAGTTCAGAGCATCAGTAAACAGGCAGGTGACGTTAAACACACGCCAGCTTTAACTATATTACAAGAAAATATATACAAAACCATTATACATTTACTTAAATGCAATCCAGGCGAGCCCTTTTCCTTTTATCCCTCTCCCTCTCTCTCTGTCCCCTCTCCCTCTCTCTCTCTGTCCCCTCTCCCTCTCTCTCTGTCCCCTCTCCCTCTGTCCCCTCTCCCTCTCCCTCTATCCCCTCTCCCTCTCCCTCTGTCCCCTCTCCCTCTCCCTCTGTCCCCTCTCCCTCTGTCCCCTCTCTCTCTGTCCCCTCTCCCTCTCTCTCTGTCCCCTCTCCCTCTCTCTCTGTCCCCTCTCCCTCTCTCTCTGTCCCCTCTCCCTCTGTTCCCTCTCCCTCTCTCTCTGTCCCCTCTCCCTCTCTCTCTGTCCCCTCTCCCTCTCTCTCTGTCCCCTCTCCCTCTCTCTCTGTCCCCTCTCCCTCTGTTCCCTCTCCCTCTCTCTCTGTCCCCTCTCCCTCTCTCTCTGTCCACTCTCCCTCTCTCTCTGTCCCCTCTCCCTCTCTCTCTGTCCCCTCTCCCTCTGTTCCCTCTCCCTCTCTCTCTGTCCCCTCTCCCCTCTCTCTCTGTCCCCTCTCCCCTCTCTCTCTGTCCCCTCTCTCTCTGTCCCCTCTCCCTCTGTCCCCTCTCCCTCTCTCTCTGTCCCCTCTCTCTCTGTCCCCCCTCTCTCTCTCTGTCCCCTCTCTCTCTGTCCCCTCTCCCTCTCTCTCTGTCCCCTCTCTCTCTCTCTCTGTCCCCTCTCTCTCTGTCCCCTCTCTCTCTCTGTCCCCTCTCCCTCTCTCTCTGTCCCCTCTCTCTCTCTGTCCCCTCTCTCTCTGTCCCCTCTCCCTCTCTCTCGCCCCAGTGTGAAAGGGGCCTAACTGTAGCACGCGGTCCCGGATTCCCTAGTTCAGAGCATCAGTAAACAGGCAGGTGACGTTAAACACACGGCGGCTTTAACTATATTACAAGAAAATATATACAAAACCATTATACATTTACTTAAATGCAATCCAGGCGAGTCCTTTTCCTTTTATCAAGATGGACTGTCTAGACACACCTGCAATACAAGAGGACAGCCAGGTCCCTTTCTCCGGAGCATCTCACATTAAGCTGCTTCACACAGAAATTCTGGCACTATGGGGTTTTTTTTTTTTTCCTGTCATGTAAGGTTAGGGATATAAACACACAGTTCTAATCTCTTCCTACTGAGAGTAGTTAACAATCGCCTCATTAGCAGAACATTGATGAGATTATAATCATCTGCTGAAAAGCTCCATCCCTCCAGCCAGCATTTTAAGGCCCCGTACACACGGTCAGAAAATCTGAAGTTAAATTTCGTCCAATGAACGATCTGCCGATTTTCTGATCGTTAGTGTGCTGCTTTTAACCACTTAACCACCGGACGCTTTAACTGACAATTGCGCGGTCGTGCGGCGCGGCTATCAAACAAAATTGACGTCCTTTTTTTTCCCACAAATAGAGCTTTCTTTTGGTGGCATTTGACCTCTGTATTTTAAACTTTTTTGCGCTATAAACAAAAAAAGAGTGCCAATTTTGAAAAAACTTATTTTTTGCTATAATAAATATCCCCGAAAAATATATAAAATAATTTTTTTTCCTCAGTTTAGGCCAATATGTATTCTTCAACATATTTTTGGTCCAAAAAAAAAATCGCAATAAGCGTCTATTGATTGGTTTGCGCAAAAGTTATAGCATCTACAAGATAGGGGATAGATTTGTGGCAATTTTATTAATAATAATTCTTTTACTAGTAATGGCGGCGATCAGCGATTTTTATCATGACTGCGACATTATGGCGGACACATCGGACAATTTTGACACATTTTTGGGACCATTGGCATTAATACAGCGATCGATGCTATAAAATTGCATTGATTACTGTAAAAATGTCACTGGCGGGGTTAAGTGTGTCCTGGGGAGTGATTCTAATGCCCCGTACACACGGTCGGATTTTCCGACGGAAATTGTCCTATCAGACAATGTTGTCGGAAATTCCGACCGTGTGTAGGCTCCATTGGACTTTTTCCGTCGGATTTTCCGACCGAAAAAGTTTTATCTCCTGCTCTCAAATTTTCCGACAACAAAGTCCTATCGGACTTTTTCCGATCGTGTGTAGCGAATTCCGATGGACAAAGTGCCACGCATGCTCAGATCAGATTATGAGACCAAAGCTATTGGCTACTAGCCTCTACGTAGTCCCGTCGTACGCAACGAACGTCACCACGTTCAGAATGATCGGATTTTCCGACAACTTTGTCTGACCATGTGTATGCAACACCAGTGTCGGACAAAATCCGTCGGAAAAAATCCGATGGATTTTGTGGTCGGATTTTCCGACCGTGTGTATGGGGCATAACTGTGGGGGGGATGGGCTAGAAGTGACACGACACTGATCGGGGTCGTGTGACAGGGAGCAGACGATCAGTGTCCTGTCACTAGGCAGAAATGCTGTGTTTATATTGGCATCTCCCCGTTCTTCAGCTCCGTGAATCGATCGCAGGCACCCGGTGGACATCGCGTCTGTGGGTCCCGCAGCACAGTCACAAAGCTAGCGGCAGGCACGCACACGGCGGGAAATTCAAAGTAACGTACGGGTATGTCACTTTGCCCAGCCGTGCCATTCTGCCGACGTATATCTACAGGTGCCGGTCGGCAAGCGGTTAAAAGCCGATTACGAATTTTCTTCAGACAAAAACTGAATGAGCAGGCTCCAAAATATTTGTCTGATGTGACCACAACGTCTGATTTTTTTTTTTTCATTAGTACGGTTTTCTTCCCCAAAAAATCTGAAGAGCAAGACTAGGCATGCTCAGAAATGAAAGAACCCATACAAAACAATTCAACACATTATGTCACTTCTGACGTTGAATTCTGTTGTCCGAAAATTTTCTGATGGTGAGTACCTTCTTCACTTTCAATTTGAGACTAGCATCCAACAAAAAACTGACGAAAACTTGCCCAATAATCTGATCGTGGCTTTAGCGAATAAGCCCTGCTCATCTACAATCCCAGCCATTTCCACCAGTGTGGCCAATATGGAATCTCTACACTTCCTAAAGAGCCCCATTTATAAAAACCGGAGCCTCTACTCGAATCCGTGACCAAAATGATAGTGACCAAGCTAGTTTTATCCGTTGTTCTTATGCCCCGTACACACGATCGGATTTTCTGACGGAAAATGTTCGGTGGGAGCTTGTTTACATACAGTGCATTCCATGTACACAGAAATGCACCCATAACATGGTGCCAATTTGTAACCTGGCAATCATTGGTAATAACATGTTTACAACCATTTAATATTCAAGGTAAAATAAAGGGGGCCACCATATTCATAGTTGGATATATATGTTAAAATAATAACATCTGCACTGTCAATAGGCTTAAGAACCCTATCAAGTTAGAAGAAATATAGACACATATCATGGTGGTTGTGTAGCTCATACACCAGATCTAGTAGCTTGACGCGTTTCGCGGCTTTAAATCGGGATTCCACCCTAAAGTGGAACTTCCGCTTTTCGGAACCCTCCCCCCCTCCGGTGTCACATTTTCACCTTTCAGGGGGGAGGGGGGTGCAGATACCTGTCTAAGACTGGTATCTGCACCCACTTCCAAGCATAAACTCCCACGGGAGTCCCAAAAAGTAATTGCGTTAGTAACTCAGTTACTACATTGGAAAAGTAATTAGTTACGCAGCAAAGTAACTGACTTTTTTTTAAAATATTCTATACGTGTAACTAAGGGGCGGGTCTAGTATTACTGTAACCAAGGGGCGCATTTATTATTATAGTTATATATCGTGTAACCAAGGAGCTGCTCTATTATTACTCTAACCAAGGGGCAGATCTGTTATAGCGTGTAAGCAAGGGGCGGGTCTATTATTATTATATCGTGTAAGGGGCGGATGGCTACAGAAGAGGGCGCATGTTAAATTAATGGGCAGAGCTCGATATTTAACAATAATAATAAATGCGCCCGTTGGTTACAGTAATACTAGACCCGCCCCTTACTTACACGATAGACGCCCCTTGCAGAGTAGCAGGAGCATCAGGAGCGTGCGGCATCGCCTCGAACAATTACATGTTAACTGCACCTGCGCGGTGTAGAGTTCACTCAGAGCTGTTTAGGTTCCGCAATTTTCAGAAGCTCCGTAGTCCTTCGTACTGCGCAAGCCCTGCGCCTGCGCAGTACAGGGGGTCCTTATGCGGCGGGGGAACTTTTTCGGCAGGACACCAGAATTACACTACTGCCATCTAGTGGCGGTAGATGTAATTGGGGTAACTAAGCCAAAGTAATGGGAATTGAGTTACCATGAGAGGAAAAGTAATCAGTTAGATTACTCGTTACCCTCTAAAGTAACTGCGTTATGTAACTCAGTTTATTTTAACTCAGTTACTTACATCACTGCTTACGAATATGTGTGCACTGGAAGGCATGGTGTCAAGGACCTTGGGCCACCCAAGAGCATCAGTGTCGGGAGCCGAGAGGGCGTGTATAGGGCGGCAATCATCACAGGCGGACGTCCAGGTGGGCTCCGAGCTCCCCGACCACCCCTAGTGTAAGTGTGGGAAATGGTGAAATGTAATGAAAACATTGTTGTCGGAAAATTCTGACCGTGGCTCCATTGGACATTTTCCATAGGAATTTCCGACACACAAAATTTGAGACCTGGATCTCAAATTTCTTCCGACAACAAAATCCGCTGTCGTAAATTCCAAACGTGTGTACACAATTCCGACGCACAAAGTTCCACGCATGCTCGCAATCAAGCAGAAGAGCCGCACTGGCTATTGAACTTTATTCTTCTCGGCTCGTTGTACGTATTGTACGTCACCGCGTTCTTGACGTTCGGAATTTCCAACAAGATTTGTGTGACCGTGTGTATGCAAGAGAAGTTTGAGCCAACATCCGTCGGAAAAAAAAACATGGATTTTGTTGTCGGAAAATCCTATCGTATGTACAGGGCATTAGTGTGATTAGGGCTCAGGTCCACCAGCATTTTTTTTTTAATGCTGTTTTAAAGCAAACGTTTTACTGGCAACGATTCACAAGACTGAGTTTGACTTGCTTTGATTGCAGTTCCAATGCATCTTAATAGGACATGTTGCATCCAAAGAAGCACAGCAGGTCAAAAGCAGCCTTTGAATTCCCGTGTGTCCTGCTCAATTAAAATCAAAAGGATTTTGCTGACTTGCATTTGATGTTTGTTCCAATGCAGGAAAACAACAAAAACATGAGCCTT
Source organism: Lithobates sylvaticus (assembly GCA_028564925.1). Lineage (NCBI taxonomy): Eukaryota > Metazoa > Chordata > Amphibia > Anura > Ranidae > Lithobates > Lithobates sylvaticus. The sequence goes on from CM053029.1 coordinate 594,509,624, forward strand.
GTACTACTTTACTCCTCTCCCCAATCTTGTTTTACTGCGTCTCCAATAAGAATGAGTTTGTTCGCCTTTGCCGATTCCAATACCATTTGCATTCTTTAAAAAAACTTCAATCGCTGTTTTTTTGGGGTGGTGGTGGATGCAGGGTGGCCCACTCTACTCTGTACATTTCTAAAGTGGAGGGGTGGACTGGGAGTTCCCCATTTTTGAGGTATTATAGGGCTGCCCAATTGGTACAACTATATAAAAAAAAATTCGGATTTTCCGCAGACAAAACCTCAGACTTTTGTCCGAAAGCGTGTGCCTGGATTTTGTCTTGCATACAAACGGCAAGGAATTGTTGGCCAACAAACACGAACGTAGTGACGTACTACCTGGTTTTTCAGCTCTTTAGCGCCACCCTTTGGTCTCCTGCTAATTTTGTGTTAGTAGAAGCTTGGTGAGTGTTGATTCGCGCTTTTCATTTTCACCCTTTTCATTTCGTGCTTTTCAGTTCGTTTCTGAGCGGTCGTTCCTCAACCAGACATGTTGCTTAATCGATAACGTGTTATTTATTACAGGGGGTCCCCGACTTACGAACCTCGACCTACGAACATCTCCTACTTACGAACCGGGCACTGCGGGGAGCCTCTGCCATTTTCCGCGGACCTTCGGCCGTTCTGCGCATGCGCGGCCATACAGAGCCTCGGAAAATTCCGGCAAACATCGGAAATGTCCGTAATTTGGCGCGCATGTGCAGAACATCATTCGACGGAACATCCGAAATGTCCGTAATTGTCGGTCTGCGCATGCGCGGCCGACTTACGAACATTTCCGATTTAAGAACAGGAGGACAGTCCCTAATGAGTTCGTAACTCGGGGACCCCTTGTATTGGCCTTGGAGTTTTTGCTTTGACCCAAGTCCAGTCCAGGAACAGGAGGAGGAGGATTTCTTTAATAATGGTGACCAATTATGTCCTATGCTGTGGGAGCTCCAGGAGAAAAATCCAAATGGTTCTCCTGATGACGGACTTCTGCTTTCACCAACTCTTGGCATTGCTGACCCCCTATATTAAGAAGCAGGACACATGCATGAGGCTTTTATTTTATTTTTTGGTTGAATAATGATTTGATTTGGTATATTTTCTATATTTTTGGATGCATAGAATGCACTTTTTGGTTAAGTTCTATTGGCAGATTTTTTTATTTGTTTTTCTTTTTTTAATGCATAATAAAAAACATTGTGTAGAATAATACTTGGCTGTGTGTTTTACTTCAAATGACAGTTTGGGAGTCGGCAGTTACATTTAAAAAAAAAAACAATGTAAAATTAACAAGGGACACCAACATAGTTGTATCTTTGATCTTAAAAACTACGGGATAATGGTGCTGTGGTAACTTGGCCAAAAAAATAAATAAAAAATAATAATATTATTCTTGATATCACTAGAAAATAAAAGCCTTTTAAAATGCGTTCGCAATAACTCCATCATTATCACCAGCAAAGCGGCTTCATTATTATCCCATTAACCACATGCCGACCGGGCCATAGCCAAAAGACGGCTACAGCGCGGTCGGCTTATTCTGGGTGGACGTCCGTGGGACCTCCTCCCAGAATCTTGCTCCCGCGGGCCCCCTGGGGCATGCACTCGGGGACATCCGTGACCGCCGGGTCCAGAGGACCCGGCGCATCACAGATCACGGTAAACGGCTGCTGATAGCAGCCGTTTACCACGTGATCGCTCCGTCAAATGACAGAGCGATCACATGTAAACAAACCGGCGTCACATCATGACGCCGGTTCCTCCCTCCCCTCTCTGTACCGATCGGTACAGTGAGAGGGGAAAAGCGGAGAGGGGGAGAGATGGCAGCAGCGCTGTGGGCACTACACATCCAGCCCACAGCGCTGCTCAGTGACAGTACTGTGCAACACTGTGCAATACTCTGCTAACACTGTGCAATACTCTGCCAATACTCGCCAATACTCGCCAATACTCGCCAATACTCTGCCAATACTCTGCCAATACTCTGCAATAAATTTTAATAGAAACAAATAATCTTTTTTTTTACCGAATTTTCAGTCTTTTTTGATTTATAGCGCAAAAAATAAAAAACCCAGTGGTGATTAAATACCACGAAAAGAAAGCTCTATTTGTGTGAAAAAAAGGACAAAAAATGTATTTGGGTACAGTGTTGCATGACTGAGTAATTGTCATTCAAAGTGTGAGAGCAACGAAAGCTGAAAATTGGTCTGGTTAGGAAGGGGGTTTAAGTGCCCAGTGGTCAAGTGGTTAAAGAAGAATTGTGCGCTGCATTTCGAGATTTCATAATTAGCCTCGTCATGAATGTTAATTCTCCATTACGAACGCTAGTTTACAAGACTGACCGCTTCCGGCTCGCCCTTGCTTCCGAGCATGCGTGTTTGTACTTTGGACTTTTGTCGACGGACTTGTGTACGTGGAAAATTTTAAAGCCTACTATCCAACATTTGTACGCGGAAAATCCGACAACAATTGTCCGATGGAGCGTACACACGGTCGGATTTTCAGTACAGGCCAGACAGACATAACTACTAGGACATTATTTGAAAATAAATGCCTACGCTGTCCCGAGTCAAGTGGGGGGATTCTGGGAGCTTTATGGTCTCTTCTGTAGTCAACGGAACAAGCCATTCTACCAAACGGCATGGGAATCAGACCTGGGCGAGACTATAGAATGAATGAATGAATGAATAATTTGTATAGCACTACAAATGCGAACTGAATCGCCTCAAGGCGTTGGATTCAACCAGTGTTGTCAAGCTTCTTACAAGAGGTAGGTCTTGAGTTTTTTCCTGAAGGCCTGATGGTTTTCTTCCATGCGGATGTAAGTCGGTAGAGCGTTCCATATCCGCGGTCCTTGGATGATGAAGATAGATAGATAGATAGATAGATAGATAGATAGATAGATAGATAGATAGATAGATAGATAGATAGATAGATAGATAGATAGATAGATAGAGGATGAAGTATGGGTGCAATGGTCCACCATGGTGCACAAAAGAATTACTCAATACTTCATTAGTGGAAGCGAATTACAAGGTGCTGTCCAGATGGTACCTTGTCCCGGTGAGGCTGGCGAGACTGTACCCTGACACTTCACCCCTTTGCTTCAGAGGATATGGGCGAGAGGGTCATATGTTCCATGTATGGTGGTCCTGCCCTTGTTTTTGTTTTTTTTTATAAAAATAACAAACATGTTATCCTTACCTGCTCTGTGCAATAGTTTTGCACAGAGCAGCCCTAATTCTCTTCTTCTGGGGTGCCCTGCCGATGCTCCAGGTCCCAACGGAAGGCTGCTGTCTCTGGGGGCACCCGTGCAGGCTTGCTCCTGAGTCCCGCTGCTGCGTCCATTGACTCGGCCCCGCCCCTGCTCCTGTGTCACTGGATTTGATTGACAGCAGCGGGAGCCAGTGGCACAAAATTAAAATTGATGTCCTTTTTTTTCCCCCACAAATAGAGCTTTCTTTTTGTGGTATTTGTTCACCTCTGCGGTTTTTTTTGCGCTATGAACAAAAAAAGAGCGACAATTTTGAATAAAAAAACGATATTTTTTTTTACTTTCTGCTTTAATACATATCCAATAAAAAAAAAGATTTCTTCATCAGTTTAGGCCGATATGTATTCTGCTACATACAGTGGTGTGAAAAAGTGTTTGCCCCCTTCCTCATTTCCTGTTCCTTTGCATGTTTGTCACACTTAAGTGTTTCGGAACATCAAACCAATTTAAACAATAGTCAAGGACAACACAAGTAAACACAAAATGCAATTTGTAAATGAAGGTGTTTATTATTAAAGGTGAAAAAAAATCCAAACCATCATGGCCCTGTGTGAAAAAGTGATTGCCCCCTAAACCTAATAACTGGTTGGGCCACCCTTAGCAGCAACAACTGCAACCAAGCGTTTGCGATAACGTGCAATGAGGCTTTTACAGCGTCCTGGAGGAATTTTGGCCCACTCATCTTTGCAGAATTGTCCTAATTCAGTTACATTAGAGGGTTTTCGAGCATGAACGGCCTTTTTAAGGTCATACCACAACATCTCAATAGGATTCAGGTCAGGACTTTGGCTAGGCCACTCCAAAGTCTTCATTTTGTTTTTCTTCAGCCATTCGGTGGTGGACTTGCTGGTGTGTTTAGGATCATTGTCCTGCTGCAGAACCCAAGTTCGTTTCAGCTTGAGTACACGAACAGATGGGCGGACATTCTCCTTCAGGATCTCTTGGTAGACAGCAGAATTCATAGTTCCTTTTATCACGGCAAGTCTTCCAGGTCCTGAAGCAGCAAAACAGCCCCAGACCATCACACTACCATCACCATATTTTACTGTTGGTATAATGTTCTTTTTCTGAAATGCAGTGTTCCTTCTACGCCAGATATACTTGGACACACACCTTCCAAAGAGTTCCACTTTTGTCTCATCGGTCCACAGAATGTTGTCCCAAAAGTCTTGGGGATCATCAAGATGTGTTGTGGAGAAATTGAGACGAGCTTTGATGTTCTTTTTGCTCAGCAGTGGTTTTCTCCTTGGAACTCTGCCATGCAGGCCATTTTTGCCCAGTCTTTTCCTGATGGTGGAGGCATGAACGCTGACCTTAACTGAGGCAAGTGAGGCCTGCAGTTCCTTGGACGTTGTTGTGGGGTCTTTTGTGACCTCTTGGATGCGTCCTCGCTGCGCTCTTGGGGTAATTTTTGGCGGCCGGCCACTCCTGGGAAGGTTCACCACTGTTCCATGTCTTCGCCATTTGTGGATAATGGCTCTCACTGTGGTTCGCTGGATTCCCAAGCTTTGGAAATGGCTTTATAACCCTTTCCAGACTGATAGATCTCAATTACTTTCTTTCTCAATTGTTCCTGAATTTCTTTGGGTCTCGGCATGATGTGTAGCTTTTAAGGATCTTCTGGTGGACCTTACTGTGTCAAGCAGCTCCTATTTAAGTGATGCCTTGATTATGAACAGGTGTGGCAATAATCAGGCCTGGGTGTGGCTAGAGAAATTGAACTCAGGTGTGGACAACCACAGTTATAGTATGTTTTAACAAGGGGGGCAATCACTTTTTCACACAGAGCCATGATGGTTTGGATTTTTTTTCACCTTTAATAATAAACACCTTCATTTACAAATTGCATTTTGTGTTTACTTGTGTTTTCCTTGACTATTGTTTAAATTGGTTTGATGTTCCGAAACACTTAAGTGTGACAAACATGCAAAGGAACAGGAAATGAGGAAGGGGGCAAACACTTTTTCACACCACTGTATTTTTGGTAAAAAAAAAAATCCCAATAAGCGTATATTGATTGGTTTGCGCAAAAATTATAGTGTCTACAAACTATGGAATATTTTTATGGAATTTTTATTTTTTACATTTATTTTTTACTAGTAATGGCGGCGATCAGTGATTTCTTTTCTTTTTTTAGCAGGACTGTGGCAGACAAATCTGACAAATCCGCGTACACACGACCGGACTTTCCGGCAAACGAGGTCCGGCGGTCTTCCCGACGGACTTTCGGCGGAGTTCCGACGGACTTTCCGAATGAACGGACTTGGCCACACACGAACGGAATAAGTCCGCTCGAAAGACCGTTCGCTTTGAACGTGATGACGTACGACGGGACTAGAAAAGGAAGTTCAATAGTCAGTAGCCAATAGCTGCCCTTGCATCGTATTTGGTCCGTCGGACTAGCACACAGATGAGCGTTTTTTCCAATTCAAGTCCGTCAGATAGTTTTGAAACATGTTCTATTTCTAGGTCCGCCAGATTTTAAACCCTGAAAAACGAACGGATTAGCCCACACAGGATTGGATTGTCCGACAGACTAATCCCTTCGGACCTAGTCTGCCGGAAAGTCCGGTCGTGTGTACGTGGCATTAGTGATACATTTTGGGGACCAGTGACACCAATATAGTGATCAGTGCTAAAAAAAGGCACTGTCACTGTACTAATGACACTGGCAGGGAAGGGGCAATCAAGGGGTTAAACGTGTTCCCTGGGAGTGCTTGCTAACTGTGGGGGGGGGGGGGGGGTGCTTTGGCTGTGAGAAGACAGAGATCCGTGTTCTTGCTTAGGAGAAACACAAGATCTGTCTCCCCTACTAGCAGAACGGCGATCTGCCTTGTTTACATAGGCAGCCCGCAGTTCTGCCTCTCTCATGCACGATCGGCGGGTCCCAGCGGACATCGGGTCTGCCAGACCCGCTGATTGTCTCCCGCTGTGTCCAAGCACATCGGGAACTGATCGGCGGCGGCGCATGTGCGTGCCCACAAACCAGGAAGAGGCAATCACGTACAGGTACGCGCAGTATATATACGCGGGGCATGGGTACGTAGGGCGGTCGGCATTTAGTTAATGCATAGAATGCATTAAGGAGAAAAACCTTGAGGCTTTAAGATCACTTTAACTGCTTAACCGCTTCCCGACCGGGGCACAACAATGTACGTCGACAGAATGGCACGGACAGGCATAAGGGCGTACAGGCACGTCTCCTTTAAGATGCCGCCGTGCCATCGAGCGTGCGCTGCCGGTCGGGACCCCCGTGAGTCCGGTCGCGGGTCCCATGGACTCGATTGCCGTGGGCATACCCGCGATCGTCTCACGGGAAGGCTGAACGGGGAGATGCGGAAATAAACAGCATCTCCCGTTCTGCCTAGCAACTAGTGACGCCGATCTCTGCTCACAGGGATTGGAGCAGAGATCAGTGTTCACTAGCTCACAGCCACGCCCCCCCATGGTTAGAAACGCGCCTCTAGGAACATATAACCTAGTGGTTAACCCCTTCACTGCCAGTGTCATTTACACAGGAATCAGTGCATTTATATAGCACTGATTGCTGTATAAATGACAATGGTCCCAAAAAAAAGTGTCAAAAATGTCCGACGTGTCCGCCATAATGTCGCAGTCACAATAAAAATCGCTGATCGCCGCCATTACTAGTAAAAAAAAAAAAAATATTAATAAAAATGCTATAAAATTATCCCCTATATTGTAAACGCTATAACTTTTGCGCAAACCAATCAATAATCGCCTATTGCGATTTTTTTTTTTACCCAAAAAGATGTAGAAGAATATGTATCGGCCTAAACTGAGGGAAAAAAAAAGTTTTTTTTATATATTTTTTGGGGGGATATTTATTATAGCAAAAAGTAAAAAATAATGTGTTTTTTTCAAAATTGTCGCTCTTTTTTTGCTTATAGCGCAAAAAATAAAAACCACAGGGGCGATCAAATACCACCAAAAGAGAACTCTATTTGTGGGAAAAAAGGGACGTCAATTTTGTTTGGGAGCCACGTCGCACGACCGCGCAATTGTCAGTTAAAGCGACGCAGTGCCAAATTGCAAAAAGTGGTCTAGTCTTAAGCCAGCAAAATGGTCCGGTCTGAAAGTGGTTAAAGACCGCCCACGTACATATACTGTGGCAGGGTGGGCCATAAGTGCAAAATCACGTACCTGTACGCGATTCCTCTCACATGTGCGCCCCGGGGCCCCACTCCTGCTGTGATTGGACACAGCGGGAGTCAATCATCGTTATCAGAAAAGGCAATACGGCGGTCTGCTACAGTTTTCTTTCCTTATTTTTCTTCTTCTTTCAACCCTTTTCTTATCTCTTTTTATGATTTGTGGCATTTTTTTATATGGATGCACATGGAGAGTCCTAGAGCCTCTTATATTTTAATAACAATCAGGGAGCAAGGTACTGTGCCTTGAGGCGCTAGATTAACTCTGGTTATAATTTCTCCTATATCTTTTTATGCTTCTGCGTTAACACTTGACCATCTGTTGCAGTGATGTTTTTCGAAGTAATGTCCTTGATCTGTTTTTCTTACAGAGTAATTATATTTATCTTGCTATTGCCCTGGGCGAGCAGTAACCTAATTTGGTAGGATCAAACTTTTATACTTGGTTTTTGTATTAGACCCCTTTCAGGCACTTTACTGCTAGAAATAGCCTCTGAAAAGCGCCTGAAAACCGCCTCCCATTCATTCCAGTGTGACTTTTTACACTGGGGGCGGTGCGCTTGCGGGACGTTCCAAAAAGTCCTGCAAGCAGCATCTTTGGGGTGGGTTGGGAGCGCTGTATTTAGCACTCCCAAACGCTCTGCCCATTGGAATGAATGGGCAGCGCTTTCAAAGCGCCTTAAAAGCACTGCAAAAACAGGAGGACCGAAAAGCGGCGCATAAGCACAGCCTAAACAGTGCTAAAGTGCCGCTAAAATGAGCGTCGCTTTAGCGCTAAAGGCCGGCGCTTTCAGGCATAACAGTCTTATGTTTACAATGATCTAACCCTTCATTACCTTTTGAGGGTGCATTTATCTTTTCATAATTGCATGATACTGTTTGTTAGACATGTGCACTGACCAAAAATGTGTTCATTTTCGTTTTCGTTTCATTCTTCTTTTGCTTTTTTCGAAAATTCGGAAATCCGAAAATTAGAAAATGCGGATATTCAAAAATTCGGATTCCGAATTTCCGAATTTTCTAATTTCTAATTTACAAATTTTCAAATTCCTAATTTCCTAATTTTTGAATATCCGAATTTTCGGAATTCGGAAATTCAAAAAGTCGAAAATCCAAAAGTTAGGAATTAGAAAGAGAATCAGTAAAATTTCCGAATTTTCTAATTTCTAATTTCCAAATTTTCAAATTCCTAATTTCCGAATTTTTGAATATCCGAATTTTCGGAATTCGGAAATTCAAAAAGTCGAAAATCCAAAAATTAGATATTAGAAAGAGAATCAGTAAAATTCAAAATAATAACTAACTATTAAATTATAGGTATTGGAATTTCCTTTCAAATTTGGTTGTTTGTGAACGTAACGAATACAAATTTATCTGAATTATCCGTAATAACGAATGCCGCATCTAAACAAATGGAATGGAACAAATTAATAATAAATAATAATAATAAAAAGGTTTTATTATTATTATTGTTATTTATTATTATTAGATCCTTACGTTCCATTTGTTTAGATGCGGCATTCGCTATTTCAGATAATTCGTAACTTCGGATAAATTCGTATTTGTTACGTTCACAAATTTGAAAGGAAATTCCAAAACCTATAATTTAATAGTTATTATTAAAAATTTTACTGATTTTCTTTTTTTTTTTTTCAGATTTTCGAATTTTTGAATTCTGGAAATTCTAAATTCGGAAATTAGAACATTAGAAAATTCGTATTTCGGAAATTCGTCATTTCGGAAATTGAAAAATTCAGAAATTTTGGAATTAACGAATTTGGCAAAATTTGTTAAAAAATGAATTCAATGCATAGGATGCATTAAGGTGCAAAAACACAAAGGGTTTACAACCCCTTCAATATCCTAGATAAACTGTCCCCCACACACCCACTGCATACACAGAGCCTGGAATATGTGTGTGCGGATCCGTACGGCCCTAGTAGCTTCAGTTCCTTTAACGAAAAGATAAGGCTTTGTGTCTTCAGCTAGCCACTTTTGTTGGTGCACTTAAACTTCTGTGTACCGGGCCCAAACAACACAACTGGCCCAGCTTATCAAGTGAAACTGGCAGGATCCTTAGCAAGGTGAGAGGACAATGATGTCTGTATACAGTGTCCCAGAAATGGATAGCCTTATCCCTTATCCTTGTGGCACTACAAGTGACAGCAAGATGACAACCAGCAACGATGTCTGTATACAGTGTTCATACTCCACCTATGGTGCAGAGTCTCTGTTCCCTGCAGATGGGCAAAATGCCCTCTCATCAAATCCTGTGGTCAAGGCCCAATCGAACGTCCTGGAACAGGAGGCTTTTCTGGTGACCCGACGAGTCATCTCACACTGGAACGCTTCACCGTCGGTGCAGGTCGCCTCGATATGCACCTGGAATCCCCCTCTCTCAGGCTGGATGTCCCGACTGGCCTTCAAGGCCTGAATTGTGAAGGGAGATCATCTGAGACACAGCACCTCTCCCTGAGGTTTGGTCTCCTTCACTGCCTCATGGTCACTGAGAATTTCTTCAGGAATTAAAATGGAGTCTTTTACTTTCCTCCCACAGAGAATGCTGGTCTTCGTAGTTTCAGTCACTATACAAGGCTATGGGGCCGCTCTGTGCTGGAACTTTATACCCTAGAGTCCTTTGCAGCTGCTTCCTACAGGGGTCAGCCTGTCAGTGCTCAGACCATACGCCGCACACTGCATCAAATTGGTCTGCATGGCTGCCGTCCCAGAAGGAAGCCTCTTCTAAAGATAAAGCACAATAAAAGCCTGCAAACAGTTTGCTGAAGACAAGCAGACTAAGGACATGGATTACTGGAACCATGTCCTGTGGTCTGATGAAACCAAGATAAACTTATTTGGTGTCAGATGGTGTCAGGCGTGTGTGGGGGAAACCAGGTGAGGAGGACAAAGACAAGTGTGTCTTGTCTACAGTCAAGCATGGTGGTGGGAGTGTCATGGTCTGGGGCTGCATGAGTGCTGCCGGCATTGGGGGGCTACAGATCGTTGAGGGAACCATGAATACCAACATGTACTGTGACATACTGAAGCAGAGCATGATCCCCTCCCTTCAGAGACTGGACCGCAGGGCAGTATTCCAACATGATAACGACCCCAAACACACCTCCAAGATGACCACTGCCTTGCTAAAGAAGCTGAGGGTAAAGGTGATGGACTGGCCAAGCATGTCTCCAGACCTAAACCCTATTGAGCATCTGTGGGGCATCCTCAAACGGAAGGTGGGGGAGTGCAAGGTCTCTAACATCCACCAGCTCCGTGATGTCATCATGGAGGAGGGGAAGAGGACTCCAGTGCCAACCTGTGAAGCTCTGGTGAACTCCATGCCCAAGAGGGTTAAGGCAGAGCTGGAAAATAATGGCGGCCACACAAAATATTGACACCTTGGGCCCAATTTGGATATTTTCACTTAGGGGTGTACTCACTTTTGTTGCCAGCGGTTTAGACATTAATGTTGAGTTATTTTGAGGGGACAGCAAATGTACACTGTTATACAAGCTGTACACTCACTACTTTACATTGTAGACAAGTGCCATTTCTTCAGTGTTGTCACATGAAAAGATAGAATAAAATATTTAGAAAAATGTGGTTTGTACTTTGTACTTTGTACTTACTTTTGTGAGATACTGTATCTAGGTTACTTGGGAAGCCACAGCAGAGTCTGAATAATGTGTCTGGGTTTGAGGCAGACTGAAACCCAGACACCTTTTTCAAAACCTGGACTGTCCGGGTGAACAGGTGGCAACCCTAGGGATGGGTCATAAGAAGGCCAACGAAAGCTGTAGGGCTGCAGAGCTGAAGGTGTGCCTCTGTGTAAATCCAGGAAGTGAACAGGCAGCAGCTTCAGCTGCCCACAGTTAAAATGGCTACAGTCAGACTCAGTGGAGGGAGATTTCTGCAGCATATTTGGCAAGTACAGAATCACAGTATATATAAAATAATATGCAAAGTGGTTGGAGGGAAGCTATAGAATGGCAAAGATGTTTTAATTACAAATTATGTGAGCCGACGGCAGTTCCTCTTTAAGGATTCCTGATATTTTTGTACTTTTTGGCAAAAGCAGGGAGCCAATCACATGAGCTGGAAATTAAATTTCTAGAGGCACATTTCTGAGCACAAAGCTACTTAAAGAAAATATCCAGTTCTCTTTTCCTTTTTTTTTTTCTCAGAAAATCATAACAGCTGCAGTTTGAAATGAGAAATTAAATTTTTATAAAATAATCAAGTTACAAAAAGAACTGTGTGTAGCAATTATACATTTTATATTATTGCAGCAAAATTGGAATAATCATTCCAACAAAAGCCAACAATAGGTAAAACAAACAAGGCTGACATCATTTCCTAAAAACTTGTACTGCATGGCCTGGGCTTGAGGAAGCGCCTCTAATGCACAAACACCAACCTGAAACCCAGGTCAAGTGCACTTCAAAATCTCCCATTTCCCACAATGCAAAGCATTGACTGCTCTACACAGAGGCGGCTCTAGGCTTTGTGAGGCCTTAGGCAAAATTTAGACATGAGGCCCCACTCACACCCTTTGCAGGGGTTAAGGAAGAACCCAGAGGCCGAGCATCTTATTACTACTGCTGCCCGTGTGGGTGGGATGTGTACTGCGCCAATCACATGGGATGAATAGGAGAGTAGAATCAGCAAGGATTGGCGCAGTACACATCCCACTCATACAAGCAGCAGCAGTAGATGCTCCACCTCAAGGTGAATAGGGGTGGGTGGTATGTGCAGGAGGGGGGCACAGGGTGAATAGGGGTCAGTGGTACGTGCAGGAGGGGGACACGGGGTGAATAGGGGTGAGTGGTACGTGCAGGAGGGGGACACGAGGTGAATAGGGGTGAGTGGTACGTGCAGGAGGGGGACACGAGGTGAATAGGGGTGGGTGGTATGTGCAGGAGGGGGCACGGGGTGAATAGGGGTGGGTGGTAGGTGCAGGAAGGGGGCACGGAGTGAATAGGGGTGGGTGGTATGTGCAGGAGGGGGGCACAGGGGGGGATTTCCGATCTTGGGCAATAAGCACTCAGCGTCACTCCATGAGCATTCACTCCCATCTCAGCAAGCTGCAGCTCCACCTCCTCCCTTGTAAGATTTTTGCAGACAGCATTGAAGCACACTGAGTGGAAGCGCCAGAAAGAGCTGAGAGTGAGGGAGGATAATCCATGCCCGCGTGCGTCTGTGTCTTTTACAAATGTGACAGGAGCCAGAGAGTGACAGGCGTGGCTTTGTCTCATCCATGGGTGCCCTGTAGGACAGCCTCAGGGATGGCTTTTAGGAAAATTAGGCAGTTGTGAGGCCCCTGTGAGTGCAAGGCCCTAGGCGACCGCCTAATTTGCCTAATTAGAGAGGCGCCTCTGGCTCTACACACACCGGCCACTTATTTAAGTACACTCGTTCGATTGCTTGGTAACACAAATGGCTAATCAGCCAATCACACGGCAGCAACTCAATTTATTTAGGCATCTAGATGTGGTGAAGATGACATACTGAAGTTCAAACCGAGCATCAGAATAGGGAAGAAAAAGGGCTTAAGTGACATTTTGAACGTGGCATGGTTGTTGGTGCCAGACGGGGCTGGTTTGAGTTTCTTTTATAAACTGCTGATCCACTGCATTTCACACACAACCATCTCTCTCAGGGTTTACAGAGAATATTTAGAAAAAGAGAAAATATCCAGTGAGCGGCAGTTGTGTGGAGGAAAATGCCTTGTTGACTTTAGAGGAGAATGGGCAGTCTTGTTCCAAATAATAGAAAGGCAACAGTAACTCAAATAACTACTCGTTACAACCAGGGCTACAGCAGCAGAAGACCACACCGGGTGCCACTCATGTCATCTAAGAACAGGAAACTACAATTGGCACAGGATCACCATAATTGGACAAAAGAAGATTGGAAAATCGTTGCCTGGTCTGATGAGTCTCGATTTCAACTGCGACATTCGGATGGTGGGGTCAGAATTGGGGGTAAACAACATGAAAGCATGGATCCATCCTGCCTTATATCACCGGTTCAGGCTGCTGGTGGTGGTTGTAATGGTGTGGGAGATATTTTCTTGCCACACTTTGGGCCCCTTAGTCAGGGCCAGTGGCGTCGCTAGGGGGTGGCTTTTGGGGCTTTAGCCCCGAATCATGGGGACCCTGATGTAAGTGGGAGGCTCTGGTGACCCCCTAATGTAAGGGGGACCCTGGTGCATAGGGGAGGTTCTCTGGGGACCCTGGTTTTAAGGGGGGGGGGGCTCTCTGTGGACCCTTATTTAAGGGGGAGGCTCTGGTGACCCCCTAATGTAAGGGAGGCTCTCTGGGAACCCTGATGCAAGGGGTAGGCTCTCTGGGGACTCTGATGTAAGGAGGAGGCTCTCTGGGGATATATATACACACACACACAGGTATATTACTGTATATACATGTGTATGCCCACCCAAGCGTATGATTTTCTTTTCTACGCTGCTATGGGCTCTAGCCCCAGATCTTTTGTAGACCTAGCAACGCCCCTGGTCAGGGCCGTCTTTAATATTGATTGGACCCTGGGCAAACATATTCTTGGGCCCTCCCGAATCCACTTATCAACTATTTGGGGGCAGTGCAGGGCCTCAAGAGGCAGCCATCTTGGGCCCCACAACAATGACTGGGCTTGGGGTGCAGCTGCCCCTTTTGCCCTGTGTTAAAGACGGCCCTGCACTTAGTACCAATTGAGTATCCTAATCAATTGACTGATACTGTGTTTGCTGCTTTGGCAGATTGGTACCTGCGACAGACTCTGGACAACCCTGTTGGGTATTTCCGCCAAGAAGCTGCTTCCCAAGTCCCGGAACACGAGACCAATGGATCTGGCTATAGAAACCCCAAGGACCAGACAACACCAGTCTTGGAGTACACCAGAAATTTAACTACTTTATTTTTAGAAACACACAAAATGTATACAGCAAACCATCAGAGAAGGGCTACTCCCATTATCTCAGACAAAGGCCACCTTACACAGTAGAGTTAGTCCTATTATCATAACAATGACCTCCTTAGACAGTCCGGCTCCCCGGACTAACTTGCATAAGAAGCCACAAGCAATTAGTGACCAGCTCTGGATAACTTAAAGGGGTTGTAAAGGCAGTTATTTTTTTTAAATAACAAACATGTTATACTTACCTCCACTGTGCAGCTCGTTTTGCACAGAGTGGCCTCGAACCTGGTCTTCTGGGGTCCCTCGGCGGCTGTCTCGGCTCCTCCCCGCAAGAACTAAGCACCTTCATGCGAGCTCTCTCGCATGGTGGTTAGTTCTTGTGGGCGCGCTCCCGTGATACAGCCGGCGGCTATAGCCGCTCACTGTATCACTCGGCCCCGCCTCCTGACGCGACATTGGATGTGATTGACAGCAGCGCGAGCCAAAGGCTGCGCTGCTTTCAATCCATCCACTCTAGCCAATCAACGGCCAGGCTGAGCGGCGAAGAGGAGATGGGGGGCGAGCGCAGCAGGTGAACAGGCTCAGGTAAGTAAAACAGGGGGGCTGGTATTGTTGGATGTTTTTTCACCTTAATGCATAGGATGTTCTCCAGGGAATGGTTCTCCTGCAGCCCAAAGTCCGTGACAGTACCCTTTTGGTTTATATGTTTTATAGAGAATAAATTTACTCTTGTTTTATCCTTTTTTATAGTTTACCTTGTGGATCTGAGAGCATGGAATTTTTTTGTGGGTTTTTTGGGGCGGTAAAATCTTGCTGGGGATTCAGATTTTTAAAATACCCGTCTTCCATTCCCGAACGCTGTGCCCTCTCTCCTAACGGGTGCTGCATGAAAGGTTTAGTTTGCGCCACCTGCCAACTGCCCATAGCCAATGAGGGGAAGTGGGTAATGCATAATTCCCCCCCCCCCCTCTTTACACACTGGAGCACAAATAAAGTGGATGCCATACAGGGGTGGGGGTAGGGGTTACATTGGGGGGAGGGGTGGCTGCACAACGGTTTTGGGGAAGGGGGGAAGCAAAATGCACCTTCGCCTAAGTAGATAAAAGTGCGTGCACCGGCCCGTGCACCGGCCCGTGCACACACCCAGGTGCCTCCTTAGCACCTGGCTTGCTACAGGAGGCTTCCAAGGGAGGGTAGGAGCCTACAGCACTGGCTAAGACTGCTAGAAGAGGACGAAAGCAATGTTTCTGTGCAATATCATTACCTCTTATCTTTTTATAAATACAAAACTTTAATGTTACTTTAAGTTAAAGTCCAAACTTTCTTTTCAGATTACGGAAGTTCTCAAGTTTTTATTGTTATCTGCAGAGGCGTAACTAGAACCTTCAGGGCCCCGGTGCAAGAAACCATAAAGGGCCCCCCTGACCCCGGTGCGACCTAGCCCCATAATTCAAGGGGCTTATGTGTCACCCCTGTACACCTGGATGGGAAGAGCGGCCGTGACGGAATATAGAGGACCCGATCCCCTCCATTTTCTTCCTGCAGCCATGACTTCAGGAGGAAAATGGAGGGTATTGGTTCCTCTATATGCCGCCCGCTACCCCTCCTATTTAGGTGTACAGGGTGACACATGGGCCCCCTGAAGCATGGGGCTGGGATGAGTGGCAGTGAGCGGTGGTGGCAGTGACGGGGGAATGGGATGGCATAAGTGGTGGCAGTGGTGGGGAGTTGGATGGGATGAGTGGCAGCAGTGGTGGGGGGATGGGATCAGTTTTGGCTGTGAGGGGGGCTAGATCACTGGCAGTGGTGAGGGTGGGGGGGTGGGATCAGTGGTGGTGTGGGGGATGGGATCAGTGGCGTGGTGGTGGGATCAGTGGCGGCGGCAGTGGTGGTGAGGGGGGTGGGATCAGTGGTGGGGATTGGTGGGATCAGTGGCAGCGGCGGTGATGGGATCAGTGGTGGGGGTTGGTGGGATTAGTGGCGGTGATTGGATCAGTGGCGGCGGTGATGGTGGTGGGATCAGTGGCGGTGATGGTGGTGAGGGGGGGTGGGAGCAGTGGCAGTGGTGGTGCTATCCTCCCCCACCACCACCTCTGCCTTATACTGATCCCATCCCCCCACCACCACCACAGATCTCATCCCTATCCCATGGGGGGATAGGGATAAGATCTGTGGTAGTGACAGGGGTCAGTAAGAGGCAGAGGTTGGGATCAGTTGCACTGACTATTTTATCACGTACTTTGTCAGTCGCTCCATACCTCCAGGGATGCTCCTGTGTTATGGGATCTCCTGCAGAGGGGAGAGCTGCATTGGTGTCAGCTGGTCAGCTGACTTTCCCTTCCAGCGTCTGCCCCTGGACAGTGGAGGACGTGAGGACGGGCCCCTGGACACCGAAGGACGTGAGGACGGGCCCCTGGACACCGGAGGACTTGAGGGCGGGCCCGTGGCGGGGGAGGACGTGAGGGCGGGCCCCTGGACAGCGGAGGACGTGCGGACGGGCCCCCGGCGGGGAGAACGTGTGCGTGGTTCTCCGGTGGGGGTGAACGTGCGAGCGGGCCAGTGGGCCCCCCCACAGTGACGGAACTTCAGGGCCCAGTCGCAAGTGCGACTGATGCGACCCTGGTAGTTCCGCCACTGGTTATCTGTGTCCCCACTAGGAAGATTTACACTCTATCACGTACAGGATAAGAGGCCGTAGTGATGAGAGGACTTCCCTTGCAGCTCTGGTTTTATACAACCCTGGAGGTGGTGATAGGCAGTGCAAGGCACAAAGTGGCATAGGGGCCAAGAGTGACAATTCGCTGGTGGCTGCTTCTGAAGGTGATCAGCAGGGTGGTTTGTAGGCAGGTGCAGGCTGCATTCCACACTGTAGATAGGCGCTCGACCGAAGTGGCAGTGCAGAAGGGGAAGAAAGGTAAGGGGAACTTGGTTCCTACAAGACTTCCTGCGGTCAGAGGGAGACAGCTGTCAGCGGTTGAAACTGGTGACCCACTTGACCTCAGTGGCCATCTTGGTCAGGCAGAGTCTATATAGGACTCCGGCTCCTGGCTTTATGCAAGTTGTTAGTGAAGGGACAGGTTCCTTGTCTGGCAGGGACAGTGCTTAGCAGCAGGAAAAGGTCCCTGAGGAGTTGGGAAAGTGCAGGGAATAGGCCTTCTAACTGTAGGACCAGCCTGGCCGCATTACCACTCCTTGCTTAATTTCAGGATCTTGATCCCCTGCTACTGTTTATAAGTGGCTCCGGTCAGCTGCGCCTTCCCACCGGGCCTGTTTGTAGGTGGTTGGAACGTTCACAATATACAGTTTTCATCCTCCTCTGCCTCTGAGTGTATTTATTACCGCCGGCACACCACGCTGCACTCTACCCACAAGCTCTCTAGCAGAGAGATAAAAGCCTTGGAAGGATCATGAAGAGACACTGTAGAAGAGCAGGTCAGGCCCATCAGCTGGTGGGATGCCGACAACCACGGTAGGCTGAGGTGATGCAGGATATGACCATCAGAAAAGAACTGGAGTAGCGGTGTCAAGGTCAAGTGGCAAGCTGAGGCCATGCACAGAGGATCGATATGACATGTCATGGAGCAGTCGAGGTCAGAAGCGGGACTTACTAAAACATTTAATGTGAAAATGGCTTAATGTAGCTTAACGTGTAATAAAGTACCTAAACCTCAATCGATTGCCCTGAAACTTTGCACATCCTAAGATCTCAACTTCCCAAACCTATCCAAGAAGTTTCATGCGATTCGGAGTTCCACAAGGCAAATTAAGGACATTAAGCTTGTTTTTTGGGGAGCTTAATGTGGCTTAACGTACAAAAAAGACCTTAAATGTTAACCAATTTCCTCCAAACTTCACACAATAGAAGACTCTATCCATGCCAACATATTCTGAAAATTTCAGCTCATTTGGTTAATCACACCAAAAGTTATTCACGTTAAGCTATATTTTACAATACTAAAACATTTAAAGCGGTTCTGCACTCTTTATTTTTTTTTTTTTTTTTTTGGGCTATATGCCAAGGGCATATAGCTCAATTGGGGGACTTACCTGTTCCATCTTCCATCTCGATCGCCGCCGGTTTTCATCTTCATCTTCTTCTTGTCTTCTTCTTGTCTGCTGGGGTCCATCTTGCCTGTGGGCATGTGAAACCCCACAGGCACTTTAGATGGCCCAGCATGCACCGCCGTTACTCGCGCGTGCGCAGTAACGGCACATCTGCCGACATCTCACGAGATTTCGGAAGATGTGGCCGAAATCTCGCGAGATTTCGGAAGATGCCCGCACTGACTCCTGGGATCAATGACACCAGATCCCAGGAGACAGTGCGGCGTGACGACAAACGACGCAGAGACCCCGCCCGCCGCCGAAGAGAGAGAAGACCGGAAGTCATCAATTACAAGGTAAGTAAAAAAAAAAAAAAAAAAAAAAACACATTTCATTTAGTACTCTTTGCCTGATTTGGAAGGCAAAGAGATTTACTAAATGAAATGGGTGAGGAACCGCTTTAATGTGAAAATGGCTTCATGTAGCTTAACGTGTAATAAAGTACCTAAACCTCAATCGATTGCCCTGAAACTTTGCACAGCCTAAGATCGCAACTTCCCAAACCTATCCGAGAAGTTTCATGCGATTCGGTGTTCCACAAGGCAAACGAGGAACATTAAGCTTGATTTTTGGGGAGCTTAATGTGGCTTAACGTACAAAAAAGACCTTAAATGTTAACCAATTTCCTCCAAACTTCACACAATAGAAGACTCTATCCATGCCAACATATTTTGAAAATTGCAGCTCATTTAGTAAATCACACCAAAAGTTATTCACATTAAGCTATATTTTACAATGCTAAAATGTTTAATGTAAAGAGCTTAACGTACCATAATGTGCCTTAACCTCAATCAATTGTCTTGAAACTTTACACAGCCCAACTTCCCAAACCTATCCAAGAAGTTTCATGCGATTCGGAGTTCCACAAGGCAAATTAAGGACATTAAGCTTGATTTTTGGGGAGCTTAATGTGGCTTAACGTACAAAAAAGACCTTAAATGTTATCCAATTTCCACCAAACTTTACACAATAGAAGACTCTATCCATGCCAACATATTCTGAAAATTTCAGCTCATTTGGTTAATCACACCAAAAGTTATTCACGTTAAGCTATATTTTACAATACTAAAACATTTAATGTGAAAATGGCTTAATGTAGCTTAACGTGTAATAAAGTGCCTAAACCTCAATCAATTGCCCTGAAACTTTGCACAGCCTAAGATCTCCACTTTTCAAACCCATCCGAGAAGTTTCATGCGATTCGGTGTTCCACAAGGCAAACTAGGCACGTTAAGCTTTTTTTTGGAGAGCTTAACGTACAAAAAAGACCTTAAATGTTAACCAATTTCCCCCAAACTTCACACAATAGAAGACTATATCCATGCCAACATATTATGAAAGTTTCAGCTGATTTGGTTAATCACACCAAAAGTTATTCACATTAAGCTATATTTCACAATGCTAAAACATTTAATGTGAAAATGGCTTAATGTAGCTTAATGTAGCTTAACGTGTAATAAAGTACCTAAACCTCAATCGATTGCCCTGAAACTTTGCACAGCCTAAGATCTCAACTTCCCAAACCTATCCAAGAAGTTTCATGCGATTCGGAGTTCCACAAGGCAAATTAAGGACATTAAGCTTGATTTTTGGGGAGCTTAATGTGGCTTAACGTACAAAAAAGACCTTAAATGTTAACCAATTTCCTCCAAACTTCACACAACAGAAAACTCTATCCATGCCAACATATTCTGAAAATTTCAGCTCATTTGGTTAATCACACCAAAAGTTATTCACGTTAAGCTATATTTTACAATACTAAAACATTTAATGTGAAAATGGCTTAATGTAGCTTAACGTGTAATAAAGTGCCTAAACCTCAATCAATTGCCCTGAAACTTTGCACAGCCTAAGATCTCCACTTTTCAAACCCATCCGAGAAGTTTCATGCGATTCGGTGTTCCACAAGGCAAACTAGGCACGTTAAGCTTTTTTTTGGAGAGCTTAACGTACAAAAAAGACCTTAAATGTTAACCAATTTCCCCCAAACTTCACACAATAGAAGACTATATCCATGCCAACATATTATGAAAGTTTCAGCTGATTTGGTTAATCACACCAAAAGTTATTCACATTAAGCTATATTTCACAATGCTAAAACATTTAATGTGAAAATGGCTTAATGTAGCTTAATGTAGCTTAACGTGTAATAAAGTACCTAAACCTCAATCGATTGCCCTGAAACTTTGCACATCCTAAGATCTCAACTTCCCAAACCTATCCAAGAAGTTTCATGCGATTCGGAGTTCCACAAGGCAAATTAAGGACATTAAGCTTGATTTTTGGGGAGCTTAATGTGGCTTAACGTACAAAAAAGACCTTAAATGTTAACCAATTTCCTCCAAACTTCACACAACAGAAGACTCTATCCATGCCAACATATTCTGAAAATTTCAGCTCATTTGGTTAATCACACCAAAAGTTATTCACGTTAAGCTATATTTTACAATACTAAAACATTTAATGTGAAAATGGCTTAATGTAGCTTAACGTGTAATAAAGTGCCTAAACCTCAATCAATTGCCCTGAAACTTTGCACAGCCTAAGATCTCAAATTCCCAAACCCATCCGAGAAGTTTCATGCGATTTGGTGTTCCACAAAGCAAACTAGGCACGTTAAGCTTGTTTTTTGGAGAGCTTAACGTACAAAAAAGACCTTAAATGTTAACCAATTTCCCCCAAACTTCACACAATAGAAGACTCTATGCATGCCAACATATTCTGAAAGTTTCAGCTGATTTGGTTAATCACACCAAAAGTTATTCACATTAAGCTATATTTTACAATGCTAAAACATTTAATGTGAAAATGGCTTAATGTAGCTTAATGTAGCTTAACGTGTAATAAAGTGCCTAAACCTCAATCAATTGCCCTGAAACTTTGCACAGCCTAAGATCGCAACTTCCCAAACCTATCCGAGAAGTTTCATGCGATCCGATGTTCCACAAGGCAAACGAGGAACATTAAGCTTGATTTTTGGGGAGCTTAATGTGGCTTAACGTACAACAAAGACCTTAAATGTTAACCAATTTCCTCCAAACTTCACACAATAGAAGACTCTATCCATGCCAACATATTTTGAAAATTGCAGCTCATTTAGTAAATCACACCAAAAGTTATTCACATTAAGCTATATTTTACAATGCTAAAATGTTTAATGTAAAGAGCTTAACGTACCATAATGTGCCTTAACCTCAATCAATTGTCTTGAAACTTTGCACAGCCCAACTTCCCAAACCTATCCAAGAAGTTTCATGCGATTCGGAGTTCCACAAGGCAAATTAAGGACATTAAGCTTGATTTTTGGGGAGCTTAATGTGGCTTAACGTACAAAAAAGACCTTAAATGTTATCCAATTTCCACCAAACTTTACACAATAGAAGACTCTATCCATGCCAACATATTCGGAAAATTTCAGCTCATTTGGTTAATCACACCAAAAGTTATTCACATTAAGCTATATTTTACAATGCTAAAATGTTTAATGTAAAGAGCTTAACGTACCATAATGTGCCTTAACCTCAATCAATTGTCTTGAAACTTTGCACAGCCCAACTTCCCAAACCTATCCAAGAAGTTTCATGCGATTCGGAGTTCCACAAGGCAAATTAAGGACATTAAGCTTGATTTTTGGGGAGCTTAATGTGGCAAAACGTACAAAAAAGACCTTAAATGTTATCCAATTTCCACCAAACTTTACACAATAGAAGACTCTATCCATGCCAACATAGTCTGAAAATTTCAGCTCATTTGGTTAATCACACCAAAAGTTATTCACGTTAAGCTATATTTTACAATACTAAAACATTTAATGTGAAACTGGCTTAATGTAGCTTAACGTGTAATAAAGTGCCTAAACCTCAATCAATTGCCCTGAAACTTTGCACAGCCTAAGATCTCAACTTTCCAAACCCATCCGAGAAGTTTCATGCGATTCGGTGTTCCACAAGGCAAACTAGGCACGTTAAGCTTTTTTTTGGAGAGCTTAACGTACAAAAAAGACCTTAAATGTTAACCAATTTCCCCCAAACTTCACACAATAGAAGACTCTATCCATGCCAACATAATATGAAAGTTTCAGCTGATTTGGTTAATCACACCAAAAGTTATTCACATTAAGCTATATTTCACAATGCTAAAACATTTAATGTGAAAATGGCTTAATGTAGCTTAATGTAGCTTAACGTGTAATAAAGTGCCTAAACCTCAATCGATTGCCCTGAAACTTTGCACATCCTAAGATCTCAACTTCCCAAACCTATCCAAGAAGTTTCATGCGATTCGGAGTTCCACAAGGCAAATTAAGGACATTAAGCTTGTTTTTTGGGGAGCTTAATGTGGCTTAACGTACAAAAAAGACCTTAAATGTTAACCAATTTCCTCCAAACTTCACACAATAGAAGACTCTATCCATGCCAACATATTTGGAAAATTGCAGCTCATTTAGTAAATCACACCAAAAGTTATTCACATTAAGCTATATTTTACAATGCTAAAATGTTTAATGTAAAGAGCTTAACGTACCATAATGTGCCTTAACCTCAATCAATTGTCTTGAAACTTTGCACAGCCCAACTTCCCAAACCTATCCAAGAAGTTTCATGCGATTCGGAGTTCCACAAGGCAAATTAAGGACATTAAGCTTGATTTTTGGGGAGCTTAATGTGGCTTAACGTACAAAAAAGACCTTAAATGTTATCCAATTTCCTCCAAACTTCACACAATAGAAGACTCTATCCATGCCAACATATTCTGACAATTTCAGCTCATTTGGTTAATCACACCAAAAGTTATTCACGTTAAGCTATATTTTACAATACTAAAACATTTAATGTGAAAATGGCTTAATGTAGCTTAACGTGTAATAAAGTGCCTAAACCTCAATCAATTGCCCTGAAACTTTGCACAGCCTAAGATCTCAACTTTCCAAACCCATCCGAGAAGTTTCATGCGATTAGGTGTTCCACAAAGCAAACTAGGCACGTTAAGCTTTTTTTTTGGAGAGCTTAACGTACAAAAAAGACCTTAAATGTTAACCAATTTCCCCCAAACTTCACACAATAGAAGACTCTATGCATGCCAACATATTATGAAAGTTTCAGCTGATTTGGTTAATCACACCAAACGTTATTCACATTAAGCTATATTTCACAATGCTAAAACATTTAATGTGAAAATGGCTTAATGTAGCTTAATGTAGCTTAACGTGTAATAAAGTGCCTAAACCTCAATCGATTGCCCTGAAACTCTGCACAGCCTAAGATCGCAACTTCCCAAACCTATCCGAGAAGTTTAATGCGATCCGATGTTCCACAAGGCAAACGAGGAACATTAAGCTTGATTTTTGGGGAGCTTAATGTGGCTTAACGTACAACAAAGACCTTAAATGTTAACCAATTTCCTCCAAACTTCACACAATAGAAGACTCTATCCATGCCAATATATTTTGAAAATTGCAGCTCATTTAGTAAATCACACCAAAAGTTATTCACATTAAGCTATATTTTACAATGCTTAAATGTTTAATGTAAAGAGCTTAACGTACCATAATGTGCCTTAACCTCAATCAATTGTCTTGAAACTTTGCACAGCCTAAGTTCTCAACTTCCCAAACCTATCCAAGAAGTTTCATGCGATTCGGAGTTCCACAAGGCAAATTAAGGACATTAAGCTTGATTTTTGGGGAGCTTAATGTGGCTTAATGTACAAAAAAGACCTTAAATGTTATCCAATTTCCACCAAACTTTACACAATAGAAGACTCTATCCATGCCAACATATTCTGAAAATTTAAGCTCATTTGGTTAATCACACCAAAAGTTATTCACATTAAGCTATATTGTACAATACTAAAACATTTAATGTGAAAATGGCTCAACCCCATCCAAGAAGTTTCATGCGATTCGGTGTCCCACAAGGCAAACTAGGGACATAGGGGGGAACTAGGGGAGAGGAGAGAGTGGATAGGGGGGGAGGATAGCCTGGACAATAGGAGGGGGGTGAGGAGAGAGTGGACAGAGGGATGTAGGTAGAGAGGACAGAGGGAGAGAGAGGATGTGGCAAGTGAGGAGAGAAGAGAAAGACGGTGAAGAAAACAATGGGGGATTGGAAGGGGGAGATAGGAGGGTTAGAGGGCAGAGGGAGTGGGGGTAGAGGGGGCAGAGGGGGGGGGCAGGAGGAGTAGAAGGAGGAGGGGGCTAACATGTGGTAATTGGGATATGTGGAAACAGTGTACATATCAGGGTGTTCAGGGCTCCTCCTCACACTGCAAAGCCATCCAGACATGTTATACTGAGAGTGGGACTGATACGCTATGCTTCCCCCTCCAGCCTCACACTAAAGCCCCATACACACGGTCGGACTTTTTCATGGATTCTGTCCGATCGGACAATGTTGTTGAAAAATCAGACCGTGTGTATGCACCATCGGACAGTGTACGTCGGTTTGTCCGACGGACAAAGTCTTATCTCCTGCTGGAAAGTTTTGCCGTCAACACGGTCCGATCACACCAAATCCGATCGTGTGTACGGTTGTCCGACGGACAAAGTGCTACGCATGCTCAGAGGAAATTCTGTGACGGAAGCGCTCGGTCAGGTAAAACTACCTTTCCTAATCGACACAGCACATTCGTCACGCTGCAATGTTAAAATGTCTTTAATGCAGCGCATTCTCTTTTTCTTTACAATGCAACAAGAATGACATGTTTTAGCTGCTCCTATTCACCCGCACTTCTCACAAACTTAGTTCTTTATTACTTTGCAGCATTTATACACTACATGTTTATTTTTACTCAGAATGTAAAAGAATCTTTGTTATATTTTTACCATGATTTTTTCTTTTTTTTTGGGGGGAATACATATTTGAAGGTTTTTTTTTTTTTTTTTTTTTTTTGGAGGGGGGTTGTGTGTCTCAACTTATCAAAACCACATTATTAACATTTGTATTTCTTGCTTAAATTTACTAGGAGTTTGTTGGTTGTTGGTGCCCCTTGTTAATTCTACTTTAGGATTAGTGAAATGTACCTGCCTACTCAAAGAAAAACTGTCATTATAGAAAAGTAAAACACAATAGTCAATGATTATTTCCAATCCAAAAACATTTATTTAGGTCTCAGCAACAAACCAAAGAGGAACGCAGCCATGGTGAAACTTGGGGAATTTGCAAAGCCTTGGACACCCATGGCAACCATCATTTTTCAGGCTTTAACAATTGGGGGCATGAAGAGTACCTATCTAAATCATAAGGGAGTGCAATCTGGTCCTGAAGTCCAAAACATCCGGAACTGCAGCAGATGCCATCTAGGTCCCCAGGCTCTGGTCCTACGAGAGGCTCCATCTTCTCTCAGACCAGACTTAATCAAGGTCATCACTCTCTTGTCTTCCTTGTACGCTTCCTTCCACGCCGTGGTGCTGGTGCTGGTGGGGTGGCAGAAGGAGGAGGCGGAGCAAGATCACTCTCGCAAACATGTGTGAGGGGAGTCATCTCCCCAGCCATCCCCTGATTTAGTATTTTGAGGATGACATCCTCACACATGCTGCGTTGCCCCGCCTCCATACCCATCATTTTACTGCCAACCAAGGAGGCAAAGGCCTCCTCGTAGGTGGGTGTGGCATATAGGGAGGCTGAGGCATCTCGGATCAGCTGGAGCGCTGACTCTCCCACCTCCCCCATGTTTTTCGCCCTTCTGTAGGGAAGGCGGAGGGGAGGGACTTGGGAGACAGTCAGGCTCCTACGCCTACCCCCCTCTTGGCTGCCACTACCCCCTGCCTCCTCCTGACTGCCACCTTCCACAGCCACCTCCTGGCTGAGGTCTTCCTGTGTATGAAAAAGGGACATAGTTTCAGTTATTTGTTCATCAAACACACACAATTCTCATCTAGTGACTGTTGCAAAATGTTTACAAATAGAAAACCATACAATTCTCAGCCCTGCAGTTTAGACTCTTCCCAAAAATGTCTCCAACACCACTGTCTGTTGATATGTCAATCACGTTAGGAACTAAGCAATTGGGGATCCAGAATTAACTGAACATCATTCATTATTCCCCAAAATGGTTACAAAACTACTATACCTGGAACAAGCTGGGCTCCTGCACATATTCCATACTGGAAGGCCCAGGTTGGTCCTCGGAAGCCTCATCAGGGGTGGCGTGCGCGGAAGGACGCGTGCAAGGAAGAGTCGAGAGTGACTTCCTGACAGTAGCCTGGTCTTTGAGAAAGTGGAGCCTCTCATAGTACCAGAGCGTGGGGGCATAGACATCATCTGCTGCAGCTCCAGATGCTAGGGACTTCCGGACCTTATTGCGCTCCCGGAAATAGGTAGTCTTCATGTTGTTGATCTTCACTTTTAAGTTTGCCACGGTTGCCATGGGCAGGTTAGGCTTTGCAAATGCCACAAGTTTCAGCAGGGCTGCGTACCTCTTTGGTCTGTTGCTATAGTCACGATGTTTAGGTTGCCATAAGAGGGGGAATTCCCGGTATTTATCAATGAAGAGGGGGAGAAAACTCACGTCGTAGAAGGCCTCCATCACCTCTGCAAGACACAACACCACACCAAACAATATAAATAATGTCAGCCTAAACTCTCCTAATCTTCTCCATAAAGAAGCCTCAAGTTCTAATCAGTCTAGGCTAGTTATGTACCAACGTCAAATTGTACCTTCGTTTCTAGCGATCGTCTCGTGCGTGAGCTTTCTCTCCCCTCGTCTCCCAGATCGTGGCTACGACACAGGCGTGTGACGTTTTATATACAGTGCGCATGCGTCAAACTCCGCCCGCCCCTGACGATCTTTCTCGTCTATTCCCCACCCCTTCTCTTTACGGCGCAGTGGGGAGAGCACATGGCGGGGACACAGCAGGTGCGCCCCAAATATCCCACCAACGAGGAGGAGGATGAGGAAAGTCCGGAGGCACAAACGTCCCGATCCCGGAGCCAGAAATTCAAGGCCTCCAATATGTCATTTGGAGAAATGTTGGAGATGGTGGACATATTAAAGAGGAGCGACTATGATGGGAAGTATGGCCCTTACCTCAACCCCAATGTCCGCAAGGCCAAGATCATGTCTAAAGTTGTGAGAAGGCTGTACAATCATTTTGGGGTACAACGATCCAAGGAGCAACTCAGGAAACGCTGGTCAGACCTGAAACTGAGGGAGGCCGATCAGTACAGAAAGATCAAGCGAATTCTTCAAAAAAGTAGGTAGTTGGGTTTTGTGTTTGATTTCTTGCTTGCATACTGCTCCATGTGGTTTGATTTTTACAAAGTTGTACATTCCAAAATGGCCACTTTCATGTTCGTCTGTGCATTCGATCGTACTCAGCCTCGATCTTTCTGCCACTGTCATGGTCGTGTGTGTGTCCATTCGATCGTACGCAACCTCGATCGTTCGACCACTTATAATACGATGTTTGGTTTTTTATTTGGGGAAAGGAAGTTTGTTCTCACTAGAAATGTCATCAAGAATGTAAAGCCAATTTATTCTATGTAAAGGAGAGGTCACCCAGTAGCTGTTTACCCATCTGGACTCTAGAGCACTAGTGCTGGGACACCCAAACCCCCTTTTTATTAGGCTTTTCCACACATGTGCTCCAGTGGATACTAGAGGGGGGTCTCCATCACACAAACTTCTACCAAAAAGCTAGTCAGTTTAGCACCTTTACAAAGTGACT
Source organism: Lithobates sylvaticus (assembly GCA_028564925.1). Classification (NCBI taxonomy): domain Eukaryota; kingdom Metazoa; phylum Chordata; class Amphibia; order Anura; family Ranidae; genus Lithobates; species Lithobates sylvaticus. The sequence goes on from CM053029.1 coordinate 594,537,776, forward strand.
ACATTCATGTAGTTGGCATTTGTAACTGGCCAAACAAAAATAGTGTCCGTCACTTTCAAGCAATGTTTGTCATTTCCTATTTCTGCCCTCAATAGATTGTGTTGCTAAATCTTCCTTTTGTACATTCTCATAGGGGAGCGAAAACTTGAGCCGTCTGAGGAAACCCCAAAACCAACACCTCCCAAAAAAGGGGAAAGAGCAGAAGCAGAGGAGGAGGAGGAGGAAGGAGAGATCATCGAACTTGGAGAAATTGTCACCACAACAGGTGAGTGTGGGAGAACACAGCTACTGGTAAGCTAATCAATGTATGGCTGCCTCATTTCCAACACCCCATTTTTGTTTGTTTGTGGTTTTTAGGTGACGTGGATGTTGTGGAAGAAAAATCGCACTTTACCACAGAGAGTGCCCACGTACTCATCGGGGGGATAATGGTCTGCAATAGAGATCTAGATTACATAAAGCAAAACATCAATGATGTTCAACAAAAATTGAAGAACATCATTGATGTTTTAGGAAAAATATGAAAACGCACCAAGTAATTAACACACATTTGTGCCAGCTTCGGAACACATTTGCAACTTAAGAACTGTGTGAAATTTGGAACATGCACACATTGTGTCCACATGTGCTAGCTCCCATCATGGTGGATGAATGCCAACGTTTTTTGGGGGGTGCAACCACTTTACGAACTACGAAAGTGGTTGTGGTGAAGGGGTTGCACCCCCAAAAAACGTCCATTCATCCCCATGATGGAAAAATGGCACTTTTGAAGCTTCTAGGCATGTGTTTTACCATCTAATGACCATTTTCAGACCCAAATTGTGTGCATGTTCTAAATTTCCACTTTCCAGGGGGGACCCCCCATGTGATGAAGGCAAGATCAAACACACTTTGAACATATAGTCATGTCTGATCTTGTCTTCACTTTACAAAGTTGAACTTTCCAAGTTCATAGGTTCTGGTTTGCTCCATGCCTGGTTTTACCAATTGCGCAATGTTTGTAAACAATGTTGTAAATAACCAAGATGTTGTCAGTTTGGGCGTGAAGATTGTAAACGCACTTGTGAATGTTTTCCAAGTAAACTTTTTTATTTTTCTAAATGTGTGGCTTCCTTATTTCAAAAACACAATGCATTATGTATGTCAAATGTAAAGGATATGGGGGGCAATTGGTGTTATTTACTAAAGGCAAGTCCACTTTGCACTGCAAGTTTCTGTTCCAGGGCACTTTTTCACTGCACTTGTAGAGCATAGTGGATTTGACTTATGTAAATGACACCCACAGTGCTTTGTACGAAAACACGGAGCACAGCATTTTTGAGAATACACACATGTCTGACCTGGTGATGAAAAGGAGTATTTTGGGTGTCAGTTATGCAGTACAAACCTTCTCTAGACCAAAGATTAGGTAGCAAACACACAACATGAGAAGAATCTTTTTGGGAAGAAGAGACTGTTACCTCCTTTTGCCCAGAAAGTGCATTCCCACTGTCGAAGGCAAAGGGAAAAAATGTCAAGGTAAAATAAGATAAAAAGTATACTGAAATGACAAGAAATCATAGGTTGGTTGAAATATCAGATTTATTAAAAAATGCCTCTCACACATCGTCAGGCAGAGCAATGGCCCCCCTACCCACAAAGTACTCCATATATTGCTCGCGGACCGCGCGGGCATTTAGAGGGGGCAAGCCTGGACGTGCCACTTGAAGGGCTGTGAGGTCCGCATTTGGAGGGCCCTCCACATCTGGGCCAACGGGCACCACATAGTTCCTGTTATGTCTTTTGAGGAAATTGTGCAATATGCAACAGGCAAGAACTATGTGGTTCAGTTTGTATTCCGCCAAGTTAAAAGCCGTCAAGAACAGGCGGAAGCGGCTGGCCAGGATGCCAAAAGTGTTCTCCACCACTCTTCTGGCTCTGGACAGCCTGTAGTTGAAGACCCTCTGGTCTGGGGTGAGGGTCCTCATCGGGAACGGCCTCATCACATGGGGAGTCAACGCAAACGCTTCATCTGCGACAAAGACGAAGGGGAGTCCTTCTGCATTCTCCTCTGGAGGTGGCAAGCACAGACTGCCACTTTGGAGACGCCAGTAGAACTCCGTGTGCGTAATGGCTCCACCATCCGAGATCCGGCCGTTCATCCCCACGTCCACATACATAAACTCGTATGTCGCCGACACCACTGCCAACATCACTACACTATTAAACCCCTTATAATTATAATAGTAGGACCCCGAGTTGGGCGGTGGGACGATGCGGACGTGTTTCCCATCAATTGCCCCTCCGCAGTTAGGAAAGTCCCAACGGCTGGCAAAGTGGGAGGCCACAGTCTGCCATTCCTGTGGCGTGGAAGGGAACTGTGGAGTGAAACAAGAAAAAATAATTAGTCACTTTGCACATAAACATTGCAAGCAGATTAGACAATCAACATCTTGGAACAAGAGCATTGTTTAAAATTGGAGGCTGGAAAGTATTTGCACAGAAAAGTAGAGGCTCCCCTTCACAGATTACTCACCCCCCCATCAATCCCACCACTTCTGATGGGCCATTGGCAATAACTAGGGTTTTGGGGGGGGGGGGGTGGTGGACAGGTAACCCTCTGCACTTCATTGATTGGCAAATGGCTCAATAATGTGTGCTAGTTTGGCCAGACCCTCTGTACTTAACACTATTGGCAGCCCCCAGGAAAGATAAAATAACATTTCAACCCCCCCCCCCCCCCAAAAAAAGGCAAGCACATTGTGACATTATGAAATTACCAAGCAAGCTAATAGGAGGGAAAGAACACAAAAAAATAGGAAATGGAAAGTATGGAGGCAGCCCCTTGCACTACATGCTTTGCTGAATTCATCCCTAAAGATGCCCACTATAAAGAGGTAGGTATATAGTGTGTATTGACCTTGGGAAAGCCAGCAGATAAAGGATTGGTACCATCTGACAGAGCAGTTGGGGGAGGGGGTTCCTAATGAGTTTGCCCCCCCCCCCACCAAAAAACAAAAACAAAAAAGGGGCTCTACATGAAGTAAACCACACAGCAAACATTTATGCATATTTTAGGGGGTGTTTGGGGGCAAACAATACTATGCAGCAGACAAAAGACATTGCTTAAGTGACTAGGCCATAGGTGTCTATTGGGGCAGAAGAGCATGCTGGGGAGGTAAGTGAAGGGAAAAATGCATGAAGGAGAAAAGGGGCACAGCATATTAGAACATATTGCAATCATGGTATTTAGGGAAGGAGGTCAAAAATACAAGTCATTAGCAAACAGAGCATACATAGAAGGGAATAGTAAAGGAGAAATGTTACCTTAATATAGTCCTCCTGCAGGACCTCGATGATGGCAGAACAGGTCTCTGGAATAATGATTCCCAGGGCCTGGGGAGAGATACCTGAAGAGAACTTCAAATCCTGAAGACTTCTCCCTGTCGCCAAGTACCTCAACGTAGCAACAAGCCTCTGCTCCGGAGTAATGGCTTGTCTCATGCAGGTATCCTGCCGGCTGATAAAGGGGGTCAGCAAAGCCAAAAGACGGTGAAAATCGGGGTCCGTCATCCTGAGAAAGTTCCTGAAATCATCAGGATTATTCTCCCGGATCTCACGAAGCAAAGGCATGTGCGAGAATTGGTCACGCTGAAGCAACCAATTCTTGGTCCACATACTCCTCGTCACTCTGTTCATGGATGGGTCTTGGCTCAAAGCTAAAAGCCCGACACCAATTCCGCGTACAGCACGAACTCGGCGACGAGTACGCACGGGAAACATCGCTCACAAGGTCACAAAAGGTCGGCTGGTCAGAACGGACAAACAGAAAGCACCGATAAACAGCAAGGCCTGAAAGAACGAAATGAATACCAGAAACGAGCAGACAATAAGCAGTGCAAATCAAAGCGTCCTATATCAAGATATAGGCCGCAATGACCAACAAATGCGAACTGACTACACGCACTAATAAACAGATACGCACGACAAGCACAAACTGAAGAGCAGTAACGATCTGAGTCAGAAAACTGAGAAGCGCGAATCTTAAGTCACCAAACTTCGACTAAATCTCGATAAACACGGGATCAGCAGAAGGAGCCCAACGGGTGCCTGACGTGGTGCTGAACTTCCCTTTTCTAATCTCGTGGACGACGACTTACGTCACGACGTTCTTGCAGACCGGATATTCCGACAACGTAGTCCGACCGTGTGTACGCAACACCAACATCGGACAAAGTACGACGGACAGAATCCGACCGACCTGGTCCGCGGATTGTCCGACCGTGTGTATGGGGCTTAAGTTAGTTGCTCGTCCTCCACATACACATGCTGGACATTGTAGTCCCACTCCCACAGACTCCCCTCCACAATGGGTCACACAGACACGGCTATCCCGCCCAGCCTCCGCCTCTATCACAAACAAGCTCCACTCACCGAGCATGTATTTCTTCCAGGGCTGCTCCCGAGTCCTGCCTCCCGCCATGCATTGGGGCCGCTGTCTCCGACTTTAGGGGAAGGGCTAGAGGTTGAGCCTGCTATTGGACGCAGGCAGCCTTAGCCACGCCCACCACACTTCCACTATGGTCGTCCGCCGCCGGGGATCGCGGCGCTGGCTCAGCTAAGCTATTAGCTCACTCTGCGCAGAGCGCCTGCCGCCAGACAGTCTCAACACAGCACCTGAGGCAAATTAGGCAATCGCTCGACGGCGAGGCCCTTCTGTGGGCGAGGCCTAAGGCAATCGCCTAATTTGCCTAATTAAAGAGCTGCCTCTGATTAAGATAAAAAGCCTTCTGTGTGCAGCAGCCCCCCTAACACTACCCTGAGTCCCATCTAGATCCAGCAATGACATTGCAAGACCCTGACAATCACAGGCATGTCTCCTAGAGGCAGAGGCATGATGGGATTTGTAGTTTCACCACAGCTTGAGTTGAGCTTGAGCTTGTCTAACCCCTTAAGTTAACAACGTAATACATGCATTTTTTTTTAAAGGACAAACAAGGCTTTCTTTTTGTGAATATTGTCCTGCAACAATAATTTTTACAATTAAGTGTAATAAAATTAAACAAAAGGTATTTTTTTTCTTTCTTTCGGTATATATATGTAAAAAGGTGTCAACATTTTTAATAAGCAAAGCAAACAAAAAAAATGAAAAAAAGTTTAACTGTTAGTTAATAAAATAGAAAAGAAAAAATCACTAGGAAAATTACAATTGAATAGAGAAGGAGAATATAGAGTTAATCAGTGCTGATTAAAGAAAACAGGTTAATTAGGAGTTCAACAGAGAAACATTTAATTAGAAAAAAAAAATGTTTTATTTACATGTCAAGGTTGCTTTAACTCTCTTCACCTTCAAATCGAAGTTCATCCCTTTGATCTGTGAATGCAAAACACAGAAAGTTACAATTGATACAATGTTTCAATGTAACTTTCTGTGATGTGTTTGTTGATAAACATTGCCAGCCTGCTTCTATTTTTAGACAGTTCCTGCTGAATTGTTGGGTACAGAGACAGGGAAGGGTCCCAGCAGCAGAGCAGAAGGACTGGATGTACTAGACATGACCTGTGTACATTAATGACATGTTTTTGGGCGTGTCTAATGCGCCCAAAGTCTGCAACTGGTTAAGGATTGTAAAAAAAATGTTGAATAACTTTTGGGGTGATTTACCAAATGAACTGGAATTCTTGAATAGGTTTGGGAAGTTGAGATCTTGGGCTTTGCAAAGTTTCAGGGCAATTGATTGAGGTTTAGGCACTTTATTACACGTTAAGCTACATTAACGACTTTCAGCCCCGGACCAATTTGCAGCCAAAGGACCAGGCCCCTTTTTGCGATTCGGCACTGCGTCGCTTTAACTGACAATTGCGCGGTCGTGCGACGTGGCTCCCAAACAAAATTGACGTCCTTTTTTTCCCACAAATAGAGCTTTCTTTTGGTGGTATTTGATCGTCCCTGCAGTTTTTATTTTTTGCGCTATAAACAAAAAAGTGCGACAATTTTGAAAAAAAACGCATTCTTTTTTTTTTTGCTATAATAAATATCCCCCAAAAATATATAAAAAACATTTTTTTTTTCCTCAGTTTAGGCCGATACGTATTCTTCTACATATTTTTGGTAAAAAAAATCGCAATAAGCGATTATTGATTGGTTTGCGCAGAAGTTATAGCGTTTACAAGACAGGGGATAGTTTTATAGCATTTTTATTAATAATTTTTTTTATTAGTAATGGTGGCGATCAGCGATTTTTATTGTGACTGCGACATTATGGCGGACACATCGGACATTTTTGACACATTTTTGGGACCATTGTCCTTTATACAGCAATCAGTGCTATTTAAATGCATTGATTCCTGTGTAAATGACACTGGCAGTGAAGGGGTTAACCACTAGGTGGCAGTGTAGTGGTTAAGTGTGCCTAGAGGTGTGTTTTCTTACTGTGGGGGGGGCGTGGCTGTCAGCTAGTGAATGCTGATCTCTGCTCCAATCACAGGGAGCAGAGATCAGCGTCACTAGTTGCTAGGCAGAATGGGGAGATGCTGTTTTTTTCGCATCTCCCCGTTCAGCCTTCCCGTGAGACGATCTCGGGTATCCCCACGGCAATCGATTCCGCGGGACCCGCGACCGGCATCACGGGGGTCCCGACCGACGCGAGCGTGCGCCCGATGGCACGGCAGAATTTTATAGGAGACGTACATGTACGCCCTTATGCCTGTCCGTGCTATTCTGTTGACGTACATCGTCGTGCGCCGGTTGGCAAGTGGTTAAGCCATTTTCACATTAAATGTTTTAACATTGTAAAATATAGCTTAATGTGAATAACTTTTGGTGTGATTAACCAAATCAGCTGAAACTTTCACTTTTGCGTGAAGTTTGGGGGAAATTGGTTGACATTTAAGGTCTTTTTTGTATGTTAAGCCACATTAAGCTCCCCAAAAATCAAGCTTAATGTCCCTAGTTTGCCTTGTGGGACACCGAATCGCATGAAACTTCTTGGATAGATTTGGGAAGTTGAGAACTTAGGCTGTGCAAAGTTTCAAGACAATTGATTGAGGTTAAGGCACATTATGGTACGTTAAGCTCTTTACATTAAACGTTTTATCATTGTAAAATATAGCTTCATGTGAATAACTTTTGGTGTGATTTACTAAATGAGCAGCAATTTTCAAAATATGTTGGCATGGATAGAGTCTTCTATTGTGTGAAGTTTGGAGGAAATTGGTTAACATTTAAGGTCTTTTTTGTACGTTAAGCCACATTAAGCTCCCCAAAAATCAAGCTTAATGTCCTTAATTTGCCTTGTGGAACTCCGAATCGCATGAAACTTCTTGGAAGGGTTTGGGAAGTTGAGAACTTAGGCTGTGCAAAGTTTCAGGGCAATTGATTGAGGTTAAGGCACATTATGGTATGTTAAGCTCTTTACATTAAACGTTTTAGCATTGTAAAATATAGCTTAATGTGAATAACTTTTGGTGTGATTTACTAAATGAGCTGCAATTTTCAGAATATGTTAGCATGGATAGAGTCTTCTATTGTGCGAAGTTTGGAGGAAATTGGTTAACATTTAAGGTCTTTTTTGTACGTTAAGCCACATTAAGCTCCCCAAAAAACAAGCTTAATGTCCTTAATTTGCCTTGTGGAACTCCGAATCGCATGAAACTTCTCGGATGGGTTTGGAAAGTTGAGATCTTAGGCTGTGCAAAGTTTCAGGGCAATTGATTGAGGTTTAGGCACTTTATTACACGTTAAGCTACATTAAGCCATTTTCACATTAAATGTTTTAGTAAGTCCCGTCAGAAGCCAAGCCAACTTTACTCACAGTAGAATTGAAGATAACAGAGTGGTCAGGAGCCAAAGCCAGGAACATACACGGTTGATCAGTACAGGTAGAGGCAGAGTCTTTAAGCAAGCTGGGGTCACAACCAGGAATCAGATAGAAAGGAATCTAAAAGCATCTGAGTCGGTAACGGTAACTCAGGATATGGAAAATGATTACGATGCACAGAAGTGTGGTTCATGGAAAAGCTGAAGATCATCCATCAACCATCTGCTCTCACACTTTGAAGGACAATTACTTAATTTTTTGTCCTTTTTTTCCACACAAATACAGCTTTCTTTTGGTGGTATTTAATCACCACTGGGTTTTTTATTTTTTGCGCTATAAATCAAAAAAGACTGAAAATTCAGTAAAAAATAAATAAAAAATTCTTTGTTTCTATTAAAATTTATTGCAGAGTATTGGCGAGTATTGGCAATATTGGCAGAGTATTGCAGTATTGCACAGTATTGGCAGAGTATTGCACAGTGTTGGCAGAGTATTGCACAGTGTTGGCAGAGTATTGCACAGTGTTGGCAGAGTATTGCACAGTGTTGGCAGAGTATTGCACAGTTTTGGCAGAGTATTGCACAGTGTTGGCAGAGTATTGCACAGTGTTGGCAGAGTATTGCACAGTGTTGGTAGAGTATTGCACAGTGTTGGTAGAGTATTGCACAGTGATATGGGTAATGGACCTCTGCGCTACTAGTAAAAAAATGAATAGTGAATGGTGAACTAAAAATGCTGCTGAATCTAATAATGATCACGACTCAATATAAACGAATAAGACTGTGTACTAAATGTACATGACTCAGCGCAAATCTCTAAATAAAAATAATTAAAGTGCTGGTAGGACAATACATTCACATGTATATGCAATAAAGTGCTAAATACCCGTGTTGAATGACAATACTGTAGTGTAAACACAATGGATCCAATAAAGTGATGTTAGTGCAATACATACATGAAAGTGCTTACAAAAAAATGCTTATAAATGCTGTGAAATAAAAATACAATTAAATAAATAAATTAATGTGTCCAATGGAACACCTGCATGCAGAGCTCAACTGTGTGCAGAAATGTCCAATATTTTGTGCCCGTGCACAAATGATATAGTTCACTTAAATAAAGTCACAGGGACTGATGAAGTCACGAGGTGCGTAGCGTGACGTAACGCGTGGGTACACAAATACCGGAAGTAAACAAAGCGGACCAGAAATAGGGTACCGCGGACCGCACACAGACTTGAGAGGATCTGAAATATTACTACAAACCATCCCAAATCAGCTGTACAAGTAACTGGCCACAATTTTAAAGCGATTGCTATTGTTTTTAATGTAAGCAGCCCATCTGTTGATTAAATTATTTTTATTTGGGTAACACACCATTCGAGCCCTGTTTCCTTTACATATACCCCCGGGAGCCGCCATTGAGCAGACCAACAGGATTTCACCACGAGGAGGAGCAGATTAGCCACTATTATTGGAGCATGTAAGCATGATATTCCTTGTTTAAGGTAAGAGCTCTGTGAGCGCATTGACGGATATCTTGGTTACCATGGTTCACTGAAAAAATACCCCCAAGAATTGAGGCACCTGACTCCACGGTGGAATAATTCATCGAACAGAAGGTGTTAAGTGAACTATATCATTTGTGCACGGGCACACCATATTGGACATTTCTGCACGCAGTTGAGCTCTGCATGCAGTTGTTCCATTGGACACATTAATTTATTTATTCAATTGTATTTTTATTTCACAGCATTTGTAAGCACTTTTATGTAAGTATTGCACTAACATCACTTTATTGGATCCATTGTGTTTACACTACAGTATTGTCATTCAACATGGGTATTTAGCACTTTATTGCATATACATGTGAATGTATTGTCCTACCAGCACTTTAATTATTTTTATTGAGAGATTTGCGCTGAGTCATGTACATTTAGTACACAGTCTTACAGAGTATTGCACAGTGCTGGCAGAGTACTGCACAGTGCTGGCAGAGTACTGTCATTGAGCAGCGCTGTGGGCACTACACATCCAGCCCACAGTGCTGCTGCCATCTCTCCCCCTCTCCGCTTCTCCCCTCTCACTGTACCGATCGGTACAGAGAGGGGAGGGGGGAACCGGCGTCATGACGTGACGCCGGTTTGTTTACATGTGATCGCTCTGTCATTTGACGGAGCGATCACGTGGTAAACGGCCGCTATCAGCGGCGGTTTACCGGAAACCGCGATGTTCCTGGATGTTCCCGAGTGCGCGCCCCAGGGGGCGCGCAGGAGCAAGGTTCTGGGAGGACGTCCACCCAGAATAAACCGACCGCGCTGTAGCCGTCTTTCGGCTATGGCTCGGTCGGCATGTGGTTAAATAGGGCATTCGGCACCCATTCTGAAATTGGCCATGTGCGCTCATGCAGATGTTTATGCAGTGGATGAGCGTGTTTCCGCATAAACAAGCATGCCCATGCAGGATACTGGTGGAAGTTTCAACTTATGTATTGGCACATGCACACCTCTGTCCTGGATGACGTCCTGACACCATCTCTTTAAGTCTTGGTCACAAGGATTGTAAAGCCAACAGTTTTAGTTGCCACCAGAAGAGAGAATGATGGGAAATCTTCTAAGGGGGCAAACTTGTTTTGGTGAAAACACTAATGCCCCATACACACGGTCAGAAATTCAGACGGAAAAAGTCTGATCGGATTATGTTGTCGCAAAATCCAATCGGGTGTTGGCTCTAGCGGACTTTTTCCATTGGAATTGCCAACGGAAAAAGTTTGAGAGCAGGACCTAAAATTTTCCGACAACAAAATCCGATCTTTCATTTCCTGCCATACCTTAGCGAATAGTTTACCTGACAGGAATTTTTTATTCATTTGCATAATGTTTAACCACTTCCCGCCCCCGGCCTATAGCAGAATGACGGCCTGGCAGTGGTTCTGTTATCCTGACTGGGCGTCATTTGACGTCCTTCAGGATAACATGCCGATGCGCGCCCGTGGGGGCCCCCGCATCGCGGCGATCGGTGGTGCGGTGTGTCAGTCTCACACACCGCTACACTGATCTCAGTAAAGACCAAGAAAGAGATTGCTAGGCCCTGGGGTGGCAATCAAAAAACACCTATATATATTATAGTGCCACATCCTGCATAATTGTCAAAAAATAAATTTTTCCGAAGAAAAAAGAGAAAAATGGACTTTATAGGCACAGATTAGAATTTTTACACAATATTTATTGAAAAATAGAAAAATATTACATACATAAACAAAATATATTCACATAACATACTATAAAAACAGCTTAAAGAGGTAGGAACTCCGGGTTATCCCCAAAAAGGGTTTACAGTACCACCGTGTTTTTATGCTATCTGTGGGGTTGGTGCACCCAAAGCTTGAAAAACCAAACACTCCCACTTAGATGTGGACTGGCCCAAAGGGGTAATCGTCGGTCCCGCCAATTAAAAGAAGCTTGTGCTCGACATGTTTCGCGACTTGTTTGTCGCTTCCTCAGGAGCTTCTGTTTCAATTGGAAAAACATTTTGTTACTATATATGGTATTGGTGAAGATATCGTATACAGAATCATTACAGAAACATTGAAAGGTATCTATACATGAACTTACTGCTGCAGTGCCCTAGACCGGTTCTCCAGTCTCCTTCAGGTTGCCAGATACCGTCAAAAATCCATCGGATAGCCTATACGGGCCACAGGAAAAAGGCGCCCAAAATGCCCCAAATATAGTGTCTCAACCCCTAAGACGGGTCTTCAAATTAATGAGACCCCAGGGGCAAGGCACTGTTGTGCAAGGTAGGTTATGGGGACACAAAAGTTAACTATGAATAAAAATTAAAAAAGAAAATTATTGTTGTTATAAGTTAGGTTAGGACCCAGTATTAGTAGTAAAGGCTGGGTCCTAAAAAGATAAACAAACATGAGGCATGGACACAGGATGACTGGATACTACATGTATGGATATAAGCCATTAGTTCGCTCTAAACTAGGAAGGGGGAAAAATTTATTGCCCAATGTCCAATGAAAGGGATCGGCTACTTAGCAGATGAAGGATCATGTATTAGTTAGAGGGGGTATAGAACTGGCCTCTGGAATATTTAGGGGAAACACAATAACTACCCATCCTAGTTAGTGCTGTCTGTGGCATACAGCCTCTCACTGGACCGATCACAAAACATTCCCATTGCAGATTTAACAATTAACAAATTGAGGCACTGTGCCTATTTACCTTATGTCTGAAAATGCTGCGCCTCACACTTGCTGGATTTTGTGTGGATATTGCGGCTTGTATTGTAGTCCGGGCCGTCACCTCCCCTGGGACATCTATGGGGAGGACGGCTCGACTTGCCGCTTTTGAAGTGTCCCGCTCGGGTGACGTCAGAACAAGTCCGACGTACGCCCGAGCTAGCCGTAACGTCACAGCGCATGTGCCGGAGATGCGCGCGGTGTCCACCAAGATCCAAGGGGAGGGAATTGGGATAAGAAAATCCTGCAAAAGGAAACTTACTGGATTGAAAAGTTAGACGCCAAGACCCCGCCGGGAATTAATGAGGTGATATCCTACCGGCCCTTTCTTTATGGTAGCAGTGGGCACATAAAAGGTCACAATTCCCTTTCTAGCCCATTGGTCCCATTTATATATCCTTTCCTCTCTATTCCTGAAAACAACTAGGATATTAGGGTTCCCAGAAAGTAAGCACCAAATACCATAATAAAACACAATACTTTGTATCAGTAAATATAAAAGGAGGGCAGGGTTTTGTGTGCTCTCCTTTAAAAATCAAATTGTGAGTAAAAACTGAGTAATCAGTGTAAACAAATTGGTTGAAATACTAAGACCTTATCTGTATACTGCTGTGCCCATAATCTGGTTCTTTTCATGTGTATTGTTATTGTCAGCCAATGTGTGTCTTTATGTTTTTCAGCTTCTTCATGTGCCAGATGCCCTCACGTTTTTACTGTGGTATACAGGTTTCCAGGCGTCCTGTTTTTAGCCCCATAAGTGCAGGAGGTTATGCAGCCACCCAAGCCGCTTGCGCTGAAGGTTTGCTTCAGCCCTCCCCCGGCAATGTCCGGGGAGGATTGTAATGCAGCGTCTGCGGCTCGGACGGCATTGCCTAGCAGTGCCGTCCACAACGTCACTGATGCACGGAAGTATAGCGCTGCGCACCACGGTGGTGCCCACCGCTACCCTAAAGAAAGGGCCGGTAGGATATCACCTCATTAATTCCCGGCGGGGTCGTGGCGTCTAACTTTTCAATCCAGTAAGTTTCCTTTTGCAGGATTTTCTTATCCCAATTTCCTCCCCTTGGATCTTGGTGGACACCGCGCGCATCTCCGGCGCATGCGCGGTGACGTTACGGCTGGCTCGGGCGTACGTCGGACTTGTTCTGACGTCACCCGAGCGGGACACTTCAAAAGCGGCAAGTCGAGCCGTCCTCCCCACAGATGTCCCAGGGGAGGTGACGGCCCGGACTACAATACAAGCCGCAATATCCACACAAAATCCAGCAAGTGTGAGGAGCAGCATTTTCAGACATAAGGTAAATAGGCACAGTGCCCCAATTTGTTAATTGTTAAATCTGCAATGGGAATGTTTTGTGATCGGTCCAGTGAGAGGCTGTATGCCACAGACAGCACTAACTAGGATGGGTAGTTATTGTGTTTCCCCTAAATATTCCAGAGGCCAGTTCTATACCCCCTCTAACTAATACATGATCCTTCATCTGCTAAGTAGCCGATCCCTTTCATTGGACATTGGGCAATAAGTTTTTCCCCCTTCCTAGTTTAGAGCGAACTAATGGCTTATATCCATACATGTAGTATCCAGTCATCCTGTGTCCATGCCTCATGTTTGTTTATCTCTTTTTCTAAAAAGAAAAATACCCTGTTCCTGCATAGTCTTTTTTATTCATTTTTTGTAGTGTGGACCCTATCTTAAATATACGGTCAGTCTTGACACTACACAATGCTGCACACCTTCCTGAATCTATGACGCATGATATGCTTCATTTGAGTAAGTAATACTGCCTTGTCCCCTTTTGCGACAATGGTTGCCTTTACTACTAATACTGGGTCCTAACCTAACTTATAACAACAATAATTTTCTTTTTTCATTTTTATCCATAGTTACCTTTTGTGTCCCCATAACCTACCTTGCACAACAGTGCCTTGCCCCTGGGGTCTCATTAATTTGAAGACCCGTCTTAGGGGTTGAGACACTATATTTGGGGCATTTTGGGCGCCTTTTTCCTGTGGCCCGTATAGGCTATCCGGTGGATTTTTGACGGTATCTGGCAACCTGAAGGAGACTGGAGAACCGGTCTAGGGCACTGCAGCAGTAAGTTCATGTATAGATACCTTTCAATGTTTCTGTAATGATTCTGTATACGATATCTTCACCAATACCATATACAGTAACAAAATGTTTTTCTAATTGAAACAGAAGCTCCTGAGGAAGCGACAAACAAGTCGCGAAACATGTCGAGCACAAGCTTCTTTTAATTGGCGGGACCGACGATTACCCCTTTGGGCCAGTCCACATCTAAGTGGGAGTGTTTGGTTTTTCAAGCTTTGGGTGCACCAACCCCACAGATAGCATAAAAACACGGTGGTACTGTAAACCCTTTTTGGGGATAACCCGGAGTCCCTAACTCTTTAAGCTGTTTTTATAGTATGTTATGTGAATATATTTTGTTTATGTATGTAATATTTTTCTATTTTTCAATAAATATTGTGTAAAAATTCTAATCTGTGCCTATAAAGTCCATTTTTCTCTTTTTTCTTCGGAAAAATTTCTTTTTTGACGATCTCAGTAAAGAGTCCCCGGCGGAGGCTCTTTACCACGTGATCAGCCATGATGATGATCAGCCTGATCACAATGTCCACTGGAAAAGCCGGTGATCGGCTTTTCCTCACTCGCAACTGACAGACGCGAGGAGAGCCGATCGGCGGCTCTCCTGACAGGGGGGGTCTGCGCTGATTGTTTATCAACGCAGCCCCCCCTCAGATGCCCGTACTGGACCACCAGGGACTCCACTAGGACCACCAGGAAGTGGGCAACATGTGGATGGCCAGGTATGTACCCCATGGCCATCCACATGTGAAAATGATGCCCAATCTGTGCCAGTCAGTGCCCACAAATGGGCACTGACTGGCACCATAATGTACCCAAAAAAAATTAGAGATGCCCAGCAATGCCACCCATCAGTGTCATCAGTGCCACCCATCGGTGTCCAGCAGTGCCACCTATCAGTGCCCATCCATGCCCACCTATAAGTGCCCATCAGTGCCCACCCATGCCACCTATCCATGCCACCCATAAGTACCCATCAGTGCCACCCATAAGTGCCCATCAGTGCTGCCTATGAGTGCCCATCAGTGCCATCTATGAGTGCCCATCAGTGCTGCATACCAGTGCTGCATACCAGTGCCACCTATCAGTGCCCATCATCAGTGGCCTTCAGTGCCACCTCATCAGTACTACCTCATTGGTGCCCATCAGTGCCGCCTTATCAGTGCCCGTCAGTGCAGCCATATCAGTGCCCGTCATTGAAGAAGAAAACGTACTTATTTACAAAAAATTTAACAGAAACAAAGAAAAACTCGTTTTTTATTTTTTTTTATTTATTTTTTTTATTTGTTGCGCAAAAAATAAAAAACGCAGAGGTGATCAAATAACACCAAAAGAAAGCTCTATTTGTGGGAACAAAATTATAAAAATTCTGTTAGGGTACAGTGTTGTATGACCGCGCAATTGTCATTCAAAGTTGAAAATGAAAGCTGAAAATTGGCTTGGGCAGGAAGGTGTCTAAGTGCCCCCCCGGTATTGAAGTGGTTAATATATTATTGCGTAACGGGAAAGAGGAAAAAGATAGAAAATGATAAGAGGGTAAAGGTCCGCTTTAACCTTTCCTTACTCTATCGTAAAAAAAATAGGCTTTAGAAACCCTTTAATTACATACCTTACCTACATTTCACTAGTCACAGGACCAATTTAACTCTGTGCTGTAGGCTGGACGGTGTTGTATTAACCACTTATCCATGTCCATTGTCAGCTGTAAGTGAAGCCCGGGGCAGTAAAAAGAGGATCACATGATACAAAGAAGTAATTAACCAAATCAAGTCATTAATTATGTGGAGAATTTCACAGAACGTGCCACAGACAGAAGTTCATATGAGAAGTCCTTGAACACAGAAGTGAAATGAAACAGATTGTGAGCACAGCGCATCACTAAAAGACATCCCTGCTAAAATAAATCCAGCGTGTGTTCAGCAAAACTCATTAACGCCACTTTGCAGAATTCAAGTATTGATTTTTTTTTGTTGGAAATATATACACTATATTACCAAAAGTATTGAGACGCCTGCCTTTACAAGCACATGTCCTCTAATAGCATCCAAGTCCGTAGGGTTCAATATTGAGTCGGCCCGCCCTTTGCAGCTATAACAGCTTCAACTCTTCTGGGAAGGCCGTCCACAAGGTTTAGGAGTGTGTCTATGGGAATGTGTGACCATCCTTCCAGAAGGGCATTTGTGAGGTCAGGCACTGATGTTGGACAAGAAGGCCTGGATCTCAGCCTCCACTCTAATTCATCCCAAAGGTGTTCTTTCAGGTTGAGGTTGGAACTCTGTGCAGGCCAGTCAAGTTCCTCCACCCCAAACTCGCTCACCCCCGTCTTTATGGACTTTGCTTTGTGCACTGGTGCGCAGTCATGTTGGAACAGGAAGGGGCCGTCCCCAAACTGTTCCCACAAAGTTGGGAGCATGAAATTGTCTAAAATGTCTTGGTATGCTGACGCCTTAATGCCCCGTACACACGGTCGGAAATTCCGACCACAAAATCCGTCAGATTTTTTCCAACGGATTTTGTCCAACACTGGTGTTGCATACACACGGTCGGACAAAGTTGTCGGAAAATCCGATCATTCTGAACGTGGTGACATTCGTTGCGTACGACGGGACTACGTAGAGGCTATTAGCCAATAGGTTTGGTCTCGTAATTTGATCTAAGCATGCGTGGCACTTTGTCCGTCGGAATTCTCTACACACGATCGGAAAAAGTCCCGATCGGATTTTGTTGTCGGAAAATTTGAGAGCAGGATCTTAAATTTTTTCCGTCGGAAATTCAGACGGAAAAAGTTCGATGGAGCCCACACACGGTCGGATTTTCCGACAACATGGTCCGATCGGACATTTTCCATCGGAATTTCCAACCGTGTGTACGGGGCATAAGAGTTCCCTTTGCCGGAACTAAGGGGCCAAACCCAACCCCTGAAAATCAACCCCCACACCATAATCCCCCCTCCACCAAATGCTTTGTGACATCATTGCCCCAATGGCCACGCGGCCATACTGACAATGACATTATCCATGTTGTCCTAATATGGCCATGCTAGGTCAATGATGTCATGAGCAAACCTGTCCCTTTGCTACATGCAGCTGCACGGAGGAGAATCATGACTTCAGCTTATTGGGCTGGTATATAGCTGCGCCTCCCATATGACAAGCTGCCAACACAACAATGAGACAAATTGTGTAACGAAATAAAAATAAAAGAGTGGCGCTAACAAATGTATCTGGACATTAACTGTAAATAGAAATTGAATCCTATAAACAAAGGTCAGTGTTCAGAATTTGATATACAAAAAGTGCATCCAGATGGTAAGACCTATGCGATCTCCATCAAGATAATGATAATATGCTTAAAGTGAATCAAACAAATTATGTGTATATAATCTATGTGCATCTAAATGCACATGGAAAATTAATTGGAATTAGCAACCCCCGGTAGTCCTAATACAACCGAAGATCCAAAATATCATATAAGTGAATGTGAATTATGCATTACCAAGTGTTTATAAAAACAACATCATGGCCTAGTGCTAAACTACATAACTTGTACCAAAACAATATGTAGATAAGATTATTGGTGCAAATTAACCAAACTCCAGATGGTAATGGAACCACCGAACTCCAGAGGGTGTTGAAACCGCAGGAACACCGTTAAACCGCTAGCCTTTACCCGAAATCCTCAATAAATCAAGGGCATGAAAGTAAAAAAAGAGAGAGAAGGCCTCCTCATAGTGTAAAAAAATCCAACAAAAGTATTGAATTTATTTTTGAGGAGTATATCAACTTCCACAATATGTTTTCATAAAAAAAATCTTGCCATCCAATTAAAATTCATAAAAACAAGATGGAAAATAGAACGCAGTAGTAGTATGTCTGGCGTATCCACCCAACGCGTTTCGTCTACAAAGACTTCCACTGGGGCATATGATATATCATATGCCCCAGTGGAAGTCTTTGTAGATTTTTTTTATGAAAACATATTGTGTAAGTTGATATACTCCTCAAAAATAAATTCAATCCTTTTGTTGGATTTTTTTACACTATGAGGAGGCCTTCTCTCTCTTTTTTTACTTCCAATTAATTTTCCATGTGCATTTAGATGCACATAGATTATATACACATAATTTGTTTGATTCACTTTAAGCATATTATCATTATCTTGATGGAGATCGCATAGGTCTTACCATCTGGATGCACTTTTTGTATATCAAATTCTGAACACTGACCTTTGTTTATAGGATTCAATTTCTATTTACAGTTAATGTCCAGATACATTTGTTAGCGCCACTCTTTTATTTTTTATTAAGGTGATCATGTAACAGCTTCCCGCAGGTTCAGGCAAACTGGGTTCGGATATATCCCAAGTCTGCTTGTAAATCTAGGGAAATTGGTAAAAAAAGGTACGTGAAACAAAAAAAAAATGATTTACACACTAAATACTATCATTATTTGCATATCCCACAACTCTCCCAGATCCCTTGGGACCATTCACAGGAATCCCAGGGTCCCACAGATGCAGGGTATGTCCTGCTGCCAGGTGCTGGAACACTTGTTCTGGCAACTGGCAGCAAGTCCATGCCAATGCTGTCAGGTGGAGTTTTGGCACTGAAATTTCTTGTCAAAGCTTGTCACTCTGAAATGGCCTCCCAATAATTTATTCCCTCCCAGCCACCTTCTAGATGCCATCTCCAGGGATTGGCTGGGGCATGATAAATATTCATACTGGTAATTTGGTTCTCCGTGCCCTATATGAGTTTAGGTTCGGCCAAACCTGGAAGGCAGCTGTTGGTGATGGGCCAATGAGCTGCAGAAGGGGGATTCGCCCACCTAGGAGCTTCACCTTCACAAAGGGATGAAGATGCTCTTGAAATCATTGACCTTGACTTAATTAAGTCAATAAGATTGAGAACTCTTCCACCTTTATCCAAAATGAAATAAACATTGATGACTAGAATTAGGCATTACAAGGCCTTTAGGTGATTATACTCACCGGCATCTGGGGGAAGGGTTGACATTTTTGTCAAGATTTAATTTTTGTCTGGGACCCTAGTGGGCTATGGATGAGTTTGTATTTGGGCTACAGAAGGGGGATTCATCCACCAAGGAGCTTCATCTACACAAAGGGGTGAAGATGCTCACAAGGGCAGCACGGTGGTGTAGTGGTTAGCACTTTCACCTTTCACCGACCAATAGGGTCGCTGGTTCAAATCCCGACCAAGACACCATCTGCCTGGAGTTTGCATGTTCTCCCTGTGCCTGCGTGGGTTTCCCCTGGGTACTCCGGTTTACTCCCACACTCCAAAGACATGCTGGTAAGTTAATTAGATCCTGTTGAAAAAAATGGCCAAATATGTGTATGTGTTTGTAAGCGCGTTGGTACCTCATGGGTTAAAGGACCACGCTGTACTGCAGATGGACACCAGCAGCAAAAAGCGCCCTGAGGATATTCAGTCTGCATAGGTAGCGCTATACAAGTCACTCATTCATTCTCATTCATACATAATTTCCCTCGTCTAATTAGCTCAATGACATTGACAACTCTTCCCTCTTTATCCACATTTAAATAAACATTTTTGACTAGATTTAGGCATTACAAGGCCTGTAGGGGATTATACTTACCAGTATCTGAGTGAAGAGTGGACATTTCAAGTTTTTATGTCTGTCTGGGAACCCATTGGGTCCTTTGGCATCAGGACTATCGATGAGCCTAAGTTCGGCAAAACTGGGAAGCAGCTGTTGGTGCCAGCCCAATGGGCTACAGAAGGGATTCACCCTCCATGGAGCTTCACCTACACAAAGGGGTAAAGGTGCTCATGACACCACGACCGTGGCCTAATTTGTTTAGACATTGACAACTCTTTCCTCTTTATCCACAATGAAATTTTTGACTAGAGTTACAATATGAGGCCTGTAGGTGATTATACTCACCAGAATCTGGGTGAAGAGTTGTTCTTATTTCTCTATGGGAACCCATTGGGTCCTGTCACACCAGGGCTATGAATGAGATTAAGTTTGGCCATACGTGGAAGGCAGCTGTTGGAGCCAGGCCAATGGGCTACAGAAGGGGGATTCACCGACCATGGAGCTTTACCTACACAAAGGGGTGAAGATACCCATGACATCATTGACCTTGACCTAATTCGGCCAGGAACTATAACAACTCTTCCCTCTTTATCCACAAACACATTTTTGACTAGATTTTGGCCTGTAGGTGATTATACTCACCAGCATCTGGGGGAAGAGTTGACATTTCAAGTTTTTAGATCTGTCTGCAACCCCATTGGGTCTTGTTGCACCAGGACTATGGATGAGCTTAGGTTCGGCCAAACCTGGAAGGCAGCTATTGATGCCAGGCCAATTGGCTACAGAAGGGGGATTCATCCACCATGCAGCTTCACTTACACAAAGTGGTGAAGATGCTCATGACATTGTTGACCTTACCCTAATTAGCTCAATGACATTGACAACACTTCCTTCTTTATCCACAGTTAAATAAAATTTTTTGACTAGAATTAGGCATTACGAAGCCTGTAAGGGATTATACCCACCAGCATCTGGGTGAAGAGTTGACAGTTCAAGTTTTTACTTCTGTCTGGGACCCCATTGGTTCCTGTCAGACCAGGACTATGGGTGAGCCTAGGTCCGGCCAAACCTGGAAGGTAGCTGTTGATGCCAGGCCAATGGGCTACAGAAGGGGGATTCACTCTTCATGGAGTTTCACCTACAAAAAAGGGTGAAGATGCTCATAGCATGGTTGACTTTGACCTAAATAGCTCAATGCCATTGGCAACTCTTTCCTCTTTATCCACTGTTAAACATTTTTGACTAGATTTAGGCATTACGAGGCCTGTATGGGGATTGCATCTGGGGGAAGAGTTGACATTTCAAGTTTTTACTTCAATCTGTGACCCCCATTGGGTCCTGCCGCACCATGACTATGGATGAGCTTAAGATCAACCATACCTTGAAGGCAGCTGTTGATGCCAGGCCAATGGGTTACAGAAAGGGGAGAAACTTTGACCTAATTAGGTCAATGACACTAACAACTCTTCCCTCTTTATCGACAATTAAATAAACATTTTTGTCTAGATTTAGGCATTACAAGGCTTGCAAGGGATTGCATCTGGGGGAAGAGTTGACATTTCAAGTTTCTGTTTCTGTCTAGGAACCCATTGGGTCCTGTCGCACCAGGACTATGGATGAGCTTAAGTTCAGCCAAACCTGGAAGGCAGCTGTTGATGCCAGGCCAATGGGTTACAGAAAAGGGATTCACCCACTTCGGAGCTTCATCTACACAATGGGGTGAAGATGCTCATGACATCATAAACCTTGACCTAATTAGGTCAATGACACTAACAACTCTTCCCTTTTTATCCACAATTAAGTATACATTTTTGACTAGGTTAGTTAGGCATCACAAGGCCTGTAGGTAATTATACTCACTAACATCTAAGGAAAAACCAACATTTCTGTTAAGTTTTTGTTTCTGTATGAGCCCCCCTTTGGGTCCTGTGACACCAGGACTGTGGATGAGCTTGAGTTCTTTCAAACCCAGCATAAACCTAAGCTTATCTCTAGTCCTGATGTCTCAGGACCCAATGGGGTCACCAGCATCTGCGGGAAGAGTTGACAAATTTTTGTTTTCTGTCTAGGACCCTATTGGGTCCTGTGACACCAGGACTATGGATGAGCTTAGGATCGACCCAATCTGGAAGGCAGCTGTTGGTCCTGGAAAAATTAGCTGCAAAATAGGGAGCTTCACCTACACAAAGGGGTGAAGATGATCATGACATCATGGACCTTGGCCTAATTAGGTCAATGACATTGACAGTAGACATGTGCAATTCGTTTAGTTTTAATTCGTTTTCCGTTCAAGTTCGTTATATTCGTTCATTCGTTATCGTACGAATGAACGAATGATTCGCTAAAAATTCTAACGAATAACAAACTATTGAAATGAACCAATATGAAAAACAACGAAAATACGAAATAATTAAATTAGAAACAACGAAACTACGAAAGAATGAAAATCCGAAAAACGAAAACAGAAACAACGAAAATCAAAATGAACGAAAAAATTTGTACATTCGTAACTTTTTTTTTTGTTGATTCGTAATTTTCCGTGTCTCTTAGAATGGCGCTGCTTAATGTGCTTCGAATGTATTGAACGAAAAAATTCGTACACTCTGAACTTTTTTTTTTTTTTTTTTTGATTCGTAATTTTCCGTGTCTCTTACAATGTAATAATAGCATACACATTACATAAAATTATGAATTATGCTCCCATTAAGAATCTACGAAAACAATGTTACGAAAGTACGAATAAATCAATCTTACGAAAGTACGAATGTAACTAAATCTACGAAAATACGAATGCGTCCGAATACAAAATATAACGAAAATACGAAAATACGAATTTCGAATAAACGAAAATTAGGCTAACGGAAAAACGAATCAACGAAAAAATAACTCTACGAAAATACGAACGTGTCCGAATATGAACACCGACGACTTAAGAAAATACGAACGAGTCCGAAT
The DNA here is from genome assembly GCA_028564925.1 of Lithobates sylvaticus. Lineage (NCBI taxonomy): Eukaryota > Metazoa > Chordata > Amphibia > Anura > Ranidae > Lithobates > Lithobates sylvaticus. The sequence continues at coordinate 594,560,470 of CM053029.1, forward strand.
ATGAACACCGACGACTAACGAAATTACGAATCGTTACGAATCAACGGAAACGAACAGAAACTAAACGAAACAAATTATTCTATTGTGCACATGTCTAATTGACAGCTCTTCCCTTTTTATCCTCAATTAAATAAACATTTTTGACTAGATTTCGGTAGTACAAGGCCTGTAGGGGATTATACTCACCAGCATCTGGGGGGGAAGAGTTGACATTTATGCTGTAAGTTGTGTATACTGCTTGGACACTTTTGCCCTGCTGTATACTCACTCGTTTGGTGGCTCTATCATGGACTACTACCTGTTTGACGGAATTATTAAACACGGACTATCTTTTTTAATATAATAACAATACTCATGTGTTTACATGTTTTATGTTTGAATATTGGTACACCTGTGTTTAAAGCGGAGCTCCGTCCTGGGGAAATTATTAATTTTTTTTTAAAAGTCAGCAGCTACAAATATTGCAGCTGCTGACTTTTAAAAATCGGACACTTACCTGTCCCGGGGTCCAGCGATGCGGGGGAACGAGGACCCCCCCTCGTTCCCCGAGCCGCTCACGGCGCCGACATTCCTAATGTGGGAACCTGGCTGTGGCTTCACAGCCGGGCACCCACTGCGCATGCGCGAGCGGCGCTCTGCGCCGTGATTTGACGCTCAGTCACCTGGGACACGTGACAGGTCCCAGATGACTGTGCGGCGCCGAGGGGGAAGTGACGTTTTGCCCGGGCAATGAAGGTGGCAGACTACGAGGGACCCCCTAGCAACAGGCATTTAGAGGTGAGTAAAAATAATTTATTTTTCCAATTATTTTTTTTTTATTTTTTTATTTTTATGCCCCTTTTTTTTTTTTACCACAACCCCACTTTAAAGGCGCTACACTTCCACTATTATTTATGCTGTAAGTTGTGTATACTGCTTATGTGTTAGCTGCCTAGATTTTAGACATTATTTTAACACACAGCGCAGAATTCCCACATTTTATTTTTGTCAATATTTTTGACATAATTAGATCAAGATCAATGATGTCATAAGCATCTTCACCCCTTTGTGTAGGTGAAGCTCCTTGGTGGGTGAATCCTCCTTCTGTAGCCCACTAGCCTGGCACCAACAGTTGACATTTCAAGTTTTTATTTCTGTCCGGGAACCCATTGGGTCCTGTCGCACCAGGACTATGGATGAGCTTAAGTTCGGCCAAACCTGGAAGACAGCTGTTGGTGCCAGGCCCAATGGGCGACAGCAGGGGAATCCACCCACCAAGGAGCTTCACCTACACATAATTGACCTTGACCTAATTAGGTCAATGACTGACAACTCTTCCCTCTTAAGGCCCCATGCACACAAGACGCAGATGCAAACTCTGCTGAACGCATGTTTTAAAAAGCAGAAACCTGCGTTTAAAAAACGCGTGTTTTGCCACGTTTAGCCGCGGTTTAGTGCGTTTGCGTCTATAAGCGTTTATAAAGATAACATCAAATAGACCCTCCCCAAGCTCAGAAAGCATGTATTATTAACTATTTCTGCCATTTTGATCAGAGTGAGCAGCAGAGAGATCAGTACACTTGCATTTGCCTCTCTTTCTGTGTTTTTTTTTTTTGGAAATGGATCCCATATTGAATATATGTCAGGAAATGCTCCTGATGTCGCTCTTGATGAGGCAGCAACGTCGTCGCAAATTGTGTGAGAGGTCCAGAGTCAGAGCTCGTCGATATTGGACCCATCCGTTGATGGCACAGCGAATGTCCGTTGGATATTTCACAAACATGGTGGGGGGTTGGGGCTGACTAGACATTGGTATGCAGGTTTTTCTTTGTGAAAAAAAGACATTGCTATGCTTTGGTCAGACTAGGTGGAGTCACTGATTAGATTAGAAATTGGATGAAGGGTTGGGGCAAAGAAGTGGAGGCATTCCTCATTGTCTAAGCCACCTAAAAAACTAGAGTTTTTTATGGCATTGCATCAGTGAGTATATACGCTCTATGAACTATCTAAAGTAATTACCACATTTTAAACCAATTTTTTTAGTATTTTTTATGGTTTACCATCATATTTCTGAGTTTTCTGGTCCAAAAAATTGGGTTCCTTTAAAAACGCACCCGCGTTTAGCCGGGTTTTGCGTCTGAAACGTGGAAAAGCAAAGTGTCTGAACCCATTTTTTTGCTTCTGGAAAAACGAAGGTTAAACGGAACTGCATAAAAACGGGAAAAAACGAGACTGTGCACATGGAGACATAGGATAACATTGCATACGTTCAGGGGCAGCAAGTGTCCAACTGCCTCTGAACGTTTAACAGCGCCTCGTGTGCAGGGGCAGACTGACAACTCATGGGGCCCCCGGGCAATAGGAGATTATGGGGCCCCCAGGCAATCAGAGATTATGGGGCCACACAGTATACACACACACACACAGTATACAATCACACAGTATACACATACATGTACACACAGTATACACAGACATGTTTCTGTTGGCTGAGAAGGTACTGGAGAGGTGGGGCAGCTATAATCTCTGGATTTTTAGACCAAAAGGGTGTCGTTAAGGCCCCTTTCACACTGGGGCGGGAGCCGCGGTGACGGTAAAGCAGCGCTATATTTAGCGCTGCTTTACCGTCGTTTTAACCGCGGTATTCGGCCGCTCGCGGTGCGCTTTTACCCCCACGAGCGGGCAAAAAAGGGTTAAAGACCCCCTCAGAGCGCCGCCGTAGCGGCGCTTTGCGGCGGCATTGCCGCGGTTTTACCGCGGTTTCCCATTCAAATCAATGGGAAGGAGCGGTATAGGATCGGTGAACACACGGCTCCTATACCGCTCCAAAGATGCTGCTAGCAGGACTTTTTTTGCCGTCCTGCTAGCGCACCGCTCCAGTGTGAATGGGGCCGGATTTTTTCAGGCGGTATACAGGCGCTATTTTTAGCGCTGTACCGCCTGAAAAACGCCCCAGTGTGAAAGGGGCCTAAGGGACATTTCAGAAACAGATGTAAAAAAAAACACAGATTTTTACATACTGTCCCTGGTTTTACTGAGGCTGGCAACCCTGATGGGGCCCCCTAGTGGCCCCGGGGGCCCTCGGGTAGTGCCCGAGTGGCCGAATGGTCAGTCCGCCCCTGCTCGTGTGCATGGGGCCTTATCCTCAATTAAATAAACATTTTTGACCAGATTCAGGCATTACGAGGCCTGTAGGTGATTATCCTCACCAGCATCTGTCCACGTTGACAGATCAGCATTGACACGGCATGTTTACACTTTTTAGAAATGCAGTCTACAAGGAAGGCTGATGGAGGTGTCAATTTTTCCAAAGAGCGTGCAGTCTATAGAGAAATAAGACATATTTGTAGAGACAAAAGAGAACACGAGCAACAGTATTCCATTACATGTATCGAAAGGAATAACAGCTTGTCATAATAAGCTGTCTAGCGGTACACGAGACACCAGCAAACAAGTTCATCCGTCAGCTCTGTGCGTGAACATCAATCCGGCCGTCCTGCTGCTCCGTACATGCTTTTTGGATAGCGGAAAGGGAGTTTTTGGGAAGTTTTCTTTTAGTTTCTCCTGGCGCTGGGCTTCAAGCCGAGGGAAGAGGAGTCTGTGGGAGGACTAAGTGATACATTTTTTATTTTTTATTTTTTCGGAGGATGTGTATTTCTCACCTTCACAAATATAAAGCCTAATTTGCCTTTCCTGAGCATCCCTGAACAAATTCATGCTGGCTCCAGCAGTTCCCACAGGCAGGGGAGGGAATGAAAAATAATTGAAAGCAACTTAATTAAGATGAAAAAAAAAAAAAGCACTCTTAATAAATGCAATTAGGAACACTTCACACGGATGATGATTTCAGATCCCCCTCCCAACGCCGTTTTTCCACGTGCCACCTCTTTCATGCTGATTTATTTCATGCGGTTTGAAAACACGCTATACGGCCAGCGAGCACTAAATGAGACCACAAGAGGAAACCATTCACTATTTAAGGGCTCATTTGTCCACGTTCGCCCGGATTAGCCTATTCTTATTGATAAAACTTTCATGATACAACGGCTCTGAAGTTCTTGGCTTCCAAACGAGGCAAGAAATAAAAAATCCAGAATTCGCTCAATTAACAGGCAGAATAGTGAGGAGGAAGCGAAGAGGAGAGAAAGTTGTCGGGACGGCCGTCGCTCCGGTCAGTTTTTTGAAAATTTGCCGGATCAGAAGAAGGTAAACCGTACCCTGTGATTAGACGCGGGCAAATGATGAAAAATCCTGTCCTCCGGCACTGCGACTGATCTGCTCCAGCAACTGCATTCCCAAGTAATTATTGCAGCCTCTTTTTAATCCAGTCCCAGTGACATTTATAAACTGCAGCTGGTATGAAGGGTTCTTATGCCGCGTACACGCGGTCGAAATTTCCAAAGGAAACAGTCCGATGGGAGCTTTTCATCGGATTTTCCGACCATGTGTATGTCCATCGGTCTTTTTCTGTCGGAATTTCCGATGGACTTTGGATTGAGAACCTGTTCTCAATTTTTCCGACGGAAAACCTTTCTATCGGATTTTCCGATCGTGTGTATGCAATTCCGACACGCAAAATTCCGACGCATGCTCGGAAGCATTAAACTTCCCTTTTATAGTGCTGTCCAACGTGTTTTATGCCGCTGTGTTACAGACCGTCGAAATCTGGTGTGACCGTGTGTAGGCAAGACGGTTTGAGGGAAATTCCGTCGGAATTCCGACGGGAAAACCATCAGAGCTTTTTCCGACGAGAATTCCGACCGTGTGTACGCGGCATTAGAATACTTTTTTGCCCTGAATTTATTTTCAAAATGTTATAACAAAAACAAAGAAAGACATGTTTTTTTCCTGCAAAATTTGGGGTATTTTTTCATTTATATCCACTTGCGCACCCACCAGTAATGTAACTGCGGATGCTGAATGTACCGTATATACTCGAGTATAAGCCGAGTTTTTCAGCACATTTTTGTTGTGCTGAAAGTGCCCCCCTCGGCTTATACTCGATTCAAGCACTTTTCTGCAGCAGAGAATTACATTTTCCGACCCGACTTTGGGGCCCCCTTATCTCGGGGCCACTTGGTGTTAGGAACCCCAAATTTGGTGTGCAGTGGAACCAGGGCCGGGACAAGGGGTGGGCAAGAGGAGCGGCTGCCCCTGGCGCAATGGTTTATTGCAGGGGTGGGGGGCACCCTGACCCTAACCCTAAGGGAAAGGGGGGCGCAGTTTGGCATCTTTGCCCTGGGCGCTGGATGACCTTGTCCCGGCACTGAGTGGAACCAACACTACAACATATCCAAATTTTGAGTTCCTAGCATCAAGTGGCCCCCCGAGATACGGGGCCCCAAAGTCGGTTCGGAAAATGTAATTCTCTGCTGCAGAAAAGTGCTTGACATTTTCCGACCCGACTTTGGGGCCCCCTATCTCGGGGCCACATGGTGTGTGCAAACCCAGTGGAACCAACACTAAAACATATCCAAATTTGGGGTTGCTAGCACCAAGTGGCCCCGAGATACAGGACCCCAAAGTCGGTCAACTGTGTCCATCTGCAGCAATGTCATTTCGGGACCCTTTGGGTCCAGAGACCTCAAATTTTGGCTGCAGCTAGGGGGCATCTAGGAACCCTTAACAAGTTTGAAGTTCAGGGGACCTATGGCTGCAAATGGGCACAGTGAGGCATGCAAATGGGCACAGTGAGGCATGCAAATGGGCACAGTGAGGCTGCAAATGGGCACAGTGAGGCTGCAAATGGGCATTGTTGACCCTCTTTTCAACTTACAGTAGTTGCGCATTTCTCACCCTAGGCTTATACTCGAGTCAATAAGTGTTCCCAGTTTTTTGTGGTAAAATTAAGTGACTCGGCTTATATTCGGGTCGGCTTATACTCGAGTATATACGGTATCTGCCCACACCCCAAAAATGAAAAAAAAAAAGTCCCTCCTCTGCTCTCACCTCCTGGGCCCCTCTGTTGACGTGATGGGGCCCAGGGAAATGTAATCTAAGTCTTGGAGCGGGGCTGTGGTCTAAAAAAATCTATTTATTTATTTAGACCGATAGGACAATAAAGCTGCCCTGGGCTGGTCCCCCCTGTTTAGCTGAGCCTGGGCCCAGTACAACAGGACCAGTTGAACAGCCTTATCAGTGGCCCTGCCTGTGGGGATGGATCCAGCAGCTCAAACGAAGGGTGGCTGTTTGCCTCTGGACCCCCTTTCTACGTGCCCAATACGTATCTCTAGACTGATCATTGCCAGGATCTGTGACTAAAGCCAACCCCCCCCCCCCCCCCCCCCACGGTGTGCTGCCATTTCCAGAAGCTAGACCATCTCAGCCCACCTATTCAGCAATCCCCCTGGTCCCCAGCTTGGGAGGATACAGTATTGCTGCCGCTCAGAGATAAAATGGAGTCTTCTACAATTTGTGCACCAAGCGTTTTGGAGAGTTCTTTGATCTCCGTGATTAAGCTTGGGGGGGGGGGCAGAGCGAAACGCGTTGGGGTCATGGCCTGGTTGGAGCCCTGGCTAAGATTGCCATGCATTCCTTTACAGAGGACATGCAGCGATGGCAGCTTATGGAATATCTTTCCTGCTAAAAGCATTTCGGGGTAGCTCATACCCTCTTGCCCTCCCAAGTTAATATTTACTGAGCAATAAACTTCAAAAAAGACCCCCTTGGACTGTTCATTGAACCTTTGTGGATGAGATGCCGCTGTGTGCCTGGCTACCCTCACTAATTGGGGAAAGAACCTGTGGACAGTTTCAGTGGCCCTTGCAGGGGTAACGCTACAGATATTTTCTGAAAGCCCTGTAGAATTTAAATAAGAATGGTTGCTGCAATTTTTTCTGTGGTGCACAACAGTGGTGGCTGGTACTCCAGCCAGGGGGGGTGTCAAACAAACCAACCTCCCCCGTGGGTATATCTCCCGGATCTCCCTATCCTCTCTGGCATTGGCGGCGTTGCAGAGAGATCACTCCAATGAGGACGGCGACAGCCATCTCCCGGATCTCCCCGTACATCCTCTCTGGCCTTGGCGGCATTGCTGAGAGATCACTGCGATGAGGACGGTAGCGGCCATCTCCCAGACCTCCCCGTACATCCTCTCTGGCGTTGGCGGCGTTGCCGAGAGATCACTGCGATGAGGACGGCATCGGCCATCTCCTGGATCTCCCCATACATCCTCTCTGGCGTTGGTGGCATTGCAGAGAGATCACTCCGATGAGGACGGCAGCGGCCATCTCCCAGATCTCCCTGTACATCCTCTCTGACGTTGGCTGCGTTGCAGAGAGATCACTCTGATGAGGACGGCGGCGACCATCTCCCGGATTGCCCCGTACATCCTCTCTGGCATTGGCGGCGATGCTGAGAGATCACTCCGATGAGGACGGTGGCGGCCATCTCCTGAATCACCCCGTACATCCTCTCTAGCATTGGCGGCGTTGCAGAGAGATCATTCCGATGAGGACGGTGGCAGCCATCGCCCGGATCTCCCCGTACATCCTCTCTGGCGTTGGCTGCGTTGCAGAGAGATCACTCCAATGAGGACGGCGACAGCCATCTCCCGGATCTCCCCGTACATCCTTCCCCGGTACTGGCCAATACGGTCGCTTCTCCTCTCGGCCAACCGGGTCTCAGGACCCGCTTCCTGATTGGCTGGAAGAAGACGCAGGAAGACAATAGCGAATATTAATTTTCTATTGTCACACAACTGGGTGGGCTCAGGATGCAGCGCCCTGGCCGCTGATTGGTTAAAGTGGATGGATTGAAAGCAGCGCAGCCATTGGCTCGAGCTGCTGTCAATCACATCCAATGAGGCGGCGTGCCAGGGGGGTGGGGCCGAGCGATACAGCAATCGGCTATGGCCGCCGGCTGTATCATGGGAGCGCGCCCGCAAGTACTCCACACCATGCGAGGGAGCTCGCATGAAGGTGAGGAGTACTTGCGGGGGGGGAGCCGAGACAGCTGCCGAGGGACCCCAGAAGACCAGGTTCGGGGCCACTCTGTGCAAAACGAACTGCACAGTGGAGGTAAGTAGACATGTGCAATTCGTTTCGTTCCGAATTCGTTTTTTAACTCCTAATTCCGAATTTCCGAAATTTCTGAATTTCCGAAATTTCTGAATTTCCGAAATTTCCGAATTTGCAAATTTCCGAAATTCCGAATTTGCAAATTTCCGAAATTCCGAATTTTCGGATTTCTGAATTTTCTAATTTCCGAATTTCGCATTTTCGGATTTCCGAATTCCGAAAAAACGAAAATCTGAAATTCGGAAATTCGGAATTCGGAAATTCGAAAATTCAAAAATCCGAAAATTCGGAAATCCGAATTCCGAATTTCCGAATTCCGAATTCCGAATTTCCGAATTCCGAATTCCAAAGTTCGGATTTTTCGAATTTTCGGAATTCGGAAATTCAAAAATTTGAAAATCCGAAAATCTGAAAAAAAGAAAGAAAATCTGTTTAATTCTAAATAATAACTAACTATTAAATTATAGGTATTGGAATTCCCTTTCAAATTTGTCTGTTAGTGAACGTAACGAATACGAATTTATCCGAAGTTACAAATTATCTGAAATAACGAATCTAACCAAATGGAACGTAACAATCTAATAATAATAAATAACAATATTAATAATAAAACCTTTTTATTATTATTAATTATTTATTATTAATTATTTATTATTAATTTGTTCCATTCCATTTGTTTAGATGTGGCATTCATTATTTCAGATAATTCGTAACTTCGGATAAATTCGTACTCGTTAATTTAATAGTTAGTTATTAATTAAACTGATTTTCTTTCTTTTTTTCAGATTTTCAAATTTTGGTATTTTCAAATCTTTGAATTCCCGAATTCCGAAAATCCGAAAATTTGGAAATTCGGAGTTCCGAAAGTTTGAAAATTCGGAATTCTGAAAAACCAAAAATCCAAAATCCGATAATTCGGAATTCCGAAAATTCAAAAAAAAAAGAAAATTCGGAATTTCGGAAATCTGAAAATTCGAAATGCGAAAATTCGGAAATTCGTAAATCCGAATATTCGAAATTCGGACATTCGGAAAACCGAAAAGTAGAAATGTGAAAATTCCCGAAATTTCCGAATTCTGAATTTCCGAATTTCCAAATTTCAAAATTTTCGATTTTCCAAATTTCCGGAAAAAGCAAAAAAAACGAATAAGACGAAAACGCACATGTCTAGAGGTAAGTATAACATGTTTGTTGTTTAAAAAAAAAATTTCCTTTACCACCCCTTTAAGGCTTACCTGAAGGTGCTTGAAATATCTTCTAGACCTAGGAGATATTTGCAAATCGCTGTAGTGCGATTTATTCTGCGCATGCGCCGGAGTTAGAAAGGGCACGCTGTGCCGCTTCTAGCTCAGGTCATGCCGTGACTGGCGGAGTGACGTCATGCGACTCCGCCCAGTCACAGAGCCGGAGTTCGCGGCCCCCGGAAGGAAGAGGGGTGAAGAATGGACGCTCGCTGCTCGCGAGGAAGACGGGGACATCGTGGGCTTCTCCTGCAGGTAAGTGTCACATAATTGGCTACTATGCGATGCGATGTGATGCACAGTAGTCCATTATGCTTTACCTTTGCAGGGAAACAAAGAGGAAGTAAAACCCATCAGGGTTTACTTCCTCTTTAAGTGATAACCAGTGTAATCGGAGCAGAATTCAACAATGAGCATTTTAGAATTGGCGAACAAATAGGCAACGATTGCCGATTTCTTGCTTCGTATATCCCACCATGGCATTGCACTTATTTGTGTCCCCCCCCCCCCCCCCTTCTGTGCTACCAATCTCTGATGTGACTACTACCGGAGTCTGAATATATCCAGCAGAGTTATCATTGTAGAGTGTGGCGGTTCCTGAATATTTCTAGGAATTTAGATACCCAGTTTGATGAATTATAAAAGAGAGTAGCAAAGATCTCCTTTATTAGCATTCACCATCAAGTCAGATTCCAATGAACTGAGCTGAACATTTCAAGCAAAGAATCATTTACAGTATCTTCTAGACATGTGCAATTCGTTTCGTTTTTTTTTTTTTCGTTTTTCGTTAAAATTCGTTATATTCGTTCATTCGTTATCGTACGAATGAACGAACGATTCGCTAAAAATTTTAACGAATGTTCGAATCTAACGAATCCGAAAAACAACGAAAATCCGCATTGACCAAATTAGAAACAACGAAACTACGAAAGAATAAAATCCGAAAAACGAAAACAGGAACAACGAAAATCAAAATGAATGAAAAAATTCGTACATTTGTAACTTTTTTTTTTTGTTGAATTGGTAATTTTCCGTGTCCCTTACAATGGCGCTGCTTAACGTGCTTCGAATGGATTGAACGAAAAAATTCGTACATTCGTAACTTTTTTTTTTTTTTCGATTCGTAATTTTCCGTGTCTCTTACAATGGCGCTGCTTAACGTGCTTCGAATGGATTGAACGAAAAAATTCGTACATTCGTAACTTTTTTTTTTTTTTTCGATTCGTAATTTTCCGTGTCCCTTACAATGGCGCTGCTTAACGTGCTTCGAATGGATTGAACGAAAAAATTCGTACATTCGTACTTTTTTTTTTTTTTTTCGATTCGTAATTTTCCATGTCTCTTACAATGGCGCTGCTTAACGTGCTTCGAATGGATTGAACGAAAAAATTCGTACATTCGTAACTTTTTTTTTCGATTCGTAATTTTCCGTGTCTCTTACAATGGCGCTGCTTAACGTGCTTCGAATGGATTGAACGAAAAAATTCGTACATTCGTAACTTTTTTTTTTCGATTCGTAATTTTCCGTGTCTCTTACAATGGCGCTGCTTAACGTGCTTCGAATGGATTGAACGAAAAAATTTGTACATTCGTAACTTTTTTTTTCGATTCGTAATTTTCCGTGTCTCTTACAATGTAATAATAGCATACACATTACATAACATTATGAATTATGCTCCGATTACGAATCTACGAAAACAATGTTACGAATGTACGAATAAATCAATCTAACGAAAGTACGAATATAACTAAATCTACGAAAATACGAATGCGTCCGAATTTCGAATAAACGAAAATTAAACTAACGGAAAAACGAATCAACGAAAAAATAACTCTTACGAAAATACGAATCGTTACGAATACGAACACCGACGACTTACGAATTTACGAATCGTTACGAATCAACGGAAACGAAAGAAACGAAACGAAAATAAACACATTTTTCTATTGTGCACATGTCTAGTATCTTCAGATTAGGTGATGACCAAGAAAAAAAAAAAGAAAATCCCCGTAAGATGTACCTGCTATGTGTTGCCTTATATTTTATGCACCGCTAAGCCAGAAACTCATGTTTTAGATCTAGTTGTCTTCATTTAGAATTTTAACACTTCCATTTCTAATGAAATTATGCCTTCTACCAGTGGCGGACCGTGCATTGTGGACGCCTGGGCGCCGCCCCCCCCCCCCCCTATACTTGCTGCCGCCTCCCTATCCATGTGCCCTGCCCCTTTAAGGATGCCGGAAGCATGGGGGTGGGAAAGGGTGTTTTTTTTTTTTTGAAGCACCTGATTAGAGCCAGAGGCTGTAATAGGCTTCAAAAAAGGGTGGGCTCTGGGCGCCCTGATCCCACCCAATTGTGTGACCATAGCGAATACATTTTCGGTATTTTCACACCACAGTGCCTCCCCGCCAATCAGGAGGCAAGCCAGTGACACCCGTTTCCCGATTGAAAGAGGAGACACGCTGGAACTGGAGCTGCCACTGACACCACACCACAGCAGCCCGCACAGAACCAAGGAGGAGGAGAGAACACCGCTGTTGCCACTAAGTTCCGGACCTCCTGTGGGAGGGGGGGTGGGAGAAGTACCGCAATCCCCACGCCGGGGGTGGGGTGCTGTCAGTGCTGCAAGCCCCGCGTCGGGGTGGGGAGGTGCTCTATATACCCTATCTGTGATGCTGGGCTGTATACTCTATTTGGGATGCTGATCTATATACACTATCTGTGATCCTGGGCTGAGAGAAGATTCTGGACAGCCGTAAGATTAGCCTTAATTTATAAAAATTGATGATATCAACAATACATACCACAGCAGAACACATAATAAAAGAGCTGACGCGTTTCACACTATAAAACAGTGCTTAATCATAGCTGTCCAGAATCTTCTCTCACCCTTATTGCTATATGCATTGCCAGCACCTGCTACTTCAAAAAACTGGGAAAACGTATTGACTCGAGTATAAGCCTAGGGTGAGAAATGCGCAGCTACTGTAAGTGCAAAAAAAGGGTCAACAATGCCCATTTGCAGCCTCACTGTGCCCATTTGCAGCCATAAGTCCCCCGAACTTCAAACTTTTAAGTAAGGGCAGTTAATGGTTCCTAGATGCCCCCTAGCTGCAGCCAAAATTTGGGGTCTCTGGACCCAAAGGGTCCGGAAATGACATTGCTGCAGATGGACACAGTTGACAGACTTTGGGGCCCCCGTATCTCGGGGTCACTTGGTGCTAGGAACCCCAAATTTGGTGTGTAAACCCAGTGGGGTTCCTATCACTTTTCTGCAGCAAAGAATTACATTTTCCGACCCGACCCGAGATACGGGGCACCAAAGTCGGTTCGGAAAATGTCAAGCACTTTTCTGCAGCAGAGAATGACATTTTCCGAACCGACTTTGGGGCCCCGTATCTCGGGGCCACTTGGTGCGAGAAACCCCATCTAGATATGTTGTAGTTCCACTGGGTTTGCACACCAAACTTGGGGTTCCTAGCACCAAGTGGCCCCGAGATACGTGGCCCAAATTCGGGTCGAAAAATTGAATTTTTTGCTGCAGAAAAGTGCTTGACTCGAGTATAAGCCGAGGGGGGCATTTTCAGCACAAAAAATGTGCTGAAAAACTCGGCTTATACTCGAGTATATACGGTAATACTATTGTATGTTGTTTTTAGAGGTAGGGTTGCACCGATACTAGCATCGTATCGGTGGCGATACAGAGTATTTGCACAAGTATCGGTACTCGTGCAAATGCACCGATACCTGAAACTGATACTTTCAGGCTCGGCTCTCTGAGCTGTCAGTGGGTCTCCCCTGTTGACAGCTGAAGTCCGGTAATTGGAACTGTCAAAAAAAACATTGCTCAGCCACCGAAACACTGAAATAAAAAGAAACATTGTTTCTTTTTAAATCTTTCTGTTTCTTCATCTGCAGATCAAAGGGATGAACAAATGTTCCTCTTTTTAACCCCTTATTAACCCTTAATTTACTCTAATCAGCCTTAATTAACTCCCTATTCTCCTCCATTTAATTATTTTCCTGCTTTTTTTTTTTTTTTTTAGCTTTGTTAGTGAAATTTTTACACATATATATTAACATATATTTACACATTTCACATTGAAAAAGCGCAAAATTAAAAAAAAATGTATGTATTTCATTTGTAAATAACTTTTCATTGCGTTGTGCCATTGCTGACAGCTGAAGTGAAAACAAAACAGTTGCGGTCGGTATCGGTAATTGGTATCGGCGAGTACTAAAAAAAAAAATATCGGTACTCGTACTCATCGTAAAAAAAATGGTATTGGTGCATCCCTGTTTAGGAGGTTAAGATTGGTTATATGCAGTTTACATCATTTCTTCGGAAGAGATTTTTTCCTTTGGCGCATCCTGTCATCCTTTTGTGACAGAAGATTGCAGGGAGGGAGGAGAGGAGGAGTCGACTAGACGGCACAAGCGGAAGTGGGAGCTGGGTACCTGTCAAAACTAGGTACCCGCTCCCCCCCCCCCCCCAAAAAAAAAAAAAATTACATGCCAAATGTGGCATGTCAGGGGGTTGGGAGTCTTTAAAGCGAAAGTTCCACTTTAAGGTGGAACTCCACTTTAAGTGATTCAAATTGTGATTCTGAGATCGGAAAACATCTGAATCCCAAAATAACAAAAATGGCTTCTGAATTTCAATTCGTAACAAAGCGAATGGCACGTGTCTAGTAGTAGAGTTGATTTAACCCCTTGCCTACCGGGCACTTTCCTCCCCCTTCCTGCCCAGTCCAATTTTCAGCTTTCAGCGATGCCGCATTTTCAATGACAATTGCGCGGTCATACAACGTTGTACCCGTAGGAAATTTGTATAATTTTTTTCACACAAATAGAGATTTATTTTGGTGGTATTTAATCACCGCTGGGGTTTTTATTTTTTCTAAATAGACGTAAAAAGACAGAAAATTTGAGAAAAAGGAAAATTTTTTAAAGCGTCGTCTATGGAGATTTTTAAGCACCGCAGTTTGTCGCCATTCCACGAGTGTGCGCAATTTTAAACCATAACATGTTAGGTATCTAAAAGAAAATAGACAGAAAACAGGAAAAAGTTTTTCATTTTTTTTTAAAAATGTTTGCAAACAGGTAATATTTCTACTTCACTGATTAGGTGGCACTGATGGGCACTGATGGGCACAGATAGGCAGCCCTGATGGACACTGATAGGTGGCACTGATGAGCAATGATGGGCACTGATATACGTCACCGATGGGCACTGATATGTGGCTCTGATTATCAGTGTAGATGTCCCTTGTAGATGTCCAATGATAATGTAAACACAAGCCGATAACCAACTTGTGTTTACTAGACATGTGACCTGACAAAAAATGTGTTTGTTTTAGTTTTCATTCGTTTTTTTTGCTTTTTTTTTCGGAAATTCAAAAATTCTGATTTTCTAATTTCCCAATTCTGAATGTTCAAATTTTTAATTTTGAATTTCCGAATGTTTAAATTTTCTAAATTTCACATTTCTAATTTTTAATTTTCCGAATATTCAAATTTTCTAATTTCGAATTTCCGAATTTCTGAATTTTCGGATTTTCGGAATTCGAAAATTCGGAAATTCAAAAATGCGAAAATTCAAAAATCAGAAAAAAAGAAAGAAAATCAGTAAAATTCAAAATAATACTAAACAAATAATAACTAATAAACTATTAAATTATAGGTATTGGAATTTCCTTTAAAATTGTCTGTTTGTGAATGTAACAAATACAAATGTATCTGAAGTTACGAATTATCCGAAATAACGAATGCCGCATCTGAACAAATGGAATGGGACAAATTAATAATAATAAAAAGGTTTTATTATTATTATTGTTATTTATTATTATTAGATCGTCACGTTTCATTCGTTTAGATCCGGCATTCATTATTTCAGATAATTCATAACTTTAGATAAATTCGTACTCGTTACATTCACTAACAGACAAATTTGAAAGGAAATTCCAATTTCTATAATTTAATATTTATTATTAGTTAGTTATTATTTCAGATTTTCGGGTTTTCGAATTTTCAGATTTTCATTCTTTAGAATTTTCAGAATTTCATTCTTATTTTCAAATTTATGAAATGTAGAATTTCCGAAATGTAGAATTTCCGAAATTTTCCAATTTCCGAAATTTTCCAATTTCCGAATGTCCTAATTGAAAATTTTCGAATTTCCAAAATTGAAAATTTTCGAAGTTCCAAAATTGAAAATTTTCGAATTTCCAAAATTGAAAATTTTCGAATTTCCAAAATTGAAAATTTTCGAATTTCCAAAATTGAAAATTTTCGAATTTCCAAAATTTCCAATTTCTGAATTTCCAAAATTTCCAATTTCCGAATTTCTAATTGCTCTGTGATCGCTGTGCCCTGAAGTCCCAACCACAGCGGCCCTTTACCATGTGATCAGCTGTGTCCAATGACGATGTAAACACTAGACATGTGCAATTCGTTAAGTTCCGAATTAGTTTTTTAACAAAATTTTGATAAATTCATTAATTCAGAAATTTCCAAATTTTTTTAATTTTGCAATTTCAATTTTCCGAATTTCCGAATTTTAGAATTTCTCGAAAATTCGGAAATTCTAAATTTTCGCAAATTCTAAATTTTCGCAAATTCAAAATTTTTGGAAATTCTAAATTTCGGAAATTGAAAACTTCGGAAATTTCGGAATTAACGAATTTGTCTAAATTCGTTAAAAAACGAATTTGGAACTAAACAAATTGCACATGTCTAGTGTTTACATCGTCATTGGACACAGCTGATCACGTGGTAAAGGGCCGCTGTGGTTGGGACTTCAGGACACAGAGATCACAGAGCGTCCTGCAGCAGGCGCAATCACGGGAGCACATCATTCCACCCCCCTCCCAAAACTGGACGACCGCGTTGTAGCCGTTATTTTGCTATAGCGCGGTCAGCAAGTTTTTCCCACACAGGTCAATATTCCTTTACCAAGCTTGTGTTAGAAAAGCACCTTTCTTAACCCCTTCCTGCCGTCGCCTCCTGGCCCTTTAACCACTAGACATCCGGCCGTAGCAGAATGACGGCCTCGGCGTGGATGTCAATTCCCGGGAGGGCGTCATATGACGTCCTCCCCTTTCCTCGTTGCCTGTGCGCGCTCACGAGCGCGCAGCAGGGAAATTCTGTGTTGCCGGGTCCCTTGGACACAGCCAATCACAGATCGCTGTAAACGGCCAATCACAGCGGCCGTTTACAGCACAATCGGCGTGTCCAATGGGAGATGATCTCATATGTAAACATATGAGATCATTTCTCAGCGCCGCTCTCCCTCCTCACACAGAGACAGCGTGTGAGGAGGGCGAGATGAATGGCTGCAGCGGCCGTAAGTAGGAAAAATAAAATAAAAATAAAGTGCCATCTGCCCCCACTGCCATCTGTCCCCAGTGCCATCTGCCAGTGCCATCTGTCCCCAGTGCCATCTGCCAGTGCCATCTGTCCCCAGTGCCATCTGTCAGTGCCACCTGTCAGTGCCACCTGTCCCCAGTGCCATTTGTCCCCAGTGCCACCTGTCCCCAGTGCCATGTATAAGTGCCATCTGTCATCAGTGCCACATCAGTGCCACGTGTCATCAGTGCCACATAGTGCCATCTGTCATCAGTGCCATATCAGTGTCACGTGTCATATTAGTGCCATCTGTCATCAGTGCCACGTATCAGTGCCATCTGTCATCAGTGCCACCTGTCAGTGTCACGTGCCATCTGTTATCAGTGTCACCTGTCATCAATGCCACGTATCGGTGCCATCTGTCATCAGTGTCACAAGAAAAGAGATAGGCCACCAGTACATCAGGTGTGATAAATTTTGTATGATTCGCACCACAGTTTGTAGACTCTCTAACTTTCACAAAGACCAAATAATATCCACTAATTTGGGTTATTTTTACTAAAGATATGTAGCAATATAAATTGTGGCCAAAATTTATGAATAAAAATTAATAATTTCCTAAATTGTATCACAGAAACAAATAAAAATGTGTTTTTTTTTCAAAATTTTCAGTCTTTTTTCATTTATAGAGCAAAAAATAAAAAACCCAGAGGTGATCAAATACCACCAAAAGAAAGCTCTATTTGTGGGAAAAAAAGGACAAAAAAAACATTTGGGTTCAGTGTTGCACGACTGAGTAATTGTCATTCAAAGTGTGAGAGCACCGAAAGCTGAAAATTGGTCTGGATAGGAGGGGGGGTTTAAGTGCCCGGTAAGCAAGTGGTTAAGAGCTTTCCAATTGTTGGGAGGCGGAGGCCGGCATTCGGGTCACGTGACCGCTGTGATTGGCTGTCGCAGCAGTCACATGATTGGAAAGCTCCCCATCGCAAGTCTGCATCAGGAGCTTTCCGGAGCTGGGAGAACACATAAAACTGTGTTGGCGGGAAGAGGTTAAAGTAAGACGGTTTTGTGAAACGCAGGTTGGCGGAGTTTTGGCAATCACGGCTCCTGTATGTTTTCTATATAGTAATACACCGGCAATGCTGTCAGTCAAATCACGAGCAGGTTACAGACCGCCTGCAGCATCTTGTCAGCATTATGATGGTTTTCCGTTTTCAGAAAATTGCTGTTTGTTTTTTGCAGCACAAACTTCTGCACTGGAAATAAATACGCGCTTTTTATTGTTTTTTTGCAAAAGCCTCATCGCGCCGGCAAAATTTAATTTACCAAACCCGCGGTAAGGGAAACGGGATGCAATATTCCTGTGCAGGCGCCGGTCCTCATTCGTCCTCCGATCCGGGGAGCCGGATCCCAGTGGTGGCTCATGAAATCCATGCACTGACTCCAAAAATAAAGACGGAGCACTTCACCATATAAAAGCCTTAACTACTTCAATACCGGGGGGCACTTCCACCCCCTTCCTGCCCAGGCCAACTTTCAGCTTTCAGCGCTGTCGCACTTTAAATGACAATTGCGCGGTCATACAACACTGTACCCAAACAGAATTTTTATCATTTTGTTCCCACAACATAAAATAAAATCCGAAAAACGAAAACAGGAACAACGA
Source organism: Lithobates sylvaticus (assembly GCA_028564925.1). Classification (NCBI taxonomy): domain Eukaryota; kingdom Metazoa; phylum Chordata; class Amphibia; order Anura; family Ranidae; genus Lithobates; species Lithobates sylvaticus. The sequence continues at coordinate 594,578,722 of CM053029.1, forward strand.
AAATCAAAATGAACGAAAAAAATTCGTACTTTCGTAACTTTTTTTTTTGTTGAATTTGTAATTTTCCGTGTCCCTTACAATGGCGCTGCTTAACGTGCTTCGAATGGATTGAACGAAAAAATTCGTACATTCGTAACTTTTTTTTTTTTTCCATTCGTAATTTTCCGTGTCTCTTACAATGGCGCTGCTTAACGTGCTTCGAATGGATTGAACGAAAAAATTCGTACATTCGTAACTTTTTTTTTTCGATTCGTAATTTTCCATGTCTCTTACAATGGCGCTGCTTAACGTGCTTCGAATGGAATGAACGAAAAAATTCGTACATTCGTAACTTTTTTTTTCCATTCGTAATTTTCCGTGTCTCTTAAAATGTAATAATAGCATACGCATTACATAAAATTATGAATTATGCTCCGATTACGAATCTACGAAAACAATGTTACGAAAGTACGAATAAATCAATCTAACGAAAGTACGAATATAACTAAATCTACGAAAATACGAATGCGTCCGAATTTCGAATAAACGAAAATTAAACTAACGGAAAAACGAATCAACGAAAAAATAACTTTTACGAAAATACGATTAGTTACGAATACGAACACCGACGACTTACGTATTTACGAATCGTTATGAATCAACGGAAACGAAAGAAACGAAACGAATATAAACACATTTTTCTATTGTGCACATGTCTAGTATCTTCAGATTAGGTGATGACCAAGAAAAAAAAAAAGAAAATCCCTGTAAGATGTACCTGCTATGTGTTGCCGTATATTTTATGCACCGCTAAGCCAGAAACTTATGTTTTAGATCTAGTTGTCTTCATTTAGAATTTTAACACTTCCATTTCTAATGAAATTATGCCTTCTACCAGTGGCGGACCGTGCATTGTGGACGCCCGGGCGCCGCCCCCCCCCCCTATACTTGCCGCCGCCTCCCTATCCATGCGCCCTGCCCCTTTAAGGATGCCGGAAGCATGGGGGTGGGAGAGGGTGTTTTTTTTTGAAGCACCTGATTAGAGCCAGAGGCTGTAATAGGCTTCAAAAAAGGGTGGACTCGGGGCGCAGAGAGTGCGCCCTGATCCCACCCAATTGTGTGACCATATAGAATAAATTTTCGGTAATTTCACACCACAGTGCCTCCCCGCCAATCAGGAGGCAGGCCAGTGATTGAAAGAGGAGACACTCTTTCCCGATTGAAAGAGGAGACACGCTGGAACCGGAGCCGTCACTGACACCACACCACAGCACCCCACAAAGAGGAGGAGAGGGAGAACACCGCTGTTGCCACTAAGTTCCGGACCTCCTGTGGGAGGGGGGGTGGGAGAAGTACCGCAATCCCCACGCCGGGGGTGGGGTGCTGTCAGTGCTGCAAGCCCCGCGTTGGGGGTGGGGGGGGTGCTCTATATACCATATCTGTGATGCTGGGCTGTATACTCTATTTGGGATGCTGACCTATATACACTATCTGTGATCCTGGGCTGAGAGAAGATTCTGGACAGCCGTACTCCGAAAGATTAGCCTTAATTTATAAAAATTGATGATATCAAAAATACATACCACAGCAGAACACAGGATAAAAGAGCTGACGCGTTTCACACTATAAAACAGTGCTTAATCATAGCTGTCCAGAATCTTCTCTCACCCTTATTGCTATATGCATTGCCAGCACCTGCTACTTCAAAAAACTGGGAAAATGTATTGACTCGAGTATAAGCCTAGGGTGAGAAATGCACAGCTACTGTAAGTGAAAAAGAGGGTCAACAATGCCCATTTGCAGCCTCACTGTGCCCATTTGTAGCCATAGGTCCCCCGAACTTCAAACTTTTTCAGAATTTCATTCTTATTTTCAAATTTATGAAATGTAGAATTTCCGAAATGTAGAATTTCCAAAATTTTCCAATTTCCGAAATTTTCCAATTTCCGAATGTCCTAATTGAAAATTTTCGAATTTCCAAAATTGAAAATTTTCGAATTTCCAAAATTGAAAATTTTCGAATTTCCAAAATTTCCAATTTCTGAATTTCCAAAATTTCCAATTTCCGAATTTCTAATTGCTCTGTGATCGCTGTGCCCTGAAGTCCCAACCACAGCGGCCCTTTACCATGTGATCAGCTGTGTCCAATGACGATGTAAACACTAGACATTCGTTAAGTTCCGAATGTTTTTTAACAAAATTTTGATAAATTCATTAATTCAGAAATTTCCAAATTTTTAAAATTTTGCAATTTCAATTTTCCGAATTTCCGAATTTTAGAATTTCTCGAAAATTCGGAAATTCTAAATTTTCGGAAATTCGAAATTTTCGGAAATTCTAAATTTTTGCAAATTCTAAATTTTTGGAAATTCTAAATTTCGGAAATTGAAAAATTCGGAAATTTCGGAATTAACGAATTTGTCTAAATTCGTTAAAAAACGAATTTGGAACTAAACAAATTGCACATGTCTAGTGTGGTAAAGGGCCGCTGTGGTTGGGACTTCAGGACACAGAGATCACAGAGCGTCCTGCAGCAGGCGCAATCACGGGAGCACATCATTCCACCCCCCTCCCAAAACTGGACGACCGCGTTGTAGCCGTTATTTTGCTATAGCGCGGTCAGCAAGTTTTTCCCACACAGGTCAACATTCCTTTACCAAGCTTGTGTTAGAAAAGCACCTTCCTTAACCCCTTCCTGCCGTCGCCTCCTGGCCCTTTAACCACTAGACATCCGGCCGTAGCAGAATGACGGCCTCGGCGTGGATGTCAGTTCCCGGGAGGGCGTCATATGACGTCCTCCCCTTTCCTCGTTCCCTGTGCGCGCTCACGAGCGCGCAGCAGGGAAATTCTGTGTTGGCCGTGTCCCTTGGACACAGCCAATCACAGATCGCTGTAAACGGCCAATCACAGCGGCCGTTTACAGCGCGATCGGCGTGTCCAATGGGAGATGATCTCATATGTAAACATATGAGATCATCTCTCAGCGCCGCTCTCCCTCCTCACACAGAGACAGCGTGTGAGGAGGGCGAGATGAATGGCTGCAGCGGCCGTAAGTAGGAAAAATAAAATAAAAATAAAGTGCCATCTGCCCCCACTGCCATCTGTCCCCAGTGCCATCTGCCAGTGCCATCTGTCCCCAGTGCCATCTGCCAGTGCCATCTGTCCCCAGTGCCATCTGTCAGTGCCATCTGTCCCCAGTGCCATCTGTCAGTGCCACCTGTCAGTGCCACCTGTCCCCAGTGCCATTTGTCCCCAGTGCCACCTGTCCCCAGTGCCATGTATAAGTGCCATCTGTCATCAGTGCCACATCAGTGCCACGTGTCATCAGTGCCACATAGTGCCATCTGTCATCAGTGCCATATCAGTGTCACGTGTCATCAGTGCCACATATTAGTGCCATCTGTCATCAGTGCCACGTATCAGTGCCATCTGTCATCAGTGCCACCTGTCAGTGTCACGTGCCATCTGTTATCAGTGTCACCTGTCATCAATGCCACGTATCGGTGCCATCTGTCATCAGTGTCACAAGAAAAGAGATAGGCCACCAGTACATCAGGTGTGATAAATTTTGTTTGATTCGCACCACAGTTTGTAGACTCTCTAACTTTCACAAAGACCAAATAATATCCACTAATTTGGGTTATTTTTACTAAAGATATGTGGCAGTATAAATTGTGGCCAAAATTTATGAATAAAAATTAATAATTTCCTAAATTGTATCACAGAAACAAATAAAAATGTGTTTTTTTTTCAAAATTTTCAGTCTTTTTTCATTTATAGAGCAAAAAATAAAAAAAACCCAGAGGTGATCAAATACCACCAAAAGAAAGCTCTATTTGTGGGAAAAAAAGGACAAAAAATTCATTTGGGTTCAGTGTTGCACGACTGAGTAATTGTCATTCAAAGTGTGAGCGCACCGAAAGCTGGAAATTGATCTGGATAGGAGGGGGGTTTAAGTGCCCGGTAAGCAAGTGGTTAAGAGCTTTCCAATTGTTGGGAGGCGGAGGCCGGCATTCGGGTCACGTGACCGCTGTGATTGTCTGTCGCAAGCAGTCACAGGATTGGAAAGCTCCCCATCGCAAGTCTGCATCAGGAGCTTTCCGGAGCTGGGAGAACACATAAAACTGTGTTGGCGGGAAGAGGTTAAAGAAAGACGGTTTTGTGAAACGCAGGTTGGCGGAGTTTTGGCAATCACGGCTCCTGTATGTTTTCTATATAGTAATACACCGGCAATGCTGTCAGTCAAATCACGAGCAGGTTACAGACCGCCTGCAGCATCTTGTCAGCATTATGATGGTTTTCCGTTTTCAGAAAATTGCTGTTTGTTTTTTGCAGCACAAACTTCTGCACTGGAAATAAATACGCGCTTTTTATTGTTTTTTTGCAAAAGCCTCATCGCACCGGCAAAATTTAATTGACCAAACCCGCGGTAAGGGAAACGGGATGCAATATTCCTGTGCAGGCGTCGATCCTCGTTCGTCCTCCGATCCGGGGAGCCGGATCCCAGTGGTGGCTCATGAAATCCATGCACTGACTCCAAAAATAAAGAGGGGAGCACTTCACCATATAAAAGCCTTAACTACTTCAATACCGGGGGGCACTTACACCCCCTTCCTGCCCAGGCCAACTTTCAGCTTTCAGCGCTGTCGTTGTTTAAATGAAAATTGCGCGGTCATGCTACATTGTACCCAAACAGAATTTTTATCATTTTGTTCCCACAAATAGAGCTTTCTTTTGGTGGTATTTTATCAACTCTGTGGTTTTTATTTTTTGCTAAACAATTAAAAGAAGACCGAAAATAAGTTTTTCTTTTGTTTCTGTTATAAAATTTTGTAAATAAGTATGTTTTCTCCTTCACTGACGGGCACTGATAAGGGAGCACCAATAAGGTGGCACTAATAGGCATTGATGATGGGCACTAATAGGCGGCACTGATGGGTGGCACTGATCGGTGGCACTGATATGCAGCACTAATGGGCATTGATAAGCGGCACTGATGGGCACTCATGGGTGGCACTGGTGGGCACTCATGGGTGGCACTGGTGGGCACTCATGGGCACTGATAGGCGACACTGATGGGTACTTATGTGTGGCACTGATAGGCAGCACTGATGGGCACTGATAGGCGGCACTGCCGGGCACTGATACTTGCCATTTATGTGCACTGATATGCAGCACTGATAGATGGTATTGATAGGCATCACTGATGGCACTGGCAGGCATTGGGGATGGGCACTGATTGGCAGCTGCCTGGGCACTGATTGGCAGCTGCCTGGATGCTGATTGGCAGCTGCCTGGGCACTGATTGGCAGCTGCCTGGATGCTGATTGGCAGCTGCCTGGGCACTGATTGGCATTTCCCTGGTGGTCTAGGGTGACATACCTGGGGGTCCAGTGTGGTGGCAATCCCTGGTGGCCCTGGCGGCATCCTGGTGGTCCTGGGTGGGCATCCGAGGGGGGCTGTGCTGATAAACAATCAGCACAGACCCCCCCCTGTCAGAGAAGCAGCCGATCAGTTCTCCTCTAGTCGTGTCTGTCAGACACAAGTGAGGAAAAGCCGATCAACGGCTCTTCCTGTTTAAATCATGATCAGCCGTGATTGGACATGGCTGATCACGTGGTAAAGAGCCTGCGTCAGAGGCTCTTTACCGAGATCAGTGTAGCGGTGTGTCAGACTGGCGGGGAGGGTGGCAATCGGTTAAAGTGGTTGTAAACCTCAGACATGAAATATGAACAAAGCACATCCCTCTATAGTGTGTCTCAGTCCAGAGCACTAAGCGTAATTTCTGCCTGCTGCCTCCTTCCTCTGCTATCAGCACGAATCACTTCTGACAAGTTATGCCAACTCCAAGGGATCCAGCAGGATGGGGAGGGGAGCTCTAGCACACAGCCTGTGATTGGCAGCCACAGATGTGCATGTTTCCCTCTGAGACTGTGTAGAGGGGTGCGTGTGTACATTCCCTCAACTCAGGTCTCTCCCTTATGGTAGAGCAACCTGGCAAAGAAATTGGTGTTGGATGTCTTTAGGACAAGGAGCTACAATATTACATTTTACCTGTAGCTCCACCTGCTAGTAAAATCTGGTATTGCAGTGCAGACTTTTAGCTGCCCCATTCTTTGATGCTCTAAGTTACTTTATGGGGGTGAATGCCCCAGGCTGTTTTCTTTCTGGCCGTTTGTCCCTGGGGGGGGGGGGGGCACAGTGCCCTAAACATTAGTACCACTCAGTGCACCATCCAGCCCTGTCCAGCCCCAGCAGCTTTCAGCCTTTACAGGCTGCTGGCAGTGGGACTGGATGGTGCGCCTGTGCCTTACACCTGACCCAATACACCAGAATCTCATGCACCGAGGCTAAAAAACAGATGTCTATGATACCTAATGGGCAGTGCCAGATTAAGAACATTGTGGGCCTGGTGCTGAGGATTTTAGTGGGGCCTTTTATAAACAATAAATAAATAAATAAAAATGCAAACAATTTTTTTTAATAACAAATTTAATTAAAGAGAGAGATGGAGGATGAGAGAGAGAAAGGGGATGAAAGAGGGGTGAGGGGTAAGGGAGGGAGGATGAGAGAGAAAGGGGGGGGGGTGAGAGAAAGAGGATGCACATGAGCATGCGTGGGAATGATATCAACGCAGCCCGGCCAAGGCAAGTGACCGAAGGCACAGAACCCGGAAGGAAGACCGGGTGAAGATGGAAGCGCCCGGGCCCTGCCGGATTGATCACAGCACAGCACTGGAGGGCTCAGTGTGACAATTTAAGTGTACTCTAATGTGCTAATATGCTGTGCATACTTGTACATTATGGCATAACCTACCCCCCAGGGCCTCTAAAAAGTAGTAATGTTAGAAAGGTTTACTACCGCTTTAATATCACAGGAGCCTCTCATGGTGCCCCCTACTGACCCTGTGGCCCTTGGGCAGTGCCTAAGTGCATAGTTGCCAACATTTCAAAAATATTTTCAGGGGCACTTTTTTTACAGGTGCTATATTTAGAGTAGCTGACATCCCCCATGTTCCTCTATACATCACAATAGTAATTACAATATTAAATAAGTACTAATAATGGGACAGAACAAATATGAGGACTGAGATTTCCTTTAGTTGAACTAACTAAAGTGTGCCCATTCTAGAGCTGGTAACATTGAGGATATTCAATATAATTTTAAAGAACTATTTTTGTGGGTAAGAGGCATAGGGGAGGAGTATGGATGGTATAAAAGTGGAAAGTATGTGCAGGTGAGGGAGAGGAATGTGGAGGGTCTAACCGTGGGCACTATGAACATGAGAGGAGTGCGGAGGGTATGGCAGAAGGCATTATGTACAGCAGAGGAGTGTGAAGGGTATGACAGTGGGCAGTATGCACAGCAGAGGAGGGTATGCCAGTGGGCAGTATGTACAGGAGAGGAGTGTGGGGGGTATGACAGAGGGTAGTTTGTACCAGAGAGGAGTGTGGAGGGTATGACAGTGGGCAGTATGTACAGGAGAGGAGTGTGAAGGGTATGACAGTGGGCAGTATGTACAGGAGAGGAGTGTGGGGGGTATGGCAGAGGGTAGTATGTACCAGAGAGGAGTGTGGAGGGTATGACAGTCTGCACTATGTACAGGAGAGAAGTGCGAAGGGTATGGCAGAAGGCACTATGTACAGGAGAGGAGTGTGAAGGGTATGACAGTGGGCAGTATGCACAGCAGAGGAGTGTAGAGGGTATGACAGTGGGCACTATGTATAAGAGAAGAGTGGGGAGGGTATGACAGTTGGCACTATGTACAGGAGAGAAATGTGGAGAGTAGGACAGTAAGCAGTAATTACAGGAGAGGAGTGTGGAGGGTATGACAGTGGGCACTATGTATAGGAGAGAAGTGTGGAGAGTATGACAGTGGGCACTATGTATAGGAGAGGAGGATTAAGTAATCTGGGAAGGAAAAATGTAAAGGTTTGTGGAAGGATGTTTAGAGACTGCATAGTGGTTAAGCGGGCCATACATGGATTGAAATTACACCAATTAAGCAGAGACCAGCCATAGTCGATCTATGTATGGGCTACCTGGTTTTACACAAGTCAACCTATTAACCGACTTGAGTACAACCAGCCTGTCAGGTTTTCCCCAAAACAATCAGTGCTGCCAGCTATAGTTAGCAACACTGATCATCGTATTCACTGGCAGAACACAATAACACTGCGGGAGTGATTCCCCCATTCACAGGTCAGCAGGTGAGAGGGTGTGTGGGGACAGGCTGGGGAGAGATACTAGTCAGTGGCTGGGTAGGCACTGGTTAGTATCAGAGCCAGATACACACAGGTTACATACACCGCGATCGGTAGAGCGAGAGCAATAATTCTAGCCTTAAACCTCCTCTGTAACTCTAAACATGTAACCTGTAAAAAAAATGTAAAGCATCACACAAAAAAAATCGTGCTAACTTTAGTGTTTTTTTCTTGATGAATGAAACAGTTTCTTTCCAAAAAAAAACGTTTGAAAAATTCCTGCGCAAATATCGTGTAACATAAAAAGTTGCAAAGACCACCGTTTTATTTCATAGGGTGTCTACTAAAACAATATATATAATGCTTGAGGCTTCTGAGTAATTTTCTAGCAAAATAAAATTATGATTTTTACATGTAGGAGAGAAGTGTCAGAATTGGCCTGGGTGGCGAGGGGTTAATTATCATAAGTAATATACAAATAATTATTATAAGCCCTGTGATGTCATCCTCTCAGTCTGCTGCAGAGTGTTCCAGCTTGTATTTAAACTGGCCGCTCTGTATGTAGCTTCTGACAGGCTGCGTAAGCAGCCCTGTATCTCCGGAACCATAGATGAAAGCAGCCCCATATTTTAACCAGTGCTGAAGTAGGTATTTAGCTACATACCCCCCAAATGTGGGGTCTCTGTGACTCCTGACCACTGAGCTACAACCCTTGAAGTCAATCTTTTTTTTTTTTTTTTTTTTGATAATTTTTTATTTTTTTTTGTGCAAATGGGCCTATCTTGAGAAAGGGGCCTGGAGCTGCAGCTCCAATAGCCCCTATGTTAATCCGGCCCTGCTAATGGGGATTTACTAAACCTTTGTGTCAGGGCCAAATTATTGGGGAAATCCATTTAGGCTTCTCTCCAAACGTTCTAATCGTTAGCCAGTTTACTGTCCTTAAAACTTTGAGGAAGTCGGGGTGTAACCAGTGTGAGTAGTAAATGCCCTGGCATAAATGGGAGTAAACAATACCCCATCATTGCTGTCAGTAAGAGGAATAGTGCCCCATCATTGCTGTCAGTGGGAGGAATTGTGCCCCAATATTGGTGTCAGTGGGAGGAATAGGGCCCCATTGTTGGTGTCAATGGGAAAAAATAGTGCCCGTTGTTGGTGTCAATGGCAAAAATAGTGCCCCATTGTTGGTGTCAGTAGGAGGAATAGTGCCCCGTCATTGGTGTCAGCAGGAGTAATATTGCCCCGTGGTTGATGTCAGTGGGAGGAATAGTGCCCTATCATTGGTATCAGTAATAGTGCCCCATCATTGGTGTCAGTGGGAGAAATAATGCCCCATTTTCGGTGTCAGTGGGAGGAATAGAGCCCCATCATTGGTGTCAGTGGGAGGAATAGTCCCCCATCATTGGTGTCAGTGAGAGGAATAGTGCCCCATCATTGGTATTAGTAAGAGGAATAGTGCCCCATCAGTGGTGTCAGTGGGAGGAATAGTCCCCCATCATTGGTGTCAGTGGGAGAAATAATGCCCCATTTTCAGTGTCAGTGGGAAGAATAGTGCCCCATCAGTGGTGCCAATGGGAGGAATAGTGCCCCATCATTGGTATTAGTGGGAGGAATAGTGCCCCATCATTGGTATTCGTGGGAGGAATAGTGCCCCATCATTGGTGATCACTGCTGGATCTTAGTGCGGAGTTCGACACAGTGGACCACAACATTCTTCTCAACCGCCTCAAGGAAGTGGCAGGAGTTACAGATGGAGATCTGCCATGGTTCGCTTTCTTCTTGGAAACCCGGGCAATTTCTTATGGAGTCCCTCAAGGATCACCATTGTCACCAGTACTCTTCAACATTTACATCCGGCCACTCTTCAAAATTATTAGCAAATCGGATCTATGCTTCCACTCATACGCGGACGACACTCAACTAAAAGACCAATACCAGGAACTAGGAAAATGTCTCACATTGATAGATGACTGGATGACCACTAGCTCCCTCAAACTCAATGGATCGAAAACAGAGCTTCTGCTCCTCAACGCAAACCGAAGAAAAAAAACGAAGACCCCATGGACACCACCAACCATCCTGGGACAGACCATCCTCCCAAGCACCAAAGCCAAAAGCCTCGGAGTCATCTTTGATTCAGAGATGACAATGGAGGCACAAATAGGATCAGTAATCAGCGGATCCCATCATCTCCTCCGCCTGCTTCGCAGACTCATCCCCTTCATCCCGGAAAAGGAGAAAGCAGTGGTAGTTGGAACAATCATCAATTCGCGTCTCGACTACGCAAATTCCCTCTACATAGGATTACCGGATTACCAGATTGCACGCCTACAAGTCCTCCAAAACACGGCAGCAAGACTAGTCACCGGAAAGAAACCCTGGGAATCCATCTCCCCATCCCTGAGGACCCTCCATTGGCTCACTGTAAAAGATAGGATCACATTCAAGACCCTCTGCCTCACCCACAAATGTACACAAGGAAACGCTCCTCAATATCTATGTGAGAAAATAGAAAAATACATACCAAATCGCAGCCTTCGATCGACAAACCAAAATCGCCTTCTCATCCCCAAAGCCCGATACAAATCGAAGGGAAAACGAAGATTCGCAGTACAGGGACCCCGGCTATGGAATGCTCTACCGAACATCCGCTTGGAAGAAAACCATCAGGCCTTCTGGAATAAACTCCAGGCTACTAGACATGTGCGATTCGTTTCGTACGAATTCGTAATTCGTACGAATTTTTCGAAATTCGTACGAATTTTTCGAAATTCGTACGAATTTACGAATCTGTAGTACGATTTTTTTTTTTTTTACGAATTCCGTACGGAATACGAATTTTTTTTTACGAATCGTTAGTAAAGTTACGAATCGTTACGAATCGTTACGAATCGTTAACGCGGCTAATGAATTGTTGGTTCTCATAACACAGAGAACAATTCGAATCCAACTACAAATATCGAATTTCAATTTCAAGTTACGAATCGTTACGAATCGTTATGAATAGTTACGAATCGTTACGAATCGTTATGAATAGTTACGAATCGTTAGTAAATCCAACTACCAATATCGAATTTCAACTAATTTGAACGAAATTATTATAGCAGATATAACGAATGAATTCGAATGACAAAGTGTCATTTTTGCAGAAAAAAAAAAAAGCGTAGGGGTCCCCCCAAATTCAATAACCAGGCCCTTCAGGTCTGGTATGGATATTAAGGGGGACCCCAGCCAAAAAAAAATAAAAAAAATGGCGTGGGGTCCCCCCCAAATATCCATACCAGACCCTTCAGGTCTGGGATGGATTTTAAGGGGAACCCCGGCCAAAAAAAAAAAAAAAAAATGGCGTGGGGTCCCCCTCAAAATCCATACCAGACCCTTTATCCGAGCACGCAACCTGGCAGGCCGCAGGAAAGGAGGGGGGACGAGAGCGGCCCCCCCTCCCGCCTGAACCGTACCAGGCCACATGCCCTCAACATTGGGAGGGTGCTTTGGGGTCCCCCCCAAAGCACCTTGTCCCCATGTTGATGAGGACAAGGGCCTCATCCCCACAACCCTGGCCGGTGGTTGTGGGGGTCTGCGGGCGGGGGGCTTATCGGAATCTGGAAGCCCCCTTTAACAAGGGGACCCCCAGATCCCGCCCCCCCCTGTGTGAAATGGTAAGGGGGTACTTTTGTACCCCTACCATTTCACCAAAAAAGCGTCAAAAATTGTAAAAATGACAGGAGACGGTCTTTGACAATTCCTTTATTAAAATCTTCTTTCTTCTTTCTTCTGGTCTTCCTTTCTTCATCTTCTCCTTCCGTCATCTTCTTCCATCTTCTTCTTCCTTCGATTCGCTTCTTCTTCCTCCGGTCTTCTCGTCCTTCTCGTCCGGCGTCGTCCTTCTCGTCCGGCATCGGCGTCTCTTCTCGCAGGCCGCTCCTCGCAATGGGAGGCTCCCGCTCTGTGAGGCTCCGCTCCGGGTGACAGGTCTTTTATAACGAAGGCACCTGGTGACCCCGCCCCCTCTGACGCACGGGGACGTCATGTGGAATTCCCTATGGCTTTCCCCATGACGTCAGAGGGGGGGCGGGGTCACCGGGTGCCTTCGTTATACAAGACCTGTCAGCCGGAGCGAAGCCTCACACAGCGGGAGCCTCCCATTGCGAGGAGCGGCCTGCGAGAAGAGACGACGATGCCGGACGAGAAGGACGACGCCGGACGAGAAGGACGAGAAGACCGGAGGAAGAAGAAGCGAATCGAAGGAAGAAGAAGATGGAAGAAGATGCCGGAAGGAGAAGATGAAGAAAGGAAGACCAGAAGAAAGAAGAAAGAAGATTTTAATAAAGGAATTGTCAAAGACCGTCTCCTGTCATTTTTACAATTTTTGACGCTTTTTTGGTGAAATGGTAGAGGTACTTTTGTACCCCCTTACCATTTCACACAGGGGGGGGGCCGGGATCTGGGGGTCCCCTTGTTAAAGGGGGCTTCCAGATTCCGATAAGCCCCCCGCCCGCAGACCCCCACAACCACCGGCCAGGGTTGTGGGGATGAGGCCCTTGTCCTCATCAACATGGGGACAAGGTGCTTTGGGGGGGACCCCAAAGCACCCTCCCAATGTTGAGGGCATGTGGCCTGGTACGGTTCAGGCGGGAGGGGGGGCCGCTCTCGTCCCCCCCTCCTTTCCTGCGGCCTGCCAGGTTGCGTGCTCGGATAAGGGTCTGGTATGGATTTTATGGGGGATCCCACGCCATTTTTTTTGGCTAGGGTTCCCCTTAAAATCCATCCCAGACCTCAAGGGTCTGGTATGGATTTTGAGGGGGACCCTACGCCATTTTTTTTTTTTTTTTTTGGCTGGGGTCCCCCTTAATATCCATCCCAGACCTGAAGGGCCTGGTTATTGAATTTGGGGGGACCCCTACACATTTTTTTATCAATGACTTCAATGAATGACAGTTCTCTGTATTACGGATCCAACAATTCATTTGCCGGCAAATAGCCGCGACTCGTGATTTTAAATAGCTTTTTTTTTCCTGCAAAAATGACACATTGTACAGAGAGAGTTCTAAACACGGGAAACCTGCGCCCTTCTATATACTATATACTCTATAGTATGTCTATGAAGGGGGTCACGTTTCCTGTGTTTAGAACTCTCTCTGTACAATGTGTCATTTTTGCAGGAAAAAAAGACATTTAAAATCACTCGCGGCTAATTGCCGATTCCCGTAATACAGAGAACAATTCGAATGTTGTATTGTAACTAACAAATATGTAATTTCAACTAATATGAAAGAAATTATAATAGCGGATATAACGAATGCTTCGAATGATTCGAGATTCAGTATATCTAATATAGAGAACTGTTCCTGCACCGTGTCATTTTTGCAGGAAAAAAAAACTATTTAAAATCGAGTCGCAGCTATTGCCGGCAAATGAATTGTTGGATCCGTAATACAGAGAACTGTCATTCATTGAAGTCATTGATAAAAAAATGTGTAGGGGTCCCCCCAAATTCAATAACCAGGCCCTTCAGGTCTGGGATGGATATTAAGGGGGACCCCAGCCAAAAAAAAAAAAAAAATGGCGTAGGGTCCCCCTCAAAATCCATACCAGACCCTTGAGGTCTGGGATGGATTTTAAGGGGAACCCTAGCCAAAAAAAATGGCGTGGGATCCCCCATAAAATCCATACCAGACCCTTATCCGAGCACGCAACCTGGCAGGCCGCAGGAAAGGAGGGGGGGACGAGAGCGGCCCCCCCTCCCGCCTGAACCGTACCAGGCCACATGCCCTCAACATTGGGAGGGTGCTTTGGGGTCCCCCCCAAAGCACCTTGTCCCCATGTTGATGAGGACAAGGGCCTCATCCCCACAACCCTGGCCGGTGGTTGTGGGGGTCTGCGGGCGGGGGGCTTATCGGAATCTGGAAGCCCCCTTTAACAAGGGGACCCCCAGATCCCGGCCCCCCCCCTGTGTGAAATGGTAAGGGGGTACAAAAGTACCTCTACCATTTCACCAAAAAAGCGTCAAAAATTGTAAAAATGACAGGAGACGGTCTTTGACAATTCCTTTATTAAAATCTTCTTTCTTCTTTCTTCTGGTCTTCCTTTCTTCATCTTCTCCTTCCGGCATCTTCTTCCATCTTCTTCTTCCTTCGATTCGCTTCTTCTTCCTCCGGTCTTCTCGTCCTTCTCGTCCGGCGTCGTCCTTCTCGTCCGGCATCGGCGTCTCTTCTCGCAGGCCGCTCCTCGCAATGGGAGGCTCCCGCTCTGTGAGGCTTCGCTCCGGGTGACAGGTCTTGTATAACGAAGGCACCCGGTGACCCCGCCCCCCTCTGACGTCATGGGGAAAGCCATAGGGAATTCCACATGACGTCCCCGTGCGTCAGAGGGGGCGGGGTCACCAGGTGCCTTCGTTATAAAAGACCTGTCACCCGGAGCGAAGCCTCACAGAGCGGGAGCCTCCCATTGCGAGGAGCGGCCTGCGAGAAGAGACGCCGATGCCGGACGAGAAGGACGACGCCGGACGAGAAGGACGAGAAGACCGGAGGAAGAAGAAGCGAATCGAAGGAAGAAGAAGATGGAAGAAGATGACGGAAGGAGAAGATGAAGAAAGGAAGACCAGAAGAAAGAAGAAAGAAGATTTTAATAAAGGAATTGTCAAAGACCGTCTCCTGTCATTTTTACCATTTTTGACACTTTTTTGGTGAAATGGTACCCTTACCATTTCACACAGGGGGGGGGGCGGGATCTGGGGGTCCCCTTGTTAAAGGGGGCTTCCAGATTCCGATAAGCCCCCCGCCCGCAGACCCCCACAACCACCGGCCAGGGTTGTGGGGATGAGGCCCTTGTCCTCATCAACATGGGGACAAGGTGCTTTGGGGGGGACCCCAAAGCACCCTCCCAATGTTGAGGGCATGTGGCCTGGTACGGTTCAGGCGGGAGGGGGGGCCGCTCTCGTCCCCCCCTCCTTTCCTGCGGCCTGCCAGGTTGCGTGCTCGGATAAAGGGTCTGGTATGGATTTTGAGGGGGACCCCACGCCATTTTTTTTTTTTTTTTTTGGCCGGGGTTCCCCTTAAAATCCATCCCAGACCTGAAGGGTCTGGTATGGATATTTGGGGGGGACCCCACGCCATTTTTTTTATTTTTTTTTGGCTGGGGTCCCCCTTAATATCCATACCAGACCTGAAGGGCCTGGTTATTGAATTTGGGGGGACCCCTACGCTTTTTTTTTTTCTGCAAAAATGACACTTTGTCATTCGAATTCATTCGTTATATCTGCTATAATAATTTCGTTCAAATTAGTTGAAATTCGATATTGGTAGTTGGATTTACTAACGATTCGTAACTATTCATAACGATTCGTAACGATTCGTAACTTGAAATTGAAATTCGATATTTGTAGTTGGATTCGAATTGTTCTCTGTGTTATGAGAACCAACAATTCATTAGCCGCGTTAACGATTCGTAACGATTCGTAACGATTCGTAACGATTCGTAACTTTACTAACGATTCGTAAAAAAAATTACGATTCGTCCGAATTTCGTATTTCGTACGAATTCGAACGGAATTTCGTACACGAATTACGAATTACGAATTTTTTTATATACGAAACGGGACGAAACGAAACGAAACGAATTTTTTGGCAGTTCCCATGTCTACAGGCTACCTCTTCTAATACAGCAGGACAACAAGAGCAGACAAGCGCCTTGAGGCGATTCAGTTCGCATTTGCAGCGCTATACAAATCATTCATTCATTCATGGTGTCAGTGGGAGGAATAGTACCCCATCATTGGTGTCAGTGGGAAGAATTGTGCCCCATCAGTGGTGTCAGTGGGAGGAATAGTGCCCCATCATTGGCATCAGTGGGAGGAATAGTGCCCCATCATTGGCATCAGTGGGAGGAATAGTGCCCCATCATTGGTGTCAGTGGGATAAATTGTGCCCCATCAGTGGTGTCAGTGGGAGGAATAGTGCCCCATCATTGGTGTCAGTGGGAGGAATAGTACCCCATCATCGGTGTCAGTGGGATAAATTGTGCCATCAGTGGTGTCAGTGGGAGGAATAGTGCCCCATCATTGGTGTCAGTGAGAGGAACAGTGCCCCATCATTGGTGTCAGTGGGAGGAATGGTGCCCCATCATTGGTGTTAGTGGGAGGAATGGTGCCCCATCATTGGTGTCAGTGGGAGGAATAGTGCCCCATCATTGGTGTTAGTGGGAGGAATGGTGCCCCATCATTGGTGTCAGTGGGAGGAATAGTGCCCCATCATTGGTGTCAGTGGGAGGAATGGTGCCCCATCATTGGTGTTAGTGGGAGGAATGGTGCCCCATCATTGGTGTCAGTGGGAGGAATGGTGCCCCATCATTGGTGTCAGTGGGAGGAATGGTGCCCCATCATTGGTGTCAGTGGGAGGAATGGTGCCCCATCATTGGTGTTAGTGGGAGGAATGGTGCCCCATCATTGGTGTTAGTGGGAGGAATGGTGCCCCATTATTGGTGTCAGTGGGAGGAATGGTGCCCCATCATTGGTGTCAGTGGGAGGAATGGTGCCCCATCATTGGTGTCAGTGGGAGGAATGGTGCCCCAAGGGCCAGATAAAGGCAAGCAAAGGGCCGCAATTTGCAGACCACTGAGTTCAACCAAAACATGTCGGATGGTATTTCTGTAGCAGGCCTTTGTCTATAAATGAAGTTGATGTCGGCGTAGATATGTCGGGCACATTAGGCGTTGGAGCCACCCGCCGTCGCCGTGTATTAGCAGTATGCGAAGGTTCGGCGTATGAGCGATGATTACCATGTAATGGCCCCCTCAGAGGTCGCTCCCGGTGCTCTAAGAAATAAACACTTGTATATTAATCCATCTTTCCCAGCCAGAGCGGCTTTTTGGCAGAAGCTGCGAATACAAGCCGGGGATGTGCCGAGAACATTCCTAAAATGTGTTGTAGTCTCGGCTCTGAGCGGGGGGAACCGGGTCCTGACATTATCTCTTCTAATTAAAGCCCGAGCAACAGTGCCAGGGAGACCTGCTAAATCATGGCCATTATGAAGATGCTGCTTAACATCAAGGGAAATTCTGCATTAGTCCTTCTGCAAACAGACTTTGCAAGGACTGCAGAGCCTTCGAGAGGGGAAAAAAAAAAAAAGGCTTTTAGCTTAATTGAACTGCAAGACTTGAAAACGGCATCTCATTTGTCAACTTTCACTGGCTTCCCTTCAGTTCGGGTTAATTGTATCCTCCCTCCCCCCCCCCCCTTTTTTCCCTGTCCTTAAACCCAATAAGAACTATAGCAGGGGGTGGATGAGATGAGCAAGAAAATCATTTTTATCAAGACGCCCCGTAGGGGCAACGGGGAGGCCAAAAACGTTGAATCTTTGCCAAAAAATTAAAAATAAATCGCCTATATTTGGTGGCGATTTCCCGGCTTAATTGCGCCTTTTATTTAAGCGGCGGATCCAGTCCTGTAAAGACAGGTAGAGCAAAAAGCCAACGGGAGGAGATAATATTAGGCAACCGCGCTGCCTTTCTTGCGGGATCTTTTATTCCATCGTCTATTCATAGCTCGATCGTTTTATTTATACAAGGAAACGGGAGAAATACGATATTGATAAAAATAATGCAGCGCTGGAGATTAGCCCCACAGTCAGCCATTAAATTGGAGTATTCGGGGAAAGAAAGGTGTGTAATTGTGAGGAGTAGAGAGCTGTAACCCAGAGATGGTTTATATAGCGCAACGTCCTGATATTTTAAACATCAATGTTACAGATTCCGGCTTCTACCTGGCTGGAATTTATAGCCTTTCATTTTTAGAAAGGAGAACTGGGAATTTTTTTTTTAAAGGGGTTTCCATTTAAATCCTTCCATTTCTGAGGATGGCGGACGGTAAATTTGTCCAACTGTAAGTAAATGAGAAATAATCAAGGTATAATATATAATATTTTAATTTAAGTATGAATTATTCTTATTTATTTATGTAACATAATTTATTAATTATAAAAGGAATTAAGTATATATATATATATATATATATATATATATATATATATATATATATATCAGCCCTCAAATTTTCCACTCGCCTACTCACATTTTGCGAGTGGAAAATGAGGTCTTGCGAGCTGGTAGTGGTGGGGCGAGCATCGGGAGCCGTTCTCCCAGTGATCGCCCTGATTGCAGAGAGCATGGAGGAAGAGGAGACCTGCGGGATCGCAGAGCGGTATAACACGCTATAATAACAGCTTACATTGAAATCCGCTCTGCTCTGCGTGACACAGCCCCTCCTGACCCCGCGCCTGTGATAGACAAAATGCCTCCCCGTATTGGACCCGCGTTCTGTCTATCACAGGCGCGGGGTCAGGAGGAGGCGGGGCTGTGTGTCACGGCGAGCAGAGCGGAGGCAATTACAATGTTAGCTGTTATAGCGTCACGTGCTATACCGCTCTGCGATCCCGCGGGGCTTCCCTCTTCCTCCTGTCATGATCCGGCTGCCAATAGGGACACGATGAGTCTGCAATGTTGGGCAAAGTAAGTCTGCAATGTTGGGCACAGTGAATTTGCAATGGGGGCACAGTGAATCTGCAAGGGGGGCACAGTGAATCTGCAAGGGGGGCACAGTGAGTCGGCAATGGGGGCACAATAAGTCTGCAATGGGGCACAGTGAATCCGAAATGGGGGCACAATGAGTCTGCAATGGGGGCAGAGTGAGTAGGCAATGGGGGCAGAGTGAGTAGGCAATGGGGGCACAGTAAGTCGGCAATGGGGTCACAGTAAGTCGGCAATGGGGGCACAGTAAGTCGGCAATGTTGCGCACAATGAGTCTGCAATGTTGGGCACAGTAAGTTTGCAATGTTGGGCACAGTGAATCAGCAATGGGGGCACAATGAGTCTGCAAAGGGGGCACAATGAGTCTGCAAAGGGGGCACAATGAGTCTGCAAAGGGGGCACGGTGAGTCTGCAAAGGGTGCACGGTGAGGCTGCAATGGTGGGCACGGTGAGGCTGCAATGGTGGGCACGGTGAGGCTGCAATGGTGGGCACGGGTCATGCTGCAATGGTGGGCACGGGTCACGCTGCAATGGTGGGCATGGGTCACGCTGCAATGATAGGCACAGGTGAGCCTGCATTGATGGACACTGGTGAGGCTGTGCTGAGGGGAACTAATAAAGTTGTTAATATTTATTTTTGTAACTTAATTCTGCATAAAACATTTAGGTGTCATTTCACGAGATAATTTGTGAGGGCGTGATTAGTGGCAGAAGTAGGGGCAGGGTAGGGGTTGGGTGGGGAAACTGCTGGCGAGTAACCCTTGAGGCTTGGCTAGTGGCTCAGGACTTGAAATTTTGAGCCCTGTATATATATATTATTAAGGTAGTGACATGGGAATTTATAGATAGGCAACTCCTATCCTCATATTGATTAGTGATTCCAAATTAATAATAACTACTGCAGTAGGGAACAGACACAAAAGAGACACAAAAGATACACTCCACATCTATCCTAACAAATGTTCTGCTTTATTATGACGCAATTGAAGGTTTTTATACACATGATTACGTAGGTATTATTATTATTATTATACAGTATTTATATAGCGCCAACAGTTTGCGCAGCACTTAACAAAATAAAGGCAGACATTACAATTACATAACAATTTGGTACAAGAGGAATCAGAGGGCCCGGCTCGTTAGATCTTACAATCTAAAAAGAAAGGGTCAATTGATACAAGAGGTAATGGCTGTGGGGGATGAGTTGATGGAGGAAGTAAAACAGTATTAGTTAGACGCAGGATAGGCTTCTTTAACCGCTTCCCGACCGGCCACTGCATATATACGTCAGCAGAATGGCACAGGCAGGCAGAATCACGTACCTGTACGTGATCGTGCATGTGCCTGCCCGGGGGTCGCGCGCGCGCCGCTAGCGGCGCGCTCGTGACCCGGTCGGGAGCTCCGTGACCCCGGCCGCGGGACCAGCGGACCCGATCGCCGCTGGTATCCCGCGATCGGGTTACGGAGCGGAAGAACGGGGAGAGGTCTATGTAAACAAACCTCTCCCCGCGCTTCCTACACTGACTGTCAGTGATCGGCGGTTCCCTGTCATCGGGAACGCCGATCAATGACGTCAGACGTACAGCCACGCCCCCCTACAGTAAACACAACACATCACGTCACACTGACTCCTCCCCGCCCCCTTGTGGTTAACCCCCTAACTACAACTGTCATTTACATAGGAATCAGTGCTATTTAACCACTTGCCGACCGCCCCATGTAGATATACGTCGGCAGAATGGCACGTACAGGCAGAACCACGTACCTGTACGTGCCATTCTTTAGGCGGTTGGGGGGTCCGATCGGACCCCCCTCCGCCGGCGGGGACGGTCGGCATCGCTTCAGGAGCGATCCGGGACGAGGGGACGGCCAGTGGTTTCTGGCCACCCCCTCGCGATCGCTCCTGGCGAATGAAAAGCTTCCCCTTCCTGTCTATTGTATAGACAGGAAGGCGGAAGTGATGTCACGCTCGGTGCGCCGGTCTATGTGACCGGAGACGCCGAGCGGCGAACATGTTAAGGTTAGTGCACAACACTACACTGACACCAGTACAGTTAGGCACACAAAACACCCCCCTGTCACCCCCTGATCACCCCCCAGATCACCCCCTCCCCCCCCAGTCACAGTGTCACTAATTGCAGTGATCATTTATTTACTGATCACTGCATTTAGTGTCAGTGTGACTGTAATAACTGTCAGGGCAGTTAGTTTTAGGTCCTAGGTAGCCCCCTACCCCCCCCTAATAAAGGTTTAACCCCCTGATTGCCCCTAGTTAACCCCTTCACCCCCTTTTGCCAGTGTCACTAAGCGATCGTTTTTCTGATCGCTGCATTGTGTCGCTAGGTAACCATTTTTTTTTTATTTTAACCGCCATGTTTTATATAGGTTCATAAATAGTTTTATAGGTCAGGTACCCCCATATTACAACCTAAATAAAGGTTTTAACCCCCTGATTGCCCCTAGAGTTAACCCTTTCACCAGTAATCACCGTATAACTGTCACTGGTGACGCTGGTTAGCCAGTTAGTTATTTCGTTATTTAGGTTCCCCGTCAGGTTTTTATATAGCGTCAGGTACCCCCATATATTACCTAATAAAGGTTTAACCCCCTGATTGCCCCTAGTTAACCCTTTCACCCCCTTTTGCCAGTGTCACTAAGCGATCGTTTTTCTGATCGCTGCATTAGTGTCGCTAGGTAACCAGTTTTTTTTTAGGTTAACCGCCATGTTTATATAGGTTCATAAATAGGTTTATAGGTCAGGTACCCCCATATTACAACCTAAATAAAGGTTTTAACCCCCTGATTGCCCCTAGAGTTAACCCTTTCACCAGTGATCACCGTATAAAATGTCACTGGTGACGCTGGTTAGCCAGTTAGTTATTTCGTTATTTAGGTTCCCCGTCAGGTTTTTATATAGCGTCAGGTACCCCCATATATTACCTAATAAAGGTTTAACCCCCTGATTGCCCCTAGTTAACCCTTTCACCCCCTTTTGCCAGTGTCACTAAGCGATCGTTTTTCTGATCCCTGCATTAGTGTCGCTAGGTAACCAGTTTTTTTTTGTATTACTGTTACGGGTGACGCTGGTTAGTTAGCTTGTTTTTTATACTGTCAGGGCACCCGCCATTTATTACCCAATAACGGTTTAACCCCCTGATCGCCCGGCGGGTGATATCAATTAGGTTTTAGGGTCAAATAAGGTCTGCGTCGCCCCAGGTTAGTGCCAGTACCGCAAACACCCACGCGCAAAGCATACACCTCCCTTAGTGGTATAGTATCTGAACAGATCAATATCTGATCTGATCAGATCTATACTAGCGTCCCAGCAGTTTAGGGTTCCAAAAAAACGCATTGTTAGCGGGATCAGCCCAGATACCTGCTAGCACCTGCGTTTTCCCCCTCCGCCCAGCCCAGCCCACCCAAGTGCAGTATCGATCGATCACTGTCACTTACAAAACACTAAGCACACATAACTGCAGTGTTCGCAGAGTCAGGCCTGATCCCTGCGATCGCTAACATTTTTTTTGTGGTAGCGTTTTGATTCAGTCGCTAACAGTCAGGAGCTTTTTTACCTGTGAATCTCAAAAAAAAAAAAAAAAACAAAAATAGTTGTCGTTTTATTGTTTCTCTCTCTCTCTCTATTGTTGCTCTTTTTTTACTCCATTCTATTCTGCAATGTTTTATTATGTTTTATCATGTTTTATCATGCTTGCTTTTCAGGTATGTAATTTTGTTTACTGTGTTTTAGTGTTAAGCATTTTTTTGTTTTCAGGTGCGCCATTCAGTTGCAGCGCGGATTTATTTATCTTGACAGCAACAGCGTTTGCTCCCACGATACATAAAGCCGCGACTCCAACGCTGTAGGAGGTGATTTCACCACCACAGTTAAAAAAAAAGAGCATATATGCCGAAGCATGGGGGCAGCAGGGGGCGGGGAGGAGCGATTGGCTCCTAATGCCACGTACATACGGTCGAAATTCCGACCGTGTGTACACGGCATAACTTTTGCGGGAGGATGCCCCCATGCATCGGCATATATAAATGGTGCATGTATGCCCATCATTAGAAGTGGGTGGATGAAGGGAGGTATTCTAATGGTGGGCATACCCACCAATCAATCTCTTTTTTTCGTTCAGCCAAGAGGCTGCATGAAAAAAAAAAAGATTACAATATATGTCCAGTATGTTGCTGGACTTTGAATGGTTATACCAGAATGATGCCTGCAGGTTTAGGTATCATCTTGGTATCATTCTTTTCAGCCAGTGATCGGCTTTCATGTAAAAGCAATTCTAGCGGGTAATTAGCCTCTAGACTGCTTTTACAAGCAGTAGGAGGGAATGTCCCCCCTCCCGGATATAAACCGCGCCATTGGGAAATTGGGAAAGCATTTTATCACACCAATCTTGGTGTGGTCAGATGCTTTGAGGGCAGAGGAAAGATCTAGGGTCTAATAGACCCCAATTTTTTCAAAAAAAGAGTACCTGTCACTGCCTATTGCTATCATAGGGGATATTTACATTCCCTGAGATAACAATAAAAATCATAACAAAGAAAAAAAATGGAAGGAACAGTTTAAAAATAGAATAAAAAAGCTAAATAAATAAAAAAAAAACTAAAAAAAAAAAAAAAAAGCACCCCTGCCCCCCCTTCTCTTGCGCAAAGGCGTACACAAGCGTTGGTCTGGCGTCATATGTAAACAGCAATTGCAGCATGCATGTGAGGTATCACCGCGAAGGTCAGATCGAGGGCAGTAATTTTAGCAGTAGACCTCCTCCGTGAATCTAATGTGGTATCATGTAAAGGCTTTTAAAGGCTTTTAAAAATGTATGTAGTTTGTCGCCACTGCGTGTTTGTGCGCAATTTTAAAGCATGTCGTGTTTGGTATCCATGTACTCGGCCTAAGATCATATTTTTTATTTCATCAAAAATTTGAGCAATATAGTGTGTTTTAGTGCATTAAAATAAAAAAAAGTGTATTTTTTCCACAAAAAATGCGTTTGAAAAATCGCTGCGCAAATACTGTGTGGAAAAAAAAAATGCAACACCCACCATTTTAATCTGTAGGGCCTTTGCTTTAACAATATATATAGTGTTTGGGGGTTCAACGTAATTTTCTTGCAAAAAAAAAATATGTTTTCATGTAAACAAAAAGTGTCAGAAAGGGCTTTGTCTTCAAGTGGTTAGAAGAGTGGGTGACGTGTGACATAGGCTTCTAAATGTTGTGCATAAAATGCCAGGACAGTTCAAACCCCCCCCCAAATGACCCCATTTTGGAAAGTAGACACCCCAAGCTATTTGCTGAGAGCAATGTTGAGCCCATTAAATATTTTTTTTTTTGTCCCAAGAGATTGAATAATGAAAAAAAAAAAATATATATATATTTTTTTTACAAAAAGTTGTCACTAAATGATATATTGCTCAAACATGTCATGGGCATATGTGGAAATACACCCCAAAATACATTCTGTTGCTTCTCCTGAGTACGGGGATACCACATGTGTGGGACTTTTTGGGAGCCTAGCTGCGTACGGAACCCCAAAAACCAAGCACCGCCTTCAGGCTTTCTAAGGGAGTAATTTTTTTATTTCACTTCTCACTGCCAATCACAGTTTCGGAGGCCATGGAATGCCCAGATGGCATAAAACCCCCCAAAATGACCCCATTTTGGAAAGTAGACACCCCAAGCTATTTGCTGAGAGGTATTGTGAGTATTTTGCAGATGTCGCTTTTTGTCACAAAGTTTTGAAAATTGAAAAAAGAAAAAAAAAATTTTTTTTCTTTACTTTCTTCATTTTCAAAAACAAATGAGAGCTGTAAAATACTCACCATGCCTCTCAACAAATAGCTTGGGGTGTCTACTTTCCAAAATGGGGTCATTTGGGGGGGTTTTGTGCTATTTTGGCATTTTATGGCCTTCGAAACTGTGATAGGTAGTGAGGAGTGAAATCAAAAATTTGCACCCTTACAAATCCTGAAGGCGGTGCTTGGGTTTCGGGGCCCCGTACGCGGCTAGGCTCCCAAAAAGTCCCACACATGTGGTATCCCCATACTCAGGAGAAGCAGCAAAATGTATTTTGGGGTGCAATTCCACATATAACTATGGCATGTGTGAGCAATATATCATTTAGTGACAACTTTTTGAAGAAAAAAAAAAAATTATTTTTTATTTTTGTCTTTATTCAATCACTTGGGACTAAAAAAAAAAATATTCAATGGGCTCAACATGCCTCTCAGCAAATAGCTTGGGGTGTCTACTTTCCAAAATGGGGTCATTTGGGGGGGTTTTGTACTTCTCTGCCATTTTAGCACCTCAAGAAATGAAATAGGCAGTCATAAATTAAAAGCGGTGTAAATTCCAGAAAATGTACTCTAGTTTGTAGACGCTATAACTTTTGCGCAAACCAATAAATATACGCTTATTGGCATTTTTTTTACTAAAGACATGTGGCTGAATACATTTTGGCCCAAATGTTTGACTAAAATTGAGTTTATTAGATTTTTTTTATAACAAAAAGTAGAAAATCTCTTTTTTTTTTTTCAAAATTTTCGCTTTTTTCCGTTTATATCGCAAAAAATAAAAATCACAGAGGCAATCAAATACCATCAAAAGAAAGCTCTATTTGTGGGAAGAAAAGGACGCAAATTTCGTTTCGTTACAAAATTGCATGACCGCACAATTACCAGTTAAAGTAGTGCAGTGCGAAATTGAAAAAAGACCTCTGGTCCTTAAGCTGACAATTGGTCCGGGGCTGAAGTGGTTAAATAGCACTGATTTCTGTATAAATGACAAATGTCCCAAAAATGTGTCAAAAATGTCCGATGTGTCCGCCAAAATGTCGCAGTCACAATAAAAATCGCTGATCGCCGCCATTACTAATAAAAAAAAAATATTAATAAAAATGCTATAAAACTATCCCCTATTTTGTAAACGCTATAACTTTTGCGCAAACTAATCAATAATCGCTAATTGCGATTTTTTTTTACCAAAAATATGTAGAAGAATACGTATCGGCCTAAACTGAGGAAAAAAAATGTTTTTTTATATATTTTTTGGGGATATTTATTATAGCAAAAAGTAAAAAATATTGCATTTTTTTCAAAATTGTCGCTCTATTTTTGTTTATAGCGCAAAAAATAAAAACCGCAGAGGCGATCAAATACCACCAAAAGAAAGCTCTATTTGTGGGAAAAAAAGGACGCCAATTTTGTTTTGGAGCCACGTCGCATGACCGCGCAATTGTTAGTTAAAGCGACGCAGTGCCGAATTGCAAAAAGGGGCCTGGTCCTTTGGCTGCCAATTGGTCCGGGGCTGAAGTGGTTAAAGAGAAGGGTTTTCAGGGATCGTCTAAAGATGGATAGATTAGGGGACAGTCGGACAGATTGGGGTAGAGAGTTCCAAAGGATGGGAGAAGCTCTGGAGAAGTCCTGGAGGCAAGTATGGGAGGAGGTGACAAGGGAGCTACAGAGCAGGAGGTCTTGGGAGGACCGAAGAGAGCGGCTTGGTTGGTATTTCGGGACTAGGTTAGTGATGTAGTTGGGGGCAGAGTTATGGATGGCTTTTGTAAACTATTGTTAGTACTTTGAATTTTATTCGTTGGGTGAGTGGAAGCCAGTGGAGGGATTGGCAGAGAGGGGTGGAGGACACTGAATGGTTGGCAAGGTGGATGAGTCTTGCAGCGGCATTCATTATGGACTGAAGGGGGGATAGTCTATGTAAAGGTAATCCAATGAGGAGGGAGTTGCAGTAGTCGAGGTGAGAGATAACCAGGGAGTGAGTTAGAAGCTTGGTGGTGTCATTCGTTAAAAAGGGGCGTATTCGGGAAATGTTGCGGAGGCTGAGGCGGCATGATTTGGACAGGGATTGTATGTGGGTCCGAAAGGACAGTTCAGAGTCTAGGATTACCCCTAGCACTCTGGCATGTGGGGACGGACTGATAGATGTGCCATTGATCTTGACTGAGAAGTCAGGGGAAGGGGCACATGGGGGAGGAAATATTAAGAGCTCAGTTTTAGATAGATTAAGTTTGAGGAAGTGGATTGACATCCAGGCTGACATGTCTGTTAGTAAATCAGTGATGCGTCAGGAGATTGATGGGGTGAGTTGAGGGGCAGAGAGATAGATTTGGGTGTCATCAGCATATAAATGGTAGTGGAAGCCATGGGAGGCTATTAGCTGACCCAGGGAGGAGGTGTAGATTGAGAATAGTAGAGGTCCAAGGACAGAACCTTGGGGGACCCCAACAGTAAGAGGAGTTGGAGAGGAGGAAGTGGAGTTGTAAGTGACACTGAAGGTGCGATGAGATAGGTAAGATTCAAATATCACATTAATATTATGTAGCACTTACCCATGAAGGAGCTGCTGGTATTTGATTGGGCTTACTGTTACCTCACCATTTCACAGTGTCTGTCATAGAGGTCCCATTAACCCCCCTGGCGGTATTTCCGAGTCTGGCTCGGGGTGGAACTTCAGTACCATAAGCGGTAACCCCGACTCGGGATTGCATTGCAGGATACAGGGGGGAAGTTACCGTATATACTCGAGTATAAGCCGAGATTTTCAGCCCTTTTTTTAGGGCTGAAAGTCCCCTTCTCGGCTTATACTCGAGTCAGTGCGGTCTGCCTACATGAACAGCTTGTCATGTAGACAGACGGCACTGTTCAAAAGCCGCGCCGCCTCCTCCCGCCCGTCCGTGATAGGCAGACACTAATTTTCCCAGCAGTACAGTGTTCCGCCTATCACGGATGTTCTCTCATTCTCATCTCATGGACGAGGATGAGAGAATGTCCGTGATAGGCGGAACACTGCACATGACTGCTGGGAAAACCGAGTGTTCCTCCTATCACGGACGAGGAGGAGGCGCGGCTTTCAAACCTGTAATGGCGCCTCAGCGTGTACGCTGATCGCAAGGACAACCGGACAGCGGCCCCCGAGGGACACCGGACAGCGGCCCCCGAGGGACACCGGACAGCGGGACACCGGACAGCGGCCCCCGAGGGACACGGGACAGCGGGACACCGGACAGCGGACCCGGGGGACACGGGACAGCGGGACACCGGATCGATCGGCACAGGTAGGCTGCACTGGGGACACGGGGGGTTGTATAGGACACAGGGGACATGCAGATGGGAATTTGCTGACACTCTTTTCCACTTACAGTAGCTGCTCCATTTCCCCCCCTCGGCTAATACACAGGTCAATAACTTTTCCCAGTTTTTTTTGTGGTAAATCAGGGGCCTCGGCTTATATTCGGGACGGCCTATACTCGAGTATATACGGTACTTACCTTGTCCCCTGGATCCTGCGATGTCTCCCCACTGTGTGTGCGAGCTCCTCCGCTCAATTCACACAGTGCCCGAGTGCCGCTGAGCTCCGTTCCCTGCGACGTTACGACGCACAGAGATCGGCGCTGAATTAAAAAAAGTAAAAACACATAAAACACATACAGTACTGTAATCTTGCAGATGACAGTACTGTATACAAAAAATACACATCCCCTTTGTCCCTAGTGGTCTGTCCGGTGCCCTGCATGCACTTTTATATTATAAATACATTTTTTTTCTGCCTGGAATTTGGAGATTGTCCATAGCAACCAAAAAGTGTCCCTTTATGCCAAAAGTGGTTTTAGACCAGCTAGAAAACAGCAATAATAAATTGTAATCACTTGCAGAATTGAGCGATAGCGATTTGTGGGGAAATTCGTCATCAAACACTAAATCAAATGACAGCGACAATTCTGCAACTGAGCAAATTTCAGTGTTTTTGATTTTATTACATTATTGAATATTTTTTATAGTTATTTATTCAATTATAATTTATATGATTTTGTGTTTCAAACTTTATCATACCCGGGATCTCTACTAGACTCTGGTTTGGACAGATTTAAGTGAGTTCTTTCGTAAGAATTGCAGGCCTACAATATAAAACGCCAAATTTCCATGCAAAATAATTGTACCGCTTTTGGTACAAAATTCCTGACATAATCATACCGCAAGGGAGGTTAAAGAATTTCTCACAAATTTTGGCTCCGATACTTAGTCCTTTTTTCAATGCTTTTATTAACAAAAAGAGACATTCCAGTAGAGGGATGGAGGGTTAAGGGGAATTCAGGTACCTTATAATTGCGGGCCAGGGATACTTCTTGATCCAGAGGACAAACATCTCCACAACTGGATCCAGCAACCTCCGGATAGGCCTCTCTCACTGACCTAGCAGCCGATGCGATGCTCGGTCATAGTCTCTGCAACAGACTTGAAGATTTAGTAGAACCGTTGCACAATCCTCTGCCACAGGATCGTGTAACCAGTATGTCAGGTCACCTGAGACCAGGTGACAGGTGCACTCTGTAGGAGTCGGAAGTACACCATTAGGTAGTGGACCTTAGGACTGACTGCTGCGGATTGTACCCAGGGATATTCAGGACACAGGTCTACTGGATCACTAACACAAATCCCAGTGGGAGCTAGAGCATAGATTCCCCAGGGCGCTGAGTCTAAGAGCCAGCAGGTGTTCGCCAGAGCCTCTAGTGGTGAGGATGGACTTCGCTGCAGTCTGGCTCCAGGCCGCGGCCCCCAGGGTCTCACAGCTCATGCTCACAGTAGACTACAGGAGAAGGAAGCAGCAGGCTGGAACGACGAGGGTAGTAAGGGGATAAGGCAGAGGTCAGGGCAACTAGCAGACAGAAACAACAGAGTACATGCTAAAGGTTCAGGGTCACAGGCAGGCAGGGATGGTCGGGGACATGCCAAAAGGTCAAGGTCACAAGCAGACAGGAATCGTTGAGAACACGCCAAGGTCGGTAGCAGAGACAAACATAGAGCACACGGCAAGCAGGAAACAGGAAGCCGAATACACCATAGATACACAATGGTTGATCAGCACCACTGGCTTGCAGTGCACAGGTTAATATAAGGTTCCCTGATAGGGCCTGGGGTGGAGCCATGCTTAGAGGAGAGGTTATAAAAACCACCAGGTGGAAGTGGCTGGCCTCTTAGTCTGAACACATGAGGAGAGGTAAGCAAACAGAGGAAGATTACTGCATAACCATGACACAGTACTTTTTCAATATCAAAGAACAGTCACACAGGACCAGTTTCTTTCAGCCGATCCAGCAATACTGTGAGGTAGATGACCCGGGATGCGTCCTCCAACTGAGTCTCCAGGCTCTTCTAGAGGTACCAGCCTTGTTGCTCGGTCCTCTCTCCGAAAAGTCCTCCCCTGGATCCTCCAGTTGCTTGGCTTCTCCCCGCAGGCAAGATAGCACAGGACAACCCCTGGATCGGCAGGCCCCAGGATTTCTGGGCCTACCTTTCAGTAATGAAGCCTCGGGCCAGCCGGCCCCGAGACAAATTGGATGGCAGCAGCACACCTTAGGCCAGGAGGGCCATCAGGTCGGAACACACCCTATCACGGGGTCTGCCCCTTAAGTACCCTCTCCCAGAATTCACAGTGGGCAGACCACTCCCACTGACTGTTTCTGGGTAAAGAGGCACTCAATATGCCCAGCTTGTTGCAATTTCCAACCTTGGCCAACAACGAGAGCGCCACCCCTTGGCCAAGGGGAAAACCACGCAACCCAGCTGAACTGGAACAGAACCACCATTTTAACATAATCAGTCTGAGCTAAACTACAGCTCGGACAATACGAAATTTCCACTCATAGCGTCTGCCCATCAGGAGCAGGGCGCTACAATTACAATTGTACGTTTATGGTAACAAGGGGCGTAACATAGGCAGACTAATTCTACCAGGACTCGAAAGAATGCATACATGTACAAGCTGCTCAGCTATTATATTCTCCACAATGGAGTTTTGCCTCTTTGGCCAGGACTACCTTCACCTAAGCGTGTGGAGGTTCCAGGTTAAAGGTGATAGCATATATATTAGTGATCAAAATATTGTTCAAAAGAGAGGAGTAAAGGAAATTTGTAAGTTCTGTATATAATTGTATTCTATTTTGCATGTATTGCCCTCACTGTGCACAGGGCACTAATAATGTTTTAATTACGTTTGCATTCTTTCGAGTCCTGATTAGAATTAGCCTGCCTATGTTACGCCCCTTGTTACCATAAACGTACAATTGTAATATTAATATGATACCTACGTAATCATGTGTATAAAAACCTTCAATTGCGTCATAATAAAGCAGAACAGTTATTTGGAAAGATGCAGAGTATAGTAGTTATTAATAATTTGGAACCACTAATCAATATGAGGATAGGAGTTGCCTATCTATCAATTTCCATGTCAGGTAGTAATAATAAGAAATTAGAGAAATAATCATTAGTCCAGTTTCTTTTTTTTTTTTTTTCTTTTCTATATTTCATTGCAGAGCTTCTTTACAGATTAATTGCTTATACATACTTCCACTATAAATGAATAACTTGGTAATAGTTACATAGTTAGTCAGGTTGAAAAAAGACACAAGTCCATCCAGTTCAACCACAAAAAAATAAAAAAAATAAAATATCACAATAGTTACCTATTTGCAGTACATATAGGTTAATGTGATTAAAATGGCATGATATCAATGCAGTAATGCATTGGTAGTGGCTTAGATACAAGCTATGTAAATCAACCTCTTTCTGTTTCTGTGTGAAGCTTGTAAATTGCAAACTTTCAATAAAAATATTTGATCAAAAAAAAAAAATAGTCCAGGTAAAAAAAATATCAGGTAATATGCACATGTTTTTTTCTTTCTTTTATATAATATAATTTATTAATTATAAGATTTATATATGTTTGTGTGTGTGTGTGTATATGTGTATATATATATCTATCTCCTCACATTATCTCACAAAAGTGAGTACACCCCTCACATTTTTGTAAATATTTTCTTCTATCTTTTCATGTGACAACACTGAAGAAATTACACTTGTCTACAATGTAAAGTAGTGAGTGTACAGCTTGTATAACAGTGTAAATTTGCTGTCCCCTCAAAATAACTCAACACACTGCTGGCAACATAAGTCAGTACACCCCTAAGTGAAAATGTCCAAATTGGGCCCAATGTGTCAATATTTTGTGTGGCCACCATTATTTTCCAGCACTGCCTTAACCCTATTGGGCATGGAGGTCACCAGAGCTTCACAGGTTGGCACTGGAGTCCTCTTCCCCTCCTCCATGAAGACATCACAGAGCTGGTGGATGTTGGAGACCTTGCGCTCCTCCACCTTCCGTTTGAGGATGTCCCACAGATGCTCAATAGGGTTTAGGTCTGGAGACATGCTTGGCCAGTCCATCACCTTTACCCTCAGCTTCTTTAGCAAGGCAGTGGTCATATTGGAGTTGTGTTTGGGGTGGTTATCATGTTGGAATACTGCCCTGCGGCCCAGTCTCTGAAGGGAGGGGATCATGCTCTGCTTCAGTATATCACTGTACATGTTGGCATTCATGGTTCCCTCAATGATCTGTAGCTCCCCAGTGCCGGCAGCACTCATGCAGCCCCAGATCATGACACTCCCACCACCATGCTTGACTGTAGGCAAGACACACTTGTCTTTGTACTCCTCACCTGGTTGCCCCCACACACGCTTGTCACCATCTGTACCAAATAAGTTTATCTTGGTCTCATCAGACCACAGGACATGGTTCCAGTAATCCATGTCCTTAGTCTGCTTGTCTTCAGCAAACTGTTTGCGGGCTTTCTTGTGCATCATCGTTAGAAGAGGCTTTCTTCTGGGACGACAGCCATGCAGACCAATTTGATGCAGTGTGCGGCGTATGGTCTGAGCACTGACAGGCTGACCCCCCCCCCCTTCAACCTCTGCAGCAATGCTGGCAGCACTCATACATCTATTTCCCAAAGACAACCTCTGGATATGACGCTGAGCACGTGAACTCAACTTCTTTGGTCGACCATGGCGAGGCCTGTTATGAGTGCAATCTGTGCTCTTAAACCGATGTATGGTTTTGGCTACCGTGCTGCAGCTCAGTTTCAGGGTCTTGGCAATTTTCACAATTTAAATGATGCATATATTGACTAGAAAGTTGCCACAAGTATAATGCTTGAAGAAATTGTCTTGACATGTTTCGCCTTAAAAAAGCCTTCTTCAGGAGACTGTATTACAACGTACATGATGCATCTAAAAGAACTGGAGCGTGATGATGGGCATCTCATAAATGGTTCTATATAAACAATGTATAAACAATGCAAATATCAGGAAAGGTCTGGTCCATACAGCTGCAACAACCCACAAGGACCTCCAAGTGGTGTAGACAAACTACAGGAGGGGAATCAGGGGTGGCTCTGGCCAGAGCATGCGGTCAACCACCCCAGCGTTCACAGGCCACCTTTAGGTTATAGACTACTGTGTTGAAGAGGACCTGTCCAGTACATATTTGATGATTGTTGAGTCCCTCTCCCTCTCACCAATTTCATTATTTTAACTGCCAGAATCTTTTATGTATAAAAATCACATTACGGACACCTCAAGCTTCCAAGGTCCAGTTCCCGGGTGCCTTCCTATCTGTTGCCAACCTTGGTCCTCCCCTGGTGTGTCTGCACTGCTGCTGACTGCAGTCCTGAGACTACTGCTACCTGGTTAACGGAACTTGTGCTTCTTTGTGCCCTGTGCCCATTGCCACACTCAGGGGTACGCGGACCAGACCTGCAAGGGGAAGCCCTCTTGTCACTTTTGCCAGCCAGTATGGTCGGGGGAAAAAGCTAAGTACAATCTGCACTCCATTAGCGTCATTAAAAGGCAGGTGAGATATCTGGGGTCTTCTAGACCCCCGAGTTTCATAAAACAGAACCTGTCACCAAAATCAATCATCACATAGGAGACCTTTTGTTCCCTATGTGACGCAAAACAAATCTTAGTGAAAAAAAAATGTTTTAAAAAGTGCAAAAAAATAAAGTTACACCCAAGCACTAATATATGTGTGCAGTGAAAGGGTTAAAAATGATTAGGTAAGCAGAATGCTCATAGAATACAGTGGAACCTTGGTTAACGAGTAACGCGGTTAACAAGCTCTTTGAAAGACGAGCAACTTGTTTTATTTTAATTCTGACTCGGTTTGCAAGTGTTGTCTCGCAAAACGAGCAGAATTCAAGCTAATGGGGTGTGCAGTACCGCATTCGGCCAGAGGTGCGGGGGCGCCGGTGACACTCGGAACAGTTCGAAGCTGTTTGGAAATGCTCAGAATCACTCGGAAATACTCAGAAACACTTGGAAATACTCAGTTCCTGAGTATTTCTGAGCCTTTCTGAGGCTCTCCGAGTTCAGCCGAGCTGTCCTGGAGTATTTCCGAGGCTCTCCGGCACCCCCTACCTCTGGCCACATGTGGTATTGCATGCAATAGTTTGTTTCCATTGACTTTCATGGGGAAACTCGCTTTGATATGCGAGTTCTTTGGATTACAAGCATTCTCCTGGAAAGGCTCGTAATCCAAGGTTCCACTGTAGATCTACTGTCTAGTTGTATACTGATACTGCTAAATTTGGCCTTGGCTTTAAAGTGAACTTTTATCTTGGTAAGGAACTTTAAGTCCCAGCCTCAGCCACCCATTTACTATCTAAACACATTTTTTTTGTCTCTTTTGTGTTTTTTTATTCTGTGGCAAAAAAGGATGCATTTAATTACTGTGGCCTCCTGGGATATTCATTTCTTGCATCCCAGGAGACTGTGGGAGCCCCTTCACAGAGTGGCAGGTGGGCGGAGCTGCGTGTCAATGGAGGGCCTGGCTACCTGAACCTGGAAGAGACAGTGCACCATGATGGTGGCACAGGACGCGGGGTGTGAAACCGGATCAGCGTAACACAACTGGATGCTGGTTCCACTGGATAGGTGAGTTTGCCATCCCTTTTGGAAGCACGGCATCACAGGTAAGTGGGAGGGGGGGAATGTAGGGGAGAGCGAAACACTAGGGGGCGATCAAAGGGTTAAGTGTGTCCTAGGGAGTGATTCTAACTGTGGGTGGGGGGGTGGGCTACAACTCACATGACAGCGATCACTGCTCCCGATGACAGGGAGCAGTGGATCTCTGTCATGTCACAAGGCAGAACAGGGAAATGCCTTGTTCACTTCCCCGTTATAAAGCTCCGGACACGATCGCGGGACGCCGGAGAACATCGAGTCCACGGGACCCTTATTTACATAGGCATTGAGTCCACGGGACCCGGTCACGCTGTACACAGTGGACACACGTGCCTGCTAGCCACCCGCCAATTGAAGGGGACGTACAGGTCCGCCCATTTGCCCACTGCTGCCATTGTGCTGACGCATATCGGCGTGCGTCGGTTGGCAAGTGGTTAAACAGCGTTTTTAGTTTGTGGCGCTCATACAGTATAGTTCCACTTTAACCCCCTTTGTGCTGGCATCTCCCGAAACTTTAAGGGGTTTCAGATGCCGACAGGCAGGGGGAGGCGGGGTTTAGGATCATGTGACCACCGTGATTGGCTGTCATATTGATCACATGATCGGAAAGCTCTTAAAGTAATGATAGGGGCGGGGGCTTTCCATTAGTCACTGTTAACTTGTCGGGGGACGCTCAGAGCTGTATTTACAATCTGGCACGCAAATATGCTGCCGCTCGGCCTTAAGGCCCACCCGCCGAGAGGCCGTATATTTGCATACTGTCGGTGTGATGGGGTTAATGACCTCTGCTCATGAAAGGGTTGAAGGTCCTAAACAAAAATAAGATTTTGATAAGGCCAGGATGGATTTGTGTTAGGAAAGTAGGATACATTATAATTTGTGTGGTACTGAATGAATGACTTGTATAGCGCAACCTATGCGAACTGAATCGCCTCAGGGCGCTTTTTGCCACTGGTGTCCATCTGTGTTCCTTGCCCTGTGGGGTCCCGACACGCGTACTCTCATATTACGGCAGATTAATCATTTAACCATTTTTTTATTCATATAATTTAATAAAAGTGAACCTCAAACGGCTCTATGAAGAAAGATTTCTCTTCAGATAAAATTTTTATATATATATATATATATATAATTATTTATAAATTATATTTATTATAAATAAATACATTTTTGTATTAGACAATGTAGGAGCTGTGCTATCCGGGATCTATGAATGTCTGATGTTGTTTTACAGCAAATGACCCCTTACTGCCGCTCCAGTAAAGCATTCTTTATTCACCTCTGTAGTACACGGGCTGTTTTACATAATCACAAATCGCCTAAAGGCATCGTACGCGTTCAGATGTTTTTATTATTTTATCTAGGTATTAGTGTATTGTTAGTCTCTGTTTTGTTTTTGCCTTCCCTTGAAATGATGGACTCGCATGTTGTGGCTGCTAGACATGTGCACTGCCGAAAAATGTATTCGTTTTCGTTTCATTCGTTTTTTCTTTTTTTGTTTCTTTTTTTCGGGGTCATTTGTTATGATCACAATTTGTAAATTCTAAAAACCCGAAAATAAGAAAGTAATTCCAAGAATTCTAAATAATAAACCAACTAATAAATTATAGGTATTGGAATTTCCTTTCAAATTTGGCTGTTAGTAAACATAACGAATACGAATTTATCCGAAGTTACGAAATAACGAATGCTGCATCTACAAATGGAAAGTAACAAATGAATAATAATATATAACAATAATAATAATAAAAAACTTTTTTTTTTATTATTATTTATTATAAATTCATTCCATTCCATTTGTTTACATGTGACATTTGTTTTCTCTCGTAACTTCGGATATATTTGTATTTGTTACGTTCACTAACAGCCAAATTTGAAAGGAAATTCCAATACCTATAATTTAATAATTAGTTATTAGTTATTATTGGTTAGTTAGAAAATTAAAAAATTGTAATAACTAACTATTAATTTAGAGGTATTGGAATTTACTTTCAAATTTGGCTGTTAGTGAACGTAACAAATACAAATTTATCCGAAGTTACGAATTATCCAAAATAACGAATGCCGCATCTAAACAAATGGAATGGAACAAATTTAATAATATTAATAATAATAATAATAATAATAATAATAATAATAACATTTTTAATTATTGTTATTTATTATTATTACTTAGTTTCTTTCCACTTGTTTAGATGCAGCATCAGTTATTTCAGATAATTCATAACTTGGAATAAATTCGTATTCGTCAGCCAAATCTGAAAGGAAATTCCAATACCTATAATTTAATAGTTAGTTATAATTAGTTAGTTATTATTTCAGATTTTCTGAATTGTCTAATTTTCGAATATTTTGAAAAATGTGTTAAATGGGTTTTTGTTAATTCGGATATTCACGAATTAACGAATGTGTTGAAATTCGTTAAACTAATTTGGAATGAAACGAGCTGCAGTTTGTAGTGTCACGGCTGATTGATCCCCCATGTCTATGTATTCATTCACCTACCTTGTCCCTATTCACCAAAGGTAGAGGGTAACTTCCTGTTCCAGGTCCAGACATCCCAAGTCTCCTGAGAGGTGCAGGAGTCTCCCGTATCTCGGCTGCGGCTCCCTGACACCCGCAAGTGCCGTGCGATATCCCGGCTGCAGGGCCGATTCTAGGCGGGTGCACGTTGTGCTCTGCTGCACTGTTTAATTAATGGTGCCGGCGGCCAGCCGGTAGTGCCACACTCGGCACTAATTCACTGTAGTTTTGCTGCTGATGCCTGCTATTACACCTCCTGACCTCTGGACGTGCCAGCCCAGGCTGTGGGCTTGGCTTGGGCTGAGGGAGGCTCCGGCTCCTGACTTGTCCAGGCAGAGCCAGCTTCCACTTTCCAGGACAGGAGACCACTGACCGGTCCGTTTCATTTACATTGGCCCCGCCCTTACAGTGCTTCCTGCCTTTGTTTGCTGATTGGGGAGGGAGCTGGGTGCTGTTAGCTGCCACCGGCCTGCCTGTGCCACGTGAAGTGTTCCAGACTTCCACTCCAGGTCACCAGGTGTGTGACTGTCTATGTGACTGGCTGTGTGTCTGTGTGACTTCATTTGATCATCCTCTAGTTGTGGTAAATTTGGGGGGGGGGGGCAGCACGGAACAGAATGCCTCCTCCCTCAGATAATTTTGCCACCTCCCTGAAATTCGTTTTTGCAGGTTGGGATGTCTGCAGGTCACACAGTGTCCAATGCATGCGTTGTCATCTACTCTGTGTCACATCACAAATGTGAGAGTGCCCATTTCATAAAAAAAAACTCTTGTTGCTGTATGGTGATCCCTCTGTGTGTCTGCCTGCCTGTGTATGTGTCAGATCTAAATACTGTTAAGCTCTCACCTGCAGAGCACTAGATTGAGAGATCAGGGTATTGTGCCTTACCTTGTAATGATGGGCCCACATGTTGTGGCTGCAGTTTGTAGCATCACGGCTGACACTACAATGTTCTGCCTGCTTGTGTATGTGTCAGATCCAATTACTGTTAAGCTCTCACCTGTACAGTAGACATGTGCAGAACAGAATTTTTTCGTTTTGGATAGATTCTTTATCATACTAATTACATTTTGTTTATTCATTTTC
This sequence comes from Lithobates sylvaticus, assembly GCA_028564925.1. Lineage (NCBI taxonomy): Eukaryota > Metazoa > Chordata > Amphibia > Anura > Ranidae > Lithobates > Lithobates sylvaticus. The sequence goes on from CM053029.1 coordinate 594,616,849, forward strand.
AAACAAATTCCAAATTTTCAGAACGATTCGAATTGGTCGAAAAATGATCGATTCAAGTTCTGTGTGAAGAATAGCTGGTTGTTAAGGAGCGGGCCAGGAAGCCGTCCACCATGTCCTTAACTACCGATGACTCATCAGCTGCCCCACCCCCCTTGTGACATAACCGACCACAGCATACTGGATCGGTGATTTCACAAGGGGGCGGGGTCACCCGCTGGCATCATCGGGCAACCCCAGCCCCTTAGCTATTTAAGAAATGTCAGACGGTAGAGCACGCAGTTGGTGGGAGATGTTTTCTGCTTTCTTTTTACGGGTCCAGCGGTGTGGCAGGCATCGTGATTGACAATGGATCTATACCGGGGGACATTTAAAAAAAATTTTAATAAAGGAATTGTCAAAAACTCACTGGGAGGGGTACTATGTATCCCATACTCATTCACATGATCTTGTTAAATGGGGCTTCCAAATTCCGATAAGCCCCCTGCCCGCAGACAACCAACAACCACCACCCAAAGTTGTGAGGAAGAGACCTTTGTCCATATCAACGTGGGTACAATGTACTTTGGGGCAGGGGGGCAAGCCTCCCTGCCTAAAAGCACCCCCCCATGTTGAGGGCATGTGGCCTGGTATGGTTCAGGAGGTGAGGGGCACTCGCTCGTTCCCCCCCCTTTCCTGGCCTGCTGGGCTGCATGCTCAGATAAGGGTCTGGTATGGATTTTGGGGGGGGGCTGTGATGTTTTTTTTTTTTTTTAATTTTGGCATGTGGTTCTCCTTAAAGTCTATACCAGACCCTAAGGGCCCACACTATTTTATTTTCTGTATTTCCCCTGCCTGCTCCTTAACAAACAGCTATTCTTCACACAGAATTTATATTGGTCGATCATTTTTCAACTCATTAAAATTCAAATCTTTCCAAAAATGTATTTCTATTACCTTTTGGAGATTCGATGCATCCGAATTTTACAAATAACCAAAAATTAGTCTGAATTTATATTCAAACCCAAACAATTGCACATGTCTACTTCAGAGTACTAGACTGAGAGTCCCAGGGATTGTGTCTTACCTTGTAATGATGGGCTCACATGTTGTGGCTGCAGTTTGTAGAGTCATGGCTGATTGACTCCCTTATGTCCATGTATTCATTCACCTAACTTGTCTCTATTCGCTAAAGGGAAAGGCAACGTTTTGTATCGGGTCACAAAGCCTCTAATCCAGGGGTCTCAAACTGGCGGCCCTCCAGCTGTTGCAAAACTACAAGTCCCATCATGCTTCTGCCTCTGGAAGTCATGCTTGTACCTGTCAGCCTTGCAATGCCTCATGGAACTTGTAATTTCGCAACAGCTGGAGGGCCGCCAGTTTGAGACCCCTGCTCTAATCCATGCCTCACTTTTGTGATGAAAACACATCTCTTCCAGCATGGTGATCTCTCAGCCTGTTTCTGTCTGTGTCGGATCTAATTACTGTTTAGCTCTCACCTGCAGAGCTCTAGGCTTTTTGTAAATATTTTTTTCTATCTTTTCATGTGACAACACTGAAGAAATTACACTTTACTATGTAAAGTAGTGAGTGTACAGCTTGTATAACAGTGTAAATTTGCTGTCCCTTTAAAATAACTCAACACACAGCCATTAATGTCTAAAACTGCTGACAACAAAAGTAAGTACACCCCTAAGTGAAAATTTCCTAATTGGGCCCAATTAGCCATTTTCCCTCCCCGGTGTCATGTGACTCGTTAGTGTTACAAGGTCTCAGGTGTGAATGGGGAGCAGGTGTGTTAAATTTGGTGTTATCGTACTAGTCACTGGAAGTTGAACATGGCACCTCATGGCAAAGAACTCTCTGAGGACCTAAAAAAATGAATTGTTACTCTACATAAAGATGGCCTAGGCTATAAGAAGATTACCAAGACCCTGAAACAGAGCTGCAGCACGGTGGCCAAGACCATACAGCGGTATAACAGGACAGATTCCACTCAGAACAGGCCTTGCCATGGTCCACCAAAGAAGTTGAGGTCACGTGCTCAGCGTCATATCCAGAGGTTGTCTTTGGGAAATAGACGTATGAGTGCTGCCAGCATTGCTGCAGAGGTTGAAGGGGTGGGGGGTCAGCCTGTCAGTGCTCAGACCATACGCCGCACACTGCATCAAATTGGTCTGCATGGCTGTCATCCCTGAAGGAACCCTCTGCTAAAGATGATGCACAAGAAAGGCCGAAAACAATTTGCTGAAGACAAGCAGACTAAGGAAATAGATTACTGGAACCATGTCCTGTGGTCTGATGAGACCAAGATAAACATATTTGGTGTCAGATGGTGACAAGCGTGTGTGGGGGCAACCAGGTGAGGAGTACAAAGACAAGTGTGTCTTGCCTACAGTCAAGCATGGTGGTGGGAGTGTCATGGTCTGGGGCTGCATGAGTGCTGCCGGCACTGGGGAGCTACAGATCATTGAGGGAACCATGAATGCCAACATGTACTGTGACATACTGAAGCAGAGCATGATCCCCTCCCTTCAGAGACTGGGCCGCAGGGCAGTATTCCAACATGATAATGACCCCAAACACACCTCCAAGATGACCACTGCCTTGCTAAGGAAGCTGAGGGTAAAGGTGATGGACTGGCCAAGCATGTCTCCAGACCTAAACCCTATTGAGCATCTGTGGGGCATCCTCAAACGGAAGGTGGAGGAGCGCAAGGTCTCCAACACCCACCAGTTCCGTGATGTCGTCATGGAGGAGGGGAAGAGGACTCCAGTAGCAACCTGTGAAGCTCTGGTGACCTCCATGCCCAAGAGGGTTAAGGCAGTGCTGGAAAATAATATTGACACTTTGGGCCCAGTTTGGACATTTTCAGTTAGGGGTGTACTCACTTTTGTTGCCAGCAGTTTAGACATTAATGGCTGTGTGTTGAGTTATTTTGAAGGGACAGCAAATTTACACCGTTATACAAGCTGTACACTCACTACTTTACATTGTAGACAAGTGTCATTTCTTCAGTGTTAGAGATATAAGAAAATATTTACAAAAATGTGAGGGGTGTACTCACTTTTGTGAGATACTGTAAATGATCACATAAGGAAGACAAGCTTGTTCTGAATTAGGGAAATGGGCTGCTTGGTACGTTAGTGAACACTTATAGCTACAGTGTGGCAATAACCGCGGGAGGAACAGGGGAGCCCAGCAGTGGGCGGAACGACTTTCTGTTTTTAGCCGCGCCTGAGGTTTTTTTTTCTATGACATTTCAAGCTTTTTATCACTTCCCATTCCCGAAAAAATAAATCTAAACAAATATTCCATACCCCTTGCTGGCGTACAGTATTGAGAGCGCTGACGTACGGTAGGGGGGTGTTGCTGGCACTCTGCAGGGCACAGCAGAGCAATTAGCATGCTTGACAAGCTGATTAGTACATTAGTCCTCCCTGACCAGAACCTCTGTTGGGTACGCTAAGTGTATTAGTAAAGGTTCAAACGTAGGACTGCGCTCACAGAATCAATGAATGTATGTAATTTAATTAGGAAATCTTATTCATCTATGATTCTTTTTTTGGTGACACTGGTGTGGGATCTTTAACCGCTTGCCAATCAGGCACTGGTGGGGCAAAAGGGCATAAAGGTCTGTCCCCTTTTAAGAAGCAGTGCTGCAGGCGCGCGCCCACCTCGTTCTCCATGACCGCGGAACGAAGCCCCCGAAGCGGTCCTCCTTCTTCAGCTCCACCGCTGCCATGATACCCGGGTCTCGTGGCACCGACGCTGTGATTTGCCGGCACGGCGACGACGTCACTCCCGCGCATGCGCACGGGAGCCGACACTCGCGGCATATCGCCGTTAGCAGCGGCGCGCTCAGTGCCTGTCTTTTTGCAAATATCTCCTAAACCGTGTAGGTTTAGGAGATATTTATTGGACCTACAGGTGAGCCTTAATCTAGGCTTACCTGTAGGCCAAAGTGGTCTGTAAGGGTTTACTTCCCCTTCATCGCCCCCTAGTGGTTAGCCCCTTCCCTGCCAGTGTCATTTACACAGTAATCAGTACATTTCTATAGCACTGATCGCTGTATAAATGACAATGGTCCCAAAATAGTGTCAAAAATGTCCGATGTGTCCGCCATAATGTCGCAGTCCCGATAAAAAAAAATTATAATAAAAAATGCCATAAAACGATCCCCTATTATGTAGACGCTATACATTTTGCGCAAACCAATCAATATATACGCTTATTGCGATTTTTATTTTTTTACCAAAAATATGTAGAAGAATACATATCGGCCTAAACTGAGGAAAAAAAGTGTGTTATAGATTTTTTGGGGATATTTATTATAGCAAAAAGTCAAAAATAATGCGTTTTTTTTTTCAAAATTTGTGCTATTCTTTTGTTTATAGCGCAAAAAATAAAAACCGCAGAGGTGATCAAATACCACCAAAGGAAAGCTCTATCTTTGGGAGAAAAAAAAACGTAAATTTTGTTTGGGAGCAACGTCGCACGACTGCGCAATTGTCAGTTAAAGCGACGCAGTGCCGAATCGCAAGAAGTGGTCTGGTCTTTGGCCAGCCAAATGGTCCGTGGTTAAATGACAAATCTTCCACCCTTCGGTACTCATCAAGATGACAATGACTTGCCGGTTGGGTCGCCCCAATAACATGCATGTTATTGTCCCATATATATATATATATATATATTAGGGCTGTGAAAATGAAAGATTAATTCCTCGATTAATCTTTAATTTTTTTGATCGATCAAATTTTTTTGATCAGTACTCACCTCTCCGCCGGCTTCCGGGTCTTCAGGGAGTTTCGTCGGAGATCCGATGACATTGAAGTTCTGATTGAACGTAGCGTGTACGGGGGAGGAGCTACGCATGACGTCACCCGCTGCTGCCCTACGGAACTAACACGATTGTCGGCTTTACATGCTGTGTTTTTATAATCTTTATGTGAGTAGTTTGTGTTTGAACACAAAAATGAAATCTTATACTTAAGCGGTGAGCACTTGGATCTTTTCTTTCTACCCATGACCTGCGTCCTTGCTGAGATCTAAGGAGACGTGAGAGAAGTTTATGGTCCGGGTTAACCCTTTTGATACCCGCTTGCATGACCACCTGTTTGCACAGGGATCCATGCCATAAGGTGAGAGTGATTAGTTAGACCGGAGGTGGAGGGATTGTCACGCTACTGTGGAAAAATAATTACTTACGTCAGTGCTAGAGTTTGAATTTAAAACGTATTTGTGTGAACTGTGAAGTTAAGTCATGGATTGTGGAAACTAAACTAGTGTCGGGTGATTGTATATAGTGTATACCACATTTACCACTGACTAATGCAGAGTTGCAATGCAAGGAGATCAGCTGAAAGTAGTTGGATCTGTATGTGCATTATAATTAATCGAAATTAGTCGATTCATCGATTAAAAAAAATAGATTAATCGAACACGAAAATTTGAATCAGTAACAGCTCTAATATATATATATATATATATATATATATATATATATATATATATATATATATATATATATATACACAGGGGCGGACTGACCATTCGGCCACACTGCCCGAGGGCCCCGGGCCACTAGGGGGCCCCATCAGGGTTGCCAGCCTCAGTAAAACCAGGGACAGTATGTAAAAATCTGTGTTTGTTTTACATCTGTCTCTGAAATGTCCCTTAACGACACCCTTTAGGTCTAAAAATCCTGAGATTATAGCTGCCCCACCTCTCCAGTACCTTCTCAGCCAATAGAAACATGTCTGTGTATACTGTGTAATTGTATACTGTGTGTGTGTGTGTGTATACTGTGTGTGACTGTGTGTGTGTGTGTGTGTGTATACTGTGTGTGTGTATACTGTGTGTGTGTATACTGTGTGATTGTATACTGTGTGTGTATACTGTGTGTTTGTGTGTATACTGTGTGATTGTATACTGTGTATGTGTGTGTGTGTGTGTGTATATACTGTGTGATTGTATACTGTGTATGTGTGTGTGTATACTGTGTGTGTGTATACTGTGTGTGTGTGTATACTGTGTGTATACTGTGTGTGTGTGTGTATACTGTGTGTGTGTGTATACTGTGTGTGTGTGTGTGTGTGTGTGTGTGTGTGTGTGTGTGTGTATACTGTGTGATTGTATACTGTGTATGTGTGTGTGTATACTGTGTGATTGTATACTGTGTGTGTGTGTATACTGTGTGTATACTGTGTGTGTGTGTATACTGTGTGTGTGTATACTGTGTGTATACTGTGTGTGTGTGTGTGTGTGTGTGTGTGTGTGTGTGTGTGTGTATACTGTGTGTGTGTGTATACTGTGTGTATACTGTGTGTGTGTGTGTGTGTGTATACTGTGTGTGTGTGTGTGTGTGTGTGTATACTGTGTGATTGTATACTGTGTATGTGTGTGTGTATACTGTGTGATTGTATACTGTGTATGTGTGTGTGTATACTGTGTGATTGTATACTGTGTATGTGTATACTGTGTGTGTGTGTGTGTATACTGTGTGTGTGTGTATACACTGTGTGTGTATACTGTGTGATTGTATACTGTGTGTGTGTGTATACTGTGTGTATACTGTGTGTGTGTGTATACTGTGTGTGTGTGTATACTGTGTGTGTGTATACTGTGTGTGTATACTGTGTGTGTGTGTGTATACTGTGTGTGTATACTGTGTGTGTGTGTGTGTGTGTGTGTGTGTGTGTGTGTGTGTATACTGTGTGATTGTATACTGTGTGTGTGTATACTGTGTGTGTGTGTATACTGTGTGTGTATACTGTGTGTGTGTGTGTGTATGTGTATACTGTGTGATTGTATACTGTGTGTGTGTATACTGTGTGTGTGTATACTGTGTGTGTGTGTGTGTGTGTGTGTGTATACTGTGTGATTGTATACTGTGTGTGTGTGTATACTGTGTGATTGTATACTGTGTGTGTGTGTATACTGTGTGATTGTATACTGTGTGTGTGTATACTGTGTGTGTGTGTATACTGTGTGTGTATACTGTGTGTGTGTGTATACTGTGTGTGTGTGTATACTGTGTGTGTATACTGTGTGTGTGTGTATACTGTGTGTGTGTGTATACTGTGTGTGTATACTGTGTGTGTGTGTGTGTGTGTATGTGTATACTGTGTGATTGTATACTGTGTGTGTGTATACTGTGTGTGTGTGTGTGTGTGTATACTGTGTGTGTGTGTATACTGTGTGTGTGTGTATACTGTGTGTGTGTGTGTGTATACTGTGTGTGTGTATACTGTGTGTGTGTATACTGTGTGTGTGTGTGTGTATACTGTGTGTGTATACTGTGTGTGTGTATACTGTGTGATTGTATACTGTGTATGTGTGTGTGTATACTGTGTGGCCCCATAATCTCCGATTGCCCGGGGGCCCCATGAGTTGACCGCACACTTGGCCAGCACTGGCTCTTCTGATGTCTTTGTATTCAGCTATTGTTTTGTAATTTTGTAAAACTTCAATAAAAAATGTATTGACACAAAAAAAATAAAATAAAATTAAATCTGCTATCCAAATGTAAAGTTTACAAAGCTAAGAAAGTAATGATGAAATGTCACTTTTTGAAGATCCTTCTTTTGTCTCGGATTCTCTTCGTAACCCTAAAATTTGAAGTCAATGCTGACACAAGCGTTGCTGGTTTCCCATGGCGGTGTAATCCGGCCCGGCTTCACGGAGACCCCTCGGTGAGATCCCTGAACACCGACAATCAATAAAGTTAATTAGTAGTGATTAATGGAGCAGCATTAATTGTTGACTCCTAGAATTACAAGGGAGGATGAACAGCGATGGAAGAGTTAAACCTCGGAGTGCTGACGGCTTCACTTGCTGAGAAGAGAACGGTGGATTATTAACTCCATAACTGCCCATTGTAAGCTCTACAATACGGAGGAGGGAGTCCGCCGGTAGAATATCATATCCCAGTCATGCTGGTATTTGTGGTCCCATTCAAGATGGAGAGGAAGTCATCTGAATCACTTCTTTTGAACCCTTTTGCTGCCAGAGAAATTTTTGAATTTTTTTTTGCATGCAAAGTTCAGGAAATAATTTTAGGCCTAAATATTGCATCTCCCCCACCCCCCCCCCCAAACATTATAGACCTTCTGAAAGAGGAGACCCTACCGCAGGGGTCTCCAAACTGCGGCCCATGGGCCAGATGTGGCCCATTGCTTGCCTTTATCCAGCCCTTGGGGCATCATGCTGTCTAGTGACACCAATGATGGGGCACTATTCCTCCAACAGACACCAATAATGGGGCACTATTCCTCCCACTGATACCAATGATGGGGAACTATTCATCCCACTGACACCAATAATGGGGCACTATTCCTCCCACTGATACCAATGATGGGGAACTATTCATCCCACTGATACCAATGATGGGGCACTATTCCTCCAACAGACACCAATAATGGGGCACTATTCCTCCCACTGATACCAATGATGGGGAACTATTCATCCCACTGATACCAATGATGGGGCACTATTCCTCCAACAGACACCAATAATGGGGCACTATTCCTCCCACTGATACCAATGATGGGGAACTATTCATCCCACTGATACCAATGATGGGGCACTATTCCTCCAACAGACAACAATAATGGGGCACCATTCCTCCAACAGACACCAATAATGGGGCACCATTCCTCCTACTGACATCAATGATGAGGCACTATTCCTTCCACCGATACCAATGATGGGGCATTATTCCCCCTATTGACACCAATGATGTGGCACTATTCCTCCCACTGACACCAATGATGGGGCACTATTCCTCCCACTGATACCAATGATGGGGCACTATTCCTCCCACTGATACCAATGATGGGACACCATTCCCCCCACACAATGCCAATGATGGGGCACTATTCCCCCTATTGACACCAACAATGGGGCACTATTCCTCCCACTGATACCAATGATGGGGCATTATTCCTCCCACTGATACAAATGATGGGCTACTATTCCTCCTACTGATAACAATGATGGGGCACTATTCCTCCCACAGACACCAATGATGGGGCCCCATTTCTACCTTATAATATCAACAACAGGGCAACATTCCTTCCACTGATACCAACAATAGGGCACTATTCCATCCAATCAAACTAATGATGGGGCTCTGTTTGCTCTCACTAACACCATAGCGTTTTCTAATCCCACTGGTCACAGTCCAGCCCCTCTAAAGCCTCAAGGACAGTAAACTGGCACTTTGTTCAAAAAGTTTGGAGACCCCCGCCCTAGAGAATAAAATGGTGGTAATTCCAATTTTTATGTCACACAATATTAGCGCAACAGTTTATAATTGTCAAAATTACTGAAAAAAATTGCTACAGTTAATTTAAGGGCAAAAAAATTCAATATATGGCCCAGTTTCTTGGTGAAATATAAAAGATGAAGTTTCTATGGAGTAAAAAGATTCCCAACATGTCAAGGCTTAAAATTGTATGCGACAAACTTTGCTACTCTATATTTTCCATAAGCGATGCCTTAAAAGCCTCTACAGGTCACCAGTTTAGAGCAGTGGTCTCCAAACTGTGGCCTGGCGGCCAGATACGGCCCTTTGCTTGCGTTAATCCGGCCTTTGAGGCACATTTAAATCCACGGATACCAACAATGGGGCTTAATTCCCCCCGCTGACACCAATGAAGTGGGCACAATTCCTCCCACTGACACCAACAATGGGGTCCAATGACATCAATGATGGGGTGCAATTCCTCCCAAAGACACTAACAATAGGGTCCAATGACATCAATGATGGGGTGCAATTCCTCCCAATGACACCAACAATGGGGTCCAATGACATCAATGATGGGGTGCAATTCCTCCCAATGACACTAACAATGGGGTCCAATGATTTCAATGATGGCGTGCAATCCCTCCCAATGAAACCAACAATGGGATCCAATGACATCAATGATGGGGTGCAATTCCTCCCAATGACACCAACAATGGGGTCCAATGACATCAATGATGGGGTGCAATTCCTCCCAATGACACCAACAATGGGGTCCAATGACATCAATGATGGGGTGCAATTCCTCCCAAAGACACTAACAATAGGGTCCAATGACATCAATGATGGGGTGCAATTCCTCCCAATGACACCAACAATGGGGTCCAATGACATCAATGATGGGGTGCAATCCCTCCTAATGACACCAACAATGGGGTCCAATGACATCAATGATGGGGTGCAATCCCTCCCAATGACACAAACAATGGGGTCCAATGACTTCAATGATGGGGTGCAATTCCTCCCAATGACACTAACAATGGGGTCCAATGACTTCAATGATGGCGTGCAATCCCTCCCAATGAAACCAACAATGGGGTCCAATGACATCAATGATGGGGTGCAATTCCTCCCAAAGACACCAACAATAGGGTCCAATGACATCAATGATGGGTTGCAATTCCTCCCAATGACACCAACAATGGGGTCCAATGACTTCAATGATGGGGTGCAATTCCTCCCAAAGACACCAACAATGGGGTCCAATGACATCAATGATGGGGTGCAATTCCTCCCAAAGACACCAACAATAGGGTCCAATGACATCAATGATGGGTTGCAATTCCTCCCAATGACACCAACAATGGGGTCCAATGACTTCAATGATGGGGTGCAATTCCTCCCAATAACACTACCGATGGGGTCCAATGACTTCAATGATGGGGTGCAATTCCTCCCAATGACACCAGCAATGGGGTCCAATGACATCAATGATGGGGTGCAATTCCTCCCAAAGACACCAGCAATGGGGTCCAATGATATCAGTGATGGGGTGTAATTCCTTCCACTGAAGCAATAGCTTCCACTAAAACAAACTATGGGGCAATATTTTTTTTTCCCACTGATTTGCTTTTCTACTCCCAATGGCTACAGTCCGGCCCCCCTAAAGTCTTCAGGACAGCAAACTAGCCCTTTATTTAAAAAGTTTGGGGACCCCTGGTTTAGAGTTAAAGAGTAACTCCAGTTTTGTTGGGTGATCTGTGTACATTGAAGGGATCTTAACAAACTTTGTTGCAGATTCCTCCCTTTTGTTATTCTGAAGGAAAAGCTGTTTCTCTGTGTCCATGTGCAATGTGAGTGAATGGGAATGATTTCATAATTAATCAATCAGCTGCTGCACCTGCAGGGCTCTAATGAGAAACAGTGGCAGGGTCTGCAGCCCTTTAGATGTGGTTTCTCTTTGAGTGCATTACACCAAAAACAACATTTTTGTGTCAGGGGATGCCCAAAATCGGACTAATTTAGCGCAGACTTCTGGGAAAATCAGTGAGCCAATCACACAAGCAGGAAATCCCATTTCTGGGGGGGGCGTTCTGTGTACCATCTGTGTACAGATCACCTCCAGGTGGCACTATTCCACACTCGCAAACCGAGTCAGGATTTAAAAAATAAATAATAGCTTGTATTGCAAAACGTTTGTTAACCACTTCAATACCCGCGCATTGTCATATGACGCCCACAAGGTGGATCTACCATCCTGGGTGGGCGTCATATGACGTCCTTGGATTCCCGGCCGCCTGGGGGGCGCGCCCGCGGCATCGCTCGGGACCCGGTGCGAGAGTAAACACACAGCTCCACGTCCTGTCAGCGGGGACGAGACCGATCATGTGATCCCAGTACGGAGGAACACATGATCGGTCTCCTCCCCTTGAGTCCCCTCCCCCTACAGTTAGAATCACTCCTATTAGGGACACACATTAACCCCTCCAGCGCCCTCTAGTGTTAACCCCTTCCCTGCCAGTCACATTTACACAGTAATCAATGCAATTTTATAGCAACGATCGCTGTGTAAATGTGAATGGTTCCAAAAATGTGTCAAAAGTGTCCGAAGTGTCCGCCGCAATGTCGCAGTCACGAAAAAAAAATCGCAGATTGCCGCCATTACTAGTAAAAAAAAAAAAAAAAAAAAATTCAATAAATCTATCCCCTATTTTGTAGACGCTATAACTTTTGCGCAAACCGATCAATATACGCTTATTGCGATTTTTTTTTACCAAAAATATGTAGAAGAATACGTATCGGCCTAAACTGAGGAAAAAAATTGTTTTTTTTTAAAAAAATGGGATATTTATTATAGCAAAAAGTAAAAAATATTGTGTTTTATTTCAAAATTGTCGCTCTTCTTTTGTTTATAGCGCAAAAAATAAAAACCGCAGGGGCGATCAAATACCACCAAAAGAAAGCTCTATTTGTGGGAAAAAAAGGACGTCAATTTTGTTTGGGTGTAACGTCGCACGACCGCACAATTGTTAGTTAAAGCGATGCAGTGCCGAATCGCAAAAAGTGCTCTGGTAAGGAAGGGTGTTTAAAAGCCCTGTATTGAAGTGGTTAACCGCGTTTTTCTCCCAATCCGAGGTTCCACTGTATATTCTGTTTAGGTCTGAAAGCTGGAATCTGACTGGGCAAAACCTCACCGTCCTTTACTTCTGTTTTTAGTCCTCCGATGGGGACAGTGATATAAGGAGGGACTCTGATTGGGACACCTGATAGTTACATAGTAGGCCATAGAAGTCCATCAAGTCCAACCTCTGTGTGTGATTATATGTCAGTATTACATTGTATATCCCTGTATGTTGCGGTCGTTCAGGTGCTTATCTAATAGTATCTTGAAGCTATCGATGCCCCCCGCTGAGACCACCGCCTGTGGAAGGGAATTCCACATTCTTATCGCTCTTACAGTAAAGAACTTTCAGGGCTGGGCTGAGCCCTTCCTTCTCTGAGCTGGCCGCTCAGATGGCGGCTAATTGCCAGCTCCTATCTCTCTCCACAGTTACTCAGCTGTTGATGATATCCTGCTCGTCAGTCTTGCCTACTTAAAGCGGAGCTCCACCCTAAAGTGGAACTTCCGCTCATCGGAATAACACAGGTATCTGCACCCACTTCCGGGCATAGATAGCTGCAGAATCTGCGGCTATTACGCCACTTCCTGCGGGGCCCCCTCGCTGTCTGCTGGGAAACACACGGATCCCAGAGACAGCAGGGACCGTCCTTATTGCGCAGAGCGACTCACGCAATGCGCTGTAGGGAACCGGGAAGTGAAGCCACAAGGCTTCACTTCCTGATTCCCATACTGAAGATGGCGGCGGCAGCACCCGAGAGCCGAGCGATAGATCGGCTTCAGGTGCCGACATCGCGGGCGCGCTGGACAGGTAAGTGTCCATATTTTAAAAGTCAGCAGCTGCAGTATTTGTAGCTGCTGACTTTTAAAAAAAAAAAAAAAAACGGCGGAACTCCCACTTTAAGCCGTCCAGTCCAGAGGATCTCTGCCTTCGCCTTGGTCACATCGCAAGAGAAACATCTCCTGCGATCCTGTTTAAAGACTGGCTTTGCTGACATCCCTTCTGGATCCTGCTTGCTGTTCCTCTACTTTGATCCCTGACTTCTGGCTTGGCTGACTATCCGTTCCGGTTACTGAACCTTGGCTATGTTTTGACTATGTTTATTCTTTTTATTTTTATTATTAAACAAGTGTAATTTAACCACTTGCTTACTGGGCACTTAAACCCCCTTCCTGCCCAGACCAATTTTCAGCTTTCGGTGCTCTCACACTTTGAATGACAATTACTCAGTCATGCAATACTGCACCCAAATACATTTTTTGTCCTTTTTTTCCCACAAATAGAGCTTTCTTTTGGTGGTATTTGATCACCTCTGGGTTTTATTTTTTTTGCGCTATAAATGAAAAAACCCTGAAAATTTGGAAAAAAAACGAATTTTTCTTTGTTTCTGTGATAAAATTTAGCAAATTATTAATTTTTCTTCATAAATTTTGGCCACCATTTATACTGCTACATATCTTTGGTAAAAATAACCCAAATTAGTGGACATTATTTGGTCTTTGTGAAAGTTAGAGAGTCTACAAGCTGTGATGCAAAATCATACAAAATTGATCACATCTGATGTTCTTGTGACCTGAACATGCCAGGAAAGTACAAATACCCCCCAAAATGACCCCTTTTTTGAAAGTAGACATTCCAAGGTATTTAGTAAGAGGCATGGTGAGGTTTTTGATGTTGTCATTTTTTCCCACAATTCTTTGCAAAATAAATTATTTTTTTATTTTTTTCCACAAAATTGTCATTGTAATAGATTATTTCTCTCACATGGCATGTGTATACCACAAATGACACCCCAAAATAGAGGTGTATTACGATACCACATGTGTGGGACTTTTTCACAGCCTGGCCACTTAGAGAGGCCCAACATGCAGGGAGCGCCATCAGGTGTTCTAGGAACATAAATTACACATCTAACTTGTTGACTACCTATTACACTTTTGAAGGCCCTGGAGCACCAGGACAGTGACACGTGACACTGACGTGGCACTGATGACAGATGGCACTGATACGTGGCACTGATGACACGTGACACTGATGTGGCACTGATGACAGATGCTACTAATACGGGGCACTGATAACACGTGACACTGATGACAGATGGCACTAATGTGTGGCACTGATGACAGATGGCACTTATACGTGGCACTGATATCATGTGGCACTAATACGTGGCACTGATGAGAGATGGCACTAATACGTTGCACTGATGACAGATGGCACTAATACGTGGCACTGATGACACGTGACACTGATACGTGGCATTGATGACACGTGACACTGATAACAGATGGCATGAGACACTGACAGGTGGCACTGATGACAGATGGCACTGATACGTGGCACTGATGACAGATGGCACTAATATGTGGCACTGATGACACGTGACACTGATATGGAACTGATGACAGATGGCACTATGTGGCACTGATGACACGTGGCACTGACGTGGCACTGATGACAGATGGCACTTATACATGGCACTGGGGACAGGTGGCACTGGGGACAAATGGCACTGGGGATAAATGGCTCTAGGGACAGGTGGCACTGGGGACAGAGGGCACTGGGAATAAATGGCTCTGGGGACAGGTGGCACTGGGGACAGAGGGCACTGAAAGATGGCTGTGGGAACAGGTGGTAGTGAGGACAGGTGTATAAAACTATCCCCTATTTTGTAGACGCTATAAATTTTGCGACCAATCAATAACCGCTTATTGCGATTTTTTCTTTTTACCAAAAATATGTAGAAGAATACGTATCGGCCTAAACTGAGGAAAAAAAATGTTATTTTATATATTTTTGGGGGATATTTATTGTAGCAAAAAGTAAAAAATATATTTTTTTTCCTCAAAATTGACGCTCTTTTTTTTTGTTTATAGCGCAAAAAATTAAAACCGCAGAGGTGATCAAATACCACCAAAAGAAAGCTCTATTTGTGGGAAAAAAAGGACGTCAATTTTGTTTGGGAGCCACGTCGCACGACCGCGCAATTTTCAGTTAAAGCGACGCAGTGCCGAATCGCAAAAAGTGCTCTGGTCAGGAAGGGGGTAAAATCTTCCGGGGCTGAAGTTGCTTAAACAAAGGACAGGGATTTCAGCACTAGACAGCTCCCAGTACAAACCATTAATATTCGGGATGAGAGGCTGAATTATGGAGATATTTCAAGGCAGCAACATGGTAGATTCGATATTTACGGGTCTTCCTGAGTTAGAAATATGCTAACATTAGTAAGTGTATAATTTGGTGCTGTATGTAGTGCAACTAGACTAAGCAGTGGAGGTCTGAATACCCGAATATTAAATATAATGTCCTGTCTTACCTGATGGTGAGATTCTTACTATGGACCTTTTCTTTATAGAGAATCTGGAGAACTAATACATTTATCATAAAAGTGACACTAAACATAACCCTTATTCTCCAAAAATAATCCATACATATCCTCTACATCAGGGGGTCTGAAAACTTTCTAGTTTACTGTCCTTCAGACTTTAGGGGGGCCGGACTGTGGCCATTGGGAGTATACAATGTCCCAGCTTTGGTGTCAGTGAGAGAAATATTGCCCCATCATTGGTGTCATTGGGAGGAATTGCGGCCCATCATTGGTGTCATTGGGCCCCATTGTTGGTGTCACTGGGAAGAATTGTACACCATCATTGGTGTCATTGGCCCCATTGCTGTCTCATTGGGCTCCATTGTTGGTGTCACTGGGAGGAATTGTGCCCCATCATCGGTGTCATTGGGCTCTATTGCTGGTATCACTGGGGGGGGGGGATGTGCCCCATCATAGGTGTCATTGGCCCCATTGTTGGTCTCATAAGGAGGAGTTGTGCCCCATCATTGGTGTCATTCGGCCCCATTGTTGGTGTCATTGGGAAGAATTGTGCACCATCATTGGTGTCATTGGGCCCCATTGTTGGTCTCATTGGGCCCCATTGTTGGTGTCACTGGGAAGAATTGTGCACCATCATTGGTGTCATTGGCCCCATTGCTGGTCTCATTGGGCCCCATTGTTGGTGTCACTGGGAAGAATTGTGCACCATCATTGGTGTCATTGGCCCCATTGCTGGTCTCATTGGGCTCTATTGTTGGTGTCACTGGGAGGAATTGTGCCCCATCATTGGTGTCATCGGGCTCTATTGCTGGTATCACGGGGGGGGGTGAATGTGCCCCATCATTGGTGTCATTGGCCCCATTGTTGGTATCACAGGGAGGAGTTGTGTCCCATTGTTGGTGTCATTGGGCCCCATTGTTGCTGTCATTGGGAAGAATTGTGCACCTTCATTGGTGTGATTGGGCCCCATTTCTGGTGTCACTGGGGGGGGGGGGGGGTTGTTCCCCATCATTGGTGTGATTGGGCCCCATTGTTGGTGTGATTGGGAAGAATTGTGCACCATCATTGGTGTCATTGGGCCCCATTGTTGGTGTGATTGGGAAGAATTGTGCACTATCATTGGTGTCATTGGGCCCCATTGTTGGTGTGATTGGGAAGAATTGTGCACTATCATCGGTGTCATTGGACCCCATTACTGGTGTAACTTGGAGGAATTGTGCCACGTTATTGGTGCCATTTGCCCTATTGTTGGTTTTATTGGGCCCCATTGATGGTGTCACTGGGAGAAACTGTGCCCCATCATTGGTGTCATTGGGCCCCATTGTTGGTTTCACAGAAAGGAGTTGTGCCCCATTGTTGGTGTCATTGGGCCTCATTGTGGGTGTCATTGGGAGGAATTGTGCGCCGTCGTTCGGGTCATGCGCACCTTTTTTGGTGTCAGATGGGGGGAATTGTGCTGACACATTGCTTGTGTCAGTGGATGAAATAGTGCCCCAAGGGCCAGATAAAAGCAGACAAAGGGCCACAATTTTAAGACCACTTCTCTACATAACAGCCTTGTAAACTATTTTTTTTTTTATAATTTCTTACTCTGTTTTTCTGCCTCCTTGTAATGTCCTCTGATCTCCCGGACCTCACTTTTTTCCTCCTGCCTCCTTTTGTTTGTAAGCAGTGCAGGTTGTGGTCATGTACACTGCTTTATGCACACGTCACATCCCATAGTCCATCTCGGGAGGGAGCAAGAGAGGGTGGCTAAAGGAAATCCCTCCAAAGTGAGGAAATTCCTGGTTATCACCAGAACTAGTTTCCCTGCAAACTAAGAAAATCTCTGGGGGGGCCCAATATCACCAGAGCTGGTGTCCCCATTGGAAGATTTCCCCTGTTCCTGTTCTGATGGCAACCCGAAATTTGGGATTTTCTTTCACTTTTCATCAGACCAGGCCACCTTCTTCCATGACTTTGTGGTCCAGTTCTGATGTTCACGTGCCCGTTGTAGGTACTTTTGGCTGTGGAAACGGGTCAGCATGGGCACCCTGAGTGGTCTGCAGCTACACAGCCCCATACACAACAAACTGCGATGCTCTGCGTGTTCCGACACCTATCAGAACCAGCATTCACTTTTTCAGCAATTTGAGCTCCAGTAGATCTTCTATTGGATTGGACTACACAGGCCAGCCTTCCCTCCCCACCTCCATCAATGAGCCTTGGTCACCCATGATGATCCTGTCACCAGTTCTCCAGTTGTCCTTCCTTGTTCCACTTTTGGTCAGTCCTGACCACTGCAGAATGGGAACATTGCACAAGAGCTGCAGTTTTAGAGTTGCTCTGACCGAGTCATCTAGCCCAGCGGTCGCCGGCCGCTGACCAGGAGAAAATGTTGTTGTTCCCCCGGGGTTCTTTTGCAAATTAACATTGTGGCAGAGGTTGTTCCAGTGTTGTTCTCAATACTGTCAGCACACATTGATGCCAGATGCCTCCTCTGTACTACCGGGGAGGTAGGCAGAGAGCTGGAGCATTGTGTGTATAAGGCAGCAGTGTGATCCAGGGGGAGGGGGGCAGAGAGCTGGAGCATTGTGTGTATAAGGCAGCAGTGTAATCCAGGGGGAGAAGGGCACAAAGCCGGAGTATTGTGTGTATAAGACAGCAGTGTGATCCAGGGGGAGAGGGGCAGAGAGCCGGAGCATTGTGTGTATAATGCAGCAGTGTAATCCAGGGGGAGAGGGGCAGAAAGCTGGAGCATTATGTGTATAAGGCAGCAGTGTGATCCAGGGGGAGGGGGGCAGAGAGCCAGAGCATTGTGTGTATAAGGCAGCAGTGTGATCCAGGGGGAGGGGGGCAGAGAGCCAGAGCATTGTGTGTATAAGGCAGCATTGTGATCCAGGGGAGGAGTGCAGAGCACCAGAGCATTGTGTGTATGAGGCAGCAGTGTGATCCAGGGGGAGGGGGGCAGAGAGCCGGAGCATTGTGTGTATGACGCAGAAGTGTGATCCAGGGGGAGGGGCATAGAGCCGAAGCATTGTGTGTATAAGGTAGCAGTGTGATCCAGGGGGAGGGGGGCAGAGAGTCGGAGCATTGTGTGTTTATAATGGAGCAGCGTTATCCAATGTGAGGGTGCAGGGAGCCGGAGCATTGTGTGTATGAGGCAGAAGTGTGATCCAGGGGGAGGGGGCAAAGAGCCAGAGAATTGTGTGTATAAGGCAGCAGTGTGATCCGGGGGAAGGAGATCAGAGAGCCGGAGCATTGTGTGTATAAGGCAGCAGTTTAATCTGGGGGGAGGGGGGACAGAGAGCCAGAGAATTGTGTGTATAAGGCAGCAGTGTGATCCAGGTGGAGAGGTCAGAGAGCAGGAGCATTGTGTGTATAAGGTAGCAGTGTGATCCAGGGGAAGGAGGCCAGAGAGTCGGAGCATTGTGTGTATAAGGCAGCAGTTTAATCCAGGGGGCAGAGAGCCGGAGGATTGTGTGTATAATGCAGAAGTGTAATCCAGGGGGAGAGGGGCAGAGAGCCGTAGCATTGTGTGTATAAGGCAGCAGTGTGATCCAGGTGGAGAGGTCAGAGAGCAGGAGCATTGTGTGTATAATGCAACAGTGTAATCCAGGGGGAGAGGGGCAGAGAGCCGGAGCATTGTGTGTATAATGCAGCAGTGTAATCCAGGGGGTGGGGGGCAGAGAGCCAGATCATTGTGTGTGTAAGGCAGCAGTGTAATCCAGGGGGAGGGGGCAGAGAGCCGGGGCATTGTGTGTATAAGGCAGCAGTGTAATCCAGGGGGTGGGGGGCAGAGAGTCGGAGAATTGTGTGTATAAGGCAGCAGTGTGATCCAGGGGGTGGGGGGCAGCAGTGTAATCCAGGGGGTGGGGGGCAGAGAGTCGGAGCATTGTGTGTATAAGGCAGCAGTGTAATCCAGGGGGTGGGGGGGCAGAGAGTCGGAGCATTGTGTGTATAAGGCAGCAGTGTGATCCAGGGGGAGGGGGCAGAGAGTCGGAGCATTGTGTGTATAAGGCAGCAGTGTAATCCAGGGGGTGGGGGGGCAGAGAGTCGGAGCATTGTGTGTATAAGGCAGCAGTGTGATCCAGGGGGAGGGGGCAGAGAGTCGGAGCATTTTGTGTATAAGGCAGCAGTGTAATCCAGGGGGTGGGGGGCAGAGAGTCGGAGCATAGTGTGTATAAGGCAGCAGTGTGATCGAGGGGGAGGGGGACGGAGAGTCGGAGCATTGTGTGTATAAAGCAGCAGTGTAATCCAGGGGGTGGGGGGCAGAGAGTCGGAGCATTGTGTGTATAAGGCAGCAGTGTGATCCAGGGGGAGGGGGCAGAGAGTCGGAGCATTGTGTGTATAAGGCAGCAGTGTGATCCAGGGGGAGGGGGCAGAGAGTCGGAGCATTGTGTGTATAAGGCAGCAGTGTAATCCAGGGGGTGGGGGGCAGAGAGCCAGAGCATTGTGTGTATAAGGCATTGTCCGCGGGATTCCACATTGTGAGTTTAGTGGTCCATGAAGTCTGAAAGGATGGCGACCACTGGTCTAGATAATACAACTTTTAGACTTGTCCACTTTTTTATGCTTTCAACACATCAACTTCAGGGACAACATGTTCATTTGCTGCCCAATATATCCCTCTTTCAGATGCCATTGTAACAAGATAATAAATGTTATTCACCTGTCGCTGGTCATAATGTTATGGCTGATCGGTGTATACTTTGCGTTTTGCGTGGTTTGGGTATGTACCAGGTTTACCTCTCAGGCCTCGGAGATTAGTACATTTCATTGGCCGATCGTTTTGGTGACTAATGTTTTGGTGAGGGCGGCTCGGAGCAGTAAGTCGTATGAACACATAACCAATACGCCGCCATTTCCTGAGTTTCTTCTCTTTCTGGTGTAATGCACGGCGGTAATATAGGACGCCGTCATAGAAGATCTCTCCATCCAGTGAAGATTAATTTGCTACATTTCTTTTTTCTTCACCTCCGCTACAAACTGACAGCTGGAGTCTGAACGGTTACTATGGACACCATAAATGTTTTTATTTCTGTCACTTATCCTTCATTCCTCCCCTGCGTGGACTAAACAAATCCTCCATACCGGCAGTAATGTCCTCCTCCTTCCCGCGTCCTCCACGATTTGTGGCCTAATAATGCGCAGCGTGTTGAATCGTCATGTTACAGGTTGGGGGGCTCATTGACATCAGAGGCCCCCCTCCGGCCTGCATTGGGCATTTGTTTATGCATGCAGGCGGCCTATGTTAATGAATGGGCACGCAGCGGCGGTATGGGCTCCAGCACACGTGGAAGCAGATGCTTTCAAAGGGTTAAACGTTTTTCTTCTGTGTGTTCATTCTCTGGGGATACTCAGGTCAACTGTGTTTATGTGTACAGAAAAAAATGTTACAATGTATCTTTTTGCAACATTTGTCCTTGGTTGACCCACTAGGCTGGTGTGTAGGCAGGTGCCTACAGGAGGAATGTTTTATATAGCAAGAAGCATAGACTGCCTAAGGTAGGGGAGGGTTAATTGGTGGTAGGGCCTGGACAAGGGGTGGGCGGGGGGGGGGGGCAGCTGCCCTGGGGCACAGCAGAGCAAGAGGACAGAGAATAGACAGGGCAGTGAACTGATCCTACTGCATGCATTAACAGTGGGAGAGGGGGCACAGTTCCACATCCTTGCCCTGGGCACTAGATGAATCTGTTCTGGTTCTGACTGGTGGGATGCCAGTTTCCTGGGCTTTTTGGGTCTTGCCCAGTCCATATATAAATAGGGGGAAGGCTGGGCTCAAGCACGTTCTCGAGCTCTCTGTCTCTTAGTTCTGAGCTTTTTGAGTGTTCCTGAGTTTTTTTTTCTGTCTTGGACCATATGGGAACAAGAAGGCCATGCCACCTGAAAGGATGTAGCTTCGTCTGCCACCCTATGGGATTATCCAGCTGTCTTGGACCGCATGGGAACGGTAGCAAGGTGGGTCGGTGCTCTGGCTCCCTCCCAATCGGTCGGTTCCCCCAAAAGTAACTGGGACCAATCCCATGGTATGGAAACCCCATGTACCCAGTGAGAGGGAGAGTGGAAGGAGTTAAGGTTACGTGCACGCACAGGGGGAATGTTTTATATAGCAAGTAGCGTAGATTGCCTAAGTTAGGGAAGGGTTCGTTGCTGGCGGGGCCGGGACAAGGGATGGGCGGGGCAGCTGCCCTGGGGCACAGTGGGACAGAGAATAGACAGAGAGCCCTGAACCCATTTTACTGCATGCATTAACAGTGGGAGAGGGGGAACAATTTCAGATCCTTGCCCTGGGCACTAGATGAACCTGTCCTGATACTGCTTGGTGGGATGTTGATTTCCTGGGCTTTTTGGGTCTGGCCTTCCTGCCCAGTCCATATATAAATAGGAGGATGGCTGGGCCCTCTCTCTCCTTAGTTATGAGTTTCTTGAGTGTTCCTGAGTTATTCTGTCTTGTACTGCATGGAAACGGTAGCAAGGGGGTCATTGCTCTGGCTATCTCCCTAGCGGGTGGTTCCCCAAAAGTAACTGGGACCAAACCCATGGTATGGAAACACCATGTGCCCAGTGAGAGGAAGGGTGGAAGGAGCAGTGATGGGACAAGGTCATCTAGAGTCCAGGGCGAACATGACAAACTGGGTAGAGCCCCAAAGGAATGAAACTAAGGGGAAAATAATACTAGGAGTATGCTATAGGCCCCCTAACCTGAGGGAGGAGGGGGAGGTGGACCTCCTATCACAATTTGGATTAGCAGCAAGGATGGGAAGTGTCATTATAATGGGGGATTTTAATTATCCCGACATAGACTGGGTGGAAGGAACCGCGCAATCGTCTAATGCCGCGTACACACGTGCAGACTTTTGCCAGCTGGCTTCGCCGGACTTTCCGAGCGTGTGGACTTGCCCTTCTTCCGATGTTGACCCGATGCCCTCTCTGGCCAGAATGGCAGAGCCGCGCTGTGCTGGGACTTATATAGGGACATGGGGACAGGGTCACATGCTCATGTCACATGGTGACCCCGCCCCCTTGCGATGTCACAGTCCCGGAGGATGCTGGGACTGTGACATCGCAAGGGGGCGGGGTCACCATGTGACATGAGCATGTGACCCTGTCCCCATTTCCCTATATAAGTCCCAGCACAGCGCAGCTCTGCCATTCCGGCCAGAGAGAACATCGGGTCAACATCGGAAGAAGAACAAGAACAAGAAGACGACCGCCGCAAGAACAGAAGAGACCCCCGGAAGACCCCGGAAAGACCCCCGAAGGCGGATCGAGACCCCCAGACGACGGCGGCGACGACGAAGAAGGTAGCCGGACTTCTCCGCTCGGTAAAAGAGCTTGGTAAATGGCGGAGGAGTCCGGCGAGAAGACCCCCAAGACGGAAGAAGACCCCCGGAGCAGTGCAATAAACTATTTTTTCAAAAGTGTGGGTGTTTTTTTACTTTACATTTTACACCTTAGGTGAATGGGTAGGGGTACATCGTACCCCATACTCATTCACATAGGGTGGGGGGCCGGGATCTGAGGGCCCCCTTATAAAAGGGGGCTCCCAGATTCCGATAAGCCCCCGCCCGCAGACCCCGACAACCAACGGCCAGGGTTGTCGGGAAGAGGCCCTTGTCCTCATCAACATGGGGACAAGGTGCTTTGGGGTGGGGGGGCCGCACGGCCCCCCTTTCCCCAGGGCACCCCCCATGTTGAGGGCACGCAGCCTGGTACGGCTCAGGAGGGGGGGGGGCGCTCGTTCGTCCCCACCCCTTTCCTGGCCGGCCAGGCTGCGTGCTCGGATAAGGGTCTGACATGGATTTGGGGGGAACCCCCACGCCGTATGTCGGCGTAGGGAGTCCCTTTAAATCCATGCCAGGTCACGGAGCTAGCGCGGCGGCATTTACTGCCTACGCTAGCTACGTAACCTGAAGTCACGTGCTAAATGAACGGACTTGCCGATGAGCGGCAAGTCTGTTCATTTTCAAAAGTCCGGCGGACTAGCCTACTAACGGCGGGATTGTCCGCCGGACTGCCAAGTCCAGCGGATAATTTTAAACCCAAACTTAAAACTTTGGTCCGCCGGACTTTGGCGCCAAAAAGTCCGCCGACGCCCACACACGAGGGGATTGTCCGCTGGACTTGAGTCCAGAGGATAATCCCGTGGGATTGTCCCTTCGTGTGTACGCCGCATAAGGCTCACCAGTTCCTAAATGTCTTGCAGGACAATTTCATGGGTCAGATGGTAGGCGCACCTACTGATTACCAACAATACAGACCTAATCACGGATGTGGAAAAAAGGGGCAATTTAGGAAACAGCAATTACGGGTCAATTGGCTACAGTATGAATCACACAATTAGGAAACATAAGGGGAATACAAAGACACTGAATTTCAAAAGAGCCAACTTCCCTAAACTATGAACCTTGCTAGAAGATATAAATTGGGATAGAATCTTAGGAACAAAGAACACGGAGGGGAGATGGGTTTGCTTTAAGAGCATATTAAATAAGGGCATGAGCCAGTGCATCCCATTGGAAGATAAATTTAAAAGAGCAAACAAAAATCCTGGATGGCTTAACTCCAATGTTAAAAGGCATATAAAAGCAAAGGAGAATGCCTTCAAAAAATACAAGGCTGAGAAATCATCATCAGCATTCAGACTTTACAAAGAATGCAAAAAGAAATCTTCTTGTATGTCAGCTTTGTTTGCATCTTGCCAGTGTCTCTCTATGCTAGGGTCAGTAGTGTGTTCTTCCAGATGCTGTGGGGGAACAGACTGAACCCCATCAAAAGGAATGTCACCTATCTATCCAGGAGGGAGGGTGGCTTAGGTATGGTCAACCCAGTTCATTTCTTTTTGCTGCTTTTTCTCAAGTCTAACATTGGTAATATGCTTGCAGTGGAACCTCCTGGATGGGTAGGCATATTTAGATCTTTGTTTAGGCCTTTTCTACGACTTTGGGAAGAAGGTGGCCAAGTGAAGAATCTCAGGGGTCATCGTGATCAGCTACCAGCCTGTGTTGCTCCGTGCCTGAAGTTACTACCGTAGTGGCGATTGTCGGCTGAAGATCTCAGATCGGTTCCAAGGAAAGTCCGTATGAGTTGAGTCTTGAGCAAAGTCTTTCCTGCCCCATTGGCCTTAAGGGATTGCCCAGGCCCAGTTTTGAGGGCAGGGTTAAGACTTATTAATTTGGACCCCCTTAAATTTAGGGATCTGGCCTGGTTGTGCTTCCATGGGAGGCTCTATGTTCGGGGCAATTTGAAATTCCGCAGTGAGATGGATCGTAGCTGTCCCCGGGAGTAGTGTGCAGGTGAAAAGGAGACTATGGACCATTTTCTGCTTCATTGCCCTTTTAACATAGAAGTGTACAAACCGGTGGGGCGGGCCCTCTGCGTTCCTTTCCTCTCCAGGCTGGGTTATGCTGAGTGGGTGTACGGAGCATTCAATACTGGTGGGGTTTTTTGTTTGGATACACTTTTTTTAGTTAGCCTAGTAGTCCGTTATTTCACCTGGAACTCACATTGTCAGGTCTGCACTCGGCATAAAATCCTTCCTGTTGAGGTGGTGGTGTATGACATTTTGCATGAGGTGGGGAAGATTTGGGTGCTTAAGAGAGACAAGCGGAGTCAGGGAGCTTGGTTGAAGGCAGGGAGGGGTTTCAAGCCTCCCTGATTGCTAGGAGTCTCTTTCCCGGGTGTGGCTGTCTGTCTCTTTTCACCCTAGATTATTATTATTTTTTTAATTCATTTTTGATAAATAGTTACAGGTGATGTTTTTTTTTTTTCTTAGGTCCTCTCTGCTGCTTTATGTAAATAGTGAAGGCCTGGCTCGCAGTCTCCGCTCTAATGTATCCGAAAGGTGTTCTATCTGTATGAGGTCAGGACTCTGTGCAGCCCAGTCAAGTTCCTCCTCCCCAAACTCACTCATCCATGTCTTTATGGACCTTGCTTTGTGCACTGGTTCAAATAATTTGGTGGAGAGGGGATTATGGTGGGGGGTTGTTTTTCAGGGATATGGTTTGGCCCCTTAGTTCCAGTGAATGGAACTCTTATGCCCCGTACACACGATCGGACTTTCAGACAACAAAACTGTGAATTTTTGTCCGAAGGTTATTGGCTCCAACTTGTCTTGCATACACACGGTCACACAAATGTTGGCCAACAATTACGAACATGGGAATGTGGTGACGTACAAGACGTACCACGAGCCGAGAAAAAGGAAGTTCAATAGCCAGTGCGGCTCCTTCTGCTTGATTCTGAGAATACATGAACTTTTGTGTGTCGGACAAAGTTTTGTTGGCGGAAAATTTGAGAACCTGCTAGCCAACATTTGTTAGCGGAAAGTCCGACAACAAATGTTCGATGGAGCGTACACATGGTCAGACTTTCAGCCAACAAGCTCACATCCAACATTTGTTCTCGGAAAATCCGATCGTGTGTAGGGGGCATTAAGGTGTCAGCATACCAAGACATTTTAGACAATTTCATGCTACCAACTTTGTGGGAACAGTTTGGGGACGGCCCCTTCCTGTTCCAACATGACTGCGCACCAGTGCACAAAGCAAGGTCTTCTTCTTTCTTATTGCTGCCCATCTCCTTGGCTTCTTCTAGAGAGGCTAGTCGAAGAAGCAATGACATTGTGAAGATTGTCCTCTGGTTACAGTTCAGTGTCCAAGGAGTATCCCAAAGCTCTCTATGCCCTATCCAAGTTTATTCGGCATTAAATATTAAAAAAAGGTAAACCTGACTGGATTTTTATGGGACAGAGGCGGAGCTTGAATCTTGTGGGCCCCGATGCAAAAGTTGACCTGGGCAGCTGCCCCCCCCCCCCCCCCACTACTTCCAATGTGCATACAGATACATCCACTGCACGCCAAGATACTCAAAGTGGCTTAAGTTTTGAGTTCCCAGAGTTCCTATTTACATCAGAGGACAGGGATCACCGCTGGAGAATCAGAGGACAGGGATCAACACTGGAGAATCAGAGGACAGGGATCAACACTGGAGAATCAGAGGACAGGGATCACTGCTGGAGAATCAGGAGGACGGGGATCACCGCTGGAGAATCAGAGGACAGGGATCACCGCTGGAGAATCAGAGGACAGGGATCACCGCTGGAGAATCAGAGGACAGGGATCACCGCTGGAGAATCAGAGGACGGGGATCACCGCTGGAGAATCAGAGGACGGGGATCACCGCTGGAGAATCAGAGGACGGGGATCACCGCTGGAGAATCAGAGGACAGGGATCACCGCTGGAGAATCAGAGGGCAGGGATCACCGCTGGAGAATCAGAGGACAGGGATCACCGCTGGAGAATCAGAGGACGGGGATCACCGCTGGAGAATCAGAGGACAGGGATCACTGCTGGAGAATCAGAGGACAGGGATCACAGCTGGAGAATCAGAGGACAGGGATCCCTTGGCAGAGCTCCTTTACCATCCCAGAACTGTATACAGCCCCCCCCCCCCCCCCCCACAAACTACACAGGGCTGAAATCACATTCCTTTACACACAGTCTGTCAGCCTTCACAGGGTGTATCTGGCTTTTATGTTGCCCTTCTGACCTGTAAAATTCTCTGGTTGGAACGGCAGTGTAGTTGCAGTAGGCAGATACACCCTGTGCAGATCATGGCTAACTGGCTGTGTTGTAAAGGAATGTGATTTCAGCCCTGCGGTGGAGGAATAGTATAGAGTGCTGTAATGGGAAAGGAGCTCAGCAGCCGGGCATAGCATGCAGGGGGGAGGGGGGGTGGTTGGGGGGGACAACTTAGATCTGAGAGGGCAAAGCCATTTGACATAAGATCTGGAGCCGTCAGCCCTTCAGGGGCCCCCAGAGGAGGTGATAAGGGATTTGTTTTAGCAATTCCTGAAGGTTTCTCTGTCAGTGTTGGCAGGTGTTGGGGGAAGGTCACCTCCCGGAGGTGTGTGTCTTTTCCCCAGTTGCCAGGGAAGTTGGGTAAGTAGACATCTCCGGGTGGGGGGTACAGAGAATCCCAGCTGGTGACTAGGAAACACTGAGCAGTGTCATACCTCACCAGTGACATCGGCCCCATCGTGGCTACAGGGCGGCACTCTCCTCCTCTTGCCTCGCTGAGCTCGGTTACCATTCCATGTTGCCAGCACACAGCACAGACACTTCCCCATCCTGGGCTGTTCTCACCTCGCGCGCCTCTCCATTCAGGAAATGGCTCACAGCTTCTCCCCAGTTAATGGGAACAGAGGGGTGTGAACTGTGGAAGGCAAAGTAGAAGCCCAGTACTGCAGCGTGGCTGTGGGGCCCTAGGGCAGATCGGAGCAGGACATTGTGGAGAATAAGATAATATGACAGGGAGGCTGCAGGGGTCCCCTGGAGCTAGGGGCAGGGATGCGATTGTGACCCCTGCAACCCCTTATGCTACGCCCATGGCTGTATGCTTATGTGCTCCCTCACGCTGAGGAAGTGAACAGAATGTAAGGCCCGGCAGAGATACCCTGAAATGTCACAACATGTCTGTGACAGACCCAACAGGGACAGGGGCTTTTGGTGGGGACTGCAGGGTAGCCTCTTGCCTACTGACTACAGGCCCTGGCTTTTCAGGGTCCATTATTCTTTGGGAGGTGTGTGTCTGGGAGACCTTTTGGAGTGGTTTTGCTTCAAACTCGGGTCCATGTCTCCCCCCGAAACATGCAGACTATGAGAACAGGAGGACCTGGATCCAGATTTGGGGCCTTTCTGTCCAAACCAGCAATGACTGCTTTAGACTGTGAGACTTAGTCAGATGTTAATATTATCAGCTCAAAACAACCTGATGCTGGGGTCTCCTGCTATAATCTGTTTATGGTGTTAAGTGTCTTTGACCCATTGTGTGCCTCCTAGGTGTGAATTTCCATTGTTAATTGAGTCGCCTATTGTTTCTGTCTATCTGCAAATCCTTTTAGAGATTTGGACAGCCCTTGGCTTGTATAGGTGACTAGTTAGCTTACTGTTTAATTAAACTACTGTTCATGTTTATAAGCTCTTATCTTATCTAATTTTTTTCATATATATATATATTCTGTGTGAGTTTACAATAAAGTGAGTTCTAGTTTGCACCTAAGCTAGTGTCGTCTAGTATCTGGGGAACAATATTTAGGGATAATTCCTGGTTCCAGACTAGAGGAAGCTGTATCTTGATGGAGGCACCCAAGCTGAGTGCTGGACAGTCCATCACAATGTCATGTCTGGTTGGCCTTGCTTACACGCGGGCACATGCCAGTGCTGACCAATGCCCAATCAGTTATGATTATTCTGATGCCTGGACCACTACACCGACTTGCATGGGCAGCAGAAGATGATAATCATTGAAGGAGAGAAGTGCAGTGGGGAACAGGGGGTGTGCGGAGGGTGTAGTGAGTTAGTTGATAATTTTTTTGGTGAAAAGGTGAACTAACCCTTTAAAAACTGGTCAAACTTTTGGTATTGAAGTATAATTCTTGGTGCTAAGATACCTGCACCGAACCATTATACTTGAAAAATGAACATGGAGGCTTCCAGTAGTGGAACAACGGTGCCTAAACCCAAATTGCAGATACTGGAGGGGTGGCTCAAAATAAATAAATCAATTGGAAAGTACACCTAGTTTTGGCTACTGTTTTTTTAATTATTCGTATAGAAAATATAGAAGTGTTATATACACTAGTGTCTGTATATATTACATAGTTGCATAGTAGGTGAGGTCGAAAAAAAAGTTCATCAAGTCCAACCTATGTGTGTGATTATATGTCAGTATTACATTGTATATCCCTGTATGTTGCGGTCGTTCAGGTGCTTATCTAATAGTTTCTTGAAACTATCAATGCCCTCCGCTGAGACCACCGCCTGTGGAAGGGAATTTCACATATTTGCCGCTCTTATTCCTCGTACAGACGGTCGGAAATTCCGACGGAAAATGTCCAATCGGACCATGTTGTCGGAAAATCCACCCGTGTGTGGGCTCCATTGGACTTTTTCCTTCGGAATTTCCGATGGAAAAAATTTTGAGAGCAGGATCTCAAATTTTCCGACAACAAAATCCGATCAGACTTTTTTCGATCGTGTGTCGAGAATTCCGATGGACAAAGTGCCATGCATGCTCAGATAAAATTACAAGACCAAAGCTATTGGCTACTAGCCTCTACGTAGTTCCGTCGTACGCAACGAACGTCACCACGTTCAGAATGATCGGATTTTCTGACAACTTTGTCCGACCGTGTGTATGCAACACCAGTGTCAGACAAAATCCGTCGGAAAAAATCCGACAGATTTTGTGGTCGGAATTTCCGACCGTGTGTAAATAACCCTCTATGTAGTGTAAGGTTCAACCTCTTTTCTTCTAATTTTAATGAGTGGCCACGAGTCTTGTTAAACTCCCTTCCGCGAAAAAGTTTTATCCCTATTGTGGGGTCACCAGTAGACATGTGCACAATAGAAAAATTCAATTAGATTAGTTTTGTTTCTGTTCGTTTCCGTTGATTCGTAACGGTGTTCGTATTCGGACTCGTTCGTATTTTCGTGAGTCGTCGGTGTTCGTATTCGGACTCGTTCGTATTTTCGTAGAGTTATTTTTTCGTTGATTCGTTCTTCCGTTTTTCGGTTATTCGAAATTCGTATTTTCGTTGTATTTTGTATTCGGACGCATTCTTATTTTCGTAGATTTAGTTACATTCGTACTTTCATAAGATTGATTTATTCGTACGTTCGTAACATTGTTTTCGTAGATTCGTAATCGGAGCATAATTCATAATTTTATGTAATGTGTATATGCTATTATTACATTGTAAGAGACACGGAAAATTACGAATCAAAAAAAAAAAGTTACGAATGTACGAATTTTTTCGTTCAATCCATTCGAAGCACGTTAAGCAGCGCCATTGTAAGAGACATGTAAAATTACGAATCGACAAACAAAAAAAAAGTTACCAATGTACGTATTTTTTCATTAATTTTGATTTTCGTTGTTTCTGTTTTCGTTTTTCGGATTTTCATTCTTTCGTAGTTTCGTTGTTTCTAATTTAATTATTTCGTATTTTCGTTGTTTTTCATAGTCGTTCGATTTCGATTATTCATTAAAATTTTTACTAAATCATTTGTTCATTCGTACGATAACGAATGAACGAATATAACGAATTTGAACGGAAAACGAATCCTAACTAAACGAATTGCACATGTCTAGTCACCAGTACGGTATTTGTAAATTGAAATCGTATCCCCTCTCAAGCGTCTCTCCTCCAGAGATAATAAGTTCAGTGCTCTCAGCCTTTCCTCATAACTAATATCCTCCAGACCCTTTATTAGCTTTGTTGCCCTTCTTTGCAGAGGTGGGGGACTCGAGTCATATGACTTGACTCGAGTCAGACTCGAGTCACCTTTTTTAGGACTTGCGACTTGCTTGACAGAATTAAATAAATGACTCGACTTGACTTTGACTTGCAACTAATGACTTGCGACTTGACTTTGACTTGGGCTATATGACTTGCGACTTGCAATGACTTGCAATGACTTGGCACCGGGGATCCACAAACAGAGAGCCGCCCTGTCCCTCCCTGACACCGCCTACCTCACCAGCACATCCCTGCTCCTCCACCAGACTCCAGCCATCAGAGACCAGAACCCTGCCCCTCCTCCTGACTCCGCCCACAACAGAGCGGCACCCGGCCCCTCCTCCTGACTTAGGCCACTAGAGAGCGGCACCCGGCCCCTCCTCCTGACTCCACCCACCACAGAACGGCACCCGGCCCCTCCTCCTGAATCCGCCCACCATAGAGCGGGATATTCCAGTGTCATGAGGGGTCGGGTGAGATTGGTGCTCTGCAGCGGACTGAGGAGGGTGGATGCCGGGCCCCCAGGAGGGCCAAGAGTAGTGTGGTAGCCCCCGCGGTGCCGAACCAGATCCTCAACCTGCAGGCCATGAACTCCAGGTGCGGGCAGTGGAGAATGCTGTGAGGGAGCCCATCGTCACCAAGACTGGGGAGATCGTTAGAGAGCTGCAAAGGTGAGTGGCTAAAACTGCCAGCATGGCCTTAGTGACAAGGGACTACAACTGCCAGCATTTACTGAGTGACAGGGGGACTACAACTCCCAGCATTTACTGAGTGACAGGGGGGCTACAACTCCCAAGGTGGTCAGGGTGACTAGAACTACAACTGCCAGTATGACCATAATTACAGGGGAACTACAACTCCCAGCATATTCTGAGTTGCAGGGAAATTAGAAGTTCCTGTATGCAACGCACTCCTGAACCTCGCACTCTGTA
Source organism: Lithobates sylvaticus (assembly GCA_028564925.1). Taxonomy (NCBI): domain Eukaryota; kingdom Metazoa; phylum Chordata; class Amphibia; order Anura; family Ranidae; genus Lithobates; species Lithobates sylvaticus. The sequence continues at coordinate 594,648,738 of CM053029.1, forward strand.
TATAAACGCACTCCTGAACCTCGCACCCTGTATATAAACGCACTCCTGAACCTCACACCCTGTATATAAACGCACTCCTGAACCTCGCACTCTGTATATAAACGCACTCCTGAACCTCGCACTCTGTATATAAACGCACTCCTGAACCTCGCACTCTGTATATAAACGCACTCCTGAACCTCGCACTCTGTACATAGCGCATTTCTGAACCTCGCACTCTGTACATAGCGCATTTCTGAACCTCGCACTCTGTACATAGCGCATTTCTGAACCTCGCACTCTGTACATAGCGCATTTCTGAACCTCGCACTCTGTACATAGCGCATTTCAGAACCTCGCACTCTGTACATAGCGCATTTCTGAACCTCACACTCTGTACATAGCGCATTTCTGAACCTCACACTCTGTACATAGCGCATTTCTGAAACTCACACTCTGTACATAACGAACTCCTAAACCTCTCACTCTGTGCATAATGCACTCCTGAATCCTTCCACACTTTGTGTAACACGCTTTTCCATAGTGTGTGCAAAACCATTTGTAATGGAAGCTTTTTATTCATTTTTTTAAATGATTGTACTGGGGTTTGTGTCTGTGAGACTCTTGCTTGTGGCAGAGCAATCAAAGCAGGAAGCCCAAGTTTGGTTTAACTACGCCCCATAAGCCACTCCCACTCATAATCATTAGGCCATACCGTTTTTTTGCCACGGCGTGCGTAGGGACACTTCATCCCTCAAGTGTCCCTCATTCTGAAGTTCAAAAGTTGGGAGGTATGCACTACCACTAACCCACTAACACTAACCGCAAGCCGCCATCTGCCTACCTGATCAGCGTGTCATGCAGACAGACAGTGGCCATTGCAGTGTTCAAAAGCCACGTCTCCTCGTCTGTGATAGGCGGAACACTCAATTTTACAGCAGGCAGTGTTCAGCCTATCATGGACATCCTCTCATCCTTGTCTGTGTTATGAGGATGAGCGGATGTCCGTGATAGGTGGAACACTGAATGCTGGGAGATTGTTACGCCTATCACAGATGAGGAGGAGGCGCGGCTTTTGAATGCTGGAATGGCTGCCGGGACGCCGCCGGTCAGGTACACGGCTGACGGGCACAGTGAAGCATGGGCACAGTGAGACACGGGTACAGTGAGGCATTGGGCACAGTGAAGCATGGGCACAGTCAGACACTGGTACAGTGAGGCATTGGGCACAGTGAAGCACAGGCACAAATGAAGAACGGGCACAGTGAGACACAGGCACAGTGAGACATGGGCACAGTGAGACACGGGCACAGTGAGGCATTTATTAACTCATTTAAAGGTGGAAATGGGGTAGATCAGTATTTTGACTTGATTTGTGACTTGACCAAAATAAATGACTTGACTTGACTTGCTTGACTTCTAGCAGTGACTCGACTTGACTTGCTTGCTTTTCGCCACAGTAACTTGGGACTTGCTTGTGACTTGAAGGTTAAGACTTGAGACTTGCTTATGACTTGCACATGTGTGACTTACTCCCATGTCTGCTTCTTTGTACTCGCTCCATTTCCAGTACATCCTTCCTGAGGACTGGTGCCCAGAACTGGACAGCATACTCCAGGTGCGGCCAGACCAGAGTCTTGTAGAGCGGGAGAATTAGCGTTTTATCTCTGGGGTTGATCCCCTTTTTAATGCCAATATTCTGTTTGTTTTGTTAGGCTCAGCAATGGCATGCAATGCCAAGCTGCTGCTATCATTTACTAGGACCCCCAGGTTCTTTTCCATCCATTTTTGCCACCCAAATGCATTATTTTAAATTTTTCTACATTGAACCTCATTTGCCATGTAGTTGCCCACACCATTCATTTGTTCAGATCTTCTTGCAAGGTTTCCACATCCTGCGGAGAAGTTATTGCCCTGCTTAGCTTGGTATCGTCCACAAATACAGAGATTGAACTGTTCACCCCCATCCTCCAGGTCGTTTATGAACAAATTAAATAGGATTGGTCCCAGCACAGAACCCTGGGGGACCCCACTACCCACCCCTGACCATTCCGAGTACTCCCCATTTATCACCACCCTCTGAACTCACCCTTGTAGCCAGTTTTCAATGCCATTAGTGAGCCTATCATCTACTAGGACCTCCAGGTATCCACAAATTCTCCCCCACCTTTTCCCTACACCCCCACACAAAAACAACCCCTGGTGCCCCCCTGAATTCCCCCTAAAAACCAGGCTGAACCTGCACCCCCCCCTCCCCCGGACTAATGCTGGCCAATCAAAAAGATCCAATGGGATAGAGCCAAAACTATTGCAAATGCACAGAGGGCTGGCCGATCCTAAGGCCCTTATAAGGAATGATGTAACCAGCCGGCATTAGTTGGGGGGGGGGGGGTCCAATGTCTGGTGGGATTAGCCTGGTTTTTGCAGAGGAATTTGGTGGCACCAGGGGGGTTTTCCGTGGGGGTGGGTCTATGGTTGCCACCTCATCCCTTTTAACCCGAACACATATTAATTACACAGGTTCTGTGGCTGATTAAGGTGGCAATTAAAGGAGAAGGCGGGCCGCAGGCCGGCCTGAGTTTGTAGGAGGAGCACGCCTCTCAAGTCACTCATTTAGAATAGGAGCGCCTTCTGCAGCTTCTCGCCAGGGGATCCCGGCTCAAGTCATCAAGAAATTGGGGAGATGGAACTCTGCATGTTTCGCTAGATATATCCCGGATCCTCATGTTGAGATGGCTCAGGCCTTCACGCATTTGACTGACTGATGTCAGGTGGCTTCAATAAATTTGTTATTAAATGACCCTATTGTCGTCATTTTTGCCACCTTTTAGGCATACTGACCACGAGACCTTTGGTCTTTTCCATGTGTTCCTTCATCATGTACTCACTCGATCTCTCATTGAGACTCTGAGTACTAATAAGAAGGCGGGCCACAGGCCGGCCTGAGTTTGTAGGAGGAGTCGGGGGGTATTTAAACCCGCCCTCCTCCTCCTTACTCCGGTCGGCCTGGTGGTTGTATCCCACCCTCCCGACCCTCTTATTCTTACCTTTTCCTTTACATTTCATATTTGGGTATGCCCCCTTTTAGGCATACTGACCACGATACCTTTTGGCACACCCCAGGTCTTTTCCAAGTGTTCCTTCATCACGTACTCACTCGATCTCTGGTTGAGACTCCGAGTACAAACTCACTTGGTGCCTTATCTGCATTTGATTAGCCTTCAGAACCCGTGTAATTCAAAGGTGTTCGGGTTTAAAGGGATGAGGTGGCAACTCTAGGTGGGTTCCCCTATTGGGGAAAAGGCAGGGGGATTTGTGCAGCGGCGGTGCGTCCATAAAGGGCGCAGGAGCGCCGCCCCCCCCTCTCCTGTCACTCTCTATACACCATAGATAGATTCATGCATTGCATGAATCTATCTATGGTCGCTGCTGACACCCCCTATTCAGGTGTCTGGCCCCTTTTCGGTCACCGGGCACCTGAATTACAGCGGTGGGGGTGTTTTTTGGAAACACCTGATTAGCGCCATAGGCGCTAATAGGCGTCCAAAAAAGTGACAAGCAGGCGCAACGCTGTGCGTTCCTTGTCACTCAGCAGCAGTATGTTAGCAAACCGAAGGAATTCGGTTTGCTAACATTGTACGGCCCCTTAGCCAATCAGGAGCACAGGTCTGTGTTACCTGTGCCCTGATTGGCTGAAACAACAGGCGCTGTGATTGGGCGCCTATCAGGCGTCCAATCATAGCAGAGGATGAGAGGAGGAGCGGGCAGGAGAAGAAATGGAGGACACCGATGCCGCCGTCACCCGAGACAAGGTAAGTGCAGGGCGGGGGGGGGGGGGGGGCACAGTGGCAGCTTCTTTGCAGGGACAGCTTTATTTTGAAGCGACTGCGTTTGATGGCAAAGTGGCTGCGTTTTATGGCAAAGTGGCTGCGTTTGATGGCAAAGTGGCTGCGTTTGATGGCAAAGTGGCAAAGTGGCTGCGTTTGATGTCACAGTGGCAAAGTGGCTGCGTTTGATGGGCACAGTGGCTGCGTTTGATGGGCACAGTGGCTGCGTTTGATGGGCACAGTGGCTGCGTTTGATGGGCACAGTGGCTGCGTTTGATGGGCACAGTGGCTGCGTTTGATGGGCACAGTGGCTGCGTTTGATGGGCACAGTGGCTGCGTTTGATGGGCACAGTGGCTGCGTTTTGATGGGCACAGTGGCTGTGTTTGATGGCAAAGTGGCAAAGTGGCTGTGTTTGATGGCAAAGTGGCTGCGTTTGATGTCACAGTGGCAAAGTGGCTGCGTTTGATGGGCACAGTGGCAAAGTGGCTGCGTTTGATGGGCACAGTGGCTGCGTTTGATGGGCACAGTGGCTGCGTTTGATGGGCACAGTGGCTGCGTTTGATGGGCACAGTGGCTGCGTTTGATGGGCACAGTGGCTGCGTTTGATGGGCACAGTGGCTGCGTTTGATGGGCACAGTGGCTGCGTTTGATGGGCACAGTGGCTGCGTTTTGATGGGCACAGTGGCTGTGTTTGATGTCACAGTGGCACAGTGGCTGTGTTTTGATGGGCACAGTGGCTGCGTTTTGATGGGCACAGTGGCTGCGTTTTGATGGGCACAGTGGCTGCGTTTTGATGGGCACAGGGGCTGCGGTTTGATGGCAAAGTGGCTGTGTTTGATGTCACAGTGGCAAAGTGGCTGCGTTTGATGGCACAGTGGCTGTGTTTTGATGGGCACAGTGGCTGTGTTTTGATGGGCACAGTGGCTGTGTTTTGATGGGCACAGTGGCTGTGTTTTGATGGGCACAGTGGCTGTGTTTTGATGGGCACAGTGACTGTGTTTTAATGGGCACAGTGGCTGCGTTTTAATGGGCACAGTGGTTGCGTTTGATGGGCTTTTTTTTTTTCAGAATTTTTCAGTTTATTTGCGCCCCCCCCAAAAAATTTTGAGCACCAGCCGCCACTGGATTTGTGGATACCATGTACAAACAATATATTTTTATATATATGAATAAATAAATAGCGGTAGCCATAAGTAGGTGTCATTTCCATTTATTTTTTTTTGTGCTGCACCGAATTGTGCCAAGTCAACCGATCTGATATATATCACCCATACACTTTTTGCAGTGTGCGGTCATCTTGGTACGGCCCATTATTCATCCTATAATCAGCTTGTGAAGCGTCTTGATTAAACTTTGTTTAACCCTTCTCCCCTCCGTATCTGTTCTGAGACTTCTTTCACCCCTCCCTGTCTGTCTCTTTCTATGTCTGAGGCTCTTCTCTCCATGTCCCTCTTCATCTCCCTCTCCCTCTTCCGGAGGGGGTATCAGGCTCTGGCCTGGTTTCCTACACAGCATGCTCTGTTCCTCGGCCAAATAAAGAGCTCACAGATGATTTCTGATGAGCCTGTGCAGCTAATTAGGAGGGAGTTCTGCGAGGCTGATATAGTGCCGGCCACCATGAAAGGGAAATCCGATTGACTTTCTAGAGGTCATTTTATCGGCAGTAATATAGAGTAATACAATCATCTGCATGCTCAGCGCTGATGGCCAGAACAGATGTGACCCTTTTTTCTGTCACTGTTGGGGGTCGTAGACAGATTCCTTGCACTCTCCCATGAAAAGTCTGTCTCCTGCATTCAACTTATCATTCATTTGTTCTGTTATTTGCAAAAGGGATCACTCGTTCTCAATTCTATACCAATATCCTCATTCTAAATCACATTATGTTGGGCTTAAAGCGGTTCTGCACCCGTTTTTTTTTTTTTTTTTGGGCTATATGCCAAGGGCATATAGCTCAATTGGGGGACTTACCTGTTCCATCTTCCATCTCGATCGCCGCCGGTTTTCGTCCGATGAAGTTCTTCATCTTCTTCTTTTGTGCTGGGGGCCATCTTGCCTGTGGGCATGTGAAACCCCCACAGGCACTTTAGATGGCCCAGCATGCACCGCCGTTACTCGTGCGTGCGCAGTAACGGCACATCTGCTGACATCTCACGAGATTTCGGAAGATGTGTCCGAAATCTCGCGAGATTTCGGAAGATGTGGCCGAAATCTCGTGAGATTTCGGAAGATGTCCGCACTGACTCCTGGGAACAATGACACCAGATCCCAGGAGACAGTGCGGCGTGACGACGATCGACGCAGAGACCCCGCCCACCCTCGAAGAGACAGAAGACCGGAAGTCATCAATTACAAGGTAAGTAAAAAAAAAAAAAAAAAACACATTTCATTTAGTACTAATTATTTCCTAATTTGGAAGGCAAAGATATTTACTAAATGAAATGGGTGCAGAACCACTTTAAATTCACATTTCTCTTATCTATCATTGACTACGACAGGGGTGTCCAACTCCATTTCAATGCGGGCCACATCAGCATTACGGTTGCCCTCAAAGGGCCGGTTGTATTTTTATTCAGGGGGTGCCAACTTCACACAGCTGGTTGTATCTGTAAGATTATATACACTATATTGCCAAAAGTCTTGGGGCACCTGTCTTTACACGCACATGAACTTTAACCGCTTCCCGACCGCCCACTGCATATATACGTCAGCAGAATGGCACGGGCAGGCAAAACCACGTACCTGTACGTGGCCCTTTAAATGCCTGCCCGTGGGTCGGGAGCGCTCGCGACCCGGTCGGGAGCTCCGTGACCCCGGCCGCGGGACCAGCGGACCCGATCGCCGCTGGTGTCCCGCGATCGGGTTACGGAGCTGAAGAACGGGGAGAGGTCTGTGTAAACAAACCTCTCCCCGCGCTTCCTACTCTGTCTGTCATTGATTGGCTGTTCCCGGTCATCGGGAAAGCCGATCAATGACGTCAGACGTCAGCCCCGCCCCCTAATGTAAAAAAACACACACACACGTCAGAGCCCATAACCCCTTCCCTCCCCCTAGTGGTTAACTCTTTCACTACAACTGTCATTTATACAGGAATCAATGCATTAAAATAGCATTGATTGCTGTATAAATGACAATGGTCCCAAAAATGTGTCAAAAATGTCCGATGTGTCCGCCATAATGTCGCAGTCACAATAAAAATCGCCGATCGCCGCCAAATGCTATAAAACTATCCCCTATTTTGTAAACGCTATAACTTTTGCGCAAACCAATTAATAATCGCTAATTACGATTTTTTTTTACCAAAAATATGTAGAAGAATACGTATCGGCCGAAACTGAGGAAAAAAAAATGTTGTTTTATATATTTTTTGGGGATATTTATTATAGCAAAAAGCAAAAAATATTGCATTTTTTTCAAAATTGTCGCTCTATTTTTGTTTATAGCGCAAAAAATAAAAACCGCAGGGGCGATCAAATACCACCAAAAGAAAGCTCTATTTGTGGGAAAAAAAGGACGCCAATTTTGTTTTGGAGCCACGTCGCACGACCGCGCAATTGTCAGTTAAAGCGACGCAGTGCCGAATCGCAAAAAGGGGCCTGGTCCTTTGGCTGCCAATTGGTCCTGGGCTGAAGTGGTTAATGGCATCCCAGTCTTAATGCCCCGTACACATGAGCGGAATTTCCGTCCAAAAAATCTTGGATGATTTTGCAGACGGAATTCTGCTCAAGCTTGGCTTGCATACACACGGTCACACAAAAGTTCTCTGAACTTTCGACCGTCGCGAACGCGGTGACGTACAACACTACGACGAGCCGAGAAAATGAAGTTCAATGCTTCCGAGCATGCATCGAATTGTTTCCGAGCATGCGTAGGAATTTTGCGCGTAGGAATTGATACAGACGATCAGCATTTCCGATCTGAACTTTTTCCGACCGAAAAATAGAGAACCTGCTCTCAATCTTTTGTTGGCAGGAATTCCGCCAGCAAAAGTCCGATGGAGCATACACACGGTCGCATTTTCCGACCAAAACCTCACATCGGACGTTTGCTGGCGGGATTTCCGATCGTGTGTACGCGGCATTAAGCATCACACGCGATCGGATTTTCCGCTGGGAGTTATGTGATGACAGGCTGTTGGCGGAAACCATTTGTACGCTCCATTGGACAATTGTTGCCGGATTTTCCGCGGACAAATGTTGGATGGCAGGCTTTTAAATTTTCCAAGGACAAATGTCTGTTGCCGGATTTTCCGAGCGTGTGTACTCAAGTCCGTCGGACAAAAGTCCAAAGTACAAACACGCATGCTCGGAAGCAAGGACGGGCCGGAAGCGGTCGTTCTTGTAAACTAGCGTTCGTAATGGCGAATCAACATTCGTGACGTGGCAAATTATGAAATCTGGAAATGCAGCGCACAATTCTCTTCTTCTTTAATGGGATAATAATGAAGCTGCTTCGCTGGTGATACTGATGGAGTTGCAAACAAATTTCCAAAGGCTTTTTTTTTTTCTAGTAATATCAAGAATAATATATATAATATTATTATGCTTTTTATTTATTTTTTATTTTTTTGGTGCAAGTTACCACAACACCATTATCCCATAGTATTTAAGATCAAAGATACAACTATGGTGGTGTCCCTTGTCAATTTTACATTGTATTTTTCTAAATTTAACTGCCGACTCCCAAACTGTCATTTGTGGAGCTCCCGCAGCAAAGGCATATGACATAATTGGTAACGATTAATAAAGCAACCAATTTTTGGTCCAATAAATCCTCCTCCTCCTGTTCGTTATTTCCTCAGATTCCTCAACATGGCTGGTTGACGAATGGCCGTTCAGAAACGAACTGAAGAGTGTGAAATGAAAATCGCAAAATGAAAAGTGCAAATCAACACTCACCAAACTTCTACTAACATGAATAGCAGAAGGAGCCCAAAGGGTGGTGCTAAAGAGCTGAAAAAAACACATAGTACGTCACTACGTTTGTGTTTGTTGGCCGACAATTCCTTCTCGTTTGTATGCAAGACAAGTTCCTGGCCAACGCCCTTCGGACAAAAGTCTGAGGCTTTTTCTGCAGAAAATCCGATCGTGTGTACGAGGCTTAAGTCTGTAGGGTCCAATATTGAGTACTTTTCCCTCTGGTCCTGTTGTGGTAAAAACTTAAAATGTAGGATTTTCCCTCACTCACAAATATCCCAAATAGGGGTTGTGAAAAATTCGGCAGCTGCATTTGAATAATAAAAAAATTCAAGTTCGAAATTTTCCAAATTCGGACGAATTTAATTCAGTTTAGCTAAATATGAAAAATTCGGATCGAATTCGAAAACAAATACATGCAACAAAACAAATTCCAAACACAAACCTAACTAAACTAAATTAGGTTTTCTTGTAAAAAAAAAAAAAATAGGTAATTAACAAATGGAAATGAAACAAAACAATTTTTTTTCATTCTGCACGTCTAGTTATTGTGTTGAAAGCAGAAAAAATTGGACAAGTGTAAGTATTTGAGTAACTTTGAAAAGAGTCTAGTTGTAATGTCTAGACGACAGGGTCAGAGCAACTCCAGACCTGCAGCTCCTGTGGAATGTTCCCAGTCTGCAGTGGTCAGGACAGAGCAAAAGAGGTCCAAGGAAGGAGAACCAGCAACAGGGTCATGAGCGGCCAAGGCTCATTTATAGAGGTGCGGAGGGAAGGCTCATTGATGGAGGTGCGGAGGGAAGGCTCATTGATGGAGGTGAGGAGGGAAGGCTCATTGATGGAGGTGCGGAGGGAAGGCTCATTGACGGAGGTGGGAAGGGAAGGCTCATTGACGGAGGTGGGGGGAAGGCTCATTGATGGAGGTGGGGGGAAGGCTCATTGATGGAGGTGAGGAGGGAAGGCTCATTGATGGAGGTGCGGAGGGAAGGCTCATTGACGGAGGTGGGAAGGGAAGGCTCATTGATGGAGGTGCGGAGGGAAGGCTCATTGACGGAGGTGGGGGGAAGGCTCATTGATGGAGGTGAGGAGGGAAGGCTCATTGATGGAGGTGAGGAGGGAAGGCTCATTGATGGAGGTGCGGAAGTAAGGCTCATTGATAGAGGTGGGAAGGGAAGGCTCATTGATGGAGGTGCGGAGGGAAGGCTCATTGATGGAGGTGAGGAGGGAAGGCTCATTGATGGAGGTGCGGAGGGAAGGCTCATTGACGGAGGTGGGAAGGGAAGGCTCATTGATGGAGGTGCGGAGGGAAGGCTCATTGACGGAGGTGGGGGGGGAAGGCTCATTGATGGAGGTGAGGAGGGAAGGCTCATTGATGGAGGTGCGGAAGTAAGGCTCATTGATAGAGGTGGGAAGGGAAGGCTCATTGATGGAGGTGCGGAGGGAAGGCTCATTGACGGAGGTGGGGGGAAGGCTCATTGATGGAGGTGCGGAGGGAAGGCTCATTGACGGAGGTGGGGGGAAGGCTCATTGATGGAGGTGAGGAGGGAAGGCTCATTGGCAGGGGTGGGGAGGGAAGGCTCATTGAAGGCGGGGGCGGTGGGGGGGGGGGTTGGCCTGCATAGTCTGATCCAATAGAAGAGCTACTGGAGCTCAAATTTAACTGAAAAAGTGAATGCTGGGTCTGATAGAAAGGTGTCAGAACACACAGAGCATCGGAGTTTCTTGTGTAAGGAGCTGTGTAGCCAAAAACTGGTCAGGGTGCCCATGCTGACCCGTGTCCACAGCCAAAAGTGCCTACAATGAGCACAAAAGCATCGGAACTGGACCACAGAGCTATGGAAAAAGGTGGCCTGGGCTGATGAATTCAGGAATGAGGAAGAATTCAAGTTTGAGGAACACAGCAAGGAATTTGAGGTTTTGTCTTGGCCTCCAAATTCTCCAGAATACATCTGTGGGATGTGCTGGAAAAAAGTCAGATCCATGGAGGCCCCGCCTCACAACTTACAGGACTTAAAGGATCTGCTAATGATGGATTGGTGCCAGATACCACAGAATACCCTCTGCGCAGTGGCGGGCGGTGGTAATTTTTTTTGGGGGGCGGCAAAGAGTAACATCCCCCTCCTTGGCTGGTCAGGTCTGGAGCACTTACCCCATCTATGGTGGGCATCCCGGGCTTTGGCGGTGGCTTCCCCTGCTCTCCACGGGCATAGCGGCAGCTTCCATTTCCTCCCTCCTCCTCGGTGGCCAATTGGGACTCTTCTCTTTTCTGCCAATCGGAAAACAGGTCTCAGACCTGCTTCTGATTGGCCGGATTGAGGATCAGTGTTTTAATAGTGAATATTCATTCACTGTTGAAACACCTGGGTGGGCTCATGGCACAATGCTCTGCGCCACAAGCTCACCCTATTTTGAAGCCTATTAGAGCCTCTGGCTTCAATCAGGTGCTTCAAAAAAACACCACCGCCGCTGTAATTCATGCGCCCGGCATCCTGAAAGAGGCTGGACGCATGATAAGGGGGTGGCCGCGGCGGCCGTGGATATGAATGCTATGAACAGTAGCGTCGCAAGGGGGTAGCTTTTGGGGCTATAGCCCAGAATCTGAGGCCCATAGCCCCAAGTCTCTGCAGGGGTCCCCAAGGGGAGGGAAGGCTCTCTGGGGACCCTGATGTAAGTGGGAGGCTCTCTGGGAACCCTGATGTAACTGGGGGGGCTCCCTGGGGACCCTGATGCAAGGGGGATGCTCCCTGGGGACCCTGATTTTAAGGGGGATGCTCTCTGGGGACCCTGATTTTAAGGGGGGCTCTCTGGGAACCCTGGTGTAAATGGGGGGTCTCTCTGGGGACCCTGATGCAAGGGGGAGGCTCTCTGGGGACCCTGATGCAAGGGGGAGGCTCTCTGGGGACCCTGATGAAAGGGGGGGCTCTCTGGGACCCTGATGCAAGGGGGAGGCTCTCTGGGGACTCTGATGTAAGGGGGGCTCTTGGGGACCCTGATGTAAGGGGGGTTCTCTGGGACTCTGATGTAAGGAGGAGGCTCTCTGGGGACCCTGAGGTAAGTGGGAAGCTCTCTGGGGATATACACACATACACATGTATATTACTTGTTATACATGTGTATGCCCGCCCAAGCGTATGACTTTCTTTACTACTCTGCTATGGGCTCTAGCCCCAAATCATTTGTAGACCTAGCAACGCCGCTGGCTATGAATGAATCTATCTATTCATATAGGGCAGTGGTCTACAAACTGCGGCCCGGGGGCCAGATGTGGCCCTTTGCTTGCCTTTAACTGGCCCTTGAGGCACTATTCTGCCAACTGACACCAACAATGGGGCTGGTCACAGTCCGGCCCTCCTAAAGTCTAAAGGACAGTAAACTGGCCCTTTTGTTTAAAAAGTTTGGAGACCCCTGATATAGGGGGTGGCGGTCGTGGATAGAGGGGGGTGGGGTGCCCCCAATAAATGGGCCGTCACTGCTTCAGAGGTCTAGTAGAGTCCATGCCTCTACAGGTCAGGGTGGTTTTTGCAGCAAAATTGGGACCTACTCAATATTAGGTGGGTGGACATATTTTATGGCCGATCGGTGTATATATTTGTGGTTGAGGTTAATCTCAATAAATTCAAAAATGATAAAAGAGTGTGGGACTTTAAATGAGGCAGATTCAAACACAAATATGGAAGTAAAAAGTAGTAATTTTAATGTACATAAATGTCAAATTGCATAACGTTGTATGCGTCAAACAGTAACTCAATGCATGTACAGGCATCTTAAAAAATACATGATATACATATCAATAGGGTGTAAACACATAATTGCCATAATAGGGGAACATTTTTGCATAATTCGTAAATACAACTAGTAATGTACAGTAAAATTCATAGAAGTATAGATGGCAGTATGAGGGAGCGTAGCCTCACAAGCTCGACGCGTTTCGTCGGTTAGCCGACTCATCAGGAGCAGATACTGAATATCTGTAAATAATGATTGTTCTCAATCAAAAAAAAGGGAAGAGGTGGGAGACAACCCATGATATGGAAAATATATGTGAAAAGATATATATATAAGAAGACGAAAAGATGGTAAAGTCCACAAACTTACATCCTACTGGACACTGAACCTCAAAAATCCCGATATGCAGGGGTCGCCACGTCAAACCTCAATAAATAGCTGTAGCAGTTTTATAATTGTGGGAGATTTACTGGTAAATTATAGGAAGAGTTTATATGGCTTTAGATATTTGTAATATAATAATACAGCGTGACAGTTGCTTTGGTTAGAGAGGTTAGAAGATAAAAAGAAGACTAACTGGTTCCTTAGGGCAAGACGGAAAACTTTCCCTCTTGTATTTCCAAACACATCCCTTTGTAATATATGTGTGTTCATGCCATCTACTGATCTTTAAACTGCAGGGTAATGTCAGCCTCCTCGGTGTATAGCCATTTAGTACATTAAAGGGCAAAAATCTCAAAGAGTATTTTTAGTTACTGCAACACTGACAGCGGCTCCAATTTTTTTGGAGCATTAAAATTTAGTTGTGCTGGAGAAAGATGCTTCTGGTGTGACATTAAAGAAATCCTGTACTGAGGAGGCTGCCATTGCTGATCTTTCCTTCTGAAAATGCTAGTCGCCTGGCTATTATTCAAGTGGCTTCAGAAAAGTGTGCAAATCAGGAGTTCTGACTACGCTCCGAAATTTCTGATCTGCATGCTTGACAGTACTAAAGTCAGAAAATGCCAGGCAACCAGAATTTTTTTAGAAGGAGCTCAGCAAACGGGGATGTAGATAAGGGGGTATAAGTGGGGAATGGGAGGGGGGGGGGTCCAAACCCCTGTTCCCCCAGAGCTTCTGCAGCAGCTACTGCTGACAGCCACTGAGTGTCTGAAGCAGGAGCCGCTCCTGCCACCTGTCAGGAAATGGGCCATTCAGTGTGACCTCGGCTCCAGTACACTGCCTGGTCTGGTGAGTGTGTTATGGAAAGGGGAGAGCTGCATTAACAAGGAGAAGGGGGGAGATGTGAACTGGGAGAAATCTGTACTGGGGAGAGCTCTGTATTGGTGAAGCTGTCATGGGGGAGAGCTGTAATGTGTAGGAGAGCTGTACCGGAAGGGGAAGCTTCACTGGGGGAGAGAGCTATACTGGTGGGAAGGGGAGGGGAGCTGTACTGGGGGAATTTGTACTGGGGGGGAGTTGTAGTGGTGGAGCTTTGTACTGGGGGGGGGGGGGTTCTGTACTGAAGGGAGAACTGTACCAGAGGGAGAGCTGTACTGGGGAAAGAGCTTTCATGGGGGAGAGCTGTACTGGGGGAAGAGCTGTACTGGGAGGGAAATCTGCACAGGGGGAGAGAGCTGTACTGGGGAGAGAGCTGTACTGGGGGAGAGAGCTATACTGGTGGGAAGGGCAGCTGTACTGGGGGAATTTGTACTGGGGGGAGAGTTGTAGTGGTGGAACTTTGTACTGGGGGGCGGGGTTCTGTACTGAAGGGAGAACTGTACTGGATGGAGAGCTGTATTGGGGAAAGAGCTGTCATGGGGGAGAGCTGTAGGAAGGAAAGCTGTACTGGGAGGGGAAGCTGCACTGGGGGAGAGAGCTATACTGGTGGGAAGGGGAGAGGAGGGGTGCTGTACTGGGGGGAGAGTTGTAGTGGTGGAGCTTTGTACTGGGGGGGGGGGGGTCTGTACTGAAGGGTGAACTGTACCAGAGGGAGAGCTGTACTGGGGAAAGAGCTGTCATGGGGAGAGCTGTACTGGGGTAAGAGCTGTACTGGGTAGGAGAGCTGTACTGGGAGGGGAAGCTGCTCTGGGGGAGAGAGCTATACTGATGGGAAGGGTAGGGGAGCTGTACTGGGGGAGAGAGCTATACTGATGGGAAGGGTAGGGGAGCTGTACTGGGGAATTTGTACTGGGGGGTTCTGTACTGAAGGGAGAACTGTGAGGGAGAGATGTACTGGGGAAAGAGCTGTCATGGGGGAGAGCTGAACTAGGGGAAGAGCTGTACTGGGTAGGAGAGCTGTACTAGGTAGGAGAGCTGTACTGGGAGGGGAAGCTGCACTGGGGGAGAGAGCTATACTGGTGGGAAGGGGACGGGAGCTGTGATGGGGGAATTTGTACTGGGGGGAGAGTTGTAGTGGTGGACCTTTGTACTGGGGGGGAGGGGGTTCTGTACTGAAGGGAAAACTGTACCGGAGGCAGAGCTGTCATGGGGGAAGAGCTGTCATGGGGGAAGAGCTGTCATGGGGGAAGAGCTGTCATGGGGGAAGAGCTGTCATGGGGGAAGAGCTGTACTGGGTAGGAGAGCTGTACTGGGAGGGGAAGCTGCACTGGGGGAGAGAGCTGTACTGGGGGAGAGAGCTATACTGGTGGGAAGGGGAGGGGAGCTGTACTGGGTGAATTTGTACTGGGGGGAGAGTTGTAGTGGTGGAGCTTTGTACTGGGGGAGAGAGCTGTACTGGGGGAGAGAGCTGTACTGGGGGAGAGAGCTGTACTGTGGAGAGAGCTGTATATGGAAGATGGAGGGTTGTACAGGGAGAGACCTGTGCTAGAGGAGATTTTACCAGGGAAAGAGATGTACTGGGTGAGAGCTGTACTGGGGGAAATATGTATTGGGGGGAGAGTTGTACCAAGGCAGCTCTGTACTGGGGGAGCTTTGTACTGGGGGGGATCAGTAATAAAGTAGAGATGTACTGGCAAGAGGGCTGTAATAGGGGTGAGCTGTACTGGGTCAGAGCTGTACTGGGGAGAGAGTTTTACAGGATAGAGGGGGCAGCTGTACTGGAGGGGGAGAGCTGTATTGGGAGAAATTTGTACTGGGGGGGGGGGGGGGGGGGGGGGAGTGGTACTAAGGCAGCTCTGTACTGGGGGAGCTTTGTACTGGGGGGGATCTGTAATAAAGTAGAGATGTACTGGCAAGAGGGCTGTAATAGGGGTGAGCTGTACTGGGAGGAGAGCTGTACCGGGAAGGGGGACAGCTGTACCGGAGGGAGAGAGCTGTATTGGGAGAAATTTGTACCGAGGGGAGAGTTGTACAGAGGGAGCTCTGTACTGGGGCAGCTTTGTACTGGGGGGGGGGGTCTGTAATGAAGGAGAGATGAACTGGCGAGAGAGCTGTAATATGGGTGAGCTGTACTGGGAGGAGAGCTGTACCGGGGAGAGAGCTTTACCGGGAAGGGGGACAGCTGTACTGGAGGGGGGGAGCTGTATTGGGGGAAATTTGTACTGGGAGAGAGTTGTACAGATTGAGCTCTGTACTGGGGGAGCTTTGTACTTGGGGGGGATCTGTAGTGAAGGAGAGATGAACTGGCGAGAGAGATGTAATAGCAGTACTGTGGGAGAGCTCTGTACAGTAGGCAATCCTGAGCCCTGGACTATATACACCATGCAGTGTATTTTGTACTTCTGACCACTGCACCTTGTATGTTGGGCTGTATATGACATACTCCTGACCACTGCACATTATATATTCCTGACTATTGCTCTATTTATATTGTACAACAGTTGCTGGTGTAAAAAATATCTCGTGATCTTGCCACAAAGCCAATTTTTGTCATAAGGTGACATTGTCACCCTACCTCCAGTGGCTACCATGACACACATTGCACAGGCATTTTCAACTGTTGTCATCATCAGGAAACCCCACCCTGGGAAATAGGCATGTAGACCACAAGTGTCTGCAAAGAGGCTGCAAAGAGATCAGCAATGCTGGTATGTACCAAAAAAAAATAAAAAGGTAAAAACAAGTATTATATTACTGATTTCGGCATTCAATTTACCGTCATTCAGTTATGGTTTCCATCTACTGCAAGATTACTGCGTAGAAGGAGTACAGTGCTTGTGCGAGAGATTTCTGAACCTCTGCAGGAAGCTGACAGAGTAATAAAGCAATGCCAGGAGATCTTTGTGATATTTATTTAAACGTCTTCATGCCAGGTGCAGGTGTTGATGCCACTCCGGGTCTAATTGGCAGCCTACCCCTTCCCCATCGGGACCGGCGGGGTATTTCCTGGGAAAAGCTGATCAATAGTGTTGAGGAATTGTGCTGAGGAAAGCTGAAGCCAGAAGAAGGAATGGTGAATATTTTATGAGAATTGCACATTTCCACCGGACGCCTCTAAACGGGTGATGGGGACCTATGCCAACGTCTCTTCCTCCATTAACCCCTTGTTATCGGAAAGTCTCTGCATTAGCCTGAACGTGCTTCTTATACACATCTTGATTGTCACCCCTCGCCGCCTGGATGCAGCTTTGTATTGGATCTTCACTCAGAGTCAGGCCCAGACTGCAGAGACCCCTGTGCAGAGACCCCTGTGCAGAGACCCCTGTGCAGAGACCCCTGTGCAGAGACCCCTGTGCAGAGACTCCAAGCCTTGGTATTAATATCAAGCCTTAAAGGAACACTCTTCTCTAGCTCCTTCTGTAGATACTGGTTTCATATGCATCATGCTGATCCACTGGATTCATTTCTTTCTGAATCCAGTGGCGTATCCTTAATATGTGCATTGTGTGTCGGACACATGAGACCCGAGGAGGATGGGACCCGCTGTGATCTCACACTCCGCACACATCCAGGATTCCTATAAGCAGGAGCTGCCTGTGTTCTTCCCCCCCCCCCAGTCTATAGCACAGGGTCCTCCTGCTGCCGCCATCATCATTGCTGTCGCTGGTTACTAGGACTGCCAGCATCCTAGCAACCAATGACACGTGTCCCCAGCATTCAGCGCAAGATGGAACTTCCTGTGTGCAGGGTTGCTCCTGCCCTGCGGCTGCATTGTAAGGTGTGGGGGGATTCTAATCTAGGGGAAGGATGCTGTTATGAGGGAAGACTATTATGTAAGAGGGGGACTCTGATGTAAGAAGGACTTTGATATAAAGGGGGGGGGGGGATTATGGGATTGCTGTCCGCTCAAAATAACTCAACAAACAGCCATTAATGTCTAAACCGCTGGAAACAAAAGTGAGTACACCCCTAAGGGAAAATGTCCAAATTGGACCCAATTAGCCATTTTCCCTCCCCGGTGTCATGTGACTCGTTAGTGCTACAAGGTCTCAGGTGTGAATGGGGAGCAGGTGTGTTATATTTGGTGTTATCGCTCTCACTCTCTCATACTGGTGACTGGAAGTTCAACATGACACCTCATCTCAAAGAACTCTCTGAGAATTTGAAAAAAATAATTGTTGCTCTACATAAAGATGGCCTAGGCTATAAGAAGATTGCCAAGATCCTGAAACTGAGCTGCAGCACGGTGGCCAAGACCATACAGCGGTATAACAGGACGGGTTCCACTCAGAACAGGCCTCACCATGGTCAATCAAAGAAGTTGAGTGCACGGGCTCAGCGTCTTATCCAGAGGTTGTCTTTGGGAAATAGACGTATGAGTGCTGCCAGCATTGCTGCAGAGGTTGATGGGGTGGGGGTGGGGGGTCAGCCTGTCAGTGCTCAGACCATACGCCACACACTGCATCAAATTAGTCTGCATGGCTGTCGTCCCAGAAGGAAGCCTCTTCTAAAGAGGATGCACAAGAAAGCCTGCAAACAGTTTGCTGAAGACAAGCAGACTAAGGACATGGATTACTGGAACCATGTCGTGTGGTCTGATGAGACCAAGATAAACGTATTTGGTTCAGATGGTGACAAGCGTGTGTGGGGGCAACCAGGTGAGGAGCACAAAGACAAGTGTGTCTTGTCTACAGTCAAGCATGGTGGTGGGAGTGTCATGGTCTGGGGCTACATGAGTGCTGTCGGCACTGGGAAGCTACAGATCATTGAGGGAACCATGAATGCCAACATGTACTGTGACATACTGAAGCAGAGCATGATCCCCTCCTTTCAGTGACTGGGCCGCAGGGCAGTATTCCAACATGATACCGACCCCAAACACACCTCCAAGACGACCACTGCCTTGCTATAGAAGCTGAGGGTAAAGGTGATGGACTGGCCAAGCATGTCACCAGACCTAAACCCTAATGAGCCTCTGTGGGGCAACGGAAGGCGGAGGAGCTCAAGTTCTCTAACATCCACCAGCTCCGTGATGTCATCATGGAGGAGGGGAAGAGGACTCCAGTGGTAACCTGTGAAGCTCTGGTGACCTCCATGCCCAAGAGGGTTAAGGCAGTGTGTGGAAAATAATGATGGCCATACAAAATATTGACACTTTGGGCCCAATTTGGACATTTTCACTTAGGGGTGTACTCACTTTTGTTGTCAGCGGTTTAGATAATAATGGCTGTGTGTTGAGTTATTTTGAGGGGACAGCAAATTTACACTGTTATACAAGCTGTACACTCACTACTTTACATTGTAGACAAGTGTCATTTCTTCAGTGTTGTCACATGAAAAGATAGAAGAAAATATTTACAAAAATGTCAGGGGTGTACTCACTTTTGTGAGATACTGTATGTGCAGAGTACATCACAATCACAAGCCGGAATTAAGATCGCCAGGAGAAATATCAACAACCTGAGATATGCAGACGATGCCACACTAATGGCAGAAATTGAAGAAGAACCAAAGTGTCTCCTAATGAAGGTGAAAGAGGAGAGCGCAAAAGCTGGTCTGAAATTGAACATTAGGAAAACTAAGATTATGGAAACCAGTCCCATCATTCCTTGACAGATTTTATCTTCCTAGGCTCCAAGATCACAGTGACTGTAGCTGTGGATATGAAAGTTGCACCATAAGGAAGTCTGAACGCTGAAGAATTGATGCTTTTGGTATTGGAAAAGACTCTTGAAAGTCCCTTGGACGGCAATAAAATCAAACCAGCCAATCTTGAAGGAAATCAACCCTGAATAAAGAGGAGAGCGCAAAAGCTAGCCTGAAATTGAACATTAAAGTGGTGTTCCACCGTCTATAATGTTTTTTTTCTATTTTTTATTTTTTTGCATAATGACAATCATTAGTATAAATGAATAAATAACTCACTTGTTCCTTTTATAGAAAATTCTGCATGCCTTTTTCGCCACTGAAATTAAGTTCTAAAACCGTCTCCTGATGGTTGTCATCTTGCCTGTGGGCATGTGAAGCCCACAGGCATCCTCTTCCGAGATACGGTGCTGCTGATCAACCAGCATGCACCGCCCGTTCTTTCCACGAACTCGCGCATGCGCAGTAATGCGCCGTAGCGGCGCTGTAAAGTATACAGGTTGCCATAACAACGGGGCGGCGTCGTCGGAAGTGCCCGCCCCGTTGTTATGGCAACCTAGCCCTCGGCGCTGCTCAAAGACTCCTGGGAAATGGTGACACACATCTCCCAGGAGCCTTAGCGAGCCGGGCCGCCGAGGGAAGTGACGTTTTTAGCCCGGGCTATGGAAGAGGCAGATTTTGTGGGACCACCTAGCAACAGGGAGAAATAGGTAAGTGACATTTTTTTTTTTTTTTTATTAGCAGATTTGATGCAGATCTAAATAAAGTTGTCATTTTGGGGGAAAACACCACTTTAAGAAAACTAAGATCATGGCAACCCGTCCCATCACTCCTTGGCAAATAGAAAGAGAAGAAATGGAAACAGTGACAGATTTTTGTCTTCCTAGGCTCCGAGATCACGGCAGACGGTGACTGTAGCCATGAAATTAAGAGACGCTTGGTTCCTGGGAGGAAAGCAATGGCAAAACCTAGACAACGTTATAAAAAGCAGAGGTATCACCCTACCGACAAAGTGTTGTATAGTCAAAGCTATGGTTGTCCCAGTAGCAGTGGCGGCTGGTGCTCCAAATTTTTGGGGGGGCGCAAACAAACAGCCTCACTGTGCCATCAAACGCTGCCACTGTGCCCCAAACGCTGCCACTGTGCCCATTAAATGCTGCCACTGTGCCCATTAAATGCTGCCACTGTGCCCATTAAATGCTGCCACTGTGCCCATTAAACGCTGCCACTGTGCCCATTAAATGCTGCCACTGTGCCCATTAAATGCTGCCACTGTGCCCATTAAATGCTGCCACTGTGCCCATCTAACGCTGTCACTGTGCCCCAAGTGCTGCCATTGTGCCTCAAATGCTGCCACTGTGCCCATTAAATGCTGCCACTGTGCCCATCTAACGCTGCCATTGTGCCTCAAATGCTGCCACTGTGCCCATTAAATGCTGCCACTGTGCTCCAAACACTGCCACCATGCCCCAAGTGCTGCCACTGTGCCCATCTAACGCTGCCACCATGCCCCAAGTGCTGTCACTGTGCCCATTAAATGCTGCCAATGTGCCCTCTGCCCACCATCTACCGGCACTTACCTTGTCTCGGTGTGCAGCTGGTGACGGCGTCAGGCGGCGAGCAGTGTCTCCTTATCGACCCGACATCTTCTCCCGCGCTCCTCCTGTCTTCTGCAATGATTGGACGCCTAGGCGTCCAATCACAGCGCCTGTGACTTCAGCCAATCAGGTGACCGGTAACACAGACCCGGCAACCTGAGTGGCTGAGAGGCGGGTCTGTGTTAGGGAAGCGATGTATTCGCTTCTCTAACACAATACTGTGTAAACAGCGAACGCACAGCATTGTGCCCGCTGTTTACACTTATGGAAGCCTATTAGAGCCCACCGCTCTAATCAGGTCCCCTATTAGAGCTTATAGCTCTAATAGGGCGCTTCCAAAAACACCCCCCCCCCCCGCTGTAATTCAGATGCCCGGCGCCCGACACCTGAATAGGGGGGCGGCAGTGGTGACAATAGATAGATTCATGCAATGCATGAATCTATTTATTGGTGATAGAGAGGTGCAGGAGAGAGGGGGCGGCGCTCCTGCGCCCTCTATGGACGCACCGCCACTGCCCAGTAGTAACCTATGGGTGTGAAAGTTGCACCATAAAGCCCCATACACACGCTCGGATTATCCGAGGACCAGGTCCGTCGGATCATGTCCGTCGTACTTTGTCCGATGTTGGTTTTGCGTACACACGGTTGGACAAAGTTGTCGGAAAATCCGATCATTCTGAACGTGGTGACGTTTGTTGCCTACGACGGGACTACGTAGAGGCTAGTAGCCAATAGCTTTGGTCTTGTAATGTGATCTGAGCATGCGTAGCACTTTGTCCGTCGGAATTCGCTACACACGATTGGATTTGGTGTGATCGGACTTTGTTGTCAAAAAATCTATCCAGCAGGAGATAGGACTTTGTCCGTCGGACAATCCGATGGAAACTGTCCGATGGTGCCTACACACGGTCGGAATTTCGGACAACATTGTCCGATAGGACAGAATCCATGCGAAAATCCGACCGTGTGTATGGGGCTTAAGGAAGGCTGTGTTGGAGAAGACTCTTGAAAGTCCCTTGGACGGCAATAAAATCAAACCAGTCAATCTTGAAGGAAATCAACCCTGAATATTCACTGGAAGGACAGATCCTGAAGCTAAAAACTCGAATACTTTAGCCACCTAATGCGAAGAGAGGACTCATTGGAAAATACCCTGATGCTGGAAAAAAAAGGAAGGAAAAAGGAGAAGAGGAGGACAGAAAACAAAATGGATAGATGGCATCATCGAAACAACGAACATGAAGTTAAGCAAGCTCCAGGAGGCAGTGGAGTGGAGGACAGAAAAGCCTGGCATGCTATGGTCCATGAGGTCATGAAGAGTCGGACACGACTAAACGACTGAACAACAACAACAATGTATGTATGACTATAGAAGGGTAACGTCCGTTCCACAGTCACACATATCTATTGTAATGTGATTGGAAGGTCCACTGAGGCAGGGGCTGATGAAAATAAGATAATCTTCATAGCACCGCACTGTATTAATAGAAGCTTCGCTGTTCTGTGTTCCAGCCCGGTTCTATGGGGTCCTCAAACATGTTATTACAATAGAGAACTACTAATAGCAATGCCTTTCTGTTCCTTCACAAGGACATAATGGAGAAAACAATAAAACGGATGCCGGTATATACATAACCTTAATTAAATATTTGCTCCTGTGCAGGCTGATCGTAGTTTTTTTATCTTGTCCTTGTCTGCTCCCAGGGTGAAGACAGAACACCGGGAATGAAATACTGAACAGCCTTGGAAATATGCTGCAGCTATCTCCTCTGGTACATGGTGCCCCAGAGCAGGGGGCGGATCCAGAGCCTAGTCTCGGGAGGGGCACTGCCAGAAAAAACGCTTTTCTTTTTGGGCAATTTATCGGGGAAATGGCTGGTGTTGGCGCTTCAATCCTCATGGCACCATGGTTCATACGGTGTCAGGATGATTGCAGTGCATTATTTCTATTATTACATTGTTATATAAAATGAAATAGTTCAACTCACCATAATGCAGAATCAGTGGGACCCCCGAGTGTGTCACTTGCCATGTCACCTGCCACCAGATGCAGATTTTCTCTTGCCATGTCCCTGCCACCAGATGCAGATTTTCACCTGCCACGTCACCTGCCACAAGTTGTTGATTCATTGTCACTTGCCACGTCACTTGCCAAATGTTGCAGATTGTCATTTGCCACGCCACCTGCCACACATTGCGGATTGACACTTGCCATGTCGCCTGCCACCAGATGCGGATTGTCACTTGCCTGTCACCAGATGCAGATTGTCACTTGCCACGTCACCTGCCACAAGTTGTTGATTCATTGTCACTTGCCACGTCACTTGCCAAATGTTGCAGATTGTCACTTGCCACGTCGCTTGCCACATGTTGCGGATTGTCAATTGTCACATCACCTGCCACCAGATGCGGATTGTCACTTGCCACGTCACCTGCCACCAGATGCGGATTGTCACTTGCCATGTAGCCTGCCACATGTTGCGGATTGTCCCTTGCCACGCCTTGTCGATTGTCACTTGCCTGCTACAAGGTGTGGATTGTCACTTGCTGTGTCCCAGAGTGAAGGCAGGCAGCAGAGAGATGATGTAATCTCTCTTCTGCCTGCGGCTGCACAGTGAGGGCCGAACTTCAGTGATGCATGGTGGGCGGGCCTGCCCGCCCGCTTACCTGCTGACTGGCCTGTTTGCCCGCTGACTGCCCCAGCTGCTCACTCACCTGCCGACCTGCTGACGGGCCCGCCTGCTCACCCATCCGCCGACCCGCTCACTGGCCCGCCTGCTCACTCACCCACCGACCTGCTGACTGGCCCGCCTACTCACCCATCCACCGACCCGCTCACTGGCCAGCCTGCTCACTCACCCGCCGACCTGCTGACTGGCCCGCTCACTCACCCATCAGCCGACCCGCTGACTGGCTCACCTGCTCACTCACCCGCCAACTGCCCCACGCGCTCACTCACCCACGACCTGCTGACTGGCCCGCCTACTCACCCATCTGCTGACCCACTCACTGCCCCACGCGCTCACTCACCCACGACCTGCTGACTGGCCCACCTACTCACCCATCCACCGACCCGCTCACTGGCCAGCCCGCTCACTCACCCGCCAACCTGCTGACTGGCCCGCCCGCTCACCCATCAGCCGACCCGCTCACTGGCCCACCTGCTCACTCACCTGCCGACTGCCCCACGCGCTCACTCACCCCCCGACCTGCTGACTGGCCGGCCTACTCACCCATCCGCCGACCCGCTCATTGGCCCACCCGCTCACTCACCCGCTGGCCAGCTGACTGGCCCGCCTGCTCACCCATCCGCCGACCTGCTCACTGGCCTGCCCACTCACTCACCTGCCGACCTGCTCACTGGCCCGCCCGCTCACCCATCCGCCGACCCGCACACTGGCCCGCCCGCTCATTCACCCGCCGACCTGCTGACTGGCCCGCCCACTCACCCATCCGCCGACCCGCTGACTGTCCCACCTGCTCACTCACGCGCCGACTGGCCCGCCCGCTCACTCACCCGCTGGCCCGCTGACTGGCCTGCCCGCTCACCCGCCAACCCGTCACTAATTTCTCAGGGGGGGGGGGGCAATTGCCCCGTTTCCCCCCACTGGATTCACCCCTGCCCCAGAGGCTGGCCATGTTTGTTCCCGGGGCTTCTCCTCGCTATCCACAGGACCGGCCTTAAATTAGATGCTATTGGATAGGTGTCTACCAATTGATACATTGTATACAATTAGATAGATTCAGAAGTGAGAGGTAAAGTGACAACGGGCAAAAGACTGCTGAGGGTGCCATCATCCTAAACCAACAAATAGACGTGGGCAGCCCACCCCCTGTTCGGTTTGCAGCAGAACTTACGAATAGGGGAAATGTTCTAAACCGATCAGTGAACACCATTGAAGTCTATGAAAGCCGAATAGGAAAAATCAAAAGTACCCATTTTGAAGGGTTATATGCAAGTAATTGGCAATAAAAGGGTATGGGGGTCTGGGTACTGCCCTGGGGGATATGTATCAATGTCATTTTTTTTTTTTTAAATGATTGTTTTTCAGGAGCAGTAGTTTTAATTATGCTTAAAGTGCAACAATAAAAATGAAAACATTTTAGTGCCTGGAGGTCCCCTTAGTCTGCCTAAAAAGGTGGCACATCTGTAGCATATATAGCATATGCTGCAGCAAAAATTACATTTCTAAAGAGAAAAAAAGGGTGTGCCCCCCCCCCCCCCAGTCCATACCAGGCCCTTCGGGTCTGGTATGGATTTTAAGGGGAACCCCATGCCAAAATTAAAAAAAAAAAACAACGTGGGGTCCCCCCAAAATCCATACCAGACCCTTACCCGGGCAAGCAGCCTGGCAGGTCAGAAAATGGGGGTGGGGGGGGGCGAGAGAGTGCACCCCCCCCTCCTGAACCAAACCAGGCCACATGCCCTCAACATGGGGGGGTCGGTGCTCTGGGACAAGGGGGGCTCTGCAAGGTTTGCCCAATCAGGGTGCAGAATGCACTGTGCAGCGCTCAGTGCATTGCAGGGTGTTCGGCTGGCCGCACCCGGGAGACACGAGCCAGAGGGGGTGACACCATTGAGTAGAAGGGGACGGTTTGGGGCATCCACCATGAATGTGCGCTGCTGGCCCGAAACTAGACTGCCCAGTGCTCTGCAGGCTGCCTAGCATCAGGGCGTTTCTGGTAAGTATAAAAAAAAATTGTGTATAAAAGTATAAGTATAAAAAAATGTTTTCCTCCAAATGTTTCTTTATAGGTTTAAAGGAGTCTGATTATGTAAAAAAAAAAATTCAGGGTGGAACTCCGCTTTAAACAAGCTCCGGGAGGCAGTGGAGGATAGAAAAGCCTGGCATGCTATGGTCCATGAGGTCACGAAAAATCGGACATGACTAAACAACTGAACAACAACAATAATAATATTTGAATAGTTAGAGCGGAGTTCTACCCAAAAGTGGAGCTCCTGCTTTAAGACCTCCTCCCGGCTCCTGTTTGGGAAACTGAGCTTTTGGGGAGAAGGGGAGGGGTTGCAGGTACTTGAATTTGACAGGTATCTGCTCCCACTTCGGTTCCAGTCGCATAGGCGACCGAAACCAGAAGCTCTCCCTCCCGGAGGCTGGGACATAAGACAGATCCTAAAAGACTTCGGGGCCAGTCACAGACCGCAGCGCTGCTCGCGCATGCACAGTGGGCACCCGGCTGTGAAGCCACAAGCTGTCACCATAGTAGAGATACCGGCGCCACTGAGGGAGGACACGGGGAGAACCCGGGTGCGGTGAGTAGATCGCTGGACCGTGGGACAGGTGAGTAGCTGTTTATTAAAAGTCAACAGCTACACTTTTTGTAGATGCTGACTTTTAATAAACAAACAAATGACTAGAACTCCGCTTTAACAAAATAAAAAATAGAAACAATCAGTGCAGCCTATCTGTGCCTCTGCAGCAGGGATCTGAGCTGAAAGCATCTCTCTCATACAGCCCAGAGCCTGCACTGACAGTTCCCCCTCCCTCCTCCCTTGCACGTGTAGCGGCCATACCCCACAGAGGGGCGGCCTTGACTTTTGGGCTTACCAGTTACCTCCTCTTGGCTTGTCTGTGAATGTCCAAGGTTTCCCAGGGTTAGTGCCCAACAACTTTGGATGCTGACACAATAAAAGTCCTTTTGAAGGTTTTTATTTCTGCAGTGGTAACATCCAACATAACATAGTCTCAGATAGGAATAGAGGGCACGGGTGAAGAAACTCAGGCACCTTGAACTGCTGACATCCACAGAATGTCTCTAATCAAACCCAGAGAGTAGCCACTCGCAGCTGGGTACTTCAATGCTGGACAAACCTCTAGCCAGAGGTATGGCAGCCAACAATGCGATCCGGAAACTTGCAAAAAGTCTCTGACACAGAATGAACTTGCAACCGAAGGTGAATAGGAACCTTTCTCACAGTACCTGGAACTCTGTCTCTACCGTGGAAGTGTGGACTCTTTAGTGTCCATACAACTTAGCTCCCAGGCTCTTACTGAGATGCCAGCTTAATGGCCCTCCTCCGAAGTATCCTCCCCCGGTCACTTGTATGAGCTGTGGTGCCCCTCCAATGCTGAGAGCACGCCGGGACGTCTTGAACCCTCCTTCATTTACTGGGCCTCGGGCTAACCGGCTCCCAGACTCGGGAACAGACGGATCCCTGCCCCAGACCATGCGGGTCTATGGGGCTAGTCAGACTGACCATGTTGCGGGATGGCAAGTGCTCCCATGCCTGGGACCCCTCGCAGGACTGCGGCCGAACCCCGAACACGTGACTTCAGCACCTTAAGTACCCTTCCCCAGACTACACAGCGGGGCCAGACGCACCCACTGTTTGGCTCCGGGGAAGACTGATACCTAAGACGTCCAACCAGGCCTGGTTCTAGGCCTGTCATGGGTACCTCACTGCACTTGTGACCAGGCAGAACCCTAGTACAGCCCAGCAAAACTGATGCTAAAGTTAATCTGTACAATTAACCCTCAGAACCCCATTACTGAACTAAACTAAATTTCCACATATAGCGCACACTTGTGAAAGTGTGCCTGCTACACACGGATGGGAGAGGGGAGAGCCGATCCGCTCCTTCTCCTCCCACCCCTCTCCACTTGTGTGTGCACCATAGGAAGTGTGAAACCCAGCGGGAGGAGAAGGAGTGGATCAGCTGACTCCTTTCCCATCCGTGCGAGGAAGAAGGGAGGGGGAACTGTCAGTGCAGGCTCTGGGCTGTATGAGAGAGAGACAGCTCAGAGCCCTGCAGCTAGCAACCCCGCTGGGGCCCCACCGACAGTGGCGCCAAGTCCCAGTCGCAAATGCGACTTTTGCGAACCCTGGTAGTTCCGCCACTGCCCTAAAACAATACAGAGAGCAGTGATGGAAAATATGCAGTAACAAATTGCAGATAAGCAGATTTTACCTTACTGGAGTCAGATCAGTGGAAGATGACTGCTGATGGATTGCTATGGGTGATTGCACCTTGCAGTTCTTCTTATTGAAACGTCTGTAAGGGCACTCAAATCATCCCAACATGGATAAAATTTATCGTTTACACACCTATCAAGAAAACACATAAACAGTTCATTTATCATCAATATTGGTTTGTTTGTTTATTGAATAAAGCCCTAATTTCCTGTTAAATCTGAACTCCGGACACAAAAAAAGTGTATTTAAATATATTACCCAATAACCACAAAGGATATAAATCTACTTTGTGTGCACCAAATATCTTTGTAAACCCAGATATGACCGTATAAAAGTAGCAGTGACATCATCACTGTGCTGTACATAGCCTGTGCAGAGCTGTGGGAGAGGCCCAGCAGGCTCCACCCACTACAGGCTGCCTGCAGAAAACTACAGGAGGGGGCGGAGACATGACCAGTCACCCTGCACAAGGATAGAGAGCAGAGCTGTGGGAGTGGCCCAGCAGGCTCCACCCTACTACAGGCTGCCTGCAGAAAACTACAGGAGGGGGCGGAGACATGACCAGCCACCCTGCACAAGGAGAGAGAGAGCAGAGCTGTGGGAGTGGTCCAGCAGGCTCCACCCACTACAGGCTGCCTGCAGAAAACTACAGGAGGGGGCGGAGACATGACCAGTCACCCTGCACAAGGAGAGAGAGCAGAGCTGTGGGAGTGGTCCAGCAGGCTCCACCCCACTACAGGCTGCCTGCAGAAAACTACAGGAGGGGCGGAGACATGACCAGTCACCCTGCACAAGGATAGAGAGCAGAGCTGTGGGAGTGGCCCAGCAGGCTCCACCCTACTACAGGCTGCCTGCAGAAAACTACAGGAGGGGGCGGAGACATGACCAGTCACCCTGCACAAGGATAGAGAGCAGAGCTGTGGGAGTGGCCCAGCAGGCTCCACCCACTACAGGCTGCCTGCAGAAAACTACAGGAGGGGGCGGAGAGGAAGGAAAATATCTACAAAAAAGAAAATAAAGAATTTTAACCTTTTACTTTATTATTAATAATAATAATAATAATAAAAAATGTTAGTAAGGATGACAGGTCCTGTTTATGGAAATATCTGGGTTCTATAAGACCCCAAATCTCTCCTCTACCTTTGAAAGCAAAATATCCACACACAAAAAAATAATTTTAATCTTAAATATAATAATTAAAAAAAAAAATTGTTTACTTCTGCCCTACACCAGAAATGATGTCATGAAGTCACTCCGGTCCTCCGAGATCATAGAGGCTATCAGATACGATCTGGTCTTTGTTCATCTCTATGGCCAGGCATGTGAACCATTGGATCGTTTCTTGAGCGCACCGGTGAGAATGGTAAACCCGAGACACAACATTGAGTGGCAAGAGGGGGGAACGACCCACTGTGCTTCTGAAAGCGATCCAGCTGCTAATTAGCCGCTCGAACTGCTTTCATGAGAAAGACAATCGGTAGCTGGAAAAAAAATTGTTACGTTCCATTCGTTTAGATGCGGTACAAGTTATTTTTCGATGATTCATGATAATTCGAAAGAGTGAAAATCTGAAATTTCCAAAGAACAAAAATCCGAAATTCGAAAATCTGAACATTCGAGAGAACGAAAATCCAAAAATTCAAAAATCAGAAAAAATGAAACGTTGAAAGAACAAAAATCCAAAAATAAGAAAAATTTGAATATCCGAAAGAACAAAAAACATTTGGATAATAATTTAAATATTACGTTTATATATATATATATATATAATTGAATAACTATAACTACTAATTAATATTATAGTTTGTATTATTATTATTATTATTATTATTTGTTATTAATAAAAATAATAATAATAATTAATAATTAAAAACTACGATATTATTATAGTTTTTATTATTATTTATTAATAAATAAATAATAAATAATAAAACTATAATAATAGTTATAAACTTATTAAATTATAGGTATTGGAATTTCCTTTCAAATTTGGCTGTTAGTGGATGTAACGAATACAAATTTATCCAAAGTTACGAATTATCCAAAATAATAAATGCCGAATAATTTGTAACTTTGGGTAAATTCGTATTCGTTACATTCACTAACAGCCAAATTTAATGGGAAATTCCAATACCTATAATTTAATAGTTTATAACTATTATTATTAGTTTTTATTATTATTATTTATTATTATTAATTTGTTACATTCCATTCGTTTAGATGCGGCATTCGTTATTTCGGGTAATTCGTAATAAATAATAATAATAATAAAAATAACTACAATAATGGTTAATAAACGTAATATTTAAACTTAAACGTAATACTTTAATTATAATAGAAATTATCCAAATGTTTTTTAGTTCTTTTGGATTTTCGCATTTTCGTTCTTTCAAATTTTTGGATTTTCGGATTTTCGTTCTTTCGAATTTTTTGGATTTTCGTATTTTCACTCTTTCGAATTTCGGATTTTTTGTGTTTTCGAAAAAATTTGTTAAATGGTCTTTTGGATTTTCGTTCTTTCGAATTTTCGGATTTTCGCTCTTTTGAATTTTTTGTGTTTTCGAAAAAAAATTGTTAAATGGTCTTTTCCTCAATTCGGATGTTTCCGAATGAAAGAATATGCCAATTTTTTACGAAAAACTAATTCAGAATGAAATAAATTGCACATGTCTATGCTGCTTATACAATCAGGATGCTTGGGAAGAACGTAAGTCCGTGACCAAACTATATATCTATGGTGGTCACGTTCCTGGCTATACTGTCTTGCAGGAGTGCCTGGATCACTGGAGGTAAGATGGCTCACATTTAGCTTTTTATATGGCCATTTCTCTGGGGTTCAGCGTAAAGAAAACATAATCAGGTTGGATTGTGATAATAAAGAAAGCCTTGTTTGCTGCGAAAGGAATCTACTCTTTGCTGCCACTAGAAGGCGCAACTGGCAGATAAAATACAGACTTTGAATGTGAACAGTGAGCAAGAAGATGCGTCCTTTACAGCAAAGTGATCTATAGACTGACATTGGGGGGCAAAGAGCATTCAGAGCAATTTTTTAATTCTTCAAACACATTAATTTTTTGATAGAAAATTGCTTAAAGCCGCAATAAACCGCAAACAAAAAATTTGATATATTGCAGCTTACCAATCATCAGATGTGGTGGCTGCATTCGTTTTCTTTTTTTATGCCTTTTCCCCTCTATTTCATCCGGTGATCTGGCCAATAACACCCCCCACCCCCGTATTAGAGTGGCCCTCCCCACTTTGGATGAAGGAGCACAGGAGGCGCAGCAGAAAGCCTAAAAAGAAAACGAATGCCTTCTGGTCACTGATCCTGTTCTTCTGCCTCCGACTACGCTGATCTCTGGTTTCCTGATCTGTACCATTTTTACCATTACATTAAAAGGTTTGATTTTTTTTACTGCATTTTCTGTCTCAGTCTAATTCATGGTTCCTGATAGTACATCAGGATTGATACATTTTCAGATAAATATCCCATAGTTTGTGGACTCTATAAATGTCCTACAGACTAAATAATATACACTGATTTGGGTTATTTTCCAGAAATGTAGCAGAATACATTTTGACCTAAATTTATGAAGAAAGATTATTTATTTAGCAAAATTTTATAACAGAAACAAAGAAAAACACTGGCTTTTTTGTTTATTTAGCAAATATAAACCCAGTGGGGATTATATACCACCAAAAGAAAGCTCTATCAGTGTGAAGAAAATGATAAAAATCTTAGACATGTGCAATTCGTTTTTCGACTAAATTTGTTACTTTGGAAATATTTGAGTTAACGAAAAACCCTGTTTAACAGATTTATTAGAAGAAGAAAAAAAACGGAATATTCAGAAAATTCGAAATTCTGAAAATCGGAAAATTAGAAAATTAGAAAATCAGAAAATTTGAAAATCAGAAAATGTGAAAATCTATTTGTGTGAAGAAAATTATAAAAATCTTAGACATGTGCATTTCTTTTTTTGACGAAATTCGTTACTTTGGAAATATTTGAGTTAACGAAAAACCCAGTTTAACAGATTTATTAAAAAATTTAAAAGTCCGGAATAATCCGAAAATTTGAAAATCGAAAATTGGAAATTCTGAAAATGTGAAAATTAGAAAATGTGAAAATTTGAAAATCAGAAAATGTGAAAATCAGAAAATGTGAAAATCTATTTGTGTGAAAAAAATGATAAAAATCTTAGACAAAACCCCGTTTAACAGATTTATTAGAAAATTTAAAAATCCGGAATAATCCAAAAATTCAAAAATTCTAAATTCTGAAAATCGGAAAATTTGAAAATGTGAAAATCAGAAAATTTGAAAATCAGAAAACTTGAAAACTTGAAAACTTGAAAATTTGAAAATTTGAAAATCTGAAAGTTTGGAAATTTGGAAATTCAAAAGTCTGAAGATTCGGAAACTTGAAAATCTGAAAATAGGAACAAAAATCCAAAAATAGGAACGAAAATCCAGAAATAAGTCTGAAAATCCGAAAATGAGAAAACCAGAAAATTCTAAATAATAACTATTACTAACTATTAAATTATAGGTATTGGAATTTACAAAAATTTTAAATAATGATGAACTAACTAAGAATAACTAACTATTAAATTATAGGTATGGGTATTTCCTTTCAGATTTGGCTGTTAGTGAACATAATGAATACAAATTTATCCGTTCAAATATGTGCAACCTAAAGTCGCAGCCCCAGGCCAGTTTTCACGAATGCAATTGTTACGAATGGAATGTAAGAAATTAATAATAAAATATTAATAATAAAAAAAAATATTATTATTTATTATTATTAATTCGTTATGTTTACATTTATAATTTAATATTTTTTTAACTATTATTATAGTTTTATTATTACTATTTATCATTAAAAATAATAATAATAAAAAAACTATAATAATAGTTATAAGCTAATAAATTATAATTATTAATATAAACATAATATTTTAATTATAATAGAAATTATCCGAATGTTTTTTTGTTCTTTTGGATGTTCCAATTTTCGTTCTTATTTTTGTTCTTTCAGCTTTCTGTTCTTTCTGATTTTAGAATTTTCGGATTTCTGTTCTCCCGAATTTCCAGATTTCGTTGGAATTTTCAGATTTTCGCTCTTTCAAATTATTATGAATTATAGAAATAACAAGTACCGCCAAATTTAATTTCCAATACCTCTAATTTAATAGTTAGTTATTATTAATTAGTTAGTTATTATTAAGAATTTTCAGATATTCGAAAAAACAAACACTTTTTTTGGCAGTGCACAAGTCTAAAAAAAAAATGGCATCTGGGTACAGTGTTGCATGACCGCATAATTGTCATTCAAAGTGCGACATCACTAAAAAATTTGGCCTGGGGGCCGGAAGGGGGTGAAAGTGCCCGGTATTGAAGTGGTTGAAGTCGCTGCGACTTTAGATCACACATATTTGAACGGTTGTCATTGAAAAAACATGGGGGGGTTGCAACTTGACATGCGACTTGTGTGTCCAAAAATCGCATGATAAGTCTCACATGGAGCCTTGAAGCCGGTACTTGATTTAACCCCATGCTAAAGATACCCTGGTAGGTAAGTGGTTAAGGAACGTGCCCTATACAGTGGGGATGGAAAGTATTCAGACCCCCTTAAAGTGGGGTGCCCCCTAAAAAAAAAATATAAAAGTCAGCAGCTACAAATACTTCAGCTGCTGACTTTTAATAATCGGACACTTACCTGTCCCGGGGTCAAGCGATGAGGGGGAACGAAGCCCCCCCCTCGTTCCCCCGCTCCGCTCGCGGCGCCGGCATTCTTACTGTGGGCACCCGGCTGTGGCTTCACAGCCGGGCACCCACTGCGCATTTGCGAGCGGCGCCACGCACCGCGATACGCCGTGCAGTCATCTGGGACCTTTCACGTGTCCCAGATGGCTGACTGCGCCAAGGGTAAGTGATGTCAGTGCCCGGGCACTGAAGGAGGCAGACTATGAGGGACCTCCTAGCAACAGGCATTCTGAGGTGAGTAAAAAAAATGTTTTTATTTTTATATGAATTTGAAGCTATTTTTTTTTTTTTTTTGGTGGATATTTTTCACTCTTTGTTATATTGCAGCCATTTGCTAAAATCATTTAAGTTCATTTTTTTTCCTTATTAATGTACACACAGCACCCCATATTGACAGAAAAACACAGAATTGTTGAAATTTTTGCAGATTTATTAAAAAATAAAAACTGAAATCTCACATGGTCCTAAGTATTCAGACCCTTTGCTGTGACACTCATATATATATATATATATATATATATATATATATATCAGGTGCTGTCCATTTCTTCTGATCATCCTTGAGATGGTTCTACACCTTCATTTGAGTCCAGCTGTGTTTGATTATACTGATTGGACTTGATTAGGAAAGCCACACACCTGTCTATATAAGACCTTACAGCTCACAGTGCATGTCAGAGCAAATGAGAATCATGAGGTCAAAGGAACTGCCTGAAGAGCTCAGAGACAGAATTGTGGCAAGGTACAGATCTGGCCAAGGTTCCAAAGAGCACAGTGGCCTCCATAATCCTTAACCACTTCCCGCCCGGTCAATAGCAAATTGACGTCCGGGAAGTGGTTTTGTTATCCTGACTGGGTGTCATATGACGTCCTTCAGTATAACAGCCGCCGGGCACCCGTGGGGGCGCGCATCGCGGCGATCGGTGAATCGGTGTGTCAGTCTGACACACCGCTACACCGATTTTGTTAAAGAGCCTCCGGCGGAGGCTCTTTAACATGTGATCAGCCGTGTCCAATCAGAGGAAGAGCCATTGATCGGCTTTTGCTCACTCGGGTCTGACAGACGCGAGTAGAGGAGAGCCGATCGGCGGCTCTCCTGACAGGGGGGGTATGCGCTGATTGTTTATCAGCGCAGCCCCCCCTCAGATGCCCACACTAGACCACTAGGGAAGCCCCCAGGGCCACCAGGGAAGCCCCCAGCATGTGAATGGCCAGGTACATCCCCAATGGCCATCCACATGCTAAAAAAAATGCCCAAAATATGCCAATCAGTGCCCACAAATGGGCACTGATTGGCACATCATATTTATGTTATAAAACAGGGATGCCCAGCAATGCCACCCATCAGTGTCATCAGTTCCACCCATCAGCGTCCATCAGTGCCACCTATCAGTGCCCATCTGTGCCCATCCAGCCCCACCTATCAGTGCCCATCAGTGCCCATCCTTGCCACCTATCCGTGCCACCTATATGTATGCATCAGTGCCACCCATAAGTACCCATCAGTGCCGCCTATGAGTGCCTATCAGTGCCGCCTATGAGTGCCCATCAGTGCCACTTGAGTGCCCATCAGTGCTGCATACAAGTGCCACCTATCAGTGCCCATCAGTGCTGCCTATCAGTGCCCATCAGTGCCGCCTATCAGTGCCCATCATCAGTGCCCATCAGTGCCGCCTTATCAGTGCCCATCATTGCAGCCATATCAGTGCCCGTCATTGAAGAAGGAAACGCACTTATTTACAAAAAAAATTAACAGTGACAAAGAAACTAGTTTTTTGGCTAAATTTTCGGTCTTTTTTTGTTTGTTGCACAAAAAATAAAAATCGCAGAGGTGATCAAATACCACCAAAAGTAAGCTCTATTTGTTGGAACAAAATGATAACAAATTTGTTTGGGTGCAGTGTAGCATGACCACGCAATTGTCATTCAAATTGCGACAGCGCTGAAAGCTGAAAATTGGCCTGGGCGGGAAGGTGTCTAAGTGTCTGGTATTGAAGTGGTTAAATGACGTTTGGGACGACCAGAACCCTTCCTAGAGCTGGGGCGTCCAGCCAAACTGAGCTATCGGGGGGAGGAGAGCCTTGGTGAGAGAGGTAAAGAAGAACCCAAAGATCACTGTGGCTGAGCTCCAGAGATGCAGTCGGGAGATGGGAGAAAGTTGTAGAAAGTCAACCAGGCCCGGACTGGCCATAGGGCCGGCCGTGGGATGATATGTATGGCTGAAAGCCACAGTTCGTGGCGCATGTGCCCCGCCGCCCCCGGTCACCTGGCAACCAGGACGCACTGAGAGGAGGTGGGAAAGGGAAGCCGAGGCCACCAACTTACCTATATGCGGGCGCAGCACCTTGCTGGCTTTCAAGTGTGGGAGGCGGATATGAGACCCGCATCCCGCACTTGAAAGCCAGCAAGGTGCTGCGGCCTCATATAGGGGAGGTGGTGGCCTCGGCTTCTCTGTCCCTCCTCCTCTCCTTGCGTCCTGGTTGCCAGGTGACCGGGGGCGGCACATGAAAGCAGACGAAGTGCTGCAGGGGAAAGGGAAAGCAGTACACGCCCACTCCTCTTCCCGCCTGTGAAGGGGTTCGATCTGATGCCCCAGGGCAAGAGAGTGCTCCTTTCCCTAATGGTAACTATGATCATTTTATACATGGCTCTGCAAGTAATAATTTATTACTGGCTCTGTGAGTAATAATTTATACCTGGCTCTGTGAGTAATAATTTATTACTGGCTCTGTGAGTAATAATTTGTACCTGGCTCTGTGAGTAATAATTTATACCTGGCTCTGTGAGTAATAATTTATTACTGGCTCTGTGAGTAATAATTTGTACCTGGCTCTGTGAGTAATAATTTGTACCTGGCTCTATGAATAATAATTTATTACTTGCTCTGTGAGTAGTAATTTATACCTGGCTCTGAGTAATAATTTATACCTGACTCTGTGAGTAATAATTTGTACCTGGCTCTGTGAGTAATAATTTGTACCAGGCTCTGTGAGTAATAATTTATTACTGGCTCTGTGAGTAATAATTTGTACCTGGCTCTATGAATAATAATTTTTACCTGGCTCTGTGAGTAATAATTTGAACCTGGCTCTGTGAGTAATAATTTGAACCTGGCTCTGTGAGTAATAATTTGAACCTGGCTCTGTGAGTAATAATTTGTACCTAGCTCTGTGAGTAATAATTTGTACCTGGCTCTGTGAGTAATACTTTATACCTGGCTCTGTGAATAATAATTTATTACTGGCTCTGTGAGTAATAATTTGTACCTGGCTCTATGAATAATAATTTATTACTGGCTCTGTGAGTAGTAATTTATACCTGGCTCTGAGTAATAATTTATACCTGACTCTGTGAGTAATAATTTGTACCTGGCTCTGTGAGTAATAATTTGTACCAGGCTCTGTGAGTAATAATTTATTACTGGCTCTGTGAGTAATAATTTGTACCTGGCTCTATGAATAATAATTTGTACCTAGCTCTGTGAGTAATAATTTGAACCTGGCTCTGTGAGTAATAATTTGAACCTGGCTCTGTGAGTAATAATTTGAACCTAGCTCTGTGAGTAATAATTTGTACCTGGCTCTGTGAGTAATACTTTATACCTGGCTCTGTGAATAATAATTTATTACTGGCTCTGTGAGTAATAATTTGTACCTGGCTCTGTGAGTAATAATTTATACCTGGCTCTGTGAATAATAATTTATACCTGGCTCTGTGAGTAATAATTTGTACCTGGCTCTATGAATAATAATTTATTACTTGCTCTGTGAGTAGTAATTTATACCTGGCTCTGAGTAATAATGTATACCTGACTCTGTGAGTAATAATTTGTACCTGGCTCTGTGAGTAATAATTTGTACCTGGCTCTGTGAGTAATAATTTGTACCAGGCTCTGTGAGTAATAATTTATTACTGGCTCTGTGAGTAATAATTTGTACCTGGCTCTGTGAGTAATAATTTGTACCTAGCTCTGTGAGTAATAATTTGTACCTGGCTCTGTGAGTAATAATGTATACCTGGCTCTGTGAATATTAATTTATTACTGGCTCTGTGAGTAATAATTTGTACCTGGCTCTATGAATAATAATTTATTACTGGCTCTGTGAGTAGTAATTTATACCTGGCTCTGAGTAATAATTTATACCTGACTCTGTGAGTAATAATTTGTACCTGGCTCTGTGAGTAATAATTTGTACCAGGCTCTGTGAGTAATAATTTGAACCTGGCTCTGTGAGTAATAATTTGAACCTAGCTCTGTGAGTAATAATTTGTACCTGGCCCTGTGAGTAATACTTTATACCTGGCTCTGTGAATAATAATTTATTACTGGCTCTGTGAGTAATAATTTATACCTGGCTCTGTGAATAATAATTTATACCTGGCTCTGTGAGTAATAATTTGTACCTGGCTCTATGAATAATAATTTATTACTGGCTCTGTGAGTAGTAATTTATACCTGGCTCTGAGTAATAATTTATACCTGACTCTGTGAGTAATAATTTGTACCTGGCTCTGTGAGTAATAATTTGTACCAGGCTCTGTGAGTAATAATTTATTACTGGCTCTGTGAGTAATAATTTGTACCTGGCTCTGTGAGTAATAATTTGTACCTGGCTCTGTGAGTAATAATTTGTACCTGGCTCTGTGAGTAATAATTTGTACCAGGCTCTGTGAGTAATAATTTATTACTGGCTCTGTGAGTAATAATTTATACCTGGCTCTGTGAGTAATAATTTATTACTGGCTCTGTGAGTAATAATTTGTACCTGGCTCTGTGAGTAATAATTTGTACCTGGCTCTATGAATAATAATTTATTACTTGCTCTGTGAGTAGTAATTTATACCTGGCTCTGAGTAATAATTTATACCTGACTCTGTGAGTAATAATTTGTACCTGGCTCTGTGAGTAATAATTTGTACCAGGCTCTGTGAGTAATAATTTGAACCTGGCTCTGTGAGTAATAATTTGAACCTAGCTCTGTGAGTAATAATTTGTACCTAGCCCTGTGAGTAATACTTTATACCTGGCTCTGTGAATAATAATTTATTACTGGCTCTGTGAGTAATAATTTATACCTGGCTCTGTGAATAATAATTTATACCTGGCTCTGTGAGTAATAATTTGTACCTGGCTCTATGAATAATAATTTATTACTGGCTCTGTGAGTAGTAATTTATACCTGGCTCTGAGTAATAATTTATACCTGACTCTGTGAGTAATAATTTGTACCTGGCTCTGTGAGTAATAATTTGTACCAGGCTCTGTGAGTAATAATTTATTACTGGCTCTGTGAGTAATAATTTGTACCTGGCTCTGTGAGTAATAATTTGTACCTGGCTCTGTGAGTAATAATTTGTACCTGGCTCTGTGAGTAATAATTTGTACCAGGCTCTGTGAGTAATAATTTATTACTGGCTCTGTGAGTAATAATTTGTACCTGGCTCTGTGAGTAATAATTTGTACCTAGCTCTGTGAGTAATAATTTGTACCTGGCTCTGTGAGTAATACTTTATACCTGGCTCTGTGAATATTAATTTATTACTGGCTCTGTGAGTAATAATTTATACCTGGCTGTGTGAGTAATAGTTTATACTGAAATCCCAAATTACCAACCGCCCAGGCCCCCCCTGCCAGTCGGGGCTCTATGGCAGAGTGGCCTGACGGAAGCCTCTCCTTAGTGCACAACACATGAAAGCCCGCATGGAGTTTGCTAAAAA
The DNA here is from genome assembly GCA_028564925.1 of Lithobates sylvaticus. Taxonomy (NCBI): domain Eukaryota; kingdom Metazoa; phylum Chordata; class Amphibia; order Anura; family Ranidae; genus Lithobates; species Lithobates sylvaticus. The sequence goes on from CM053029.1 coordinate 594,688,112, forward strand.
AACACCTGAAGGACTCCAAGATGGTGAGAAATAAGATTCTCTGGTCTGATGAGACCAAGATAGAACTTGTTGGCCTTAATTCTAAGCGGTGTGTGTGGAGAAAACCAGGCGCTGCTCATCACCTGTCCAATACAGTCCCAACAGTGAAGCATGGTGGTGGTAGCATCATGCTGTGGGGGTGTTTTTCAGCTGCAGGGACAGGACGACTGGTTACAATCGAGGGAAAGATGAATGCGGCCAAGTACAGGCAAATCCTGGATGAAAACCTTCTCCAGAGTGCTCAGGACCTCAGACTGGGCCGAAGGTTTACCTTCCAACAAGACAATGACCCTAAGCACACAGCTAAAATAACGAAAGGAGTGGCTTCCGACACGGTTTAGGAGATATTTGGCAAAAGACAGGCACCGCTGTCTATGGCGCATGCGCCGTAGACTGCGGCGCACAGGCACACTGAGCGCGCTGCTGTTAACGGCAATATGCCGCGAGTGTCGGCTCCCATGCGCGGGAGTGACGTCATTGCGACTCCGTCGAATGACAGCGCAGGAGCAGCGAGACCCACCAAGAAGATAAAGGCTCCGTGCACAAGGGGACAGCGGTGATATCGCTGGCTCCTGTGTCAGGTAAATGACACATAATGGGCTCCTATGCGATGCGATGCACAGTAGTCCATTATGCTTTACCTTTGCAGGGAAACAAAGAGGAAGTAAAACCATCAGGGTTTACTTCCTCTTTAACCCTTTCATGACTAAGCCTATTTCTGACATTTGGTGTTTACAAGTTAACATCTGTATTTTTTGCTAGAAAATTACTTAGAACCCCCAAACATTATATATATATTTTTAGCAGAGAATCTATAGAATAAAACGGTGATTGTTGCAATATTTTCTGTCACGCGGTATATGTGCAGCGGTGTTTTAAGCGTAACTTTTTGGGAAAAAGATACTTTCATGAATTTAAAAAAAAATAAAGACTAAAGTTAGCCCAATTTTTTTGTATAATGTGAAAGATGACGTTACGCCGAGTAAATAGATACTCAACATGTCACGCTTTATAATTGCACGCACTCGTGGAATGGCGACAAACGACGGTACCTAAAAATCTCCATAGGCGACGCTTTAAAAATGTTTTACGGTTACCAGGTTAGAGTTTACGGAGGAGGTCTAGAGCTAGAATTATTGCTCTCGCTCTGACGATCGCGGCGATACCTCACATGTGTGATTTGAACACCGCTTACATATGCGGGCGTGACTTCCGTATGCGTTTTCTTTGCTGCGGGAGCTCGCGGGAAGGGGGCGTTTTAAAAAAAATGATTTATTTATTTAATTTAATTTTAGATAATTAAATTGTGTTTAAAAAAAAAATAATTTCATCATATTTATTGCTGTCACAAGGAATGTAAACATCCCTTGTGACAGTAATAGGTGGTGACAGGTACTCTTTATGGAGGGATCCGGGGTCTAAAAGACCCCAAATCCCTCCTTTGCACTTCAAAGTATTCAGATCATCAAAAACAGCGAATCTGAATACTGTATTTTTTTTTTTTTAAACCGGCGCCATTTGCAGTTGAGTAAACCGGAAGTGACGTTGTGGCGTCGCTTCCGTGTTTACATTCAGGAGCCTGGAACAAAGCCGTTTCCGGCATCGTTCCAGTCCGTCTCTAGGTGCCGGAAGTGGCGCGTCTCAGATCGGAGCTCCCGGTGGGACGGGACACCCGGTAAGAGCGGCGAGAGGCGGTGGGAGGGGGGATGTCCCTTCCCGCTCCTCTGGTATAACAGCCAAGCGGCTTTTAGCCGCATCGGTTGTTATACCTGGAAAGCTGATCGCCCGCTCTAAAAAACGGTTCCCGGGATGATGCCTGCAGCTGCGGGCATCATCCCGGTATAACCCCCGAAAGCCGAGTACGCATATCTGCGTACGCTCCGTGTGAATGGGTTAAACCCAATTGAGCATCTCTGGAGAGACCTAAAAATGGCTGTCCACCAACATGTACCATCCAACCTGACAGAACTGGAGAGGATCTGCAAGGAGGAATGGCAGAGGATCCCCGAATCCAGGTGTGAAAAACTTGTTGCATCTTTCCCAAAAAGACTCATCATGGCTGTATTAGATCAAAAGGGGCTTCTACTAAATACTGAGCAAAGGGTCTGAATAATTAGGACTAGGGATGAGCCGAACACCCCCCTGTTCGGTTCGCACCAGAACTTTAGAACCCTATTAAAGTCTATGGGACTCGAACGTTCAAAATCAAAAGTGCTAATTTTAAAGGCTTTTAAAGACTGGATAGCAACAGTGGATTACCACCGCTGGAATCTTTTTTTTTTTTTAATAAAGGACTTTTCCCAACGGTGTCTGTGTGTTTTCTAACTATTTTTTACACTTTCTTTGTGAAATGGTAGGGGTACTTTTGTACCACCTTACCATTTCAAACAGGGGGGGGGCGGGATCTGGGGGTCCCCTTGTTAAAGAGGGCTTCCAGATTCTGATAAGCCCCCCGCCCGCAGACCCCCATAACCACCGGGTAAGGGTTGTGGGTATGATACCCTTCTCCTCATCAACATGGGGACATGGTGCTTTGATGGGGTCACAGACCCCCAAAGCATCCTCCCAATGTTGAGGGCATGTGGCCTGGTACAGTTCAGGAGGGGGGAGCGCTCTCTCGCCCCCGCCTATTTTCCTGCGGCCTGCCAGGTTGTGTGCTCGGATAAGGGTCTGGTATGGATTTTGGGGGGAACCCCACATTTTTTTTTTTTATCAATGAATTTCAATGACTGTATTACGGGAGTCGACAATTCATTATAGCCGCGAGAGATTTTAAATAGCTTTTTTTCCTTCAAAAATTACACTTTGTGCAGGGACAGTTCTAAGCATGGGAAACATGCGCCCCTTTACAGGCATACTATACACACCCCCCAGGTACGAAATTTAAAGGAATATTACACTTTTATTGTTTCACTTTAAAGAGGAGGGCCCACAAAAAAAAAAATAATTAAAAGTCAGCAGCTACAAATACTGCAGCTGCTGACTTTTAATAATCAGACACTTACCTGTCCCAGGGTCCAGCGATGCGAGGGAACGAGGCCACCCTCGTTCCCCGCTCCGCTTGCGGCGCCGGCATTCTAAATGTGGGCACCCGGCTGTGGCTGTCACACGTGACAGGTCCAGGATGACTGTGCGGCGCCTAGGGGAAGTGACATCAGTGCCTGGGCACTGAAGGTGGCAGACTACGAGGGACCCCCTAGTAGACATGTGCGATTCGTTTCGTACGAATTCGTAATTCGTACAAATTTTTTCGAAATTCGTACGAATTTACGAATCTGTAGTACGATTTTTTTTTTTTTTTACGAATTCCGTACGGAATACGAAATTCCGTTTACGAATTTCGTCGCCGAATGATTCAAAGGAATTCGAATGACAAAGTGTCATTTTTGCAGGAAAAATTCCGTTTACGAATTTCAGCTCCAAATTATTCGAATCCAACTACCAATATCAAATTTCAACTAATTCAAACGAAATTATTATAGCAGATATAACGAATGAATTCGAATGAATTCGAATGACAAAGTTTCATTTTTGCAGAAAAAAAAGCTATTTAAAAAACAGTCATTCATTGATATAAAAAAAAAAAGGCGTAGGGGTCCCCCCAAATTCAATAACCAGGCCCTTCAGGTCTGGTATGGATATTAAGGGGGACCCCAGCCAAAAAAAAAATGGCGTGGGGTCCCCCCCAAATATCCATACCAGACCCTTCAGGTCTGGGATGGATTTTAAGGGGAACCCCGGCAAAAAAAAAAAAAAAAAAAAAAATGGCGTGGGGGTCCCCCTCAAAATCCATACCAGACCCTTTATCCGAGCACGCAACCTGGCAGGCCGCAGGAAAGGAGGGGGGACGAGAGCGGCCCCCCCTCCCGCCTGAACCGTACCAGGCCACATGCCCTCAACATTGGGAGGGTGCTTTGGGGTCCCCCCCAAAGCACCTTGTCCCCATGTTGATGAGGACAAGGGCCTCATCCCCACAACCGTGCCCGGTGGTTGTGGGGGTCTGCGGGCGGGGGGCTTATCGGAATCTGGAAGCCCCCTTTAACAAGGGGACCCCCAGATCCCGGCCCCCCCCCTGTGTGAAATGGTAAGGGGGTACAAAAGTACCCCTACCATTTCACCAAAAAAGTGGCAAAAATGGTAAAAATGACAGGAGACGGTCTTTGACAATTCCTTTATTAAAATCTTCTTTCTTCTTTCTTCTGGTCTTCCTTTCTTCATCTTCTCCTTCCGTCATCTTCTTCCATCTTCTTCTTCCTTCGATTCGCTTCTTCTTCCTCCGGTCTTCTCGTCCTTCTCGTCTGGCGTCGTCCTTCTCGTCCGGCATCGTCGTCTCTTCTCGCAGGCCGCTCCTCGCAATGGGAGGCTCCCGCTCTGTGAGGCTCCGCTCCGCTGACAGGTCTTGTATAACGAAGGCACCTGGTGACCCCGCCCCCTCTGACGCACGGGGACGTCATGTGGAATTCCCTATGGCTTTCCCCATGACGTCAGAGGGGGGGCGGGGTCACCAGGTGCCTTCGTTATATGCTCGGATAAGGGTCTGGTATGGATTTTATGGGGGACCCCACGCCATTTTTTTTGGCTAGGGTTCCCCTTAAAATCCATCCCAGACCTCAAGGGTCTGGTATGGATTTTGAGGGGGACCCCTACGCATTTTTTTTATCAATGACTTCAATGAATGACAGTTCTCTGTATTACGGATCCAACAATTCATTTGCCGGCAATAGCTGCGAGTGATTTTAAATAGTTTTTTTTTCCTGCAAAAATGACACTGCAGGAACAGTTCTCTATATTAGATATACTGAATCTCGAATCATTCGAAGCATTCGTTATATCCGCTATTATAATTTCTTTCATATTAGTTGAAATTACATATTTGTTAGTAGTTGTATTCGAATTGTTCTCTGTATTACGGGAATCGGCAATTAGCCGCGAGTGATTTTAAATGTCTTTTTTTCCTGCAAAAATGACACATTGTACAGAGAGAGTTCTAAACACGGGAAACCTGCGCCCTTCTATATACTATATACTCTATAGTATGTCTATGAATGGGGTCATGTTTCCCGTGTTTAGAACTCTCTCTGTACAATGTGTCATTTTTGCAGGAAAAAAAGACATTTAAAATCACTCGCGGCTAGTTGCCGATTCCCGTAATACAGAGAACAATTCGAATGTTGTATTGTAACTAACAAATATCTAATTTCAACTAATATGAAAGAAATTATAATAGCGGATATAACGAATGCTTCGAATGATTCGAGATTCAGTATATCTAATATAGAGAACTGTTCCTGCAGTGTCATTTTTGCAGGAAAAAAAAACTTTAAGACGATGGAAGAAGATGATGGAAGAAAGGAAGACCAGAAGAAAGAAGAAAGAAGATTTTAATAAAGGAATTGTCAAAGACCGTCTCCTGTCATTTTTACCATTTTGTCACCTTTTTTGGTGAAATGGTAGGGGTACTTTTGTACCCCCTTACCAATTCACACAGGGGGGGGGGGCCGGGATCTGGGGGTCCCCTTGTTAAAGGGGGCTTCCAGATTCCGATAAGCCCCCCGCCCGCAGACCCCCACAACCACCGGGCACGGTTGTGGGGAAGAGGCCCTTGTCCTCATCAACATGGGGACAAGGTGCTTTGGGGGGGACCCCAAAGCACCCTCCCAATGTTGAGGGCATGTGGCCTGGTACGGTTCAGGCGGGAGGGGGGCCGCTCTCGTCCCCCCCTCTTTTCCTGCGGCCTGCCAGGTTGCGTGCTCGGATAAAGGGTCTGGTATGGATTTTGAGGGGGACCCCACGCCATTTTTTTTATTTTTTTTTGGCTGGGGTCCCCCTTAATATCCATACCAGACCTGAAGGGCCTGGTTATTGAATTTGGGGGGACCCCTACGCTTTTTTTTTTTTTTCTGCAAAAATGACACTTTTTCATTCGAATTCATTTGTTATATCTGCTATAATAATTTCGTTCAAATTAGTTGAAATTCGATATTGGTAGTTGGATTTACTAACGATTCGTAACTATTCATAACGATTCGTAACGATTCGTAACTATTCATAACGATTCGTAACGATTCGTAACTTGAAATTGAAATTCGATATTTGTAGTTGGATTCGAATTGTTCTCTGTGTTATGAGAACCAACAATTCATTAGCCGCGTTAACGATTCGTAACGATTCGTAACGATTCGTAACTTTACTAACGATTCGTAAAAAAAATTACGATTCGTCCGAATTTCGTATTTCGTACGAATTCGAACGGAATTTCGTACACGAATTACGAATTACGATTTTTTTTATATACGAAACGGGACGAAACGAAACGAAACAAATTTTTTGACAGTTCCCATGTCTACCCCCTAGCAACAGGCATTTAGAGGTGAGTAAAAAAAAAAAAAAAATGTTTCCAATTATTTTTATTTATTTTTTTTTATGATTTTTAAGCCAATTTTTTTTTTTGGTGGCAACACCACTTTAAGCATTATTAAAATCACTGCTCCTGAAAAAACTGCAGTTTTAAAAAACTTTTTTTTTTTTGCATTGATACATGTCCCCTGGGGCAGGACCCAGGTCCCCAAACACTTTTTATGACAATAACATGCATATAAGCTTTTAAAATTAGCACTTTAGATTTCTCCCATAGACTTTTACAGGGTGTTCGCGGCTTTTCGAATTTGCAGCGAACACCCCAAATTGTTCGCTGTTCGGACAGACAATGTTCGAGTTGAACGTGAGTTTGACTCGAACTCGAAGCTCATCCCTACTTAGGACCATGTGAGATTTCAGTTTTTCTTTTTTAATAAATCTGCGGGAGGGCATCATATGACGCCCTCGCCTTCCCGGCCCACCAGGGGGTGCATGCGTGCCGACGGCGGCACTCGCCCGCGGCCGCCGCGTCACTGTGGACCCGATGCACGTGCCCGTGGGCTGTGATGTCCGATGAGCACCCGCGATTGCCCGGTAACACAGCAGGACCGTGGATCTGTGTGTGTAAACACACAGATCCACGACCTGTCTGAGAAGAGCAGACTGTCGGTGCGTTCCCAGTACAGAGGAACACCGATCGGTCCCCTCCCCTTGTGAATCCCCTCCCCTACAGTTAGAATCACTCCCTAGGAACATAATTAACCCCTTGATTACCCCCTAGTGTTAACCCCTTCCCTGCCAGTCACATTTATACAGTAATCAGTGCATTTTTATAGCACGGATCGCTGTATAAATGTGAATGGTCCCAAAAATGTGTCAAAAGTGTCCGATATGTCCGCCGCAATATCGCAGTCACGATAAAAATCGCAGATCGTCATCATTACTACTAAAAAAAAAAATAATAATAAAAAATGCTATAAATCTATCCCCTATTTCGTAGACGCTATAACTTTTGCGCAAACCAATCAATAATCGCTTATTGCGATTTTTTTTTACCAAAAATATGTAGAAGAATACGTATCGGCCTAAACTGAGGAACAAATGTAAAAAAAAAAAATTGGATATTTATTATAGCAAAAAGTAAAAAATATTGTGTTTTTTTCAGACTTATCACTCTTCTTTTGTTTATAGCGCAAAAAATAAAAACGCAGAGGTGATCATTTGGGTACAGTGTAGCATGACTGCGCAATTGTCATTCAAAGTGTGACAGCACTGAAAGCTGAAAAATGGCCTGGGCAGGAGGGGGGTGAAAGTGCCCAGTATTGAGGTGGTTAATGTGGAAAAAAACTAACTTAACCACTTGCTTACTGGGCACTTAAACACCCTTCCTGCCCAGACCAATTTTCAGTTTTCAGTGCTCTCACACTTTGAATGACAATTACTCAGTCATGCAACACTGTACCCAAATCCATTATTTGTCCTTTTTTTCCCACAAATAGAGCTTTCTTTTGGTGGTATTTGATCACCTCTGGGTTTTTTATTTTTTGCGCTATAAATGAAAAAAGACCAAAAATTTTGAAAAAAAAAAAACACATTTTTCTTTGTTTTTGTGATAAAATTTTGCAAATTATTAATTTTTCTTCATAAATTTTGGCCACAATTTATACTGCTACATATCTTTGGTAAAAATAACCCAAATTAGTGGATATTATTTGGTCTTTGTGAAAGTTACAGATTCTACAAGCTGTGGTGTGAATTATACAAAATTGATAACATCTGATGTACTGGTGGCCGATCTCATTTCTTGTGACCCGAACAAGCCAGAAAAGTACAAATACCCCCCAAATGACCCCTTTTTTGAAAGTAGACATTCCAAGGTATTTAGTAAGAGGCATGGTGAGGTTTTTGATGTTGTCATTTTTTCCCACAATTCTTTGCAAAATAAATGTATTTTTTATTTTTTCCCCACAAAATTGTCATTGTAATAGGTTATTTCTCACACATGGCATGTGTATACCACAAATGACACCCCAAAATACATTCTGCTACTCCTCCTGAGTATTACGATACCACATGTGTGGGACTTTTCCACAGCCTGGCCACTTAGAGAGGCCCAACATGCAGGGAGCGCCATCACGTGTTCTAGGAGCATAAATTACACATCTAAATTGTTGACTACCTAGTACATTTTTGAAGGCCCTGGAGCACCAGGACAATGACACGTGACACTGATGACAGATGGCACTGATACGTGGCACTGATGACACGTGACACTGATGACAGATGGCACTAATATGTGGCACTGATGACAGATGGCACTTATACGTGGGACTGATATCATGTGGCACTAATACGTGGCACTCATGAGAGATGGCACTAATATGTGGCACTGATGACACGTGACACTGATGACAGCGCCTTGAGGCGATTCAGTTCGCATTGTAGCGCTATATAAATTATTCATTCATTCAAAAAAAAAATGATTCATTCATTCATTCACAGATGGCACTGATACGTGGCATTGATGACACGTGACACTGATGACAGATGGCACTGATACATGGCATTGATGACACGTGACACTGATAACAGATGGCACGTGACACTGACAGGTGGCACTGATGACAGATGGCACTAATGTGTGGCACTGATGACAGATGGCACTAATATGTGGCACTGATGACACGTGACACTGATATGGCACTGTTGACAGATGGCACTATGTGGCACTGATGACACGTGGCACTGACGTGGCACTGATGACAGATGGCACTTATACATGGCACTGGGGACAGGTGGCACTGGGGACAAATGGCACTGGGGACAGGTGGCACTGACAGATGGCAGTGGGGACAGGTGGCAGAGGGGACAGGTGGCAGGGGGGACAGATGGCAGTGGGGACAGATGGAACATTTTTTTATTTTTTTACTCACGGCTGCTGCAGCCGTTCATCTCTCCCTCCTCACACGCTGTCTCTGTGTGAGGAGGGAGAGCGGCGCTGAGAGATGATCTCATATGTTTACATATGAGATCATCTCTCATTGGACACGCCGATCGTGCTGTAAACGGCCGCTGTGATTGGCCGTTTACAGCGATCTGTGACTGGCTGTGTCCGAGGGACACGGCCAGGACAGAACTTCCCCGATGCGCGCTCTCAGGAGCGCGCATTGCGGAAGTAAACAGGAGGACGTTCAGGGACGTCCTCCCGGCAGGGAGCGCCGGCGCTGCAGCCATCTTTCGGCTATAGCCCGGACGCGAAGAGGTTAAATGATTTTAGCAACTGGCTGCAATGGAACAAAGAGTGAAAAATTGAAGGGGGTCTGAATACTTTCCGTCCCCCACTGTATATGTAATAATGACTCCTTGCTGTTATGGGGAACTCGGTGTAGTCCTCCAGTCTTCCTAATGAAGCCTCGGCATAGTAAGTCCTGATTTCATGTACCAGCAGGTAATAGATGCGTTTTACAAGCAGTACTTAATGTAATATTTCAGTGCAATCTCCCGTCATAAATACATAGGCGCGGTCCTAAACGCCATAAAAATGTTATAACTCGGAGGCAGTCTAATGCAGTCCATCATTCCGATGAATGTATACGGCGGGGCTCGAGCGTTATTATACCAATCCATTCCAATTGTAAGTGTATGGCGTGTTCTGCACACAAGTGATGAATGGCGCACTGTATCCTCACCCAGCCATGAGACTGGCGGAGATTCCACCTTGTCTATCGCTTCTCAGACCAGCGGTGCATGAACTGACATGGGAAGCAATAACAGCCGTCCGCGGCGAGCTGAGGCTTGACCACCAGAGACACAGCCGGGGGGCGCTCCGTGTAATAAATGGATAGACCATACATACAGTATCTCACAAAAGTAAGTACACCCCATCACATTTCTGTAAATATTTTCTTCTATCTTTTCATGTGACAACACTGGAGAAATTACACTTGTCTACAATGTAAAGTAGTGAGTGTACAGCTTGTATAACAGTCTAAATTTGCCGTCCCCTCAAAATAACTCAACACACAGCCATTAATGTCTAAACCGCTGGCAACAAAAGTGAGTACACCCCTAAGTGAAAATGTCCAAATTGGGCCCAAAGTGTCAATATTTTATGTGGCCGCCATTATTTCCCTGCACTCCCTTAACCCTCTTGGGCATGGAGGTCACCAGAGCTTCACAGGTTACCAATGGATTCCTCTTCCCCTCCTCCATGATGACATCACGGAGCTGCTGGATGTTGGAGATCTTGCGCTCCTCCACCTTCTGTTTGAGGATGTCCCACAGATGCTCAATAGGGTTTAGGTCTGGAGACATGCTTGACCAGTCCATCACCTTTACCCTCAGTTTCTTTAGCAGAGCAGTGGTCATATTGGAGATGAGTTTGGGGTCGTTATCATGTTGGAATACTGCCCTGCGGGCCAGTCTCTGAAGGGAGGGGATCATGCTCTGCTTCAGTATGTCACAGTACATGTTGGCATTCATGGTTCCCTCAATGATCTGTAGCTCCCCAGTGCCGGCAGCACTCATGCAGCCCCAGACCATGACACTCCCACCACCATGCTTGACTGTAGACAAGACACACTTGTCTTTGTCCTCCTCACCTGGTTGCCCCCACACACGCTTGTCACCATCTGACACCAAATAAGTTTATCTTGGTCTCATCAGACCACAGGACATGGTTCCAGTAATCCATGTCCTTAGTCTGCTTGTCTTCAGCAAACTATTTGCAGTCTTTCTTATGCATCATCTTTAGAAGAGGCTTCCTTCTGGGATGACAGCCATGCAGACCAATTTGATACAGTGTGCGGCGTATGGTCTGAGCACTGACAGGCCGACCCCCCACTACAACCTCTGCAGCAATGCTGGCAGCACTCATACGTCTATTTCCCAAAGACAACCTCTGGATATGACGCTGAGCACGTGACCTCAACTTCTTTGGTGGACCATGGCGAGGCCTGTTCTGAGTGGAACCTGTCCTGTTATACCGCTGTATGGTCTTGGCCACCGTGCTGCAGATCAGTTTCAGGGTCTTGGTAATCTTCTTATAGCCTAGGCCATCTTTATGTAGAGCAACAATTCTTTTTTTCAGATCCTCAGAGAGTTCTTTGCCATGAGGTGCCATGTTCAACTTCCAGTGACCAGTATGAGAGAGTGAGAGCGATAACACCAAATTTAACACACCTGCTCCCCATTCACACCTGAGACCTTGTAACACTAACGAGTCACATGACACCGGGGAGGGAAAATGGGTAATTGGGTCCAATTTGGACATTTTCACTTAGGGGTGTACTTTTGTGAGATAGTGTTGCTAATGACAATCTCCTCCAGTCAACCATTTTCATACTATGGAGTTCAGGTCCCGCTTACAAATATTAGTTACTTTAGTTACATGTAACAATCAGTAATTTTTTCTAGATTACTTAAAACCCACAAACATTATATTGTTTTTTTGTTTTGTTTTTTAGCAGAGGCCCTGGGGAATAAATTGGTGGGCGTTGCATGTTTTATGCCACAGGGTATTTGTGCAGAAGTTTTTCAAACACAATTTTTTGGGGAAAAAATACACTTTTTTTTCTATTTTAAGCAAACCGACTGCACACGTACAGTACACTGTATTGTCAAAAGTATTGTGACGCCTGCCTTTGCACACATACATGAACTTTAATGGCATCCCAGTCTTAGATTGTAGGGTCAGGGCTTGACTGGCCTACCAGTATATCGGGAGATTTCCCGGTGGGCCGCTGTCTTGGGGTTGCTTTGCAAGGCTGATTCTGGGCGGCTCCACTGGTGAGGCTGCATTGATGGGACCTGGTGAGGCTGCATTGATGGGCACTGATCAGGCTGCATTGATGGACACTGGTCAGTCTGCACTGATGGGCACTGATCAGGCTGCACTGATGGGCACTGATCAGGCTGCACTGATAGGCACTGATAGGCACTGGTGAGGCTGCATTGATGGGCACTGATCAGGCTGCATTGATGGACACTGGTTAGTCTGCACTGATAGGCACTGATGAGGCTGCATTGATGGGCACTGATGAGGCTGCGTTGATGGGCACTGATGAGGCTGCATTGATGGGAACTGGTATAGCTGCATTGATGGACACTGGTGACGCTGCATTGATGGGCACTGATCAGGCTGCATTGATGGGCACTGATGAGGCTGCGTTGATGGGCACTGATGAGGCTGCGTTGATGGGCACTGATGAGGCTGCATTGATGGAAACTGGTATAGCTGCATTGATGGACACTGGTGACGCTGCATTGATGGGCACTGATCAGGCTGCATTGATGGACACTTATGAGGCTAAGCTGATGGGCACTGATGAGGCTGCATTGATGGGCACTGATCAGGCTGCATTGATGAGAAATGGCGAGGCTGCATTGATGGGCACTGATGAGTATAGTACACTCTTCAAATGTGCTTTAAAATGTAAGGTTTTCCCTTTTATGAACAAAAAAATAATGACATAATGCTGTTGTGCTGGTATAATAATGCTATGAGGCTGACATGAAATTGTTTCCAGGGGTGGTTTGTATTCCCAGTCCGGCCCTGCGTAGAGTTCCATATTGAGTTGGCCCGCCCTTTGCAGCTAATACAGCTTCAACTCTTCTGGGAAGGCCGTCCACAAGGTTTAGGAGTGTGTCTATGGGAATGTTTGACCATTCTTCCAGAAGGGCATTTGTGAGGTCAGACACTGATGTTGGACGAGAAGGCCTGGCTCGCAGTCTCTGCTCTAATTTATTCCAAATGCGTTCTATCGGGTTGAGGTCAGGACTCTGTGCAGGCCAGTCAAGTTCCTCCACCCCAAACTCGCTCATCCGTGTCTTTATGGACCTTTGCTTTGTGCTCTAGTGCGCAGTCATGTTGGAACAGGAAGGGGCCGTCCCCAAACTGTTCCCACAATGTTGGGAGCATGAATTGTCCAAAATGTCTTGTTATGCAGACGCCTTAAGAGTTCCTTTCACAAGAACTAAGGGGCCAAACCCAACCCCTGAAAAACAACCCCCCACCATAATCCCCCCTCCACCAAATGATTTGGACCAGTGTACAAAGCAAGGTCCATAAATACATGGATGAGTGAGTTTGGGGTGGAGGAAATTGACTGGCCTGCACAGTGTCCTGACCTCAACCCAAAAGAACACCTTTGGGATGAATTGGAGCAGAGACTGCCAGCCAGGCCTTCTCATCCAACATCAGTGCCTGACCTCACAAATGCTCTTCTGGAAGAATGGTCAATTATTCCCATAGACACCCTCCTAAACCTTGTGGACGGCCTTCCAGGAAGAGTTGAAGCTGTTATAGCTGCAAAGGGTGGGCCAACTCAATATTGAACCCTACGGGCTAAGACTGGGATGCCATTAAAGTTCATGTGTGTGTAATGGCAGGCGTCCCAATACTTTTGGTAATATAGTGTACATGCAGCCTCACGGAAGTGGGATTTTTTTCCATGGGGCCGCATATACATGTACATGTACATGCACAGAGGCCGTGTTCTCACCGAGAGCACCGGGGTCCCGAACCAACGATCAGGACTCAGGACTGTCGGTTCCGGGTCACCTGGTTGCTGCAATAGCCTCTGATTGGCTATCACAGCAATCGGTCACTGTAAGCCTGCCCCTGGGTTTCCTTCCACTTCTGAATGAAGAGAAAGATACATCGTGTCTTTATCTTCTTGCAAAAGAGGAATTATAAACAAACCAAGTGTGTAAAAAAAAAAAAAATAATAATAATAATCTAATAAAAATTAAAAATAAAGAATAAAACATAAATTAAAAATAAAGAAAAAAATACCAAGGTCAAGGTTGCCAGGGTTAGTGTTAGGGTTAAGGTCAGGGTCAAAGGTCCATGTCATGTCAAACGCCACGGGCAGCATATTTTTGGCTAGAATTAAAAAAAAAAAAATTGTATCAGTATCAGTGTGTTTTTGGTAGGATTACCGTATATACTCGAGTATAAGCCGAGGCAACCTAATTTTACCACAAACAACTGGGAAAACGTATTGACTCGAGTATAAGCCTAGGGTGAGAAATGCGCAGCTACTGTAAGTGGAAAAGAGGGTCAACAATGCCCATTTGCACCCTCACTGTGCCAATTTGCAGCCATAGGTCCCCCAAACTTCAAACTTGGTAGTTAAGGGTTCCTAGATGCCCCCCTAGCTGCAGCCAATTTGGGGTCTCTGAACCAAAAGGGTCCCGAAATGACATTGCTGCAGATGGACACAGTTGACCGACTTTGGGGCCCCGTATCTCGGGGTAACTTGGTGCTAGGAACCCTTTGGATATGTTGTAGTGCTAGGTCTACAGGGTCGGCACACCAAATTTAGGGTTCCTAGCACTAAGTGGCCCTGAGATACGGGGGCCCCAAAGTCGGGTCGGAATTTTTTTTTTTTTGCTGCAGAAAAGTGCTTGACTCGAGTATAAGCCGAGGGGCGGCACTTTCAGCACAAAAAAATGGGCTGAAAAACTCGGCTTATACTCGAGTATATACGGTAACCACTTAAGGACCGAGCCTCTTTCTGAGATTTGTTGTTTACAAGTTAAAAACAGTTTTTTTTTTTTTGCTAGAAAATTACTTAGAACCCCCAAACATTATACATTTTTTTCCAACACCTTAGAGAATAAAATGGCGGCCGTTGTAATACTTTCTGTCACACCGGTCTTACAAGGGCACTTGAAAAGTAAAGTTAGCCCAATTTTTCTTTATATTGTGAAAGATAATGTTACACCGAGTAAATTGATACCCAACATGTCACGCTTCAAAATTGCGCCCGCTCGTTGGAATGGCGACAAACTTTTACCCTTAAAAATCTCCATAGGTGACGTTAAAAAAATTCTACAGGTTGCATGTTTTGCATTACAGAGGAAGTCTAGGGCCAGAATTATTGTTCTCGCTCTACTGATCGCGGCGATACCTCACATGTGTGGTTTCAACATCGTTTTCATATGCGGGTGTTACTCACATATGCGTTCGCTTTTACATGCGAGCCTCAGCGGGACAGGGTGCATTTAAAAATGTTTTTTTTTTCTTATTTATTTTAACTTTTATTTTTTATTTTTACACTGTTCTTTAAAAAAAATAAAATGGTGTCACTTTTATTCCTATTACAATTGTAATGGAAAAAAAGCATGACAGATCCTCTTAAATATGAGATCTGGGGGGTTAAAAAGACCTCAGATCTCATATTTACACTAAAATGCAATAAAAAATTAAATAAAATTTGGCATTTGAAATATAAAAAAAAAATGGCCCTTTAAGAGCTATGGGCGGAAATGACGTTATGACGTCGCTTCCGCCCTGCAATGGTATGGAGACGAGTGGGGGCCATCTTCCCCTTACATCATCCATACCCAGGAAGGAGAAGGATCCGATCGCCTCCGCCGCTACCGATGACTCCAGTAAGCGGCGGAGGGCACCAGAGCGCGGCGGGAGCTGGGGGGCCCCCTCCCACCACCGATAAAAGTGATCTCACAGCGAATCCGCCGCAGAGACCACTATTATCAGATAGACGTCCTCCCCTTTGCAAGCTGGCCACACCTCCTGAAGGGTGCACGCAGTGCGCGCTGTGATCACCCGAGCCAGTCCTGACCCCTTACCATGTGATCAGCTGTTAGCCAATAACAGCTGATCATGTGATATAAACAGAAGATCGTAATCGTTTTTTCTTCTTCTCACGCTGATCGCCGGCTTCTGTTGAAGGGGGAAGAGGCAAAGCCGCCTTATATGTGCCCACCAGTACCACTTGCCAGTGCCACCAATCAGTGCCCACAGTGCCCACCAATCAGTGCCCACCAGTACATAAGTGAAAGCAATCAGTGCCACCTATCAATACCCATGAGTGCCACCTATCAGTGCCCATCAGTGGTGCCAATCAGTGCATCATCAGTGCCACCTAGCAGTGCTGCCTATCAGTGTCACCTACCAGTGCCGATCAGTGCCCATCACTGCCACCCATCAGTGCCCATCACTGCCAGCTATCGTGCCACCTATTAGTGCCCTACAGTGCCACCCCTCAGTGCCACCTCTCAGTGACCACCAGTGCCGCATATTAGTGCCCACCAGTGCCGCCTTATCAGTGCCCATCAGTGTCGCCTTATATCAGTGCCCATCAATGCAGCCTATCGGTGCTCATCAGTGCAGCCTATCAGTGCCCATCAGTTTCGCCTTATATCAGTGCCCATCAATGCAGCCTATCGGTGCTCATCAGTGTAGCCTCATCAGCATACATCAACGAAGGAGAAAAATTACCTGTTTGCAAAATTTATTTACAAAATATAAAACGGTTTTGTATTTTTTTTTTTTTAAATTGGTCTTTTTTAATTTGTTTAACAAAAAATAAAAAACCCAAATGCCACCAAGAGAAAGCTCTATTTGTGGGGAAAAATTATAAAAGTTTCATTTGGGTACAGCGTTGTATGACCGCGCAATTGTAATTCAAAGAGTGAAGCTGAAAATTGGTCTGGGCAGGAGGGGGGCTTAGGTGCCCAGTAAGCAAGTGGCTAGTAATGAAGGGGTATCACAGGCTGGTACTGAGGTGGTTAAACGAACGGGAGCACTTCACAATTTACGTATCGCAAAAGAGTTTTTCCCTACAATGGATGGAAGGAACAACAAATAAATATGTCTATTTCTCCTTTATTACCCTCTCGATCTAGCGGAAAATTATTCCCCTTCTACAAGTTCAATCCACTTTATTCTGTCCAGGCTTTGTATACCCCTCACTGCTCCGGTCTACTTAGCCCATTCCATTGCTTTCTCTCAGATTTGGCTTCAGGCTAAATAGGTTCAGAGAAAGAAAGTCCACCAAATGTGCTTTATTCATGTATTATGGAAGTGTTCCATTGTGTGGTCTTGTACTGACGTTCCTCCTAGTCATACCCATTAAACTCATCTATCTCTTATCTCTTCCAGTATGTGACACTCAATACTCAACGTGATCATCGCTGACCGGTTTCGAAAACCCATGATGTAATACTTCAGAACCTTCCATGACTTTGTTGTGTCAGAAGACTGACCATCCTAAGTGCTGAGATACTTCTTGTGTACTTCAGCTGACGCGTGGCACATGGCCAAATGCCATAGGATTGGTCATGTGATCTCCACATGAGTGGAGATCTAATGACCTATTTTCGCAATTTGCAGAATTCCCATGGTGGGTTTAACTGGATTTATTTGTGTGGGACCATCAAAGTGTAACTAAGCCCTCCTAACCCCCTATCTGCCAAGGAAAGTGCCAGCTTAGCCTTTATTTAGGCCTGCTGTTGCCATTTTATAGGAGCCCACACCTGCTATGAACTTGCCACCTAGGCCCCCATAGCTACTAAAACCTCACGATCTTGGAACCTACATCTGCAAAGGACTCACTATCTAGAACCAAACAGCTGCTAAGACCCCCACTGTCTAGGTCCCCACAACTGCTAAGGACTCAATACTAAGGTCCACAGGGCTGCTAAGATGTCACTATCTAGGGCCCCATAGCTGCTAAGAACTCACCACCTAGGGCCTAGTCGATGGCAAGAACTCACTACCAAGGATCCCACAGTTGCTAAGAGCTCACTATCTAGGGCCCAACAGCTACTAAGAACTCACTATCTAGGGCCCAATTGCTGCTAAGAACTCACTACCTAGGACCGAACAACTGCTAAGAATTCACTATATAGGACCCAACACCTGCTAAAGACTCACTATCTAGGACCCAACAGCTTCTAATGACTCACTATCTAGGGCCCAACACCTGCTAAGGACTCACTAACTAGGACCCCCACAGCTGCCAAGGACTCGCTATCTAGGGCCCAACAGCTGCTAAGAACTCACACCTAGGTCCCCACAACTGCTAAGGACTCACCACTAAGGTCCACACGGCTGCTAAGACTTCACTATCTAGGGCCCCATAGCTGCTAAGAACTCACCACCTAGGGCCTAGGCGATGGCAAGAACTCACTACCAAGGATCCCACAGTTGTTGAGAACTCACTACCTAGGGCCCTGAAACTCCTAAGAGCTCACTATCTAGGGCCCAACAGCTGCTAAGGACTCACTACCTAGGACCGAACAACTGCTAAGAATTCCCTATATAGGACCCAACACCTGCTAAAGACTCACTATCTAGGACCCAACACCTGCTAAAGACTCACTATCTAGGACCCAACAGCTTCTAATGACTCACTATCTAGGGCCCAACACCTGCTAAGGACTCACTAACTAGGGCCCCCACAGCTGCCAAGGACTCGCTATCTAGGGCCCAACAGCTGCTAAGAACTCACTACCTAGGTCCCCACAACTGCTAAGGACTCACCACTAAGGTCCACACGGCTGCTAAGACTTCACTATCTAGGGCCCCATAGCTGCTAAGAACTCACCACCTAGGGCCTAGGCGATGGCAAGAACTCACTACCAAGGATCCCACAGTTGTTGAGAACTCACTACCTAGGGCCCTGAAACTCCTAAGAGCTCACTATCTAGGGCCCAACAGCTGCTAAGGACTCACTACCTAGGACCGAACAACTGCTAAAAATTCACTATCTAGGACCCAACAGCTGCTAAGAATATATATATATATACGTAACCCAGCGCATAGCTGCCGCCCTGTAGAAGTAAAACTGCTACAGGGTGGTCAGCAAGTAGACATGTGCAATTTGTTTCGTTCCGAATTCGTTTTTTTTAACGAATTTCGACAAATTCGTTAATTCGGAAATATCTGAATTAACGAAAACACGTTTACTGAATTTTTCCTAATATTCCTAAATTCCAATATTCGTAAATTCGAAAATTGGGAAATTCGGAGATCCGAAAACTTGAAAATTAGAAAATGTGAAATAACAGCTAACTAATAATAATTTAACTATTACTAATTATTAAATTATAGGTATTGGAATTTCCTTTCAAATTTCCTTTCAAATTTCGCTGTTAGTGAACAAATTTATCCAAAGTTACGAATTATCCGACATAACGAATGTATCTAAACGAATAGAACATAATGACCTAATAATAATAAATAACAACAATAATAATAATAATAAAACGTTTTTATTATTATTATTATTTATTAATTTGTTCTGTTCCATTTGTTTAGATGCGGCATTCGTTATTTCGTAACTTCGGATAAATATGTATTTGTTACATTCGCTAACAGCTAAATTTGAAAGGAAATTCCAATACCTATAATTTATTAGTTAGTAATTTTTTAGTTAGTTATTTTTTCAAAATCTTTGGATTTTCTTTCTTATTTTCGGATTCTTGAATTTTAGAAATTTAGAAATTTACGAATTTATGAACTTTCGAATTTACGAATTTATGAATTTTACGAATTTATGAATTTTACGAATTTATAAATTGCGATCACAACGAATGACCCAAAAAAAACGAAAAAAAAAAACAAAAACGATTGAAACGAAAATGAATGAATTTTTCGGCAGTGCACACGTTGATCAGCAAGTGGCTAATAAAGCTTAGATTTATTATCTGTCATTTTTTTCTTGTTGCTTCGCATCTCTTCATTCTAAACATTTCCTCTCCCTTTCCCAAGCTTCTATTGGTTACTAAAGCCTCCATCTAATTAACCACTTGCTTACTGGGCACCTAAACCCCCCCTCCTGCCCAGACCATTTTCAGCTTTTAGCGCTGTCACTCTTTGAATGACAATTGCGCGGTCATACAACGCTGTACCCAAATGAAATTTTGATCATTTTTTTCCTACAAATAGAGCTTTCTTTTGGTGGTATTTGATCGCCTCTGGGTTTTTTATTTTTTGTTAAAAAAAAAAAAAATGCAGAATTAAAAACAATATATACAAAACCGATTTATATTTTGTTAATACATTTTGCAAACAGGTAATTTTTCTCCTTCATTGATGTACGCTGATGAGGCTGCACTGATGGGCACCGATAGGCTGCACTGATGGGCACTGATCAGGAGACACTGATGGGCCCTAAGGCTGCATTTACACCTGAGCGTTTTGTAGCTTGAAGCCTGAAGCTACAAATTGCTAGAGGGGAAAAAATCCACTATTCTCAATGGAGATTGTTCACATCTCCACTCCATGTCACCTGAAGCCGAACGCCTGAAGCTCAAAAAAGTTCCGGACCCTTTTTTGTCGCTCGAATCGGGCAGATTTGGGCATTTTTCTTCTTTTTACATTGGTGACCTCTTGCCCTGCACAACAAAACGCAGCAAAAATGCCGCAAAATCGCGGTAAAAAACGCAGCAAAATTGTGGTAAATTTGCTTGATAGGTGGCAAGGAAGGGCACTAATAGGTGGCACTGATGGGTGGCAGTGATGGGCAGCACTGAAGGGCATTGATAGGTGGCACTGAAGGGCACTAATAGGTGGCACTGATGGGTGGCGGTGATGGGCACTGATGGGTGGCAGTGTTGGGCACTGATCGGCGACACTGATAGGCAGCACTGCTAGGTGGCACTAATGAGGCACTGATTGGCACCACTGGTGGGCATTGATAGGTGGCGCTCATGGGCATTGATAGGTGGCACTGATGTACTGGTGGGTGTAGTATATTATGGGCACTGTGGGCACTGATTGGTGGGCACTGTGGACACATATGAGGCGGCTTTGCCTCTTCCTGCTCGGGACCGATGTCTCTTCAACAGAAGCCGGTGATCGGCTTTTTTCTCTCCTCGTTGGCTGACAGCTGATCGGGATTGACCCCTTAATCCGATCTGGGATCACCTGAGTCTCACTGACTCTGGTGATCATAGCTCGCGCCGCACGCACCCTGCAGGGGAGGGGGGGGGCGGCCAGCTTGCAAAGGGGAGGACGTCTATTGACGCCCTCCCAGCAAAGCAGATCCTGTAGCCGTCATTCGCCTATATCGTGGATCTGAAGGAGTTAAATGAATCTTACCGACTTGTGTTGCTACCATGAAAGCGTATCGTGTTTCCGCTGTACACACAAATGCAGACCCTCATAACTATGCATCTCCCATCTTGTCTTGATTTGTGACCCTTGTTATACTCGCTGTACTTTTCACTTGCTCTTCACATTCGTGACCTTTATCTCCTTTCATATTTTCCTTGTATCTCTTGAACAATCACAAAATGCAACATTGTTAAAAAAAAAAAAAAAATGTATTGATCTTGTATTGTTGTGTACTAAACCCAATAAAAATGAGTGAAATACTACAGCAAATTCAGGTATTCAACGCATTTCGGCACTGCTTCCTAATGAGCAGGTGACTTATTAAACAAAAAAATCGTTTTAGCCAAGTGAGGCAATTTTAACCTTAAAACCAAATTGGATTTTCAAGTATCAATTTGTGCTTATAGTCTAAAAATGTCCACAAAACAGATTATAGCTAAGCTGTGGATCTATAATCTATAACTCCCTCTTCTTGTCAGAGATTAACCACTTCCCACCCGGCCTATAGCAGAATGACGGCCGGGCGGTGGTTTCGTTATCCTGACTGGGTGTCATATGACGTCCTTCAGGATAACATGCCGCCACGTGCCCGTGGGGGCGCGCATCGTGGCGATCGGTGGAGCGGTGTGTAAGTCTGACACACCGCTACACTGATCTCCGGCGGAGGCTCTTTACCACGTGATCAGCCGTGTCCCATCACAGCTGATCACGATGTCAACAGGAAAAGCCGGTGATCGGCTTTTCCTCACTCGCGTCTGACTGATGCGAGAAGAGGAGAGCCGATCGGCGGCTCTCCTGACAGGGGGGTCTGCGCTGATTATTTATCAGCGCAGCCCCCCCTCAGATGCCCACACTGGACCACCAGGGACTCCACTAGGACCACCAGGAAAGTGGGCAACATGTGGATGGCCAGGTATGTACCCTCTGGCCATCCACATGTGCAAATGATGCCCAATCTGTGCCAGTCAGTGCCCACAAATGGGCACTGACTGGCACCAGCATGTAACAATAAAAATCAGTGATGTCCAGCAATGCCACCCATCAGTGTCATCAGTGCCACCCATCAGTGTCCAGCAGTGCCACCTATCAGTGCCCATCAGTGCCCACCTATCAGTGCCCATCAGTACCCATCCATGCCACCTATCCGTGCCACCCATAAGTACCCATCAATGCCACCCATAAGTGCCCATCAGTGCCGCCTGAGTGCCCATCAGTGCCGCCTATGAGTGCCCATCAGTGCCGCCTATGAGTGCCCATCAGTGCTGCATACCAGTGCCACCTATCAGTGCCCATCAGTGCCGCCTATCAGTGCCCATCATCAGTGGACGTCAGTGTCGCCTTATCAGTGCCTGTCATTGAAGAAGAAAACGTACGTATTTACAAATAATTTTAACAGAAACAAAGAAAAACAATTTTTTTTTCCAAATTTTCGGTCTTTTTTTATTTGTTGCGCAAAAAAAATCAATCGCAGAGGTGATCAAATACCACCAAAATAAAGCTCTATTTGTGGGAAGAAAATGATAAAAATTCTGTTTGGGTACAGTGTTGTATGACCGCGCAATTGTCATTCAAAGTGCGACACCGCTGAGAGCTGAAAATTGGTCTGGGCAGGAAGGTGTCTAAGTGCCCGGTATTGAAGTGGTTAAAAACTAGGTAAATTGGGCTTTACTTAAATCAGCATTAAACCCAAAAGCTTACCAATTCTTAGATGTGATGGCTGCATTTGTTTTCTTTTTGCTTTTTTTTTAGGTTTTATTTATTTTATTGTCATCTGGCGATCCAGCCAGTAAGTCTGTTGTTTTTCAACTTAACAAGCTATCCTGCAAATGTAGAAGTTACAGGATTGAGGCAAATCATTTAAGACTGACAGGGGTGCTTAAAAATAATCAGCTTTTATTTATTTATGTAAATCCTTTAACCCAAAAAAGAAAAATAACTGTAACTGCTTATAAAATGTTACCTGGAGTTTTCCTTCAATTTGGTAGTGTTTCTAAATCTGCTACTCCAAGGCTCAATATTTCAAGTTCTGAGCTGCTAGCCTGTCAGGGCTGGGCTCAACCCTTCCTTCTCTGAGCTGGCCGCTCAGCTGTCGGCTAATTGCCAGCTCCTATCTCTCCACAGTGACTCACCTGTTGATGATATCCTGCTCGTCAGTCCTGCCTACTTAAGCCGTCCAGCCCAGAGGATCTCTGCCTTCGCCTTGGTCAACATCACAGAGACTATCTTCTGCGTTCCTGTTAAAGACTTGATTGGCTGACATTCCTTCTGGCTCCAGATCATGCTTGCTGTTCTACTACGCTCATCTCCGGCTCCCTGACGTTTTGGCTTGTCTGACTATCCGTTCCGGTTCCTGAACTCTGTTTTGACTACGTTTATTCTGTTAACCGTTTTATTATTTTTATTAAACAAGTGGGATTTAACTGTACTTCTGTCTCAGTCTGATTCATGGTTTCTGACAGTACTGTTCAATTGTTTTTTTACACCGAGTAAGTAAGTGCCCCCCACTGTCACAGTCCCTCTGGTCTGCACTCTATTTGCATGAACCAACAGTTACTACAAGTGACCCTTAATAATCTCCCATGAACCATCAGTTATAATACAGGAGACTGAGTAATCTCCAGTAAACCATATCTAACTGCAAGTGACCTTGACAATACTCCTATGAGCCAACTTCTACTACAAGTGACCCTAAGTAACCTCTGATGATCCATCAATTAATACAGATGACTGAATGATCTCCAATAAATCAAAAATGATTGCAAGTGATGCAGAGAATACTCCAAATACACCAACATTTACTACAGGGGTAACCATTATTGAATTTAGGTGACTCTTCAATAAACCATCATTTACTGTGAGTGACTGGCAGAGTCCCAGTGTCGTTAGTTACTACAAGTGACCCTGAGTAATTCCCCATAAACTTATAGCTACTACAAAAGATGCAATCTCCCATGAACCATAAGTTAATATAGGTAACAAACAGCCTATAAAACACAAGTTACTACAAGTGACCCCCTGATAATACCCCCATGAACCCACATTTACTACAGGTTACCTTGAGTAATCCCCTATGAACCATCAGTTATTACAAAGACCCCCATAAGCTATATCTTACATCCAGATAGTGAACTCTGCCATTAATACCCCCCCCCCCCCCCCATTATTATACTGTGCACCAGTTAAAATGGATGGATGTATAGATGGATGGTGGAGTATTTGTTCTACATTAATCCTTCCTTGCTTGGTGGTGTCTAGCAGACTCCAAGTGTCATTAGTTACTACACAGGTTACCCTGTGTAATCTCCTGTGACCCATCAGTTAATATGGGTGACTGAGCAGGGGCGGACTGACAACTCATGGGGCCCCCGGGCAATAGGAGGTTATGGGGCCCCCAGGCAATCAGAGATTATGGGGCCACACAGTATATACACACACACACACAGTATACAATCACACGGAATACACAGACATGTTTCTATTGACTGAGAAGGTACTGGAGAGGTGGGGCAGCTATAAACTCGGTTTTTAGACCAAAAGGATGTCAGTAAGGGACATTTCAAAGACAGATGTAAAAAAAAACACAGATTTTTACATACTGTCCCTGCTTTTACTGAGGCTGGCAACCCTGATGGGGCCCCCTAGTGGCCCAGGGCCCTCGGGCAGTACCCGAGTGGCCGAATGGTCAGTCCGCCCCTGTGACTGAGTAACCTCCAATAAACTAAACGTTACTAAATAATATTTTGTTTATATTTTTTCAATATTTTTATATTTATCAATATATTCAGTATATTCACTTATATGTATTTTTAAATTTAAAGATCCCATTAATTTTTTTTTTACACATATGTTTATTTGTATATGCATGTGTGTATATATGTTTAATAATTTTAGCCTGCCATTATAGGTGGTTTGGCCAGTTTGCTATAGGTATTTTAATGTGTTCATGACACGCTATTGGATATGTTCCGTGGTATTTTTTGTGTTATTTTATTTTGTTTTGATTTTTATAGCGCTGCCATATTGGATTTCTTATCTGTATATGTGTGTATCTCACATTTTTAGCAGCTGCTTTATTTTATTTTAGTTATTGAGTTTTTTGTTTTAGCGCGGTAACTTCCATTTTTCTACTTACCGTATTTATCGGCGTATAACACGCGCCCCAAGTTTAGGAGGGAATTTTAAGGAAAAAAAACTTACATTTAAATTCACATCAATACAGCCTTGTCAGTGTCCATCTGCAGCCTTGTCATTGCAACCTTGTCTTAGCAGCCTTGTCAGTGTTGTTGCAAGCTTGCATTTCAGCCTTGTCAGTGTTGTTGCAGCCTTGTCAGTGTTGTTGCAGGCTTGCAGTGCAGCCTTGTCAGTGTTGTTGCAGCCTTGTCAGTGTTGTTGCAAGCTTGAATTTCAGCCTTGTCAGTGTTGTTGCAGGCTTGCAGTGCAGCCTTGTCAGTGTTGTTGCAGGCTTGCAGTGCAGCCTTGTCAGTGTTATTGCAGCCTTGCATTGCAGCCTTGTCAGTGTCATTGCAGCCTTGCATTGCAGCCTTGTCAGTGTCATTTGCAGCCTTGCAGTGCAGCCTTGTCAGTGTCATTTGCAGCCTTGCAGTGCAGCCTTGTCAGTGTCGTTGCAGGCTTGCATTGCAGCTTTGTCAGTGTCGTTGCAGGCTTGCATTGCAGCCTTGTCAGTGTCATTTGCAGCCTTGCATTGCAGCCTTGTCAGTGTTGTTGCAGGCTTGCAGTGCAGCCTTGTCAGTGTCGTTGCAGGCTTGCTTAGCTGTTTTGTCAGTGTCGTTGCAGGCTTGCATTGCAGCCTTGTCAGTGTCATTTGCAGCCTTGCATTGCAGCCTTGTCAGTGTTGTTGCAGGCTTGCATTGCAGCCTTGTCAGTGTTGTTGCAGGCTTGCATTGCAGCTTTGTCAGTGTCGTTGCAGGCTTGCAGTGCAGCCTTGTCAGTGTTGTTGCAGGCTTGCAGTGCAGCCTTGTCAGTGTTGTTGCAAGCATGCATTGCAGCCTTGTCAGTGTTGTTGCAGGCTTGCATTGCAGCCTTGTCAGTGTTGTTGCAGGCTTGCAGTGCAGCCTTGTCAGTGTTGTTGCAGGCTTGCAGTGCAGCCTTGTCAGTGTTGTTGCAGGCTTGCAGTGCAGCCTTGTCAGTGTTGTTGCAGCCTTGCATTGCAGCCTTGTCAGTGTCGTTGCAGCCTTGCATTGCAGCCTTGTCAGTGTCATTTGCAGCCTTGCAGTGCAGCCTTGTCAGTGTCATTTGCAGCCTTGCAGTGCAGCCTTGTCAGTGTCGTTGCAGGCTTGCATTGCAGCTTTGTCAGTGTCGTTGCAGGCTTGCATTGCAGCCTTGTCAGTGTCATTTGCAGCCTTGCATTGCAGCCTTGTCAGTGTTGTTGCAGCCTTGAAGTGCAGCCTTGTCAGTGTCATTTGCAGCCTTGCAGTGCAGCCTTGTCAGTGTCGTTGCAGGCTTGCTTAGCTGTTTTGTCAGTGTCGTTGCAGGCTTGCATTGCAGCCTTGTCAGTGTCATTTGCAGCCTTGCATTGCAGCCTTGTCAGTGTTGTTGCAGCCTTGCAGTGCAGCCTTGTCAGTGTCATTTGCAGCCTTGCAGTGCAGCCTTGTCAGTGTCGTTGCAGGCTTGCAGTGCAGCCTTGTCAGTGTCGTTGCAGGCTTGCTTAGCCGTTTTGTCAGTGTCGTTGCAGGCTTGCATTGCAGCCTTGTCAGTGTCATTTGCAGCCTTGCATTGCAGCCTTGTCAGTGTTGTTGCAGCCTTGCAGTGCAGCCTTGTCAGTGTCATTTGCAGCCTTGCAGTGCAGCCTTGTCAGTGTCGTTGCAGGCTTGCAGTGCAGCCTTGTCAGTGTCGTTGCAGGCTTGCTTAGCCGTTTTTTCAGTGTCGTTGCAGGCTTGCATTGCAGCCTTGTCAGTGTCATTTGCAGCCTTGCATTGCAGCCTTGTCAGTGTTGTTGCAGCCTTGCAGTGCAGCCTTGTCAGTGTCATTTGCAGCCTTGCATTGCAGCCTTGTCAGTGTTGTTGCAGCCTTGCAGTGCAGCCTTGTCAGTGTTGTTGCAGGCTTGCAGTGCAGCCTTGTCAGTGTCGTTGCAGGCTTGCAGTGCAGCCTTGTCAGTGTCGTTGCAGGCTTGCTTAGCCGTTTTGTCAGTGTCGTTGCAGGCTTGCAGTGCAGCCTTGTCAGTGTTGTTGCAGGCTTGCAGTGCAGCCTTGTCAGTGTTGTTGCAGGCTTGCAGTGCAGCCTTGTCAGTGTTGTTGCAGGCTTGCAGTGCAGCCTTGTCAGTGTTGTTGCAGGCTTGAATTTCAGCCTTGTCAGTGTTGTTGCAGGCTTGCATTTCAGCCTTGTCAGTGTTGTTGCAGGCTTGCAGTGCAGCCTTGTCAGTGTTGTTGCAGCCTTGCATTGCAGCCTTGTCAGTGTTGTTGCAGGCTTGCAGTGCAGCCTTGCCGTTTAAAAAGGGCGCCGCCGAGATACAGAGCCGATGTCCTGTGTATCTCGGCGGTGCTCGGTAGCTTTAGGCCATTCTCGGAGGCTTTCAGCTGTTTTCGGCGGCTTTCGGCTGCACGCGGCCGTTCTCGTCGGCTTTCGACCACACTTTCCGAAAGCCGCCAAGAGCGGCGAAATGCCGCTGAGGAGCTCACTATCGGCAGGGGATCGGCGTATAACACGCACCCACGATTTCCCCCTGATTTTAAGGGGGAAAAAGTGTGCGTTATACGTCGATAAATACGGTAAATAATACTCCCATGAACCTACAGTTACTACAAGTCAACACTTAATGCAGAGACCCTGATCAATAGTTTTTTTTATACCGAGTTAGTAAGAATCCCCACTGTCACAGTCCCTCTGGTCTCCACTCTATCATTAATACCCCCCATTATTATACTGTATGCCAGTTAAACTGGGATCCCCCTGTGTATGGATGGATTGATGGATGGATGGATTGTGTGGTATTTTGTCAGCATTATTCCTGCAATTGCCAGATGGTGTCTAGCAAACTCCCACGTTCATTGATTAATACACGTGACCCTGAGTAATTCCCCAAGAATTAATAGTTACTACAAGTGACTCTGAGTAATAGTCCATGAACCACCAGTTAATATAGATGACTGAGTAATCTCCAACAAACCAAAACTTATTACAAGTGATTTTGAGGATACTCTCCTGAAATGACATTTACTATAAGTTGCAGTGGGGTTGATTTACTGAAACTGAAGAGTGCAACATTTGGTTCAGGTCTGCATGAGAGCCAATCAGCTTCTAGCTTTAGCTTGTTCATTTAAGCTTTGGCAATAAAACCCGGATGCTGATTGGTTTCTATGCAGAGCTGCACCAGATTTTGCACTCTCCAGTTTTAGTAAATCAACCCCATTGTGTAATCCCCAAAGAACCGTCAGTTATCACACCTCCCAACTTTATGAGATGGGAATGAGGGACACCTATCAGCAAAAGTATGCAGCATAGGACACACCCCTTGCCACCCCCCCCCCTTAAAGGAGAATTGTACAAAAAACAAGATTGGTTAAACCCACAAGTGCTTTTTTTTTTACCACTGCTATTCCTTTATATTGGCTTTTGGAATTTACAAATGCAGCAATTTAGAAATTGGATGAAAGGTTTAGCGCTGGGAGACACTTTTTGATAGAGAAAAAGTGCATTTTATATACAACTATATAGATCAGACCAAAATGAGGGACAAATGAGGAGGAATGAAGGACAAATGAGGAGGAATGAGGGACAAATGAGGAGGAATGAGGGACGGAGGGACATTGCTCCAAACCAGGGACAGTCCCACAAAATCAGGGACAGTCCCGTGCAGTGGTGTTGCTAGGGGGTGGCTTTTGGGGCTACAGCCCCGAATCTGGGACCCATAGCCTCAAGTCTCTGCAGGAGGTCCCAAGGGGAGGGGGGGCTCTCTGGGGACCCTGAGGTAAGTGGGGGGGCTCTCTGGGGACCCTGATGTAAGGGGGGGCTCTTTGGGGACCCGGATGCAAGTGGGGGGCTCTCTGGGGACCCTGATTTTAAGGGGGAGGCTCTCTGGGGACCCTGATGTAAAGGGGGGGCTATCTGGGACCCTGATTTTAAGGGGAGCTCTCTGGGGACCCTGATGTAAAAGGGGGGCTCTCTGGGGACCCTGATGTAAGTGGGAGACTCTTTGGGGACCCTGATTGTAAGGGGGAGGCTCTCTGGGGACCCTGATGTAAAAGGGGGGCTCTCTGGGGATCCTGATGTAAAGGGGGGCTCTCTGGGGACCCTGATATAAAGAGGGGCTCTCTGGGGACCCTGATGTAAAAGGGGGGCTCTCTGTGGACCCTGATGTAAGTGGGGGGCTCTCTGGGGACCCTGATTTTAAGGGGGAGGCTCTCTGGGGACCCTGATGTAAAGGGGGGGCTCTCTGGGGACCCTGATTTTAAGGGGAGCTCTCTGGGGACCCTGATGTAAAAGGGGGGCTCTCTGGGGACCCTGATGTAAGTGGGAGACTCTTTGGGGACCCTGATTGTAAGGGGGAGCTCTCTGGGGACCCTGATGTAAAGGGGGGGCTCTCTGGGGATCCTGATGTAAAGTGGGGCTCTCTTGGGACCCTGATATAAAGAGGGGCTCTCTGGGGACCCTGATGTAAAAGGGGGGCTCTCTGTGGACCCTGATGTAAGGGGGGCTCTCTGGGGACCCTGATTTTAAGGGGGAGGCTCTCTGGGGACCCTGATGTAAAGGGGGGGGCTCTCTGGGACCCTGATTTTAAGGGGAGCTCTCTGGGGACCCTGATGTAAAAGGGGGGCTCTCTGGGGACCCTGATGTAAGTGGGAGGCTCTTTGGGGACCCTGATTGTAAGGGGGAGGCTCTCTGGGGACCCTGATGTAAAGGGGGGCTCTCTGGGGATCCTGATGTAAAGGGGGGCTCTCTGGGGACCCTGATATAAAGAGGGGCTCTCTGGGGACCCTGATGTAAAAGGGGGGCTCTCTGTGGACCCTGATGTAAGTGGGGGGCTCTCTGGGGACCCTGATGTAAGTGGGGGGGGCTCTCTGGGGATATATACACACACACGTATATTACTGTATATACATGTGTATGCCCACCCAAGCGTATGACTTTCTTTACTACGCTGCTATGGGCTCTAGCCCCTGATCTTTTGTAGACCTAGGAACGCCCCTGGTCCGTGAAATCAGGGACAGTTGGGAGCTATGAGTTATTACAAGGACAGTGATCGGGTATTTCTTACACTCGGATAGTAAGTGTCTCCACTGTCACAGTCCCTCTGGTCTGCACTCTATAATTAATACCCCATTATTATACCGTGCACCAGTTAAACCGAGATCTCCCTGTATATTGATGGATGGTGAAGTATTTTTTTTCTGCATTAACCCTGGAATTGTTGGATAGTGTCTAGCAGACTCCCAGTGTTATTAGCTACAACTAGTGACCCTGAGTAATGGACCCCCATGAACAATTACTTAATACAGATGATTGAGCAATATTCAATAGACCCAAAATTTACTAGAGGTGACCCTCAGTAATCCCCCATGAACCAACACCTAATACAAGCTGATCAGCTGTTTTCTTACACCCGGTTAGTAAATATCCCCTTTGTCACAGTCCCTCTAGTTTGCACTCCTGTCATTAATACCCCCATTATGACATAGCACACCAGTTACACTGGGATCTTCCCTGTATATGGATGGATGGAGAAATATTTTTTCTGCAATAACCCTTCAGTTGCTGGATGGGGACTAGCAGACTTCTAGTCTCATTGGGTACCCCGAGTAATTCCCCAATAACTATAGTTACTACAAGTGATCCTGCATAATCTGCTATGAACCATCAGTTACTATAGCGTAATTTCGAACTGACCCCAAGGAAACTCCCTTGGGCCATCATATGTCCCTGTATGGGGAGAGTATGTTTTGGCATTAACCCTATAGTGTCCAGCAGGCTCCCAGCGTCATTGCTTACTACAAGTGATCCTGAGAATACTCCAAGGAACCGTCAGTTATTATAGGGACCCTGATCAGTTGTTTCTTACACCCTGTTAGTAACTGTCCCCTTTGTCACAGTCCCTCTGGTCTGCAGTCTGTCATTAATACCCTGGGATCCCCCTGTATATGGGAGGATGGGTGGATGGTGGAGTATTTATTCTGCATTGACCCTGCCATTGCTGGATGGTGTCTAGCAGACTCCCAATGTCATTAATTACTACAAGTGACCCTGAGTAATTCCCCATTAACTAATTGTTACTACAAGTGACCCTGAGTAATTTCCCATTAACTAATTGTTACTACAAGTGACCCTGAGTAATTTCCCATTAACTAATTGTTACTACAAGTGACCCTGAGTAATTTCCCATTAACTGATTGTTACTACAAGTGACCCTGAGCAATTTCCCATTAACTAATCGTTACTACAAGTGACCCTGAGTAATTTCCCATTAACTAATTGTTACTACAAGTGACCCTGAGTAATTTCCCATTAACTGATTGTTACTACAAGTGACCCTGAGTAATTTCCCATTAACTAATTGTTACTACAAGTGACCCTGGGTAATTTCCCATTAACTAATTGTTACTACAAGTGACCCAGAGTAATTTCCCATTAACTAATAGTTACTACAAGTGGCCCCGAGTAATTTCCCATTAACTAATTGTTACTACAAGTGACCCTGAGCAATTTCCCATTAACTAATTGTTACTACAAGTGACCCTGAGTAATTTCCCATTAACTAATTGTTACTACAAGGGACCCCCCCCCCCCCCGAGTAGTATCCCATGAACCATCAGTTTTCTTGCATCCAGTTAGTAAGTGTCCCCACTGTCACATTCCCTCTGGTCTACTTTCTGTCATTAATAGCCCACCAAGTTACTAAAATAATACTATACCACAAACCTTCAGTTACTACAAGTGACCCTTGCAACACCCCTATGATATTATATAAGGACCCCGTCAACTATTTTCCTACACCAAGTTAGTAGGTGTCTCCATTGCCCCTGTGTTCTGCACTCTGTCATTAATAACCCCATAATTACACAGCACACCAGTTAAACTGGAATGCCCCTGTATATGGATGGATGGTGGAGTATTTTTCTGCATTAACCCTGCAATTGCTGGATGTTGTCTGGCAGACTCCCAGTGTCATTAGTGACTGCAAGTGAATCTGAGTAATATTCCATGAACCATTAGGTAATACAGATGACTGAGTAATCTCCAATACACTAAAAGTTACTCAAATAAAACTACCACAAACCTTCAGCTACTACAAGTGACCCTGACAACACTCCCATGATATTAATATAAGGACCCCCATCAATTATTTGCTTACTCCCAGGTAGTAGGTGTCCCCATTGCCCCGTGCCCACAGTTAAACTAGGATCTCCCTATATAAGAATGGATGGATGGAGGGGTTGATGGGTGGTGGAGTGTTTTTTATGCATTAACCCTGCAATTGCCAGATGGTGTCTGGCAGGCTACCATTGTCATTAGTTACTACAAGTGATCCATCTGTTAATATAGATGACTGATTAACCCCCCCCCCCCCCCAGTTAGTAAGTGTTCCCAGTATCTCAGTCCCTACAGTCTGCACTCTGTCATTACTATACAGCACAACAGTTCAACTATGATCTCCATGTATATGAATGGATGGTGGGGTACATTTTCTGCATTGACCCTGCCATTGCTGGATGGCGTCAGCAAGACTCAATGACCATTGTTATTAGTTACTATACCTGAGTAATATCCAAAGTTACTATTTATTATATAGCACACCAGATACACTAGGATCTCCCTTGGATGGATGGTGGAGTATTTTTTCTGCATTAACCCTGCAATTGCTGGATGGTGTCTATCAGATTCCCAGTGTTATTAGTTACTACAGATGACCCTGAGTAATATCTCATGAACCAGCTAATAAAATCTCCAAATTTGTATATAGCACACCAGTCACACAAGGATCCCCCTGTACTGTATAAGGATGGATGGTGGAGTATAGTTTCTGCATTAAGTAATCTCCAAGGTTACTATTTATTATATAGCACACCAGATAAACTAGGATGGACGGATCAGATGGATGGATGGATCAGATGGATGGATGGATCAGATGGATGGACGGATCAGATGGATGGATGGATCAGATGGATGGATGGATCAGATGGATGGACGGATCAGATGGATGGATGGATCAGATGGATGGCTGGATGGATGGTGAAGTATTTATTTTGCATTAACCCTGCAATTGCTGGATGGTGTCTGGCAGGCTTCCAGTGTCATTAGTTACTACAAATGATCCATCTAATAATATAGATGACTGAATAATCCCCCCCAGTTAGTAAGTGTTCCCAGTATCTCAGTCCCTGTGGTCTGCACATTACTATAGAGCACACCAGTTAAACTGGGATCTCCCTTGTATGGATGAATGGAGTACATTTTCTACATTAACTCTGCAATTGCTGGATGGTGTCTAGCAAACTCCCAGTGTTATTAGATACTACAAGTGATCCTGAGTATTATCTCATGAATCAGCTAATACAAATAGCTGAGTAATCTCCAATGTTACTATTTATTATATAGCACACCAGATACACCAGGATCCCCCTGTATAAGGATGGATGGATGGATGGATGGGGGAGTACATTAACCCTGCCAGTGTCGGATGGTGTCCACAAGACTCCCAGTGTCATTAGTTACTATAACTGAGTAATCTCCAAAGTTACTATTTATTATATAGCACACCAGATACACTAGGATCTCCCTTGGATGGATGGTGGAGTATTTTTTCTGCATTAACCCTGCAATTGCTGGGTGGTGTCTGGCAGAGTCTTGGTGTTATTAGTTACTGCAAGTAACTATATTAATATTAATATTAATATAGATGACTGAATACCTCCACACCCCAAAGTTAGTAAGTGTTCCCAGTATCTCAGTCCCTGTGGTCTGCACTCTGTCCATTGCAGCACACCAGTTAAACTGGGACCCCCCTTGTATGGATGGATGGATGGATTGATGGAGTACATTTTCTGCATTAACCCTGCCATTGCTGGATGGTGTCTAGCAGACTCCCAGTGTTATTAGTTACTACAAGTGATCCTGAGTATTATCTGATGAACCAGCTAATACAAATAGCTGAGTAATCTCCAAAGTAGTTACTAATTATTATACAGCACACCAGATACACTAGGATCTCCCTGTATAAGGATGGATGGATGGATGGTGGAGTACATTAATCCCGCCATTGTCATATTGTGTCTGCCAGACTCCCAGTGTCATTAGTTACTATACCTGAGTAATCTCCAAAGTTACTATTTATTATATAGCACCAGATAAACTAGGATCTCCCTGTATAAGGATGGATGGTGGAGTGCATTTTCTGCATTAAGTAATCTCCAAAGTTACTATTTATTATATAGCACACCAGATAAACTAGGATGGATGGATCAGATGGTGGAGTATTTTTTTATGCATTAACCCTGCAATTGCTGGATGGTGTCTGGCAGACTCCCAGTGTTATTAATTACTGCAAGTGATCCATCTGTTAATATAGATGACTGAATTATCCCCCCCCCCCCCCCCCCCCCCCCCCAATTAGTAAGTGTTCCCAGTATCTCAGTCCTTGTGGTCTGCACTCTGTCCATTACTATACAGCACACCAGTTGAACTGGGATCCCCCTTGTATGGATGGATGGTGGAGCACATTTTCTGCATTAACCCTGCAATTGCTGGATGATGTCTACCAGTGTTATTAGTTACTACAAGTGATCCTGAGTATTATCTCATGAATCAGATAATAAGAATAGCTGAGTAATCTTCAACATTACTATTTATTATATAGCACTCCAGATACACCAGGAACCCCCTGTATAAGGATGGATGGATGGATTGTGGAGCACATTAACCCTGCCAGTGTCGGATGGTGTCTACAAGACTCCCAGTGTCATTAGTTACTATACCTGAGTAATCTCCAAAGTTAATATTTATTATATAGCACCAGATACACTAGGATCTTCATGTATAAGGATGGATGGATGGTGGAGCACATTTTCTGCATTAACCCTGCCATTGCTGGATGACTCCCAGTGTTATTAGATACTACAAGTGATCCTGAGTAATATTTCATGAACCAGCTAATACAAATAGCTGAGTAATCTCCAAAGTAGTCACTAATTGTACAGCACACCAGATACACTAGAGTCACCCTGTATAAGGATGGATAAATGGATGGTGGAGCACATTAACCCTGACATTGTCGGATGGTGTCTACAAGACTCCCAGTGTCATTAGTTACTATACCTGAGTAATCTCCAAAGTTACTATTTATTATATAGCACACCAGATAAACTAGGATCTTCATGTATAAGGATGTATACAGTACACCAGTTAAACTGGGATCCCCCTTGTATGGATGGTGGAGTACATTTTCTGCATTAACCCTACAATTGCTGGGTGGTGTCTGCCAGACTCCCAGTGTTATTAGTTAATATACCTGAGTAATCTCCAAAGTTACTATTTATTATATAGCACACCAGATACACTAGGATGGATGGATGGATGGATGGCTGGTGGAGTGTTTTTTCTCGGCATTAACCCTGCAATCGCTGGATGGTGTCTGGCAGAGCCCCAGTGTTATAAGTTTCTACAAATGAATCTATTCAGGCATGTACTGGCCATCGGGACTACCGGCAGATTCCCGGTGGGCCGATGGCTCAGTGGGCCAGTCAGGCGCACTATTCCACGAATCATCAGTTACTATAGATGAGTAATCTCCAATAAACCAGAAGTTACTAAAATAATACTACCATCAACCTCCAATTACTACAAGTGACCCTGACAACTCTCCCGTGATATTAATATAAGGACCCCGATCACTTATTTCCTTAGTAGGGGTCCCCATTGCCCATGTGCTCTGCACTCTGTCATTAATAATATCGATTATTGATTATAATAATACAGCACACCAGTTACAATGAGAAGGGTGGATGATGGATGGATGGATGATGGATGATGGGATGATGGATGGAAGGATAAATGATGGGATGATGGATGGATGGAAGGATGGGTGATGGATTATTGATGGATGATTGATGGATGATGGATGGATGATGGAAGGATGGAAGGAAGGATGGAAGGATGAATGGATGGATGGATGATGGAAGGAAGGGTGGAAGGATGGATGGATGGATGATGGGATGATGGATGATGGAAGGATGGAAGGAAGGATGGATGGATGGATGGATGGATGATGGGATGATGGATGATGGAAGGATGGAAGGAAGGATGGAAGGATGGGTGGATGATGGATGGATGATGGGATAATGGATGGAAGGATGAATGATGGGATGGTGGATGGATGGATGGAAGGAAGGATTGATGGATGGATAATGGATGGATGATGGATGGATTGATGGATGGAATGGATGGATGGATGGATGGATGGATGATGGATGGATGATGGATGGAAGGATGGAAGGATGATGGATGATGGAAGGATGGATGATGGATGGATGGGATGGATGATGGATGGATGGATGATGGATGGATGGATGGATGGATGGATGGAAGGATGGAAGGATGATGGATGATGGGATGATGGATGGAATGATGGATGATGGATGGATGATGGATGATGGGATGATGGATGGAAGGATGGATGATGGATGGATGATGGATGGATGGATGGATGGATGATGGATGGATGATGGATGGATGGATGGATGATGGGATGATGGATGGAAGGATGGATGATGGATGGATGATGGATGGAAGGATGGATGATGGGATGATGGATGGATGATGGAAGGATGGAAGGATGGATGGAAGGATGATGGATGATGGGATGATGGATGGAAGGATGGATGATGGATGATGGGATGATGGATGGAAGGATGGATGATGGATGGATGATGGATGGATGGATGGATGATGATGGATGATGGATGGATGATGGATGGATGGATGGATGGAAGGATGATGGATGATGGGGTGATGGATGGAAGGATGGATGATGGGATGATGGATGGATGATGGGATGATGGGTGGATGATGGATGATGGATGGATGGATGGATGATGGGATGATGGGTGATGGATGAATGATGGGATGATGGATGGATGGATGGATGGATGGATGATGGGAGGATGGATGATGGATGAATGATGGGATGATGGATGAATGATGGGATGATAGATGGATGGATAATGGATGGATGATGGATGATGGATGAATGATGGGATGATGGATGGAAGGATGGAAGGAAGGATGGATGGATGGATGGATGGATGGATGATGGATGGAAGATGGATGGATGATGGATGGATGATGGATGGATGATGGATGGATGATGGATGGATGATGGAAGGAAGGATGGATGATGGATGGATGGATGGATGATGGATGATGGGATGATGGATGGAAGGGATGGATGGATGGATGGAAGGAAGGAAGGAAGGAAGGAAGGAAGGATGGATGGATGGATGGAAGGAAGGATGGAAGGAAGGATGGAAGGAAGGATGGATGGATGGATGGATGGATGGAAGGAAGGAAGGAAGGAAGGATGGATGGATGGAAGGATGGATGATGGATGGATGGAAGGAAGGATGGATGGATGGATGGATGGAAGGATGGAGTAGGTGTTCTGCAATAACCCCGCACACGGACTCCCGGTGTCATTTAACCCCTCCAGCCCCGATGCTCCGCCCGGTTCCATCCTCTATATAGCAGAGCGCTGTGTAGGAGCGGAGCAGAGCCGTCCTGTACGGCAGGCTGACCGGTTCCCTCAATGATCGGCTCCGCATTTGGAAGCTCAGCAAAGCCCCGGAACCGTCCGCACAGCCCGGGCACTGACTCATCACCGGGAGGGGGGAGGAGGAGGGGGAGGGGGGAGCCCGGACCGGGGCACGTGGAGGAGGGGAGAGGGAGGCTGTGTGCATCCTCCTCCGTACAATGACTGATGTGGAGGACCGGTGCAGGACTGTCCCATCTGTCACAAGGACTTTATCCTAAGGCATGCACGCTCCGTGCGGACATCTCTATTGGCTCTCCTCCTTGTGAGTTTTCCCTGCGCGGCGGCTGCAGGCAGCGCTACACCCGGGAGGAGAGCTGTCATAGCGGGAGCCCAGGTGGTCCCCCGACTTGTTTGGGACTCTGCTGCTGCTGCTGAAACACAAGAGGTAAGTGGCACCCCCTATTATCCCGACACTGAGACCCCCATACCCCCCAGTTGTGTAACCCTGTCCTGGCTGGACAAGCCTGCAATGCAGAATTGTGCTTGCCAGGGATGGAGCCTGGAATGGGCAGGCTGGAAGGGGTTAAATTAGCAGGTGACTTTTTTTTGGGGTTGGGGCTCATCCCAGTAAGAACTAGGCTGAAGTCTATGGGAGTAACTGGGACATCACCTACAAGGTGCAGCACCTCCATCCGAATTGTCGGGTTATTTTTGTATATCCATATTAATAGCAATGGGTGCCATTAATCCAGACACCCCCCAGAGCCTAAACCCATTGCCTTCTTATAGCCCATTATCTTATTGTGGGGGTTATCCCAGTAAGAACTAGGCTGAAGTCTATGGGAGTAACTGGGACATCACCTACAAGGTGCAGCACCCCCAAATCAATTGTCGGGTGATTTTTATAGATCCCCATTATAGCCATGGGGGCCATTAATCCAGACAGCCCCCAGGGCCTGTAAGCCTTCTTGTAGCCCATTGTCCTTTTGAGGGGTCATCCCAGCAAGAACTAAGCTAAAGTCTATGGGAGTAACTGGGACATCACCTACAAGGTGCAGCACCTCCATATGAATTGACCAGTGATTTTTATAGATCCCCATTATAGCCATGGGGGCCATTAATCCAGACAGCCCCAGAGCCTAAACCCATTGCCTTCTTGTAGCCCATTGTTCTTTTGAGGGGGTCACCCCAGCAAGAACTAGGCTAAAGTCTATGGGAGTAACTGGGACATCACCTACAAGGTGCAGAACCTCCATCCGAATTGTCGGGTGATTTTTGTAAATCCATATTAATAGCAATGGGTGTCATTAATCCAGAGACCCCGCAGAGCCTAAACCCATTGCCTTCTTGTAGCCCATTGTCTTATTGGGAGGGGGGGGGGGGCTATCCCAGTAATAACTAGGCTAAAGTCTATGGGAGTAACTGGGACATCACCTACAAGGTGCAGCACCTCCATCTGAATTGTCGGGTGATTTTTGTATATCCCTATAAATAGCAATGGGTGTTATTAATCCAGACACCCCCCAGGGCCTAAACCCATTGCCTTCTTATAGCCCATTATCTTATTGGGGGGGGGGGGGGGGTTATCCCAGTAAGAACTAGGCTGAAGTCTATGGGAGTAACTGGGACATCACCTACAAGGTGCAGCACCTCCATATGAATTAAGGGGTTATTTTGCTACTACCCTAGTAAGAGCAATGGGTGCCATTAATCCAGCCAGCCCCCATGGTCTATAAGCCCATTGCCGTCTTGTAGCCCATTGTCCCTTTGAGGGGTCATCCCAGGAAGAATTAGGCTGAAGTCTATGGGAGTAACAGGGACATCACCTTCAAGGTGTATCACCTCCATATGAACTGGTGATTTTTATATATCCCTATTAATAGCAATAGGTACATTTAATCCAGGCAGCCTAGGCTGAAGTCTATAGGAGTAACATGGACATTACCTAAAAGGTGCACCACCTCCAAATTAATTGTGGAGTGATTTTTTTTATATATCCCTATTAATAGCAATGGGTGCCATTAATCCAGCCAGCCTCCAGGGTCAATAAGACCATTGCCTTCTTGTAGCCCATTGTCCCTTTGAGGGGTCATCCCAGCAAGAACTAGGCTGGAGTCTATGGGAGTAACATGGACATCACCTACAAGGCGCAGCACCTCCATATGAACTGGGTGATTTTTATATATCCCTATTAATAGCAATAGGTATGCTTAATCCAGACAGCCCCCATGGCCTGTAAGCCCATTGCCTTCTTGTAGCCTATTGTTTTCTGGGGGGGGGGGGGGGGGGGGGGGGGGGGGGGGGGTCATCCCAGCAAGAACTAGGCTGAAGTCTATGGGAGTAACAGGGACATTACCTACAAGGTGCACCACCTCCAAATTAATTGTGGAGTGATTTTTTTATCTATCCCTATTAATAGCAATGGGTGCCATTAATCCAGCCAGCCCCCCCAGGGTCTATAAGCCCATTGCCTTCTTGTAGCCCATTGTTCCCTTTGAGAGGTCATCCCAGCAAGAACTAGGCTGAAGTCTATAGGAGTAACAGGGACATTACCTACAAGGTGCACCACCTCCAAATTAATTGTCAAGTGATTTTTCTATATATCCCTATTAATAGCAATGGGTACCATTAATCCAGCCAGGGCCTGTAAACCCATTGCCTTCCTGTAGCCCATTATCTTCTTAGAGGGGGGTCATCCCAGCAAGAACTAGGCTGAAGTCTATAGGAGTAACAGGGACATTACCTACAAGGTGCACCACCTCCAAATTAATTGTCTTCTTGGGGGGGGGTCATCCCAGCAAGAACTAGGCTGAAGTCTATGGGAGTAACTGGGACATCACTTACAAGGTGCATATGAATTGTCGGGTGATTTTTGTATATTTCTACCAATTGCAGTGTCCAATGTGTGCCATTAATCCAGGCAGCCCCCCCCCCCCTCCCAGGGCCTGTAAGCCCATTGCCTTCTTGTAGTACATTGGTCTGACTTATTTCTGTAGACAGCAGGCTTGTTGTCAGCATTGTGCACAGTGTCCTATTGCTTCCCATAGCCTTGACTTTCCCTATAGACAAGGCAGCAGCACAAAGTTCTTGTTTGTTATATAAGGTGTGGGGGCATTGCAGACAAATGCTGATTGTCTGCAGTCTTTAGTCTGTGGTGAATTCAGACCAGTATTGGTACCCCCCCCCAGACATGAGCATTCACCATGTTACAGTATTGTAGTCTTTAATTACTCGCCTGGCCATGCATGACTTTGTGCAATCCCCTGGCAGGACAAGCAGGTGCTTAATGCAGCATTTAGGGGGCCAGATGTAGCCGACCCCAGGGGGGGGGGGGGGGGGGGTCTGCAGACTTTCTTTCCTGTTTTCTTTGCACCCTTGGTCTGTGTCTTTTTCTGCTGCACTGACATCCTATTTTAGTGATTATTTACGACTTATGAGCCTGTAAGGACAAGGAGCAGGATATATTTAGCTCTGCAATGAGAATTTACAATGCTAATTGTAACCTGGGTGTGTGTATAGAAATGCTGTATAATCAGCCTCATATGAAGTGTTATTGCAAAGAGTGCTGCACGCTGCTCTGCATTTCGCTCCTGTAGGTATGCCCATCTCTCCCATATGTTTGTCTGCATGCATTTCTCCCAGCCAGCCAGGCCATGTGTAAATGGAGCTGTTCTGTTGACATTTGCTATCCAATCTCTTCAAATATTAGTCTTTTTTTTTTTTTTTTTGTCTTGCACAAATGGCAAGGCTGCGTCCGATTGCATTTTGGTCTTTTGAAGTTTAGACTCTGGGATGTTTGCGTTTTTTCTTTCTTTTCTTTTGCCATTTGCAGAAATAAAGTGATTTTTCCAGAGCGGAGAGCCAGCAGCAGCCATGTATTTGTCTCAGGGCTCTGTCTGGCTCGCTCAGAGTACTTGAATTAACTGATAAACATTTATCTTAGTAGCTTCTGTGCAAGCCTCCAAAGTCTTCTGGAAAGCTCACCGCCTTTCAGTTTATTTTTTTATTGTTTTATTGTTTTTTTTTTTTAATTATTGCAAAGTTTTCCTGCTGCAAGGATACTGATCCATCCATCTAATTCTAATGATCTTGATTACATCAGATTCTTTATGCAGCAATTAAATCTTGGTGATTGGGTAACTTTAAAGTCTTCCAAACCCCTCCATCATACTCAAACCCTGAAGAAGGGGGGAGATCTTTGAGCCCCCCGAAACATGTTGTCTCTTATCAATATTAAAAGCTTTTGGACTCTTGGATTTTATGTTTGGTACTCTCGTTGG
Source organism: Lithobates sylvaticus (assembly GCA_028564925.1). Taxonomy (NCBI): domain Eukaryota; kingdom Metazoa; phylum Chordata; class Amphibia; order Anura; family Ranidae; genus Lithobates; species Lithobates sylvaticus. Next base: position 594,730,353 of record CM053029.1, read on the forward strand.
ATTTTGTGAACTTTGTTCTGTCTTAAGAGTCCTTGAATTAAATGATAAAACAATACTTAGTAGGAAAAGGCTCATAGAAAACGTATGCCCCGTACACACGGTTGGAAATTCCGACCACAAAATCCGTAGGATTTTTTCCGACGGATTTTGTCCGACACTGGTGTTGCATACACACGGTCGGACAAAGTTGTCGGAAAATCCGATCATTCTGAACGTGGTGACGTTCGTTGCGTACGACGGAACTACGTAGAGGCTAGTAGCCAATAGCTTTGGTCTTGTAATGGGATCTGAGCATGCGTGGCACTTTGTCCGTCGGAATTCGCTACACACGATCGGAAAAAGTCCGATAGGGCTTTGTTGTCGGAAAATTTGAGAGCAGGAGATAAAACTTTGTCCGTCGGAAAATCCGACGGAAAAAGTCAAATGGAGCCCACACACGGTCGGAATTTCCAACAACTTTGTCCGATAGGACATTTTCCGTCGGAAAATCCGACCGTGTGTACGGGGCATTACAGTTTTTTTCTTGCTTGTTTTAGAAATATTGCAACGTTGTCCTGATTCAAGGATACTGATCCATCCATCTAATTCTAATGATCTTCATTACATCAGATTCTTTATGCAGCAATTAAATCTTGGTGATTGCGTAACTTTAAAGTCTTCCAAACCCCTCCATCATACTCAAACCCTGAAGAAGGGGGGAGATCTTTGAGCCCCCCCGAAACATGTTGTCTCTTATCAATATTAAAAGCTTTTGGACTCTTTGATTTTATGTTTGGTACTCTCATTGGATTTTGTGAACTTTGTTCTGTTTTAAGGCCTGATTCACACCTATGCATTTTTAGTGCTTTTTGCATTTTGCAGATTTGCACTACAGAACGTGTTCCATAGGAAACCATGGTAAATGGACTGTAGTGCAAATCTGCAAAATGCAAAAAGCACAAAATATGCATAGGTGTGAATCAAGCCTAAGAGTCCTTGAATTAAATGATAAAACAATACTTAGTAGGAAAAGGCTCATAGAAAGCTTGCACCCTTACAGTTTTTTTCTTGCTTGTTTTAGAAATATTGCAAATTTGTCCTGATTCAAGGATACTGATCCATCCATCTAATTCTAATGATCTTCATTACATCAGATTCTTTATGCAGCAATTAAATCTTGGTGATTGCGTAACTTTAAAGTCTTCCAAACCCCTCCATCATACTCAATCCCTGAAGAAGGGGGGAGATCTTTGAGCCCCCCCGAAACATGTTGTCTCTTATCAATATTAAAAGCTTTTGGACTCTTGGATTTTATGTTTGGTACTCTCATTGGATTTTGTGAACTTTGTTCTGTCTTAAGAGACCTTGAATTAAATGATAAAGCAATACTTAGTAGGAAAAGGCTCATAGAAAACTTGCACCCTAAAGCCCCATACACACGGTCGGAAAATCCGACCACCAAATCTGGTGTTGCATACACGCGGTCGGACAAAGTTGTCGGAAAATCCGATCATTCTGAACGTGGTGACGTTTGTTGCGTACGACGGGACTACGTAGAGGCTAGTAGCCAATAGCTTTGGTCTTGTAATGTGATCTGAGCATGCGTGGCACTTTGTCCTTCGGAATTCGCTACACACGGTCGGAATTGGTGTGATCGGACTTTGTTGTCGGAATATTTATAGAGCAGGAGATAGAACTTTGTCCGTCGGACAATCCGATGGAAACTGTCCGATGGTGCATACACACGGTCGGAATTTCCAACAACATTGTCCGATAGGACAGAATCCATCGGAAAATCCGACCGTGTGTATGGGGCTTTACAGTTTTTTTCTTGCTTGTTTTTTAAATTATTGCAAAGTTTTCCTGCTGCGAGGATACTGATCCATCCATCTAATTCTAATGATCTTCATTACATCAGATTCTTTATGCAGCAATTATATCTTGGTGATTGCGTAACTTTAAAGTCTTCCAAACCCCTCCATCATACTCAAACCCTGAAGAAGGGGGGAGATCTTTGAGCCGCCCCGAAACATGTTGTCTCTTATCAATATGAAAAGCTTTTGGACTCTTGGATTTTATGTTTGGTACTCTCATTGGATTTTGTGAACTTTGTTCTGTCTTAAGAGTCCTTGAATTAAATGATAAAACAATACTTAGTAGGGAAAGGCTCATAGAAAACTTGCACCCTTACAGTTTTTTTCTTGCTTGTTTTAGAAATATTACAAAGTTGTCCTGATTCAAGGATGCTGATCCATTGATCTAAGGTCCTTGGTTTATTTGCATTCTTCATGCAGCAATTACATTTTGGTGATTGTGTAACTTTAAAGTCTTCCAAACCCCTCCATCATACTCAAACCCTGAAGAAGGGGGGAGATCTTTGAGCCCCCCCCGAAACATGTTGGTTGTTTTGTGTTGTCTCTTTGTGAGCAAATATCAATATTAAAAGCTTTTGGACTTTTTTTTTATTTGGTACTCTCATTTGACTTTGTGAACATGGATCTGTCTCAGGGCACCCCCCAAAGTATGATACACCTATATCTAATAGGTACACACGAGCAGGTTTTTTCCGCCAGCAAAAGTCCGATCCAAGATTATTCCGACGGAAATTCCGCTCGTGTGTGTACGGGCCATTAGTAGGCAAAGTCACATGGAAAGCTTGCATCCTCACATTATTTTCTTGCTTGTTTTAGAAATATTGCAAAGTTGTCTTGCTGCAAGGCTACTGATCCATCGATCTCGGTAACATCAGATTCTTTTTGCAGCAATTAAATCTTGGTGATTGTGTAACTTTAAAGTCTTTAAACTTTAAAGTCTTCCAAACCCCTCCATAATACTCAAACCCTGAAGAAGGGGGGAGATCTTTCATCCCCCTGAAACACATTGGCCATTTTGTGTTGTCTTTTTTTTTTTTTTTGAGCAAATATCAACATTAAAAGGTTTTGGACTCTTGGGTTTTATGTTTGGTACTCTCATAAGATTTTGTGAACTTTGTTCTGTCTTAGGGCGCTAAGAGCCCTTGAATTAAATGATAAAACAATACTTAGTAGGAAAAGGCTCCTGGAAATCTTGCATCCTTACAGCTTTTTTTTTCTCTTGCATGTGTTAGAATTATTGAGTGTTTGAATTAAATTATAAACCTATATCTTAGTAGGAAAAGGCTCATAGAAAGCTTGCATCCTTACAGGTTTTTTCTTGCTTGTTTTAGAAATATTGCAAAGTTGTCCTGCTGCAAGGATGCTGATCCATTGATCTAATGTCCTTGGTTTATTTGCATTCTTCATGCCGCAATTAAATCTTGGTGATTGTGTAACTTTAGAGTCTTCCAATCTCCTCCATCATTCTCAAACCCTGAAGCACAGGGTAGATAGTTGAACCCTTGAAACGCGTTGGTCGTTTTTGTGGTGCAGTTCAATAAGCATATTAAAAGCGTTTGCCGTCTCGGACCTTCTGTTTGGCGCTCTCTTTGGACATGGATCTGTCTCGGGGGGTGCTCAGAGTACTTGAATTTTAAATAATAAACCTATATCTCAATAGGGAAAATCTCCTGGAAATCTTGCATCCTTACAGCTTTTTTTCTTGCATGTGTTAGAATTATTAAGTGTTTGAATTAAATGATAAACCTATATCTTTATTTTTTGTTTATTTTTATTTTTATTTAAATGTCCAATATATATTTATTGTTAAACAACCTGGTTGAAAATAGTTGTAACTGCAGCTTTAATTACAACAAAAAGATACTTAAATGAGAAAACAGACTGACATGTGTGTAAATGAAATGACACTTTCTTGATAAACCAATATCATAGTAGGAAAAGGCTCATGGAAAGCTTGCATGCTTATGTTTATTTCTTGCATGTTTTAGAAATATTGCAAAGTTGTCCTGCTACAAGGATACAGCTACAAGGATACAGCTACAAGGATACTGATACAAGGATACAGCTACAAGGATACTGATCTATTGCTCTTGGTTACCGTATATACTTGAGTATAAGCCAACCTGAATATAAGCCAAGGCACCTAATTTTACCACAAAAAACTGGAAAAACTTATTGACTTGAGTATAAGCCTAGGGTGAGAAATGCGCAGCTACTGCAAGTGGAAAAGAGGGTCAACAGTGCCCATTTGCAGCCTCACTGTGCCCATTTGCAGCCATAGGTCCCTCGAACTTCAAACTTGGTAGTTAAGGGTTCCTAGATGCTCTCTAGCTGCAGACAAAATTTGGGGTCTCTGGACCCAAAGGGTCCCGAAATGACATTGCTGCAGATGGACACAGTTGACCGACTTTGGGGCCCCGTATCACAGGGCCACTTGGTGCTAGGAACTCAAAATTCACTACAACATATCCTAGCACCAAGTGGCCTCGACATACGAGGCCCTAAATTCGGTTGGGAAAATGCCAAGCACTTTTCTGCAGCAGAGAATGACATTTTCCCGACCGACTTTGGGGCCCCGTATCTCGAGGGCCACTTAGTGCTAGGAACCCCAGCTTTGGATATGTTATGGTGTGCAGGTTCCATTGGGTTTGCACACCAAATTTTGGGTTCTAGGAACCTCAAATTTGCTGTGCAAACCCAGTGGCACTACAACATATCCAAAGCAATGACATTGCTGCAGATGGACACAGTTGACCGACTTTGGGGCCCCGTATCACAGGGCCACTTGGTGCTAGGAACCCAAAATTCACTACAACATATCCAAAGATGGGGTTCCTAGCACCAAGTGGCCCCGAGATACGGGGCCCCAAAATCGGTTCAGAAAATGTCAAGCACTTTTCTGCAGCAGAGAATAACATCTTTCGAACCGACTTTGGGGCTAGAAACCCCATTGGATATGTTGTACTGCTCGTTCCACTGGGTTTGCACAGCAAATTTGGGGTTCTTAGCACCAAGTGGCCCCGAGATGCGGGGCCCCAAAGTCGGGTCGGAAAATGTCATTCTCTGCTGCAGAAAAGTGCTTGACTCAAGTATAAGCCGAGGGGGGCATTTATTAGCACAAAAAAATGTGCTGAAAAACTTATACTCGAGTATATACGGTACATTGGATTCTTTATGCAGCAACTAAATCTTGGTGATTGTGTAACATAAGAGGCTTCCAATCCCCTCCATCATACTCAAACCCGGAAGGGGGAGATCTTTAAGCCCCTGAAACGCGTTGGTTGTTTTATGTTGTCGCCTTGTGAGCAATATTATATTAAAAGCTTATGGACTCTCGGATCTTCTGTTTGGCACTCTTATTGGACTTTGTGAACATGGATCTGTCTCAGGGCACACCTCCGAGTATGATAAACCTATATCTTAGTAGGCAAAGTCACTTGGAAAGCTTGCATCCTTATGTTTTTTTTCTTGCATGTTTTAGAAATATTTAAGGCTGTGGAAATTAAAGATTAATTCCTCGATTAATCGATACATTTTTTTGATCAATCATAATTCTTTTGATCTGTACTCGCCTCACCGCCGGCTTCCGGGTCTTCAGGGAGTTCCGTCGGAGATCCGGTGACGTCACGGACATCGACGTCACTGGACTCCTCCCCCCTTCCCCAAATGCCTCCGTCTGCTAACGAAGGGAAGGGGGGAGGAGTCTGGTGACGTTGAAGTTCTGATTGAACGTAACGCGTACGGGGGAGGAGTTACGCATGACGTCACCCGCTGCTGCCCTCCGGAACTAACACGATTGTCGGTTTTACATGCTGTGTTTTTTATCATCTTTATGTGAGTAGTTTGTGTTTAAAAAACAAAAATTGAATCTTATACTTAAGCGGTGAGCACTGAGATGTTTTCTTTCTACCCATGACCTGCGTCCTTGCTGAGATCTAAGGAGATGTGAGAGAAGTTTATGGTCTGTGTTAACCCTTTTGATACCCGCTTGCATGACCACAGGGGTTCATGCCATAAGGTGAGAGTGATTAGTTAGACCGGCGGGGGAGGGATTGTCACGCTACTGTGAAAAACTGACAGGTGGACCTGATCAGACAGCCCGTGTGAAAGGGACCAAGCAGGGAGATTACAAATAATTTTAATTAAGAAAAAAAAATGTAACAGTTTTTTACTTTTAAAAAAGAAATAAAAATCAAAGCTATTATAAAAAAAAACCTCTGCCAACACTCTGCTATAAATTTTAATAGAAACAACAAATTCTTTTTTTTTTTTTAAAGAATTTTCTGTATTTTTTGATTTATAGCGCAAAAAATAAAAAACCCAGCAGTGATTAAATACCACCAAAAGAAAGCTCTATTTGTGTGGAAAAAAAGGACAAAAATTCATTTGGGTACAGTGTTGCATGACTGAGTAATTGTCATTCAAAGTGTGAGAGCAACGAAAGCTGAAAATTGGTCTGGTTAGGAAGGGGGTTTAAGTGCCCAGTAGTTAACATTGCATTAGCATTGTTAGAGGTGTTGCAATACCAACAGCCGCCACAAGATGGCACCATATTACAGAAGGACTTCAGAAGGCCGCAAAGCCGCGGCCTAAATTACTGGCCGGCGCGGCCCGATGCGATCGCACGGCGGGGTCGGGGTCCACAGGGAGACAGCTGTGTCACCCCAGGCGCCAGGACCCCAGTTCTAGTCGCAAATACGACCTGGCGACCGGGGTTTGTCAAGCCCTGCTTTAAGCTCCTTGAAACACGTTGTTTTTTTGTGTTGTCTCCTTGTGAGCAATATTATATTAAAAGCTTTTGGACTCTCGGATCTTCTGTTTGGCACTCTAAGCCCCCGTACACACGGTCGGAAATTCCGACCACAAAATCCGTCGGATTTTTTCCGACGGATTTTGTCCGAAACTGGTGTTGCATACACACGGTCGGACAAAGTTGTCGGAAAATCCGATCATTCTGAATGTGGTGACGTTCGTTGCGTACGACGGAACTACGTAGAGGCTAGTAGCCAATAGCTTTGGTCTCGTAATTTGATCTGAGCATGCGTGGCACTTTGTCCGTCGGAATTCTCTATACATGATCGGAAAAAGTCTGATCGGATTTTGTTGTCGGAAAATTTGAGAGCAGAATCTCAAATTTTTTCCATCGGAAATTCCGACGGAAAAAGTCCGATGGAGCCCACACACGGGCGGATTTTCCGACAACATGGTCCGATCGGACATTTTCCTTTGGAATTTCCGACTGTGTGTACGGGGCATTATTGGACTTTGTGAACATGGATCTGTCTCAGGGCGCGCCTCAGAGTATGATATCCTTACAGCTTTTTTTTTTCTTGCATGTGTTAGAATTATTGAGTGTTTAAATTAAATGTTTTTTTCTTGCTTGTTTTAGAAATATTGCAAAGTTGTCCTGCTGCAAGGATGTCGATCCAATGATCCACTGATCTTAGTTATCTTATGTTTATGCAGCAATTACTTTCAATCATTTTCATTCAGATTGCAGCAAGAATAGGTAAAAGTATAGGACATCAATAAAAATAAAAAAAACATCACAAGTGAGTGGCCAGGGAAATAAAAAAAAAATAGGATTGTGCAACTCGGGCACATGTTTAAAGGGCTGGTCTGCCCAACAGTGCCAATTGGGGAGGGGAAATAAGACCCTGGGGGAAGACCCCAGAAAACCACAAAAAAATGTAGCAAAATTATCAACAACAAGCATGTTAGAAGCCCTGAGTGTGGGGATGGGTTTTCTAGGGCTGCCTCTATGGTGCAAGTCTCAATACAACTTAAAGAGGAACTGCAGTCTGCTGACATCATTTGTAATAAAAACATCTTTGCCATTCTGAAGCTTCCCTCCAACCACTTTGCATATTATTTTATATATAATGTGATTCTGTACTTGCCAAATATGCTGCAGAAATCTCCCTCCACTGAGTCCGGCTGCAGTCATTTTAACTGTGGGCAGCTGAAGCTGCTGCCTGTTTACTTCCTGGATTTACAGAGGCACACCTCCAGCCAGGGCTGGACTGGGACAAAAATTTGGCCCTGGACTTCATCCAGATTGGACCACTTTAAATTTGAGTGTCCCCATCAGCACCCACCTTACATCAGAGTGGTCCCCAACAGTGTCCACCTTACATCAGAGTGGCCCCATCAGCACCCCCGTCACATCAGAGTGGCCCCATCAGCACCCCCTTACATAAGTGTGGTCCACATCAGCACCCCCTTACATCAGAGTGGCCCCATCAGCACCCCCTTACATCATAATGTTCCCCATCAGTACCCTCTTACATCAGAGTGGCCCCATCAGCACCCCCTTACATTAGAGTGCCCCCATCAGAACCCCCTTACATCAGAGTGGCCCCATCAGCACCCCCTTACATTAGAGTGCCCCCATCAGAACCCCCTTACATCAGAGTGGTCCCCATCAGCACCCCTTACATCAGAGTGGTCCCCATCAGCACCCCCTTCACATCAGAGTGGTCCCCATCAGCACCCCCTTCACATCAGAGTGGTCCCCATCAGCACCCCCTTACATCAGAGTGGCCCCATCAGCACCCCCTTACATTAGAGTGGCCCCCATCAGCACCCCCTTACTTTAGAGTGCCCCATCAGAACCCCCTTACATCAGAGTGGTCCCCATCAGCACTCCCTTACATCAGAGTGGTCCCCATTAGCACCCCTTCACATCAGAGTGGTCCCATCAGCACCCCATTACATTAGAGTGGCCCCATCAGCGTCCTCTTAAATTAGGTGTCACCCCTCTCCTCCCCATCCCACGTGTACTCACAGCTCTCCATAATGAAGGCAGCTTCTCTTCCTCTCTCCAGTCACGTTATAAGAGGAGAGAGGAAGGAAAGTCTGCCGGCTGTCTATCTCCCCCTGCAGGTTGGAAGGAGCAGAAAGCCTAATCCTCACTCCAGCAAGTGTCGGCAGCTGCTCCTTGGTGATAGGAATAAGTATAAAGAAAGAAATTGCGCTAGGTGAAAAAAATCTTATAAAGATAATTAGTGACAAAATATGTTGATGAAAAAAATGAATCAAAAAACCGTGAAGGTGAGTCCTGCAGCTGAACACTAATAACCCAGGTATAGGGCACAAAATGAATACATATAAACAGAAAGTGCAGCGCTGGATGGTGAAAAACTGTAAATTACCAGTTGATAAAAAATAACCCAAAGTAATTAGTGAAAATAATGAGTACTCAAACAAAGTTCATGTGTAAACTCAAAGTTCATAAAGTCCAAAAAATCAAGTGAAGTGAAACAAATAAATTCATAAACTTCTGTGAAATTAATCCAAGGTGCATATGTTGATAGCAGTGTAGCCCATCACCACAGAGGTCAAAGATGAACAAAAGGAGGGGGGGGGGAGGCTTACCAGAAAGCCAGTGACCGCCCTTATTCAGGGGGGTCAAACTAAGCTTTGGACGAACAGCCTTGGTGCTGTTGGGGATTACCAGCGTCCCGATGGATGTCCAGCAGCAACGAATCTCCAGCAGCAACGAATCCTCCAATGTGGCAGCTTCTCCCAGATGGTCCTCATATATCAGTATTGGCAGTGCAGCATTCAAAAGGATGATATATGGAAACAAAACGGGGGACTAGAATAGTGTAGACGTTTCCAATAGGTTTTTATTGCATTAAAACCACAGTGGCATAACAGTTAAAAACCTTGCAAGGTAATGGCGGCTCCGTTTGGTCTATGGGACAATACTCGCGCATGCGCAGTACGGGCGTGCGTAACGAACCCTTTTTTTTTTTTTTTTTACGGCGTTTCGTCACAACTGACGTCATCAGGGGTACGCCCACACACACGCGCATGCGCCTTAAATAGCGGTCGGCGTTCGACAAACGCTACGCTATTGGAGGTTGCCATAGACACTATGGAGCAAAGCAACAACAGGAAGTACACGCTGGCAGGGAGCCTGATACTCCCCCCAGCGGTAAAAATTATCACATATATGTGCCTCAAGGTGGCCTCCAGATTGCTCTGGTTAGACTGAAGCCATCTTGTGGTCACACAGTGGTAATGCCTCAATAATGCTAAATACTGCTAAGTATAGCATGCATGAACTAAACATACACATACAATAGAAAATTAAAATTAAAAATTTCATGCATGCCATTTAGAGCAATACATTCAAAACTTTTGCAAGGGAAAATGTAGAGATTTAAATATTTAAACTCAATTACATTAAAATTAAAAAATCCCCTTTAGAAGTGAACAGAGTGTATCCATACATCACTGCTACCCAAACAACCACTCGGATTCACACATATCTCCTTTGCAGGGCAGAAAGCCATCCCGTGGTCATTTTGATAGCCTTGATAATATGCGGTAAACACTCCGTTCATCTCAATGTTCCATCTCTTACGTCATTCAAACTAATGAATTGAAAAAACAAATAGATGGACAAAGAGTATGATATTGAGGGTATAGCATTGAAAACTCCTCAAATCTTAGATATCAACATACTGTCATCTCATCACTTATGAAAAGATAAACAAGGGGGGTACTAAAATGTTTAAAATTAATACTAATAATATTCGCAGCCTCTTATCACAGCAAATATTGGTGATAGGAATGAAATAGCGATCATTCCTATCAGTGAGGAGCGGCTCCAGGACTGAGCCTGACCAGCCCACTGACCCATCGGCCCACCGGGAAACTCCGTCTGTCCGTAGTCCCGATGGCCAGTACATGCCTGCCTCCAGCTCTGCAGCTCTCATTGTCCCTCTTATGACTCACCCCCCCTCCCTTCCTTTCAAACTGTCACAAGAGTGAGAGAGCTCTGCATGACGTCATAAGCCTGGGCTAATGACCAGACAAGAAACAGGAAGTGGGCTGTATAAAGGATTTACTGGCAGAAATTTTTGTTTTACTATCCAAAGTTATAACAACAACAAGGGCAGAAGATTTAATAGATGGAAAAAATGACTGAAGTTCTGCTTTAAATCCCAGTATAAAAGACCACAAGGACCACAATGTATGCAGGACCCCCCCCCCCCCCCCCATCAAACTCAAACCATAAAGAAGGGGGGAGATCTTTGAGCCCCCGAAATGCATTGAACATTTTTTGTTGTCTACTTGTGAGCAAATATAGATATTAAAAAAAAAATTGGACTCTCTGACCTTCAGTTTAGCACTCTCTTTGGACTTTGTGAACAAGGGAGCACTCAGAGTACTTGAACTAAATAATAAACCTGAAATTTTAGATGATGAGCTGAATTACTGAAGCTGAAGTATAGCGCCACATCCCTTTAAGTAAAGTCAGAAATTTGTTGGATAAACCAAAGGTTGGGACTTTGAGGGCGCAATAAACAAAAGATTAAATATAAAATAAATTTATTGAAAAAATATCATAATATAACATTGACATCATATGTCTGTGACAACATTTAAAAGCAATACATCACTGAATAGAGATGAGAATTGGCAAAGTTTTGTGTTTCTCAACATGTTTCACCCAAATTCGGGCTTCCTCAGGAGAACTGAACAATGTCATACAATATTCACTGAAATAGAAGAAATAGAATCAAATACTGGACACAAATGATTAACACATACAAATAAATTAAGATGGAATGAACATCATGTAAGAGATGATTTATGATTTAGCGCCAATTTTATTTGGGTACAGCGTCGCACGACCACGCATTTGTCAGTTAAAGTAAACGCAAAAGGGCTGAAGTGGTTAAAAAAATAATAATACAAAGTTGTAATCCTGGAAGGATGCTCGGTCCTAAAAAGGAGGATATTTGGAAACAATGTTTGTGCATGAATAGCTTTTATTTCTTCTTTATGTTTATCAAAGTTTTCGGGAAACCTTTGTAGGTGAAAGCTTTTAATTACAACTGTCAGAGTTCTTTTAGAAACTGTTTGTTCACGCGCTGTTCTATTTTTAACCCCTTCTGCACGTGCTCGGCCTGGCTGCTCCTATAGCAATCAGTGCTAATAAAAAAAAAATTATTAATAAAAATGCTATAAATCTATCCCCTATTTTGTAGACGCTATAACTTCTGCGCAAACCAATCAATAATCGCTTATTGCATTTTTTTTACCAAAAATATGTAGAAGAATACGTATCGGCCTAAACTGAGGAAGAAAAAAAGTTTTTCTATATATTTTTGGTGGGATATTTATTATAGCAAAAAAATAAAAAATAATGCGTTTTTTTTCAAAATTGTCGCACTTTTTTGTTTATAGCGCAAAAAATAAAAACCGCAGGGGCGATCAAATACCACCACCAAAAAAAGCTCTATTTGTGGGAAAAAAAGGACGTCAATTTTGTTTGGGAGCCACGTCGCACGACCGCGCAATTGTCAGTTAAAGCGACGCAGTGCCGAATCGCAAAAAGGGGCCTGGTCCTTTGGCAAATTGGTCCGGTCTGAAGGTGGTTAAGACACGGCATTGTAAGCGCGCCGGGAGCTCCATGAGTGTGATTGCGGATACCCGCGGACTCGATGACTGTGGGGATACCCGCGATCGTCTCACGAAGAGGAAGAACGGGGAAATGCTGATGTAAACAAGCATTTCCCCGTTCTGCCTAGTGACAGAACACTGATCACAGCTCCCTGTGATCGGGAGCGGTGATCAGTGTCGTGACACGCGTAGCCCCTCCCCCTTACAGTTAGAATCACTTCCTAGGACACACTTAACCCCTTCGGTGCCCCCTCCTGGTTAACCCCTTCACTGCCAGTCACATTTACACAGTAATCAATGCATTTTTAATCGCACTGATCGCTGTATAAATGTGAATGGTCCCAAAATCTCGCCAAAAGTGTCCGATCTGTCCGCCATAATGTCGCAGTCATGATAAAAATCGCTGATCGCCGCCATTAGTAGTAAAAATAAAACGGAGAAACTCTGGATAGCCGCACTCCCGAAAGAAAATCCTTTTTTCTTGTGCTTTTTATTGCAAATAAAAGAACACATAAAACAATCCACAGCAAAGGTGATACAGAAAAAGAGAGCTGACGCGTTTCACACTGAAATCAGTGCTTACTCATAGCTATAGATTTTCTTCCCGGAGTGCGGCTATCCAGAGTTTTTTTTCGTTTCTTCCCTCCCCCCTTCAGTTAGAACACACAATAGGGAACACATTAACCCCTTTATCGCCCCCTAGTGTTAACCCCTTCACTGCCAGTGACATTTTTTACAGTAATCAATGCATTTTTATAGCACTGATCGCTGAATTAATGCCAATGGTCCCAAAAATTTGTCAAAATTGTCCGCCATAATGTCGCAGTCCGGATAAAAATTGCAAATCGCCGCCATAACTAGTAAAAAAAAAAAAAATTTATAATAAAAATGCCATAAAACTATCCCTATTTTGTAGACGCTATAACTTTTGCTCAAACCAATCAATAAACGCTTATTACGATTTTTTTTTTTTACACCAAAAATATGTAGAAGAATATGTATCGGCATAAACTGAGGGACAAAAAAAATTATATATATTTTTTAGGCATATTGATTATAGCAAAAAGTAAAAAATAATGTGTTTTTTCCAAAATTGTCGCTCCTGTTTTTTTTTTTATAGCGCAAAAAATAAAACCCGTGAATGTGATCAAATACCACCAAAAGAAAGCTCTATTTGTGGGGAAAAAGGGCGACGATTTTGTTTGGGGGGCCACGTCGCAACGACCGCGCAATTGTCAGTTAAAGCGACGCAGTGCCGAATCACAAAAAGTGCTCTGGTCTTTGGCCAGCCAAATGGTCCGGGGCTGAAGTGGTTTTAATGTTAAATTTGCTACATTACTTAACCACATGCTGACCGCGCCATAGTCGAAAGATGTCTACAGCGCGGTCGGCTTGTTCTAAGTGGACGTCCTCCCAGAAACTTGCTCGGGAACATCTGTGACGGATCACGGACCATGGTAAACAGCCGCTGATAGTGTCCGTTTACCACGTGATCGCTCTGTCAAATGACGGAGCGATCACATGTACACAAACCGGAGTCACGTCATGACGCCGGTTCCTCCCTCCCCTCTCTGTACCGATCGGCACAGTGAGAGGGGAGAAGCGGAAAGGGGGAGAGACGGGACCAGCGCTGTGGCCTGGATGTGTAGTGCCCACAGCGCTGGTCAGTGCCTGCAATACTCTGCCACCACTGTGCAATACTCTGCAACCACTGTGCAATACTCTGCAACCACTGTGCAATACTCTGCAGCCACTGTGCAATACTCTGCAACCACTGTGCAATACTCTGCAGCCACTGTGCAATGCTTTGCAACCACTGTGCAATGCTTTGCAACCACTGTGCAATGCTCTGCAGCCACTGTGCAATGCTCTGCAACCACTGTGCAATACTCTGCAAACACTGTGCAATGCTCTGCCACCACTGTGCAATACTCTGCAACCACTGTGCAATACTCTGCAACCACTGTGCAATACTCTGCCACCACTGTGCAATACTCTGCAACCACTGTGCAATACTCTGCAGCCACTGTGCAATGCTTTGCAACCACTGTGCAATGCTCTGCAGCCACTGTGCAATGCTCTGCAACCACTGTGCAATACTCTGCAAACACTGTGCAATGCTCTGCAACCACTGTGCAATGCTCTGCAGCCACTGTGCAATGCTCTGCAACCACTGTGCAATACTCTGCAACCACTGTGCAATGCTCTGCCACCACTGTGCAATACTCTGCAACCACTGTGCAATGCTCTGCCAATACTGTGCAACACTCCAATACTCTGCAATAATTTTTAATAGAAACAAATAATTATTTTTTATTTTTTTACTGAATTTTCTGTATTTTTTGATTTATAGCGCAAAAAATAAAAAACCCAGCAGTGATCAAATACCACCAAAAGAAAGCTCTATTTGTGTGAAAAAAAAGGACACACAATTCATTTGGGTACAGTGTTGCATGACGGAGTAATTGTCATTCAAAGTGTGAGAGCACCGAAAGCTGAAAATTGGTCTGGTTAGGAAGGGGGTTTAAGTGCCCAGTGGTCAAGTGGTTAATTCTAAATTTGCTACATTATTTAATCTGTGCCATGTAATTGTGGATTATTGAACTGTCTCTAGAACTTGCTTTTTTTTTTTTTTTTTTTTTTTTTTTTATATTTTTGCCACATTGGGCAAAGGAAGTGATAATTGTATCTGCTAAAGAAAAGGTGCAATTTAATTTATAATGTATATTTTATTCAAACCTAGTAATAAAAGCGGCAGTTATCAGTTGGCACACATCAGTTGGCACACTCTACAAATGTGCAAAGTCATCTGAGAAATATCAGCTCGTGGTTTTTGCAGTTTCAGCACGTGGGGAAGATGATTGGCACAAATATTTGTTGCAGAGATAACGTTGAGATTTGTAATAGTTTCTGCATTTAAAAAAAAAAGAAAAAAAAAAGAAAAGCCCAATACACAGGGCGTAGCAAAAGTCTCCATACACAGGAAAAGTAAGAAACTCATATTATATTTTATGTTTTAAATAGTTTTTAAATTTATATACTTGCATAACAACCATGCTCCCAACTTTGTGGGAACAGTTTAGGGACGTCCCCCTCCTGTTCCAACATGACTGCCCACCAGTGCATAAAGCAAGGTCCATAAAGACATGGATGAGTGAGTTTGGGGTGGAGGAACTTGACTGGCCTGCACAGAGTCCTGACCTCAACCCGACAGAACACCTTTGGGATGAATTAGAGTGGAGACTGCAAGTCAGGCCTTCTCGTCCAACATCAGTGCCTGACCTCACAAATGCTCTTCTGGAAGAATGGTCAAACGTTCCCATAGACACACTCCTAAACCTTGTGGACGGCCTTCCCAGAAGAGCTGAAGCTGTTATAGCTGCAAAGGGCGGGCCAACTCAATATTGAACCCTATGGACTAAGACTGGGATGCCATTAAAGTGGTTGTAAACCGCTGGGTGCTTTTTTTTTTTCAGACCTGCAAGGTAAATGCATACTAGCACATTATGTGACACTAACCTGAAAACTAAGGGTTCTAGCGATGCAATCTCATCACTGAAGGCGGCTTCCATCTCTACCCATCTTCCTCCCGGGTCCGCCGACTCCGGCTGTGTGACTGGCTGGAGCTGCGATGACGTCACTCCCGTGCATGCGCAGGACAGGATTCTGAAAGAACGTTCCTTTAGAGCGCATGCACTGATGATGTAATCGGCTGCATGTTTAGTAAATATATTTAGAGTATCTATAGGTAAGCCTTATTATATGTATACCTATAGATACAAGTACAAGATTGAGGTTTACAACCACTTTAAAGTTCATGTGCTTATAAAGACAGGTGTCCTAATACTTTTGACAATATAGTGTGTGTGTGTGTGTGTGTGTGTATATATATAGATAGATAGCATCTGTTCCTTCAAGGCAACACACATCTCATGAATAATGGTCCTCTCTCTCTCTCTCTCTCTCTCTCTCTCTCTCTCTCTCTCTCTCTCTCTCTCTCTCTCTCTCCCCTCCCTCCCCCATCTCCCTCTCTCTCCTTTCTCTATCCTCTCCTCTCTTCAGCTCTCTCTCTCCTCTCTTCAGCTCTCTCTCTCCTCTCTTCAGCTCTCTCTCTCTCTCTCTCCTCTCTTCAGCTCTCTCTCTCTCTCTCTCCTCTCTTCAGCTCTCTCTCTCTCTCTCTGACTCTCTCTCTCTCTCTCTCTCTCTCTCCCCATTATCTCCTCTCTCTTTTCTCTCTCTCCTCTCTCTCTCTGTCTCTCCTGTCTCTCTCCCCATTCTCTCTCCTCTCTCTCCTCTCTTTCCCCCTCTCTCTATCCCCTTTATCCTGCTCTCTCTTCTCCCCTCTCCTCTCTCTCCCCCTCTCTCTCTCCCCCCTCTCTGTCTCTCTATCCCCCTCTCTCCCCCACTCTTGGTCTCTCTCTCCCCCCTCTCGGTCTCTCTCTCCCCCCTCTCGGTCTCTCTGTCTCTCCCCCTCTCGGTCTCTCCCCCTCTCTGTCTCTCTATCCCCCCCCCCTCTCTCTCTCTCCCCCTCTCTCTCTGTCTCTCTCTCCCCCTCTCGGTCTCTCTCTCTCCCCCCTCTCTGTCTCTCTCTCCCCCTCTCGGTCTCTCTCTCCCCCCTCTCGGTCTCTCTCTCTCCCCCCTCTCGGTCTCTCTCTCTCCCCCCCTCTCGGTCTCTCTCTCTCCCCCCTCTCGGTCTCTATCTCCCCCTCTCTGTATCTTTCCCTCCTCTGTATCTCTCTCTCCCCTCTCTCTTTCGCTCTGTGTGTGTGTCTCTCTCCTCCCCTCTGTCTGTCTGTCTGTCTGTCTGTCTGTCTGTCTCTCTTTCTCTCTGTATCTCTCCCCCTCTCTCTCTCTCTCTGTCTCTCTCTCTCTCTGTCTCTCTCTCTCTCTCTGTCTCTCTCTCTCTCTCTGTCTCTCACCCCTCTCTGTCTCTCACCCCTCTCTGTCTCTCACCCCTCTCTGTCTCTCTCTCCCCCTCTCTCTCTGTCTCTCCCCCCTCTCTGTCTCCCCCCCTCTCTCTCTCTCTCTCTCTCTCTCTCTCTCTCTCTCTAATATTAGATGATCATCCACTCCGATCAGTAGATAAAGTCATCATGTTCGGCGCTCTCCTAGGA
The DNA here is from genome assembly GCA_028564925.1 of Lithobates sylvaticus. Lineage (NCBI taxonomy): Eukaryota > Metazoa > Chordata > Amphibia > Anura > Ranidae > Lithobates > Lithobates sylvaticus. Next base: position 594,747,742 of record CM053029.1, read on the forward strand.
ACTCCATCAGGCAAATGTACTACAGGAATTATTTTTGTGTTCACTTTCATATATCCATTTGGTTTCAAGGAAATTTCTTCTATTTGTCTTCCCCTGGATTGCAATGTATTTGCATTTAGGGATGGCCCTCCCTAGGAACACATTTAACCCTTTGTTCGCCCCTGATGTTAACCCCTTCCCTGCCAATGTCATTAGTACAGTGACAGTGCATAATTTATTTACCACTGATCACTGTATTAGTGTCGCCGGTCCCCAAAACAGTGTCAAAAGTGTCACTTAGTGTCAATTTGTCCGACGCAGTGTCGCAGTCCCAGTACTAGTAAAAAAAAAAAAAAATTTCATAAAAACATCCCATAGTTTGTAGATGCTATAACGTTTGCGCAAACCAATCAATATACGCTTATTGAGATTTTTTTTTTTTTTTGATGAAGAAATTTTTAAAATTTTTTTTTTATTGCATATGTTTTATAGCTGAAAGTAAAATATATATATATTTTTAAAATTGACGCTCTTTTTTTGTTTAATAGCGCAAAAAATAAAAACCGCAGAGGTGATCAAATACCACCAAAAGAAAGCTCTATTTATGGGGAAAAAAAGGACATCAATTGTATTTGGGTACAGCGTCGCACGACTGCGCAATTGTCAGATAACCATTTGCCAACCGCCGCACGCCTATATACGTTGGCACAATGGCAGCGGTGGGCAAATGGGCGTACCTGTACGTCCCCTTTAATTGGCGGGGCTAGCAGGCGTGCGCGTGCGCCCGCTGCATACAGAGTGACCGTGCCTGTGGAATCGGCGGAACTCGATGTCCGCTGGCATCCCGCCGATCATGTCACGGAGCCTCGGAACGGGAAGTACACAAGACATTTCCCCGTTCTGTCTTTTGACATGACAAAGATCACTGCTCCCTGTCATCAGGAGCAGTGATCGCTGTCATGTGAGTTGAAGCCCATCCCCCCACAGTTAGAATCACTCCCTAGGACACACTTAACCCCTTCATCGCCCCCTAGTGGTTAACTCCTTCCCTGCCAGTGTTTTTTTACACTGTAATCAGTGGATTTTTATAGCACAGATCGCTGTATAAATGCCAATGGTCCCAAAATAGTGTCAAAAGTGTCCGATGTGCCATAATGTCGCAGTCCCAATAAAAATCGCAGATCGCCGCCATTACTAATGAAAAATAAATAATAATAAAAATGCCACCTATTATGTAGACGCTATAACTTTTGTGCAAACCAATCAATATACGTGTATTGTGATTTATTTTACTAAAAATATGTAGAAGAATACGTATCGGCCTAAACTGAGGAAAAAAAAAAATTTTTTATATATTTTTGGGGATATTTATTATAGCAAAAAGTAAAAAATAATGCGTTTTTTTTCAAAATTGTTGCTCGTTTTTTGTTTATAGCGCAAAAAATAAAAACCGCAGGGGCGATCAAATACCACCAGAAGAAAGCTCTATTTGTGGGAAAAAAAGAACGTCAATTTTGTTTGGGTGCAACTCTGCACCACCGCGCAATTGTCAGTTAAAGCGACGCAGTGCCGAATTGCAAAAAGTGCTCTGGTCAGGAAGGGGGTAAAATCTTCCGGGGCTGAAGCGGTTAAAATAACGCAGTGCCGTATAGACATGTGCACAACAAAAAAATTTGTTTATTTTAGTTTTGTTGTTTTCATTTCCGTTGATTTGTAACGATTCGTAAATTCGTTAGAGTTATTTTTTCGTTGATTTGTTTTTCCGTTTAATTTTTTGTTTTTCAGTTTAATTTTCGTTTATTCGTTTATTCGAAATTCGGACGCATTCGTATTTATTCGTACTTTCGTAACATTCTTAACATTCGTAGATTCGTAATCGGAGAATAATTCATAATTTTATGTAATGTGTATGCTATTACATTTTTAGAGACGCGGAAAATAACGAATCGAAAAAAAAGTTACAAATGTACAAATTTTTTCGTTCAATCCATTCGAAGCACGTTAAGCAACGCCATTGTAAGAGACACGGAAAATTACGAATCTAAAAAAAAAAAGTTACGAATGTACGAATTTTTTCGTTCAATCCATTCGAAGCACGTTAAGCAGTGCCATTGTAAGGGAAACGGAAAATTACCAATTCAACAAAAAAAAAAAAGTTACGAATGTACGAATTTTTTCGTTCATTTTCATTTTCGTTGTTCCTGTTTTCGTTTCTCGGATTTTCTTCTTTCGTAGATTCGTTGTTTCTAATTAGTTTTTTTCGGATTTTCGTTGTTTTCAGATTCGTTCGATTCGAACGATTCGTTATTCGTTAAAAAATTCGAAAAAAAAAAGAAAAACGAAAAAAAAAAAGGAAACGAATTGCACATGTCTAGTGCCGTATCGTCATAAATGGCCTGGTCATGAAGGGGTGGCGGGGGGGTGTCTGAAGTGGTTAAACTTTCGTTTGCTCTGTAGCTCTTCAAATGTCTTTTTATTTTTATTTTTTGTATCTTTTATGTTTTTTTGCAGCATCCAGATTGATAAATGTTGCAACATTTGTATCCAGCTTCTCCGCTTTCCTATGGATGCTTGTAATGCTGACAAAGCTCTTTGTGACTCGGATAATATATAATATACTGTAATTCTTCACACCATAGAAATATGTTGCAGATAATGAAATGTTTAAATGTTGCTCCCTTGCTGCTGCATCTCCCGCTCACCGCCGCTATAAGTTTACGTTTTTTTTTTTTTTTTTTTCCTCGCTGTGATCTGGACGCAGACGATGGACGACCTCAAGCCATTTTCTTTTCCTGCGAGGTCTCCCTGCGTCTGACTCCACAACTTGTTGCCGCGCTCCGAAGAAGACGTATCAATCTGACTTGCTCTGAGAACAATTAACCTTTTTTTTTTCCCCCTCCCCCCCCCAGCCCCAACACATGCAGAGCGCCTTTTCCTGCGCTAAGGCGACATCTATTCACCGGTGACCCACAATGCATTTCATGGCGAGGTGTTCCATTTTCCTCGGGGCGCCCATCCATCACGGTGGTTCCTTGGCTCCCGGGGGGGACAACCTTTCCCAGCTGGGTCGGTAGTTATAGAGCGAGGCAAAGTGGTGTCACTTAGCATTGCTGATCCCATTTGTTCTGCGCTAAGAAGAATGGACTGTCACCGGGGCCGCTCTCTCCCTTTGGCCTCAGAGAAGCGATAAGACAGGAGAACGAGGTGGGGGGGGGGGGGAGAAATTTGGATTATTTAAAAGTCGTTCATTGATAAACGGAGCACGTTGACATCCTGGAGCGCGCCGCTTTGCAGGGAGGGGGGGAGGACGAAAGTCTACAGCGTTGGCGACTAATGGAGTTGGGGTGCCAGGGTGTGCTAAATCGAATCCAGGCCATAGGTGACCACCCCTGACGGGCTTCTGCCCCACGTCTGCCATGGCAAGTCATGTTTCACAGTTTGGCAGCAGCTTGCGGCCTGGGCTAGCACCGCGTCTGCTGGCTACCGGGGAGAGAGAGAGAGAGAGAGAGAGGGCCAGGTGTGGAGTGCAGAGGAACGTGATCTCATTAGATATTCCAGAATGAGGGAAGCCAAATGCTCTGCTCACTGACGGGCAGACAGGGAAAGCAATGCGAGGTTTGTTCTCCAGTCCGTATTCAGCATGGAGGCAGCAGTGACATCTCCTACAGCTGTGCCCAGCAGACACTCCGCTCAGCCACTGCAAACTTGGTGAAGGACGAGGCCTTTGTGAGCGTGGGATGTCATGGGGCCCCTTCTATTCCACAACCCGAAATGTTTTATTTCTTTTTTGTCTCATTTATTATATTTATAATATAAGTAGTGGCAGCTTATGGATGCAAAGCCCAACTTTCTATTACAGAAATGACCAGATCAGGATTGGTCACATGATCTCCTGTCATATTCAGGGATCAATACCAAATCCGGGGCTGCCAAGACCGAGCCAGGAAAAGCAATATATACCGTATATACTCGAGTATAAGCCGACCCGAATATAAGCCGACGCGAATCTAAGCCGAGGCACCTAATTTTACCACAAAAAAACTGGGAAAACTTATTGACTCGAGTATAAGCCTAGGGTGAGAAATGCGCAGCTACTGTAAGTGGAAAAGAGGGTCAACAATGCTCATTTGCAGCCTCACTGTGCCCATTTGCAGCCTCACTGTGCCCATTTGCAGCCTCACTGTGCCCATTTGCAGCCATATGTCCCCTGAACTTCAAACCTGGTAGTTAAGGGTTCCTAGATGCCCCCTAGTTGCAGCCAATTTGGGGTCTCTGGACCCAAATGGTCCCGAAATGACATTGCTGCAGATGGACACAGTTGACCGATTTTGGGGCCCTGTATCTCAGGGCCACTTGGTGCTAGGAACCCAAAATTGGACATGTTGTAATGTTGGTTCCACTGGGTTTGCACACCAAATTTGGGGTTCCTAGCACCAAGTAGCCCCGAGATACGGGGCCGCAAAGTCAGGTCGGAAAATTTAATTTTTTGGTGCAGAAAAGTGCTTGACTCTTGACTTGACGCTTGAGCCGAGGGGGGCACTTTCAGCACAAAAAAATGTGCTGAAAAACTCGGCTTATACTTGAGTATATACGGTACTTTCTATTACAGTGATACTGAAGTCCAATTTTAAATTTTTTAAATAAATAATACTTACCTCGATATTGTACAGAAACATGGGCGTGTGCACAGACTGTGCCAGCTGTGCCTGGGCACACCCTAATCACCCCAAGCGAGAGCAGGGGAAGGGGTCCGGTAAATATTTAATTTACCAGTCCCTTCCTTTTATGAATGAACACAGGAAGTGATCTGTACTGATCACTCCTGTGTTCATTCTTAACTGAAGAATGGTAAACTATGTTTACTATGCTTCAGTTTGTGAATGAACAGGAAGCTGCTCAGTACAGAGCACTTTCCATTCGTTCACTGTCCAGTGCATTTGAGACTGCAGAGAAAGGGACTGAGGAATCTCTGTTCCCAGTCCCTTTCTCTGTCTTAAAAGTGAGACATCAGGGGTCCTTGATATTTCACTAATGCCCCCCAATGAGGCTCCTAAAAAAAATAGTTGAAAAATAATAAAAAGAATAATGTAAAAATGTATTAAAAAATAAATAAAACAATAACAATAAAAAAACTACTGACACTATCCAGTGCCCTGCTGATATACATATGTGTTCTCTGGGGGTGCACACCCTTATGCAATAGGCTGCGCACACCAATGTACAGAAAGCATAGCTCCCAACTGCCCCTGATTTCGAGGGACTGTCCCTGATTTCGAGGGACTGTCCCTGATTTCGAGGAACTGTCCCTGATTTGGCGGGACTGTCCCTGATTTGGCGGGACTGTTCCTGATTTGGCGGGACTGTTCCTGATTTGGCGGGACTGTTTCTGATTTGGCGGGACTGTTCCTGATTTGGCGGGACTGTTCCTGATTTGGCGGGACTGTTCCTGATTTGGCGGGACTGTTCCTGATTTGGCGGGACTGTTTCTGATTTGGCGGGACTGTTCCTGATTTGGCGGGACTGTTCCTGATTTGGCGGGACTGTCCTTGATTTCGAGGGACTGTCCCTGATTTGGAGCAATGTCTCTCTGTCCCTCTTTCCTCCTCATTTGTCCCTCATTTTAGTCTGACTATATAGTTGTATATGAAATTCACTTTTTATCTTTCAATAAGTGTTTCCCAGTGCTAAACTTTTCCTCCAATTTCTAAATTGCTGCATTTGTACATTTTAAAAGCCAATATAAAGGAAAAAAAATGCCCTTGTGGATTTAATTATCCTTTTTTTTGGGTTAATTCTCCTTTAAGGGGGTGTGGCAGGGGGTGTGTCCTATGCCTACATACATTTGCCAGTAGGTGTCCCTCATTCCCATCTCAAAATGTTGGGAGGTGTGCAGAAAGGTCCCTTACATCCTCTTTTGAAAGCCTTTCACCAACGCTCTCACCTTCTCCGGGTGCCTCCTTAGTCGTGGCGGCTGGTGCTCAAAAGGCCAACCCCCCACCTAGCCAGCCAACCACCCCCCCCCCCCCCACCTCCGTCGCTTGATTGATCGCCGCTTCATCGATCGCAGCTTCGTTCACCCATCAGGCCCCTGCCAGCCCTGGACTTACCCCATCCAGGTCGCAGCTTCAGCTCCCCCCCACGTCTCCTTCCAAGTCCAAGCAGTCGCTTCTCCTCCCTGCCAATCAGGACTTAAGACTCGCAGCCAATCGGGTCCTAGGACTCCCGACCAATCGGGTCTTAGGACCATTTGCCCTGCATGTAGATAATGGGGGTTGGGTGCATGGATTAGGGGAGCGGCGCCCCTGCGCCCCGTATGAGCGGCCCCTACTGCTCCTTAGTTATCTGGGTGCTTAAAGAGGAGCTCCGGGCTGGGTGAAAAAAATAAAAAGTCAGCAGCTACAAATACTGTAGCTGTTGACTTTTAATATTAGAGCACTTACCTGTCCAGGGAGCCCACAATGTCGGCACCCCAGCCGATCTTCAGATCGACTCCCGGGTGCCATTCCTTTTAAGGGAACCAGGCAGTGAAGCCTTTTGGCTTCACTGCTGGTTCCCTACTGCGCATGTGTGAAGCGCGCTGCGCTTTCTAATTGGCCCAGCGGAGGGGGAAGAAGGAGGGGTCCGAACCTCCGGGAGATTGGGCCGCGGGCCCGTCTCTTGGAAGAGGGGAAGGGGACCTGTCAAAAACGGGTCCCCTATCCCGCCTCCCCCCTGAAAGGTGTCAAATATGACACCGGGGGGGGGGGGGGGGGGGAGCATATAAACGGAAGTTCCACTTTTGGGTGGAACTCCGCTTTAAGAGGCTTCCATGCATGTGTGCTGTCAAGTCGGGCTGTGTGTCCCTGTAGAGCAATTTGGCGGTTAGCATTCGTTGCAGGGGCGGAGCGTTTTTTTTTTTCTTATATTGGGTCTGCATGGGGTGGGCATCTTGATTGACGATGAATCTACTACATTAGTACCACCCATCAGTGATTATCAGTGCCGCCTATCAGTGCCACCTATCAGTGCCCATTAGTCTCCAATCCCATCAGTGCCACCTTATCAGTGCCCATCAGTGCAGCCTCATTAGTGATCATCAGTGCCGCCTATCAGTGCCACCTATCAGTGCCCATTAGTCTCACCCATCAGTGCCACCTTATCAGTGCCCATCAGTGCAGCCTCATTAGTGATCATCAGTGCCGCCTATCAGTGCCACCTATCAGTGCCCATTAGTCTCACCCATCAGTGCCACCTTATCAGTGCCCATCAGTGCAGCCTCATTAGTGATCATCAGTGCCGCCTATCAGTGCCACCTATCAGTGCCCATTAGTCTCACCCATCAGTACCACCTTATCAGTGCCCATCAGTGCAGCCTCATCAGCGCACATCAATGAAGGAGAAAAATTACCTGTTTTCAAAATTTTATAACAAACTATGAAACAGTTTTTTTTTTGTTAGTTTTTTCAAAAAATTTCTGTCCATTTTCGTTTTTTTTAAGCAAAAAATAAAAAACCCAGCAGTGATTAAATACCACCAAAAGAAAGTTCTATTTGTGTGAAAAAAATTATGAAAATGTAATTTGTGTACAGCGTTGTATGACCGCGCAATTGTCATTCAAAGTGTGACTGTGACAGCGCTAAAAGCTGAAAATCGGCCTGGGCAGGAAAGGGGGTTTAAGTGTCCGGTAAACAAGTGGTTAAAGAAGAGATAATAGACATGGGCACACTTGTTATGCGCGGAATATTTGAAGACTTCATATTGCTGCGTATTTTGTACCAATGACTGGCAGGAAGTGAATTGATCGATGTTCATCATTCTCAGTCAATTCTCCACTGTCCTCCACACAGGAAAACTCACAAATGTTTTTAGCTTCCTATATTTTGCCGATAATATATGCAAAAAACAAAACAAAAGGGGGGCTTTAGGCACTCCGCAGTCAGATTCTTGTTGGCGCGCAATCAGAAACTTCCTGTCTGTGGCCAATAATGTCATTTATCTATTTATGAAGTGAAAATTGTTGCAGAATATAAAGGATTTCATGGAGTCGGATGTTGTCAGTCGTCTCCCCCCGCGGTGTACAGATAGGACCGCCCTGCTTGTGGGCGATCCAGGGGGGGGTTTATTTTGTAAAACGCTGCGCAAACTGCTGGCACTATATAAATCCTGTATGATTATAATATTTGCATATCATATCATCATAAAGTGTCAGTTATTTTCAGTTGAGTTCAATAAGAAAATTACAGTCACATGGCATAAAACAAACCTTCAGTATGCGGCAGCCCCCCTAACACTTATCCGAGCCCCATCTAGATCCAGCGATGTTCCCACGAGAGACTCAGCTGTCCGAGACTCTCCCTCCTGATTGGCTGAGACACACAGCGGGCGCATTTGCTCCCACTGCTGACAATAAAAATCTGTGAGCCAATAACGAGAGAGAGGGGGCGGGAGCTCAGCTCGGGTGCCCTCCATAGCAAGCAGCTTGCTATGGGGGGCACCCGAGCTGAGCCCCCACCCCCTCTCTCTCTTGGCTCAGAGATTTTGGTTGTCAGCAGTGGGAGACAATGGCGCCCGCTGTGTGTCTCAGCCAATCTGGAGGAGGGAGGGCATTGCTCCCAACTGTCCCTGATTTGGAGGGACTGTCCCTGATTCCTCCTCATTTGTCCCTCATTTTGGTCTGAACTATAGAGTTGTATATAAAATGCACTTTTTATATATCAAAAAGTTTCCCAGTGCTAAACCTTTCATCTGATTTCTAAATTGCTGCATTTGCGAATTCCAAAAGCCAATATAAAGGAATAGTAGTGGTAAAAAAAAAGCACTTGTGGGTTTAACCAATCTAGTTTTTTTTGTACAATTCTCCTTTAAGGAGGGCGTGGCAAGGGGTGTGTCTTATGCCTGCATACTTTTGCTGATAGGTGTCCCTTGTTCCCATCTCAAAAAGTTGGGAGGTGTGAGGGAGGGGCCAGGAGTGCTGACGAGGGACCCGAGAGGAGGCGCGGGGCTTCTCTGTGTGCAAAACCATTACACAGAGCAGGTAAGTATAACATGTATTTCCTGTACGTTGTTTCCTCTTCCTGGGTCGCGCAAGCGCCGTTGGAGACTCCCTCCTGCAATCGTGGGAGTGGCAGAACGGCGGTCTGCCTATGTAAACAAGGCAATATTCCTCTATTGTTTTTCTTATGTAAACAAGGCAGACCATCGTTCTGTCACAGAGGAAGAGAGAGATCTGTGATTCCTGCTAATCAGGAACACAGATCTCTCTCTTCCGCCAGTCAGCCCATCCCCCACACAGTTAGAAAGCACTCCCTAGGAGCACACTTAACCCTTTGATCGCCCCCTAGTGTTAACCCCTTCTCAGCCAGTGTCTTTTATACAGCGACGGTGCATATTTTTAGCACTGATCACTGTATTGGTGTCACTGGCCTCAAAAAAGTGTCACTTATGCCGCGTACACACGACCGTTTTTCCATCAGAATAAACTCTGACTCTGACGAAGTTCCGACGGAGTTCCGCTGAAACGGTCTTGCCTACACACGATCACAACAAAGTCCAATAGTCTAGAACGCGGTGACATATAATACGTATGACGGGACTAGAAAAAGGAAGTTCAATAGCCAATAGATGCCCATGCGTAGTTTTTGGTCCGTCGGAACAGCACACAGACGAATGGTTTTCCGGATAGGAATTGATTCCATCGAAAACATGTTCTATTTCTAGGTCCGTCAGAATTAAAAAAAAAAAAAAAAGTCCGCTGAAGCCCGCACACGATCGGAATATCCGATGAAATGATTCCGTCTGACTTTTTCTGCCAGAAAGTCTGACCATGTGTACACGGCATTAGTGTCTGATTTGTCCAACGCAATGTCGCAGTTCCGCTAAAAATCGCTGCTCGCCGCCATTACTAGTAAAAATAAAAATATCCCATAGTTTGTAGACACTAGAAGTTTTGCGAAAACCAATCAATATACGCTTATTGGGATTTTTTTTGTTTTTTTTTTTACCAAAAACATGCAGCAGAATACATATTGGCCTAAATTGATGAAGAAATTAGATTTTTTTTACATATTTTTATTGGGTGTGTTTTATAGCAGAAAGTAAAAAATATTGAAATATTGTTTTTTTTTTTTCAAAATTATCACTTTTTTTGTTTATAGCGCAAAAAAAAAAAACGCATAGGTGATGAAATACCACCAAAAGAAAGCTCTATTTGTCGGAAAAAAAGGACATAAATTTTATTTGGGTACAGTGTGTGTAAAAAAAAAAAAAAATGATAGTGATAATTAAAATAAATTAAATAAAAAATACAGAGATCCAGATTTTATTTAGGTCAGCAACAGGGTTAATGTATGGGTCAAGGTCGGGGTCAAAGGTCAAGGTCAGGGTCAATATAATACCCACATTTTTGGTAAAATATAAAATATGGTGTTGCGCCGGGTAAATAGATACCAAACATGTCATGCTTTAAAATTGTGCATGCTTGTGAAATGGCGCCAAACTTCGGTATTTAAAAAATCTCCATAGGTTATGAGTTTGGAGTTACACAGGAGTTCTGGTGATAGAATTATTGCTCTCACTCTGACGTTCGCAGCGACCCCTCACATGTGCGGTGCAAACACTGTTTACATATGTGGCCGTGACCTACGTATGCGTTCACTACTGCACGTGGGGACGGGGGCGCTTTAGAATTTTCTTTTTCAATTATTAATTTTATTACATTGCCTACGCCCTATGTACAGGGAGCACTTTAAGGCTGCATTCACACCTGAGCGTAGCGGAACGAGCGCGAATACCGTCGTTTTTTGCACATTTGCATACGGCGTAACAGGCGTTTTTCAACTTCGGCGTTTTTCTTGATAGCCAATAGGAAAAATGATCATCACTGTCATCATTTGTTGCTATGTTCTATGGGGATACAAACGCCCAAATCTGCCCGATTCGCGCGACAAAAAAGGGTCCGGAACTTGTTTGAGCTTCAGGCGTTCGGCTTCAGGCGACATGGAGTGGAGATGTGAACCATCTCCATAGAGAATAATGTATTTTATCCCCTCGAACGTTTTGTAGCTTCAGGCGTAGGGCGACAAAACGCTCAGGTGTGAATGCAGCCTAAATGTTTGTTTTATTTATTGGTGGTACAGTCACTGACAGATGTTGTTTGTCCACCAGCGGACACTGACAGATGTTGATGTTGCAATGGAACACTATAGAAGATGTTTTTGTGCACCGGTACACTGGTACAGATGTTCATGGGACACTGGTACACAGTGACAGGTGCTCATGGGACACTGTGACAGATGTTCATGGGACACTGGTACACTGGTACAGGTGTTCATGGGACACTGGTACACTGGTACAGGTGTTCATGGGACACTGGTACACTGTGACAGGTGCTCATGGGACACTGGTACACTGTGACAGATGTTCATGGGACACTGGTACACTGTGACAGGTGTTCATGGGACACTGGTACACTGTGACAGGTGCTCATGGGACACTGGTACACTGTGACAGATGTTCATGGGACACTGGTACACTGTGACAGGTGCTCATGGGACACTGGTACACTGTGACAGATGTTCATGGGACACTGGTACACAGTGACAGGTGTTCATGGGACACTGGTACACTGGTACAGGTGTTCATGGGACACTGGTACACTGTGACAGGTGCTCATGGGACACTGGTACACTGTGACAGATGTTCATGGGACACTGGTACACTGTGACAGGTGTTCATGGGACACTGGTACACTGTGACAGGTGTTCATGGGACACTGGTACACTGTGACAGATGTTCATGGGACACTGGTACACTGTGACAGATGTTGATGGGGCACTGGTACACTGTGACAGATGTTGATGGGACACTGGTACACTGTGACAGATGTTTTGTGCACTGGTACAGATGTTCATGGGACACTCGGACAGGGACAGATGGTGCTTGGTGTACCATGTGGGGATGGCTGTAGTATGTGTGATCTCTGTGTAACTGAACACTAAAGTCATCAGTTACACAGAGAACTGTCACAGAGGCTGCACCATCCCCCCTCTCCACGCACTGATCTCAGCAGATAAAGCTGACACAGAGTCTCTGTTTACACGGTGTGAGAGCTGTGATTGGGGGAGTAAATCTTCCGGAGATCCAAGCGGTTAAACTATGTAAAAATATCCTTACCTGGAATTCAGGTTTAAAGCGATAGTAAAACCAAAACAAAAAATGTAATATATTGCAGCTTCCCAGTCATTAGATGTGGTGGCTGCTTTTTTTTTTTTTTTTCTTTGGCTTTTCCCCCTCTGTTTTCACCTGGTGATCTGGCCGGTAACACACCTCTTGTATTAGAGCGCCCCCCCCCCCCCCCCCCCCCCCCCCCCCTCTGGAGGAAGGAGCACAGGTGGCAGATTTGGACAGCAGCATTGTCAGTCTTGGGGGGGAGGGGAGTGTTAGATGGACTAGCAAATTTAAATACACTAACAAATTGAAGCCAAAGTTCAGGTAATACTTTATAATCAGTTACAGCAAAACATCTCTATACTTACCTGCTCTGTGCAATTGCACATTCTCTTCTCGGGTCCCCCCACCGGTGCTCCTGGCTCCTCTTCTCCTCTCCAGTGCTCCCCATGGGAAGCGGCTTCCCATGGGGGCGCACGTGCGCGCTCGCTCCTGAGCCCCTTTGCTGCGACCATTAAAACAGACAGAGAGACTTGGCCCCACCCCCTGCTTCCTTGTCACTGGCTTTGATTGACAGCACTGGGAGCCAATGGCCCAGCAAAGCCAGTGAGACCCGTAAGTGAAGGGAGAGGAGATCTTCAAACATGTACATCGCTGGATGGAATGACGGCTCAGGTAACTGCTTGCCGACCAGCCGCCGTCACTATACAGCGGCAGGTTGGCTCTCCTGCCGTAGGTGTGCATTGGCTGTTTTAAGACCACTAAGGGGGCACGCCCATGCGCGGCACAATGCCGCAGGCGATGCATGTGGCGTCGCCATCCACGATCGCTCCTCACAGAGACAGAACAGGGATCTGTCAATGTAAACACACAGATCTCCATTCTGACAGGGGAGGAGAGAGAGATCGTCTGTTCCTAGTGATCAGGAACAGCGATCTCTCTCCTCCTCCAGTTATTACCCTCCCCCCACAGTTAGAAACACCTCCCTAGGGAACACTTAACCCCTTGATCGCCCCCCTAGTGTTAACCCCTTCCCTGCCAGTGACATTTATACAGTAATCAGTGGCTGTTTTTAGCTCTGATCGCTGTATAAATGTCACCGGTCCCAAAAAGCTGTCAAAAGTGTCCGATCTGTTCCGCCGCAATGTTGCAGTCCCGCTAAAAATCGCAGATCGCCGACATTACTAGTAAAAAAAATAAAATGAAATAAAAATGCCATGAATCTATCCCCTATTTTGTAGACGCTATAACTTTTGCGCAAACCAATCAATATACGCTTATTGCGTTTTTGTTTTTTTTTTAACCAAAAATATGTAGAAAAATACATATTGGCCTGAACTTTTTTTTTTTTATTTGTTTTTTTTGAATATATATTATAGCAAAAAGTTAAAAATATTGTTTTTTTTGTCCAGAATTGTCGCTCTTTCTTTGTTTATAGCGCAAAAAAAAAAAAAAAAAACGCAGAGGTGATCAAATACCACCTTTTGTGTGGAAAAAAAAGGACGCCAATTTGTGTTTGTGTACAACGTCGCACGACTGCGCAATTGTCAGTTAAAGCGACGCAGTGCCGTATCGCAAAAAAAATGGCCTGGTCAGGAAGGGGGTAAAATCTTCCGGGGCTAAAGTGGGTGAGTAAAAAGGAAAGAGGATGGGGGAAGGGGGGATTCGGATGCCTACGTTTTTTTTTTTTTTTACCTGGAATTTATTAAGGGAAAATAAATTTGGGCTTTACAACCACTTTTTATTCCGGTTTTAATCTGTATACAGTGTTTTGTGGATTGCCGGGAGACTTGCTTTATGGAAGCCACACGCAGCATATTGTTTCTGCTGTCGGCATTTATTCCAGCTCCGTCGTCTCTCTAAATGGCTTCTTGTGCCTCCAATTAAGGTGCGCGCACAGCGGCGTTCTCCCGACAACTCATTGAATGCTCCTTATTGTAAGAGAAAACATTAGGCAGCCGTCAAGATTTCACATTTTTAGCTACATTTTGACTTCCTTTTCATCGATAAACAACGGCTCAACCAAATCATGATTTAGGGTTCCGTCACACCATAGAAACGCAGTCTGCGTGCGCTCCAGATGATTTTCTGTATGCGCATTTTGACGCATTTTTGATGCAGTCCAGTGCTTTTTTATCACCACTTTTTTTTTTAACCACTTTTATCCCCCCCCCCCCCCCGCCCTGGCCATTTTTCAGCTTTCAGCGCTGTCGCACTTTGAATGACAATTGCGCGGTCATGTGACACTATAACCATGTGACATTTTTATCATGTTCACACAAATAGAGCTTTCTTGGTGGTATTCAATCACTGCTTTTTTTTTTTTTTTTTTTTCCTAAAAAAGAAAGAAAAAGACCCCAAAAATGTGAGAAAAAAAAAGTTTTTCTTGGTTTCTGTCAGTAAATTTTGTAAATAAGTAATTTTTCTCTTTCACTGATGGGCACTGAGGCGGCACTGATAGGCTGCACTGATGGGCGCTGATAGGCTGCACTGATGGGCGCTGATAGGCTGCACTGATGGGCACTGACTTATGGGCACTGATGGGGTGGCACTGATGGGCACTGACTTATGGGCACTGATTAGGTGGCACTGATGAGGAGGCACGAATATGCTGCACTTATGGGCACTGATGGGCGGCACTGATGGGTGGCACAGATAGGCGGCACTGATGGGTGGCACAGATAGGCGGCACTGATGGGTGGCACAGATAGGCGGCACTGGTGGGCACAGATAGGCGGCACTGGTGGGCACAGATAGGCAGCACCGGTGCAGGGCACTGATGGGCACTTATGGGCATTGGGTGGCATTGATGGGCAGCAGTGATGGGCATTGATGGGCAGCACTGATAGCCATCACTAATGGCCACAGATTGCTGGCACTTGTGGGCACAGATTGGTGGCAATTGTGGGCACTGGTTGGCACTGATTGATGGCAGTGGTGGGCAATCATTGCTGGCACTGGTGGGCACTAATTGTAATCAGGGCACTAATGATCAGTGCCCTGATTACATACCTAGCTGTCCCTTGTGAGCAGATGCCGCTGATCGGCTCTCCTCAGTCTGTCAGTGTGAGGCGAGGAGCGCCGATTACCGCCGATTACCGCCATCTCCGTGTTTACATGTGACCGGCTGTGATTGGACACAGCCGATCACTGGTTAAAGAGCCGCGATCGCCGCGCTGCGTGCCCCCGGGGGGGCGCATGAGAGCGGCCATTCTGGGAGGCCTTCATGTGACATCCACCCAGAACGAGAGCCGTCATTTGACGGTGGGCGGGCGGCAAGTGGTTAAGTAAGGACATGCGTGCTCCAGTGCGTTTTTAATGCATTTTACCGCATTCCAGAACAGTCCAGTGTAGGAAAAACGCAGCATGTTCTACTGTTTTTCTGGGCATAGATCGCTGGTGTGAACTATGTCATTGAAAACCATATAACCTACTTTCCAATGCGTTTTTGATGCTGAAGAACAATTCACTGGACTGCATGTGGTGTGAACGGCCCCTTGTTTAAGGTTTAGAAAAGGGGGGGGGGGGGTTGCACTGGAACGCATCAAAAACACGCATGCAGAAAAGCATCTGGATAGACACGTGCACTGGCAAAAAATGTGTTCATTTTTGTTTCATTCGTTTTTTGTTTTTTTTGGGTCATTCATTCCGAAATTCATTATTTCAAATAAATTTGGAGATTTGGAAATTCGACAATTCAAAATCCGAAAGTACGGAAATTCTAAAATCTGAAAATTCCAAAATTCAAAAGAACGAAAATGCGAAGATTAGATAATCTGAAAATTATAAATTATAATTAAATAACTAATAATAACTAACTATTAAATTATAGATATTGGAATTTCCTTTCAAATTTGGCCGTTAGTGAACGTAACGAATGCGAATTTATCCGAAATAACGAATGCCGCATCTAAACGAATGGAAACGGAACAAATGAATAATAATAAATAATACTAACAAAAAGTTTTTATAATTATTATTAATGTGTTACGTTCCATTCATTTAGATGCGGCATTCGTTATTTCGGATATTTTGTAACTTCGGATAAATTCGTATTCATTATGTTCACAAAGAGCCAAATTTGAAAGGAAATTCCAATAAATATAATTTAATAGTTAGTTATTATTTCGGATTTTAGAATTTTCGGTTCTCAAATTTTGGGATTTTTTTTCTTATTTTCAGATTTTTGTTCTTATTTTCAGATTTTTATTCTTATTTTCAAATTTTTGTTTTTTTTAAGATTTTTGTTCTTATTTTCTGATTTTTGTTTTTATTTTCTGATTTTTGTTCTTGTTTTTTTTTTATTAAGATTTTTGTTCTTATTTTCTGATTTTTGTTCTTATTTTCTGATTTTTGTTCTTATTTTCTTATTTTCAAATTTCCGAATTTCCGTTGTTCAGATTTCCGAACTTCGGAGGCGATTGGATGTTTCCCCTTCCTGGGCACGGAGACGAGTGAGGGGGAAGATGCCCCCACCCATCTCCATAACATTGCAGGGCGGAAGCGACGTCAAAATGTCACTTCCGCCTATACCTCTTAAAGGGCCATTTTAAAAAAAAAATCTTTATTTAAATGACAATTTTTTTCATTGCATTTTAGTGTAAATATGAGATCTGACGTCTTTTTGACCCCCCAGATCTCATATTTAAGAGGCCCTGTCATGCTTTTTTTCTGTTACAAGGGATGTTTACATTCCTTGTAATAGGAATAAAAGCGACACAATTTATAAAAATTTTTTAAAACTGTGTAAAAATAAAAAATAAAAGGTAGAATAAATAAGAAAAAAAATGTTTTTTTTAAACGCGCCTCGTCCCGCCAAGCTCACGTGCAGAAGCGGACACATACGTGAGTAGCGCCCGCATATGAAAACGGTGTTCAACATACATGTGAGGTGTCGCCACAATCGGTAGATCGAGAGCAATAATTCTAGCCCTAGACCTCCTCTGTAACTCAAAACATGCAACCTGTAGAATTTTTTTTAAACGTCGCCTACGGAGATTTTTAAGGGTAAAAGTTTGTCGCCATTCCACGAGCGGGCGCAATTTTGAAGCGTGACATGTTGGGTATCAATTTACTCGGCGTAACATTATCTTTCACAATATAAAAAAAAATCGGGCTAACTTTACTGTTGTCTTATTTTTTAATTCAAAAAAGTTTATTTTTTCCCAAAAAAAGTGCGTTTGTAAGACCACTGCGCAAATACGTTGTGACAGAAAGTATTGCAACGACCGCCATTTTATTCTCTAGGGTGTTAGAAATAAAATGTATAATGTTGGGGGTTCTAAGTCATTTTCTAGCAAAAAAATAAAGTTTTTAACTTGTAAACAACAAATCTCAGAAAGAGGCTCGGTCCTTAAAGCGGGGTTCCACCCTAAAGTGGAACTTCCGCTCATCGGAACCCCCCCCCCCCCCCCCTCCGGTGTCACATTTGGCACCTTTGAGGGGGGAGGGGGTGCAGATACCTGTCTAAGACAGGTATTTGCACCCACTTCAGGGCGACAGCGGCAAGAACAGAAGAGACCCCGGAAGACCCCCGAAGGCGGATCGAGACCCCCAGACATTGGCGGCGTCGACGAAGAAGAAAGCCGGGCTTCTCCGCTCGGTAAAAGAGCTAGGTAAAAGAGCTAGGTAAAATAGCGGAGGAGTCCGGCGAGAAGACCCCCCAAGACGGAAGAAGACCCCCGGAGCAGTGCAATAAAATATTTTTAAAAATTGTGTGTGTTTTTTTATTTACACTTTACACCTTAGGTGAATGGGTAGGGGTACATCGTACCCCATACTCATTCACATAGGGTGGGGGGCCGGGATCTGGGGGCCCCCTTATTAAAGGGGGCTCCCGGATTCCGATAAGCCCCCCCCGCCCGCAGACCCCGACAACCAATGGTCAGGGTTGTCGGGAAGAGGCCCTTGTCCTCATCAACATGGGGACAAGGTGCTTTGGGGTGGGGGCACACGGCCCCCCTTTCCCCAGGGCATCCCCCATGTTCAGGGCACGCGGCCTGGTACGGTTCAGGAGGGGGGGGTGCTCGCTCGTCCCCACCCCTTTCCTGGCCGGCCAGGCTGCGTGCTCGGATAAGGGTCTGAGATGGATTTGGGGGGGACCCCCACGCCGTTTTTTCGGCGTAGGGATTCCCTTTAAATCCATGCCAGCTTACGGGGCTAGCGCGGCGGCATTTACTGCCTTCGCTAGCCCCGTCTACCTGCAGTTACGTTCTAAATGAACGGATTTTCCGATGATCGGCAAGTCCGTTCATTTTCAAAAGTCCCACGGACTAGCATACAGACCGCGGGATTGTCCGCCGGACTCACGAGTCCGGCGGACAATTTTAAAACAAAACGTAAAACTTAGTCCGCCGGACATTCCCATGGGAAAGTCCGCTCGTGTGTACGAGGCATAAGTGGTTAACGGCATAATGTGCTATACTGTATATGGAGGTTTTCTATATGTGTGCGTTTTTTTTCTTCTATTGGTTGAAATAGATGGATTTGTGTCTTTTTTTTTTCCAACCTGATTTAACTATGTAAGTTCGCCCTCAATTCAGAACGCGATGCGCATGCGCTGGTGACCTCACCGGCTGCGGAACTTGAATAACTTTAGAATATCTCCTAAACGGGGCACGTTTAGGAGATATTCATTGTAACTTCACTTTATTATAAGTTCACCTGTAGGTACAAGTGACTAAGTGGAACTTACATAGCGCTTTAAGTGATTGCCGCTGAAATGCGATATTACTGCCCCCTGCTGCCCAAACAGAATTTCCCGGTTTCCGCAAGGCTGTACAATTTAGATTCTGTTTTACGGGTTAAATAGACAAAAAAAATGATCCAATTTACAGATACAAATCTCCTTCCAGGTCCTGAGCTTTGGTGGAATTTATTTGCTTACCTTATCTCTATCTCTTTTTTATTCTCTGTACACATACTAGGAAAATAGAAGCTCGAGCCCCTCCATTGGAATCTAAAGGTGTGTCGGTGATGGGAAGTGAAATCTATTTCCCATCCAATAAAGGATGCGGTGGCATTTAGTGTCTGATGTTCTAATAGCATAGTTTGGTTGTCTGGAATTATCTTCTCTATAGACGGGTATTATGCAAAGCCGGTGCCACTGATGCCCATCACAATACACTTACTGCACAGCTAGTAAGGATAATCCCGATCGCTGTGGTCCGCCCGTTCAGGCTTTTTTTGTCTCTCATCTACAACTGACGGCGATCCAAAGGAATATATGGAAAAGGACGAAACACAAATGTGCCATTGGGTCTCCAGCCTGACCTAGAGCCTTACTTTGCCAGCTATAAAATAATTTAGCGGAGCTATTCATCCAGTGAGACTGCATGTATATTAGTTCTATGCAAATGGGAGCAAAAAATCGAATGTTATTGAGCTATTTTCTCCGCAGGTTTATTTCAGTCATTCAAAATAGATTGAATCAGGAAAATACCCCGTTATGCCACTAGATGGAGCTGATGGTCATAGGGAATAAATACTTGGCCCTATCTAGTGCCCGTAATGCTGCATGACATCTGTCATCCACAGGTGGAGGCGGGGAGAACAGCAGCCACAAGGTGGACATTGACAGATGCCAAGATTATAGTACAGCTATGGCACTTCTGGACAATTTGGTATCAAATAAAGTCTGGAAATAGGGGGCAAAGGGGTTAAAATACAGTAATAGTTATTAAAAGCCACTGGAGATGGTTGCTGCTCCTCTGAACCAGGTCTTCAGTAACCTAATGCACATACCAAAAATAAGCAGAAGAGGGCGCCACCATCTAAGTGTAGACTGTTTATTAAAGCGTAGTTCCACCCAAAAATGGAACTTCCGCCTTTCGGATTCCTCCCCCCTCCGGTGTCACATTTGGCACCTTTCAGGGGGGAGGGGGAAGCAGATACCTGTATAATACAGGTATTTTGCTCCCACTTCGGGGCATAGATAACCGAGCCACCAGCGGGTATCTACACCAATTCCGGCACTTTCTCCGTGCCCCCCCCCCCCCCCCCCCCCCGCTGTCTTCTGGGAGACACACAGGTCCCAGAAGACAGCAGGGACCAGTGGGAACGTGCAGCGCAAGTTGCGTATGCGCATTAGGAAACTAGGTGAAGCCACAAGGCTTCACTTCCTGATTCCCTTACCAAAGATGGCAGCGGCAGCACCCGAGAGCCGAGGGACTGATCGGCTTTGGGTGCCGACAGGTACCCCTGGACAGGTAAGTGTCCTTATTTTAAAAGTCAGCAGCTGTAGTATTTGTAGCGCTGACATCATCGACGCATGCGCACTGAAAAAAGGGCACGGTCGTGCCGTTTCTAAGAGGCTTGTGCCATGACCGGCGGCTCCCGCACGCATACGCAGGAGTGACGTCACGCGACTTTGTCCAGTCACAGAGCCAGAGTCCACGGCCCCAGAAGGAAGAGGGGTGTAGATGGATACAGCCCCCAGCGGGGACATCGTGGAACATCACAGGCTTCGTTTGCAGGTAAGTGCCACATAATGGGGTAGTATGTGATGCATAGTAGCCCATTATGCTTTTACTTTGCAGGGGGGAAAAAGAGGAACTAAAACCTATCAGGGTTTACTGCCTCTTTAAAACCAATGTTAAAAGCAAAATTGCACTCACTGCATAACTAAGATGGTTCCATCTAGACATGTGCACAACAAAAAAATTTGTTTATTTTCGTTAAGTTTTTTTCGTTTCCGTTGATTCGTAACGATTCGTACATTCGTAAGTCGTCGTTGTTCGTATTCGTAACAATTCGTACATTCGTAAGTCGTCGTTGTTCGTATTCGTAACGATTCGTACATTCGTAAGAGTTATTTTTTCGTTGATTCGTTTTTTCGTTAGTTTAATTTTCGGACGCATTCGTATTTATTCGTACATTCGTAACATTCGTAGATTCGTAATCGGAGCATAATTCATAATTTGATGTAATGTGTATGCTATTATTACATTTTAATAATTTACGAATTGAAAAAAAAAAATACGAATCGAAAAAAAAGTTACGAATGTACGAATTTTTTTGTTCAATAGAGACTCGGAAAATTACAAATCGAAAACAAAAAAAAAAAAAAGTTACGAATTGAAAAAAAAGTTACGAATCGTAAAAAAAAGTTACGAATCGTAAAAAAA
Organism: Lithobates sylvaticus; assembly: GCA_028564925.1. NCBI lineage: Eukaryota > Metazoa > Chordata > Amphibia > Anura > Ranidae > Lithobates > Lithobates sylvaticus. The sequence continues at coordinate 594,768,990 of CM053029.1, forward strand.
AGTTACGAATCGAAAAAAAAAGTTACGAATGTACAAATCTTTTGGTTCAATAGAGACACGGAAAATTACAAATCGAAAAAAAAAATAAGTTACGAATTGAAAAAAAAGTTACAAATCGAAAAAAAAAAGTTACGAATCGAAAAAAAAAGTTATGAATGTACGAATTTTTTGGTTCAATAGAGAAACGGGAAAATAACAAATCGAAAAAAAAAAGTTATGAATCGAAAAAAAAAAAAGTTACGAATCGAAAAAAAAGTTACGAATGCACAAATTTTTTTGTTCAATCCATTCGAAGCACGTTTAGCAGCACCATTGTAAGAGACACGGAAAATTACCAATTCAACAAAAAAAAAAGTTACGAATGTACGAATTTTTTTGTTCGTTTTCGTTTTTCGGATTTTCTTTATTAGTACATTTGTTGTTTCTAATTCGGATTTTCGTTGTTTTTCGGATTCGTTCGATTCGAATGATTCGTTAATCGGATTTGTACGATTCGTTACGATTCGTTATTCGGATTCGTACGATTCGAATGATTCGTTCATTCGTACGAAAACGAACGAACGAAAATAACGAAAAAAATAGAAAAACGAAAAAAAACGAAACGAATTGCACATGTCTAGTTCCATCTTGGATTAACAATAGTCTACACTTAGATGGTGGTGCCCTCTTCTGCTTATTTTGTGGCACTGACAGATGCCATACTGTATTGTAGCCACAAGATGGTGCAGTACTCGGTGTATGGAGTGAGTAGCGTATGGTACTAATACTCTGCTCATTCCAAACAAAAGTAATGGGGAAAAATAGAGTTTCAGGAGTTCACAAGACCCGGTCTTATATTAATTTTGGCTACGGAAAATGCATTAGGGCTTATTTTCAGGGGATGTCTTATTTGTCCCCTGTCTTCTCTCCCCCTCAGAAGCTCAGCTCAGGAGTCAGCATCTATGTAATCACCAAAATAAACGTGTCTTTATGTAATATTGTAGAAAATACCTTATTTACAGCACCACTGGGCTCTCACATGACCCGGCGGAGCTCTTCTTCCCCACTCCAAACACTGCTGAGGGAGATGCCGAGATCCCCGCTGATGTGAGCCCCGCCCCAAGCACTGCTGAGGGAGGGGCCTCTGCTGTCAGCTGGGAGGAGGAGAGCTTCGCCGGGTCACATGAGCACCCAGCGGCGCTGTATATAAGGTATTTTCTACAATAATGTTACATAAACACACACATTGGACATTATATAATCCTTTTACAGCGTGGATTACATGATTTTACAAGGACTTTAACTAGGGCTTATTTTTAGGGTAGGGCTTATATTGTAGCCATCCTGAAATTATTTTCAGGGTAAACCCCCGTACACACGGTCGGACATTCCGATCACCAAATCCGTCGGATAATTACTGACGGATTTTGTCCGAAACTGGTGTTGCCCACACACGGTCGGCACAAAGTTGTCGGAAAATCTGATCATTCCGAACAAGGTGACGTACAAAACGTACGACGGGACTACGTACAGGGCAGTAGCCAATAGCTTTCGTCTCCAAATTTCTTCTGAGCATGCGTGGCACTTTGTGAGTCGGAATTCTCTACACACGATCGGAAAAAGTCAGATCGGATTTTGTTGTCGGAAAATTTTAGATCCTGCTCTCAAAGCCCGCTAGAGCCCACACATGATCGGATCTGACTTTTTCCCATCGGAATATCCGACCGTGTTTATGGGCCATAAGTCTTATTTTCGGGAAAACGCGGTAGCTAGGAGAGACCAGCATGCAGACGTTCACTGGTCTCCTTCCCCTCTTCCCGCTGACACCCGCCAAGCCTGGGTAACATGCTGGGTGGGGAGAGTCGCAGACAGGGCCGTCTTTAATATTGATTGGACCCTGGGAAAAACTTTTCTTGGGGCCCCCCCCCCATGCAGTTTCGCTCTCTACCTGCTCTGAGACATACAATAAATAGCAGCTAGACTCAAAATCAGTTTACTGAATCAGATCAGACAGCTATTGCGATTGGTTGCCAGAGGTTACAGTGTATCATCACTGCTCACTGACTGGTTGCTAGAGGTTACAGTGTATCATCACTGCTCACTGACTGGTTGCTAGAGGTTACAGCACACATTACGGCTCACTGATTAGTTGCTAGAGGTTACAGCACATGATTTCTGCTTGTTGATTGGTTGCTAGAGATTACTGGGAATATGACCTCAGGGGGGAATGATATACATATCAATGCCGCTGGCCGCAGCTATTTACATATGAATGCCACCACTATTTACATATGAATGCCGGTAATTTGCATGTAAACACAGGGTCTGCAGGTGAGTCATCTGTACACAACAATAGGTCAGAGCAGGGCAGTATTAGTAGCAGCACTTCACACTGAGATATTGGGACACAGCACAGGACTAAAACCTCAAGGGGCGAGGGAATTTAAACCAGGATAGTTGGCAAGTATGAGGCAGCTGCTTTGGGCCCCACAACAATTACAGGGCCCAGGGCAGCTGCCCCTTTTGCCCTGCCTTAAAAACGGCCCTGGTCGCAGAGGTGGGAGAGGTGACAGCAGAAACTGAAAGTAACAAAATCCTTGCAATTTCCGGGTTCTTACTAGTTACAGAAGATCAATAGATGTTGACTTTTCTACCCACCCTCTACTCAGTGACACCTGCCATGCCAGTCCTGGGCTTGTAGATGTCATGGTTGAGCACAAGAAACATGGCAGTGGGGGGGGGGGGGGGTTGGATTAGGTGACAGCAGAAACCAAAAGTGATGTAATGCACATAGTTTCTGGGTTCTTACTAGCTAAGAAAGATCAGAAAATGGATGTTCACTGGTTTCCCTCCCCTCTACCCGCCGACATCTGTCATGCCAGTCTGGGATAGTGGAGTCTAAGTAATATGGCTAGGGGGAGTTGCACGGGTAGGAGAGGTGACAGCAGAAACCGAAAGTGACAAAATCCTCATCGTTTCTGGGTTCTTACTAGCTTGGTGGGGGATCAGTGAATAAATGTTCACTGGTTTCCGTCCCCTGCTGGTCCCGGGCCTGCAGGTGGGATAGTGGGGTCCAGGAAACATGGCGGTGGGGGGGCGGAAGTCGTGTAGATGGGGGAGGTGAAAACAGAAACCAAAAGTGATATAATAGCTAGGGGAGATCAGAAAATGGACGTTTACTGGTCTCTATCCTGTCTACCTGGCGTCGCTCGCCTTCCCAACCCTGGGCCTGGTTGCACGGATGGGGAAAGTGACTGCAGGGACCAGAAGTTATGTAATTCACGTTGCCTCCAGGTTCTTACTAGATAGAAGAGATCAGCAAACTGGTCTTCCTCCCCGTCTGCCTGGCGACACTTGCCCTATTGGCTCCTGCTTGCAGGTGGGCTACTGGAGCTCGGGAAACATGGTGGGGAGGGTTGCACGGGTGTGGAAAGTAACAGCAGAAACCTAAAGTTATGCACCTGGTTTCTTACTAGCTAGAAGAGATCATCAAACTAGTCTTCCTCCCGTCTACATTGCAACACTTACCCTACCTGCCCCGACTTGCAGGTAGGATAGTGGATCTCGGGAAACATGGCAAGGAGGGTTGCATGGGTAGGGAAAGTAACAGCAGAAACCTGAAGTTATGTAATGCACATTGCACCTGGGTTCTAACAAGCTAGAAGATATCATCAAACTGGTCTTCCTCTCAGAATGCATGGGTGGGGGGAAGTGACAGCAGAAACCGCAATTGATGCAATGCCTGCCGCTTCCAGGTTCTTATTAGCTAGGGAGATCAGCGAATGGTTTCCCTCCCCTCTACCTGACAACATTTGCCATGCCAGTCCCTGGGCCTTCAGGTGGAATAGTGGAGCCTGGGAAAAAGGGAAGGGGGAAGTTACACGGGTGGGGGAAGTGACACCAGAAACCAGAAGTGACACAATACATGTCGCTTCCAGGTTCTTATTAGCTAGGGATATCAGCGAATGGTTTCCCTCCCCTCTACCTGACAACACTTGCCATGCCAGTCCCTGGGCCTTCAGGTGGAATAGTGGAGCCTGGCAAACATGGCAGGGGGAAGTTACACGGGTGGGGGAAGTGACACTAGAAACCAGAAGTGACGCAATACATGTCGCTTCCAGGTTATTACTAGCTAGGGGAGATCAGCGAATAAATTTCCACTAGTCCCCCTTCCCTTTAGACGGTGACACCTGCCATGCCGGTCCTAGGCCTTCAGGCAGGATAGTGGAGCCCGGGAAACATGGTAGAGGGAAGTTACACAGATGGGGGAAGTGACAGTAGAACCTGGAAGTGGCGCAATACGTGTGTTTTTACTAGCTAAAGGAGATCAGATATTCATTGGTCTCCCTCACATCTACTGATTGGCCCTTGCTATGCCGCCAGTGCTGGGCCTGCAGGTGGGATGGAGGAGTCTGATATTTATGGTGGCGGGGGAGCGGATGTCATATGAGTGGGGTCGCCTGTTCATGGTAGTCCACAAAAGCGATCCGGCAGCTGTACCATCAACGGGTTGCTTCCATCTGAAAGCTGACAGTCAGATTTACACGCATATGTCGGCCGCAGCGAAATGGTTAATAGTGCAATTACCAAATTTCCTGGAATTACTTGCCAGGTTGTGTTTGAGCAGAAAAAGGCAGAGGCCATTTGGACCACAAGGAAAGCATCACCGATGTGGTGGCCCCAAAAATGCAAAGCGGTTTGGAACAGGCTTCTAGAAAACGCAGACTTGTGTGTTTTCGGGAGGAAAGTTCCGTTCAATAATGGAACGGTTCCAGTCTTGCCTTTTGTGTCTGCCTATCGCTCCCACCGCGCCGCAGCAGATGAGGAACCTGCCTCTTGTAATCGTCTCAGTTTACTGAACAGAGAGAGCGCCTGGGACCCGCCGCCCTCGAGAATAACAAGTAATTATGTCTCTTTTTTTGGATTGTCTCTCTCTTAACCGGCGCAAAGCTTTAACTTTAAGAAGAGGTCACCTTTGAAAAGGCAAACTCTCCCCTCCCTTCCTCGTCTTGTCAGTTCTTCACACAGAGAGCTGAATTTACCCTCCCCATTAGCGGGAATGAATAATTATTTTCTCGATTCAGCTGGTGACGTGCGGTTCACGGGAGGTTAATTGGTAATAATGGGTTCTGTTCCAAAAAAGAAGAACGGCTTCACAACTAAGCCAAGGACTTTGTCCGAGAGACGGCGACGAGACCCGTCACTGGTCATCCTGCACAATGGATGGGGATGCGCGCTCGGGGGGCGGCAAGAGTCCAGATGTCGGAGTCTATGTATTAAGTAATCTGTCTGCACCGGGGAATCTGGGGCTAAATAATTAGCCCTTTTACCATCAATTGTGCTGCAGTGTATTGATAGCAGCCGGTCTTCATATTCATCTGCTGAGGATAAGGCCTCTTGCACATGGGCAGAAAAAAAAAGCGTCTTTTAGGCGCATTTTTCAATTGTTTATGAACGCAGCTCTCTTTTATCCAATGTGTCCATGCATAATATAAGGATTAGATCTTTATTTTGGAGCAGTGTTTTGGCATATAAAAAAAAATGCCCCAAGCCTGCGCTCGGAGAGGCGCTTACTGCCATAATATACACACATATGCACATAAACATGCATAAATCTATTCTAGTGAATACATTTATATTCTAACAAATAGAATGAGTTTACACATATAGCATGACCCCCTTGGCTGCCTCTCAGCATGCTCTCCCCCCACTTTGAGTGGGATCACTCTAGCAATCACCCCTTTGGCTAGAAGTACCTCTTCCTCCGGAAAGCATGCAGGTGTCTCTTCCTGCCACTCCAATAGCACCCTGACTTGGTCCCGGTCATACTCAGCTTCTGTTTTCGCAATGTAGACTCGTTGTCCTGGGGCCAGAGCTCTTATCCACTTTCTAATCTCTCTCTCAGTGTGTTCACTTCCAGAGATTTCCAGAACAGTGCTCCTTTCCATTTGAACTCCCAGGCTTTTGCCCCAAACAACCGCGGCCACCGAAGAGGCCTCCCACGTGGATTGTGGCTCTTGTCTAGGCTGACTAGGGCCGGCTGCAGATAGCATCCCGGACGAGCCCCCAAATGTAGCATGACCCCATTGGGGACTGCTTGGATTTACCTGCTCACCTACACCACCATGTCCCTGTGAACAACCCACCTGACACTCTGGGTTCAGACATCTTTGCACCTCCATAAAGTAATAAGTCAAACAACTCTATACTCTATTAACGTTTACTGAGACAACTCAAAGAAGATCTGGTTTCACAGAGGAGGTAAAGGATCAGCTGAGCTTTGGATAACAGTCCTAGCTCTGCAGAAGAAGTCCTCTACAATACTACAAATTAAGACAATTTGGCAATACAGTAAGTTATATTCACTTATGTACAATGGAGTACCACAACATGACCTGAAAGGATAAGCAAGAGTTAAGCATTATTCCTGGCAAAACTTCTAAATGGGGAAGCCAGGCCGGCCTAGTTAACCTTTAATCCTAATGAGAGATCAATCCAACAAGAAAGGCCCTTTAAGTAGTAATGACAGCAATGTCCCAGTTGCAGGCCTGATGGTCTTCACTGGCATTCAGAGCTCATTAACTGTATCCAATAAGGTGCAGTAACAAGGTAATGGTATTCCTTAAAATGGTTGATGCTATATCTGTCTATGTACAGTGTTCAAATAGAAGTGCAGTAAAGTGTTTGCCCAGGGTAAAGCTGTCTGTACACAGTGTCCAATAAAGCAGCAAAGAAAGTGAGAGGGCAATTGCCCACCTTTGCAAACCTAACGACCAGGCTGATACAATGCCTTTTGGAGAGCAGCTCCCGGAGAGGCGTCCTTGCAGCGGATCACTTGCGACCATTGTCTGATACGAAACCCGGGTTGTCGGACTGCTGAAGTGGTGCTGGATAGATGTCTGATGGACAAGAAGCAGTGCTAGGACCTTTCTCGGCGGGGTTGAAATGCTGTACACCGCGTGGTAGGCCGCAACCCCACTCTCTATGCACGGTGAGGTCCGTCACACACAAGGCCCGGGAGAAGGAGAGCGTGGGGCGGGTTGCTGGCCTCTTTTATAGCTCTTCCCAGCAATCTCCCGGATGGTAGCAAAGACCCCTGGCATATGTAGTCCGGGTGTATATGCATGCAAGGCAATTGCCATTCTGAGGAACTACCAATCCCACAATCCGTTTGATTTGGCTCACAAAGATAATGTCAGTTAGTGGTGATGGGCACTAGAGGGACAATACGTTAAGGAATCGCTGTACTGTGCAATTGTAGTCCACATTGCTACATCCTCCCCCCACTTGAAAGTCTTTGGTCCCCGAAGACAGAACACAACCTGTGGAATCACCTTACTGTATCATAAGAAAGTAAATGGTTAATAAATCATATGACAAACCAGAAATTGTAACAATATAGGCAACACCTGATCCAAAGAAGGATCTTCTAACTCCTAAATGTAAATTATATACGTTGTCAGGCAAAGTCATATTCATTTTGTGACAGGCCAATAAAAAGTCAGTGGCCCACCCAGTAGTGTCAGGAGGTGGATCAAGGTCATCCTTTACCAGGGGTTCAATAAAAGAGGCAAGTGCTTGGGTAGAGTGGTAGGGATAAGTTCATCAGAGTTTTCTCCAAAAGGTATTATACATCAGTCTTTTTGGAGGGCATATTTTCTGTCTCAAAGTAAACACTTTCTAGCAGTTCCAGTCCCCGATCTGTTCCCCAGAAACATCCGAATTTAGGTTCAGGTTCTGAATCAGGCTCTGGTTCAGGAACAGTATCTCTCTCTGCTTCATTAGTAGGAAGAGTGGGAGTCTCCAACACATTAGATTCCATCTTGACTTCCTCTTCTCCTCTTAGTGAGTGAAGATCTGGTGTTTCAATTTCTGGCAAGGGGAGACATGTCTTCCTCTTAAAGGGTGTCCCCTGATTGCCTTTCTCCCCAGTCCTGGGAGTGATGTGATTGTCTTCCAAAGGGGAGACCCACAACCAATCAAGAGTTAATTCTTTGTCATCACTCTCCTCTTTAGGTGGCATGGGTGGGCAGGGTTTTCCGGCCCTAGCCCTTAGCGTAGGGGACTGGTAGGTCTCTAAGTGAGAGGAAGGGGGTACTCGGACAGCCTTTAGGTATAGGCATGCAAATGGTTTTGATGCCAAGTCTTCAGAGGTCCAGTCTCCCCTTCAGGCTGAATCTGGTACACAAGGAGCCCAGGTAATCGTTTACGGGCGGAGTGTTTTCTTTTTTTTTTTTTATCGGGTCTCCGAATGCTGTGATCGAAGATAAATGGACATTGCGGGACAGTTTTTTTTTTTTTTTTTTTTTTTTTTTTTAATAAAGGACTTGTCCCAAATTCTCTACCATAATTTTTAAAATTTTGTCACTTTTTTGGGTGACTGTGTAGGGGTTAGACATGTGCGATTAGTTTCGTACGAATCGGTAATTCGTACGAATTTTTCGAAATTCGTACATTCGTACGAATCCGAATTACGAATTTTTACGAATACGAATTCTGTACGAAATTTCGTTTACGAATTTCGGATCCAAATTATCCGAATCCAAACTACCAAATAACTAATTTCAACTAATAGGAAAGAAATTATAGCGTATATAACGAAGGATTCAAATGAATTCGAGATTCAGTATAACGAATATCGACACTCTACGAATAATAACAAATAATCCGAAAACATATTAACGTTACATAACACAAGTCTATTGTCTATTGTTCACCAATCACTCAGAGGAAGTACGAAACACGAAATTTCGTATTTGTAAACAAAATTTCGTATTTCGTACTTCCTCTGAGTGATTGGTGAACAATAGACAATAGACTTGGGTTATGTAACGTTAATACGTTTTCGGATAATTCGTTATTATTCATAGAGTGTCGATGTTCGTTATCCAAATTAACGATTCGTATTTCGTACGAATCAGAATTAAATTTCGTACACGAATTACGAATTACAAATTTTTTTTTAAACGAAACGAAACAATTTTTTTGACGGTTCCCATGTCTAGTAGGGGTACAATGTACCCATTCACATAGGGGGAGGGGGCAGAATCTGAGGGTCCCCTTGTCCCCTTGCAGGCATCCCGAGTAAAGCCGTCCACATAGATCATCCTCCTCATCGCCATCAACGTCCTCCCTTCCACTCTGCGCTCCAGGAGCGATTCAAGCCTCGCTTTCAGATCGCTCTACTGCAGGGAAGTCATCCCGGTCACGATTGCAAACTGACATCGGTGAGAGCCGGCGGTGAGGAGGACGGTCTATGTGGACAGCTTTACCCCGGATGCCTCCATACTTAGATGTGCCTCTTTTAATCATCAACCATGTGAGTTGCTAAATGTTGTACCTTCATTAAATGTAACCATATTGCTACACTTAGAGGCGCCTCTCTTCTCTTTTATACTCTGGAGCTCCTAATGGATTTTGCTTCTAATTGCTTCGAATTTTATGGTTACACAATCGCATTGCTTTTCATATGGACTATAAACTGAAGGATTTATGAATAAATGGTTGTGGAACGAATTATCTGAGTTTCCATTATTTCTTATGGGGAAATTTGCTTTGATATACAAGTGCTTTGGATTACACGCATGTTTCTAGAGCCAATTATGCTCGCAATCCAGGGTTTTACTGTACATCCAAATCTCACAATAACGGAAATTTTGTCCGGATTTCAATTCTGAACTAAAAAAACCTCACATGTCTAATCTCTACTTTTATAAAATATGTACTGTTTTGGGGTGGGGGTTGAACTAATTTTAATGTCTAAAATGTGCATTTTAACCACTTGCCGACTGCGGCACACCGATATACGTCGGCACAATGGCAGCGGTGGGCAAATGGGCGTACCTGTACGTCCCCTTTAAGAGGCAGGGATAGCAGGCGGACTCGATAGCGTACAGCGTGACCGTGCCCGTGGGACCGGCGGACTTAATGTCTCCCGGCGATCGAGTGCCTATGTAAACAAGGCATTTCCCCGTTCTGGCTTGTGTCATGACAGAGATCACTGCTCCCTGTCATCGGGAGCAGTGATCACTGTCATGCAGGGGCGGACTGACCATTCGGCCACTCGGGCACTGCCCGAGGGCCCAAGGCCACTAGGGGGCCCCATCAGGGTTGCCAGCCTCAGTAAAACCAGGGACAGTATGTAAAAATCTGTATGTAAAAATCTGTAAAAATCTGTGTAAATGACATTGGCCCCAAAATATGTCAAAAGAGTCCGATGTGTCCGCCATAATGTCGCAGTCACGATAAAAATCGCAGATCGCCACCATTACTAATAAAAAAAAATTATAATAAAAATGCCATACGACTATCCCCTATTTTGTAGATGCTATAACTTTTGCGCAAACCAATCAATATACGCTTATTGCGATTTTTTTTTAATCAAAAATATGTTGAGGGGGTAGTGTGTGGGACCCTCGCTGGGATTCGCTGCTTTTCTTGACCTGCACCTGCCATATTCTAGCCGCACTTTGATTATTTTGTGTCGTACATACAGAATGATTTTTGACGCAAGACCCTTTTTTGTGCCCCTATTTACCCAACAAAATGCAATATATGTCATGTATTGTTGTACTAATATAATATGTTTTCTTATTAGATATCAGGCTCTAAGTTTTTAAATTCCCTCAAGAAGGGCATCTTTGCCAGAAACGCCCGTTGGGTTACATTATGAGCCGCTTTTTATGTAATACAATCAGAAATTGTTCTGTTCTCGCCACATGATTTATTTTATGACTATTTATGTTACTATAATAAACTTTATATATTTTTTGATACCGTATATACTCGAGTATAAGCCGACCCGAATATAAGCCGAGGCACCTAATTTTACCACAAAAAACTGGGAAAACTTATTGACTCGAGTATTAGCCTAGGGTGAGAAATGCGCAGCTACTGTAAGTGGAAAAGAGGGTCAACAATGCCCATTTGCAGCCTCACTGTGCCCATTTGCAGCCATAGGTCCCCCGAACTTCAAACTCGGTAGTTAAGGGTTCCTAGATGCCCCCCTAGCTGCAGCCAAAAGTCTCTGAACCCAAAGGATCCCAAAATGACATTGCTGCAGGTGGACACAGTTGACTGACTTTGGGGCCCCGTATCCCCATAGATGGGGTTCCTAGCTCCAAGTGGCCCCGAGATACGGGGCCCCAAAGTCGGTTCGGAAAATGTCAAGCACTTTTCTGCAGCAGAGAATGACATTTTTCGAACCGACTTTGGGGCCCCCGTATCTCAGGGCCACTTGGTGCTAGGAACCCCATCTTTGGATATGTTGTAGTGCTAGTTACACTATTTGCACACCAAATTTGGGGTTCCTAGCACCAAGTGGCCCCCCGAGATAAGTGGCCCCCAAAGTCGGGTCGTAAAATGTCATTCTCTGCTGCAGAAAAGTGCTTGACTCCAGTATAAGCCGAGGGGGGCATTTTCAAAACGTGCTGAAAAAATCGGCTTATACTCGAGTATATATGGTAAATAATTGTTCGCAGCCATTGTTCAAAGTCCTATTCCCTAGGGGGATTGCTCTCTTTTTGCTAACCAATTGGAATATGGTGACTGCCAACACTTTTGCTCTCTGTGAATAGTGGGGGGTTTATTCTTCTTTTTTTGTTTATAGCGCAAAAAATAAAAAACCGCAGAGGTGATCAAATACCACCAAAAGAAAGCTCTATTTGTGGGAAAAAAAGGACGTCAATTTTGTTTGGGTGCAACGTCCCACGACCGCGCAATTGTCAGTTAAAGCGACGCAGTGCCGAATCACAAAAAGGTGCTCTGGTCAGGAAGTAGGGTGAACACGTGTCCCGGATTGCCAGGGATTGTCCCTGAATTCATATTTGTGTCCCGTGTCCCGGGCACCTTCCTTCCGGGACAATACAGTGTCCCGGAATGAAATAAGGACACACAGCCACACTAATAAACAGCTCGGACGGGGGTCGGATCTGCTTGGCTCGGGCCGGGGGCCAGGTCGGCTCAGCTTGGGCAGGTCCACTCTGCTCCAGCAGGGAACATGTCCACTCCGCTCAGACAAGCTACACAAGCCGCCTCCCCCAGTCATCTCTATGGAGTGCTCCGTGTGCCTAGCTGCACGCTGGGAAGTGTAGTTTCCAGCGTAGCCCCACCGATGCTCTTCTCACTGACATGGCAGACAGGAGGCACGGAGGGGACTCTCGCCTCGTCCCAGGACAGCGATGAGGAAGAAGAGTCCGGCAGGGAGAGCGCAGGCTTCAGGGAACAGCCTGCTAGCAAGGAATAAGGGAGAACCGAGAGGTCGGGGAGACAGTCAGAGACAAGTCTGTATGTGTAAGTGTCTACCTGTGCATCCCACTGTCCCCCTGTCCATCCCACTGTCCCACTGTCTGTCCCACTGTCTGTCCCACTGTCCCCCTGTCCATCCCACTGTCCCCCTGTCCATCCCACTGTTCCCTTGTGCATCCCACTGTCCATCCCACTGTCCCCCTGTCCATCCCACTGTTCCCTTGTGCATCCCACTGTCCATCCCACTGTCCCCCCTGTCCATCCCACTGTCCCCCTGTCCATCCCACTGTCCCCCTGTCCATCCCACCGTCCCCCTGTCCATCCCACTGTCCCCCTGTCCATCCCACTGTTCTCCTGTGCATCCCACTGTCCCCCTGTCCATCCCACTGTTCCCTTGTGCATCCCACGGTCCCCCCGTGCATCCCACTGTCCATCCCACTGTCTGTCCCCCTGTCCATCCCACTGTTCTCCTGTCCATCCCACTGTTCTCCTGTCCATCCCACTGTCCCCCTGTCCATCCCACTGTCCCCCTGTCCATCCCACTGTTCTCCTGTCCATCCCACTGTTCTCCTGTGCATCCCACTGTCCCCCTGTCCATCCCACTGTTCTCTTGTGCATCCCACGGTCCCCCCGTGCATCCCACTGTCCCCCTGTCCATCCCACTGTCTTTCCCCCTGTCCATCCCACTGTCCCCCTGTCCATCCCACTGTCCCCCTGTCCATCCCACTGTCCCCCTGTCCATCCCACTGTCCTCCTGTCCATCCCACTGTCCCCCTGTCCATCCCACTGTCCTCCTGTCCATCCCACTGTTCTCCTGTGCATCCCACTGTCCCCCTGTCCATCCCACTGTTCCCTTGTGCATCCCACGGTCCCCCCGTGCATCCCACTGTCCATCCCACTGTCTGTCCCCCTGTCCATCCCACTGTTCTCCTGTCCATCCCACTGTTCTCCTGTCCATCCCACTGTTCTCCTGTCCATCCCACTGTCCCCCTGTCCATCCCACTGTTCTCCTGTCCATCCCACTGTTCTCCTGTGCATCCCACTGTCCCCCTGTCCATCCCACTGTTCTCTTGTGCATCCCACGGTCCCCCCGTGCATCCCACTGTCCATCCCACTGTCCCCCTGTCCATCCCACTGTCTTTCCCCCTGTCCATCCCACTGTCCCCCTGTCCATCCCACTGTTTCCCTGTCCATCCCACTGTCCCCCTGTCCATCCCACTGTCCCCCTGTCCATCCCACTGTTCTCCTGTCCATCCCACTGTTCTCCTGTCCATCCCACTGTTCTCCTGTGCATCCCACGGTCCCCCTGTGCATCCCGCAGATTTTTTATACGCCCCTGCCGCAAATTTTTTTCAAAAATCATCTTTGTGGGGGGGGGGGGGGGGGGGATTATTCAATGTCCCTGAATGGCAGTTTGGAAATATGTTCACCCTATCAGAAAGGGGGGTAAAGTCTCCGGGGGCTGAAGCCGGTTAACTTGTGTGCAAAAACTGAAGAAGCAGCTCTGGTTACAAAGTGGTTAAAGACCAGAAAACTTTTGTCGCAGAGTTTCAATATCATTATAACGTATCCGGAATTCTAGTAAGGATAGCAGGGATCCATCATGTCAGTTTTTTTTGGCTGGTACATCCATGGATTAGCCACGGGCTCGCCCGGCATGTAAAGAAAGGGATGACTATTCTGTATAGTGAAGAAGAAAAATGAGCAAATAACGGGAGATGGAACTCGGCTGCTTGGGGACGGGGAGGGGGCAAGTGAGGCTTATCTACCGTGAAAGATGTTTCATCGAGAGGAGCATTACAAGCCTCTGAATCCCTAACACACAAATATGAACTTGTTACTTTCAACAGCTCCTGGCGCTGTCTCCATCCTCCCAGCGCTGACATACATGAGTCTGGAAGTACTGAGATTAATATATAAACGCCGCCTGTCATCTTTCATTCAGAGGCGGAGAACGGCCGCGCATCCAGAGAAGAGGATCTCCGTACCGTTGCCGGCTCTGCTTTTTTTACCCGTCTAAATAAAGTGATTGTAAACCTCAACCGCAAGCATGGCGGCATCGGCCTTCAACCAACTGGCAAGGCTAATGGACTACAAGGATTCCGGCACTTTAGGGTCAAGGCTAGGAGAAAAAGAAAAAAAGAATTAAACTTTCTAATGCCGCGTACACACGATTGGAAATTCCGCCAGCAAAAGTCCGATGAGAGCTTGTGGTCGGAAATTCCGACCGTATATATATGCTCGGACTTTTGCTGGCGGAATTCCCGCCAGCAAAAGATTGAGAGCAGGTTCTCTATTTTTCGAAGTTCCGATCGTCCGTACACATTCCGACGCGCAAAATTCCTACACATGCTCGGAAATAATTTGACGCACGCTCGGAAGCATTGAACTTAATTTTCTCGACTTGTCGTAGTGTTGTACGTCACCGCGTTCTTGGCGGTCGAAAGTTCCGAGAACTTTTGTGTGACCGCGTGTTTGCAAGCCAAGCTTGAGCGGAATTCCGACGAAAAAGAAAAAAATTTCCCGACGGAAAATCCGCTCGTGTGTAACTCTCTTGAAGATTTAACCACTTACGGACCGAGCCTCTTTCTGAGATTTGTTGTTTACGTAAAAAACATATTTTTTTGCTAGAAAATTACGTAGAAACCCCAAATATTATAATTTTTTTCTAACACCCTAGAGAATAAAATGGCGGTCGTTGCAATACTTTCTGTCACACCGTATTTGTGCAGTACTTTCTGTCACAAATACGGTGTGACAGAAAGTATTGCAACGACCGCCATTTTATTCTCTAGGGTGTTAGATTTTTTTTTTATAATGTTTGGGGTTTCTAAGTAATTTTCTAGCAAAAAAAATGTCTTACAAGTGCACTTTTTTGGGAAAAAAAATACACTTTTTTGGAATTTAAAAACATTTTTTATATTGTGAAAGATAATGTTACGCCGAGTAAATTGATACTCAACATGTCACGCTTCAAAAAATTGTGCCCGCTCGTGGAATGGCAACAAACTTTTACGCTGAAAAATCTCCATAGACGACGTTTAAAACATTCTAAAGGTTGCATGTTTTGAGCTACAGAGGACGTCTAGGACTAGAATTATTGCTCTCGCACTATCAATCGCGGCGATACCTTATATGTGTGGTTTGAACATCATTTTCATATACGGGCGCTGCTCACGTATGCGTTCGCTTCTGCCCGCAAACTAAGTAGGACGGGGCGCGTTTAAAAATGTATTTATTTATTTTTTATTTATTTTACCTTTTATTTTTTATTTTTACAGTTATAAAAAAAAAAAAAAAAAAAAATTTCACTTTTATTCCTATTACAAGGAAAGTAAACATCCCTTGTAATAGAGCATTACAGGATCTTTTAAACATGAGATCTGGGGGGTCAAAAAGACCTCACATCTCATATTTACACTAAAATGCAATAAAAAAAAGTAATAAAAAAAATAAAAAAATTTGTCACTTAAAAATAAAAATAAATGATCCTTTAAAGCGGAGGTTCGCACAAAAATGCAACCTCCGCTTTTCGGAACCCTCCCCCCCTCCGGTGTCACATTTGGCACCTTTCAGGGGGGAGGGGGTGCAGATACCTGTATAATGCAGGTATTTGCGCCCAGCTGCCGAGTTTCAGCTTCGATCGGCTTCGGCTACCGACATCGCTGGACCCTGAGACAGGTAAGTGTCCATTTATTTAAAGTCAGCAGCTGCAGTATTTGTAGCTGCTGGCTTTTAATATTTTTTTTTTTAGGTGGACCTCCTCTTTAACAGCAGAAGAGACATTTTGACGGTCGCTTCCGCCCAGCAATGTTATGGAGACTGGTAGGGGCCATCTTCCCCTCACTTGTCTCCATGCCCAGCAAGGGTGAAGATCCGATCGCCTCCGCCGCTGACGACGGATCCGGTAAGCGGAGGAGGGCACCGGAGCACGGCGGGAGGGGGTGGCCCCCTCCCGCCGCCGATAAAAGTGATCCCGCAGTGAATCCGCCGCAGAGACCACTCTTAGGCCCCTTTCACACTTATACGACTTGTCCCACAATTTGGGACTGCAAAGTAGCATGACAAGTCGTTCCCCCATGATCTCCAATGACAGCCATTCATATTAGTACGACTTCAAGTCGTTCCGACTTCAAAGTAGTCCCTGCACTACTTTGGTCCGATTTTGATGCCACTTACACAGGCATTCCTTGAAATCGCAGCAAAATCGCAGCAAAATCGTAGCAAAATCGCTGTAAAATCGTGCGACTTTGAAGTCGCACAAGTGTGAAAGGGGCCTTATCGGAAAGCGGACTGCCGGCCAAAAAGAGGTTACCGGGGTTATGGTAGCTAGCTGCTGCCATAACAACGATATCCCTCTTCAAAGTAAGGACGTATATCGGCGTGCCGCGGTCCGGAAGTGGTTAAAGTGGAACTAAACTGTATCTGAGCACGAACAAATTGAAAATGCTTTTTATTAAATTTTTAATACTCAAAAGAAGCTCCCCCATCCATCCGTATCTCCATGCTTTATTTTGTTCAGAAATCAAATTTCACCAAATCAAGGACCATTGTTACCTATTGGGTGCCAACATCTCAAAAATGGAAGACAGAACAACGTGCAGCGGTACCCCCGCAGGGTCTGCTGGTGATTGTGGTCCGTCTCCCACCCTGCACAGCCAGGTACACGAATTTCCAGGCATGCTCAGTCAAGAAACAGTCCTTCTATACTATACTAATATGTTGTATCGCTGTTATCGTCGAGAGCAGGAGACTTTATTTTAGGTTGTCCTTTGGTGGTAAATTATGGTAATACAGGGGCCCCCCGAGTTACGAACTCGTTAGGGACTGGCCGCCTGTTCTTATGTCGGAATTGTCCGTAAGTCGGCCACGCATGCGCAGACCGACAATTACGAACAATTACCGACATTTCCGATGTTCCGTCTAATGCCGTTCTGCGCATGCGTGGCAAATTACGGACATTTCCGAAGTTTACCGTCATTTTTTGAGGCTCCGTCTGGCCGCGCATGCGCAGAGCGGCCGGAGGACGGCAGAAAATGGCGGAGGGTCCCCGCAGCGCCCCGTTCGTAAGTAGGGGATGTTCGTAGGTCGGGCGTTCGTAAGTCGGGGACCCCCTGTAGTAAGAATTATACAGCTAAATTATTTTTTTTTTTTTGTTACTATTTTCTGCCTTTTTTTCTTTGATAAAAAAAAAAATCAAGAGATATCCATTATCATTTACCACCAAAAAAAAAAAAGTTTAATTCACCTGGATACACAAGGTAGTTGTGATGATATGTACGGTTTTACTAACACATGTCAAAGTTGCAAAATTGTGCTCAGGCATTAACATTTGTTTTACCTTTAGCCGGAAAGGGGTTATTATCTCATTAAGGCAGAGAGTAGATTGTAGAATTTACAAATATGAATCTAAAGCTTCCATTCCATGCACAGGAGATGAGATATTTTACCTTTTTATGTTTCCTTGCTCAGCACGTTATTTTTATTTTAACCACTTCCCGACCGGCCACTGCATATATACGTCAGCAGAATGGCACGGGCAGGCAGAATCACGTACCGGTACGTGATCGTGCATGTGCCTGCCCGTGGTCGCGCGCGCGCCGCTAGCGGCGCGCTCGCGACCCGGTCGGGAGCTCCGTGACCCCGGCCGCGGGACCAGCGGACCCGATCGCCGCTGGTATCCCGCGATCGGGTTACGGAGCTGAAGAACGGGGAGAGGTCTATGTAAACAAACCTCTCGCTTCCTACACTGACTGTCAGTGATCGGCGGTTCCCTGTCATCGGGAACGCCGATCAATGACGTCAGACGTACAGCCACGCCCCCCTACTGTAAAAAAAAAAACACAACACGTCACACTGACTCCTCCCCGCCCCCTAGTGGTTAACCCCCTAACTACAACTGTCATTTACATAGGAATCAGTGCTATTTAAATAGCAGTGATTGCTGTATAAATGACAAATGTCCCAAAAATGTGTCAAAAATGTCCGATGTGTCCGCCAAAATGTCGCAGTCACAATAAAAATCGCTGATCGCCGCCATTACTAATAAAAAAAAAAATATTAATAAAAATGCTATAAAACTATCCCCTATTTTGTAAACGCTATAACTTTTGCGCAAACTAATCAATAATCGCTAATTGCGATTTTTTTTACCAAAAATATGTAGAAGAATACGTATCGGCCTAAACTGAGGAAAAAAAATGTTTTTTTATATATTTTTTGGGGATATTTATTATAGCAAAAAGTAAAAAATATTGCATTTTTTTCAAAATTGTCGCTCTATTTTTGTTTATAGCGCAAAAAATAAAAACCGCAGGGGCGATCAAATACCACCAAAAGAAAGCTCTATTTGTGGGAAAAAAAGGACGCCAATTTTGTTTTGGAGCCACGTCGCACGACCGCACAATTGTTAGTTAAAGCGACGCAGTGCCGAATTGCAAAAAGGGGCCTGGTCCTTTAGCTGCAAATTGGTCCGGCGCTGAAGTGGTTAAGGAGCTGCCAGGAACCTGGTTGTCCTCTGCCCTTCAAGATGGTTGGAGTGCCAAGGTCTCCTCTTCTCCAGCCAGGTGTGCTCCTCCAGGCGCATGTCTGGGACATCTGTCTACACTCATAAAAACTGCAGCCAAGGGACACTGCAAGCGTTCTTCTGACATCATTAGGTGCCACTTATAGAATCTGCTTAGTGTGCTGGGACCGGGATATGTACCTTCATAGTGTTCAGGAATTCATATCCCGATTGATCGAACGTTCTGGTTTTCCAGCTTGTCATTTGGGTTTCATTTGCTTGTCTGCTGCCTACCTCAGTGTTACCTACCTCAACCAGAATGTTATTATAAGGCCCCATGCACACGAGACGCTGTTAAACGCGTGTTCAGAGGCAGTAAGACACTTTTTTCAACTGCCCCTGAACGCATGCAATGTTATCCTATGTGTCCATGTACACAGTTTTGTTTTTTCCCGTTTTTATGCAGTTGCATTTAACCTCGTTTTTCCAGAAGCAACAAAATGGGTTCAGACACTTTGCTTTTCCGCGTTTCAGACGCAAAAGGCGGCTAAACGCGGCACCCGCGTTTAGCTGCGTTTATAAGCGTTTTTAAAGGAACCCAATTTTTTGGACCAGAAAACTCAGAAATATGATGGTAAACCATAAAAAATACTAAAAAAATTGGTTTAAAATGTGGTAATTACTTTAGATAGTTCATAGAGCGTATATACTCACTGATGCAATGCCATAAACTCTAGTTTTTTAGGTGGCTTAGACAATGAGGAATGCCTCCACTTCTTTGCCCCAACCCTTCATCCAATTTCTAATCTAATCAGTGACTCCACCTAGTCTGACCAAAGCATAGCAATGTCTTTTTTTTACAAAGAAAAACCTGCATACCAATGTCTAGTCAGCCCCAACCCCCCACCATGTTTGTGAAATATCCAACGGTCATTCGCTGTGCCATCAACGGATGGGTCCAATACCGACGCGCTCTGACTCTGGACCTCTCACGCAACTTGAGACGACGTTGCTGCCTCATCAAGAGCAACATCAGGAGCATTTCCTGACATATATTCAATATGGGATCCATTTCCAAAAAAAAAAACCACAGAAAGAGAGGCAAATGCAAGTGTACAACTGATCTCTCTGCTGCTGCTCACTCTGATCAAAATGGCAGAAATAGTTAATAATACATGCTTTCTGAGCTTGGGGAGGGTCTATATGATGTTATCTTTACAAACGCTTATAGACGCAAATGCGGCAAAACGCGTGTTTTTAGACGCAGGCTTCTGCTTTTTAAAACATGCGTTTAGCAGAGTTTGCATCGGCGTCTCGTGTGCATGGGGCCTAACTCTTCAATAGACCACCATATCAGTTAATGTGGTCCAATTATAAAAAAAAATGATGTAGCCATTTATCCAACAAATCTGCTTTTACGTACGTTTTGTGCAAATTTGGCAAAAATAAAAGAAAACATACCGTATACTCTTTGGGTCTGGTATAAATATAAAGGGGATCCCGGGCCCAAAATAAAAAAAATGGTCCCCCCAAATTTCATACCAGGCCCTTCAGGTCTGGTATGGATTTTAAAAATCCATACCAGACCCTTATCCGAGCATGCAACCTGGCAGGCCCCAGGAAAAGAGGGGGGGACGAGAGAGCGTCCCCCCCTCCTGAACCGTACCAGGCCACCTGCCCTCAACATGGGGACAAGGGCCTCATCCCCACAACCCTTGCCCAGTGGTTGTGGGGGTATGCGGGCGGGGGGTTTATCGGAATCTGGAAGCCCCCTGTTTTTCAAAGTGATTTCTTAACAAAATAAAGCATTGAGACACGGATGGATGGAGGGAGTTTACTTTGAATATTAAAAATCAATTAAATTGTGTTTTTTGTTTGTGGTGCCAATACAGCTTAGTTCCTGTTTTAAATCATATGGCATTTAAAGCCTATGAAAACTGAAACAAGTGTTGCTTTAAATAAACTGCTAATGCACACCTTCCAACATTTTGTGATGGGAATGAGGGACACCTACTAACAAATGTATGTAGGCATAGGATACGCCCCCTGCCACACCCCCTTAAAGGAGAATTAACCAAAAAAAGGTTAATTAAATCCACAAAGACTTTTTTTTACCACTACTATTCCTTTATATTGGCTTTTAAAATTTACAAATGCAGCAATTTAGAAATCAGATAAAAGGTTTAGCGCTGGAAAACACTTTTTGAAAGATAAAAAGTGCATTTTATATACAACTATATAGATCAGACCAAAATGAGGGACAAATGAGGAGGAATGAGGGACAGAGAGACATTGCTCCAAATGAGGGACAGTCCCGCGAAATCAGGGACAGTCCCTCCAAATCAGGGACAGTTGCGAGCTATGCTAATACATGAATTACCATTACTGTAAAATAATAAGCCTACTTTCACACTGGGGCAGTGCGGGCATTATCGGTAAAACGGTGATTACCGCTGTTATAGCTGCGCTTTTCGGCCGCCAGCGGGGCGCTTTTAACCCCCCCCGCTAGCGGCCGAGGAAAGGGTTAAAAGCTCCCTAAAAGCACCGCTCCCGAAGCACTTTGCAAGCGCTTTGGCCGCAGTGCCCATTCATTTCAAGGGGCAGGGGCGGAAGGGGTTCTAAATAAAGTAGAACTTGAAAACCAATGACTCATTTACAGTTGATATACGTCTAAATGAGCCGCTTTATCTGCCAATTTTATTTGTAACTCTGCCCAACTAGTTTTGTGATTTAAACCACTGGCGCACAGATCAGCCAGGAAGATTTTTTCAGTTAAAATTTCCTGTATCATCTGACTGCTCATTGGGTGACTCAGCAGTATATTGATTGGTTGTCTAGTGAGTGGGCTGGAAACTGAGAGGTCGCACTGGAAACTGTTGCAATAACAGGAGTGTAGGTTGGCGGGAGTGCAAGAACGACCCCGACATACAGGGATATACAATGTAATACTGACATATAATCACACACATAGGTTGGACTTGATAGACTTGTGTCTTTTTTCTTTTTTTTTTTCAATAAAGATTTTTATTAGGCAAATGAGAAGAATATACAAAATAATGCATCTGCTTGTAACATCAGTGTACATCTGGTTGGCCTTAGTACATGAATGAATGAATGAATGAATGATTTGTATAGCGCTGCAACTGCGAACTGAATCGCCTCGAGGCGCTTGACTGCTCATGTTGGGATGCCATGTATTAGAAGAGGTGGGTCTTGAGTTTTTTCCTGAAGGCCTGATGGTTTTCTTCCATGCGGATGTTGTTTGGTAGAGCATTCCATAGCCGGGGTCCCTGTACTGCGAATCTTCGTTCTCCCTTCGATTTGTAGCGGGCTTTGGGGATGAGAAGGCGATTTTGGTTTGTTGATCGAAGTCTGCGATTCGGTATGTATTTTTCTATTTTCTCACAAAGGTATTGAGGCGCATTTCCTTGTGTACATTTGTGGGTGAGGCAGAGGGTCTTGAATGTGATCCTGTCTTTTACCTTGAGCCAATGGAGCATCCTTAGGGATGGGGAGATGGATTCCCAGGGTTTCTTTCCGGTGACTATTCTTGCTGCTGTGTTTTGGACAATTTGAAGGCGCGCAATCTGGTAATCCGGTAATCCTATGTAGAGTGAGTTTGCGTAGTCAAGCCGTGAATTGATGATCGTTCCTACTACTACCGCTTTTTCCTTTTCCGGGATGAAGGGGATGAGTCTGCGTAGCATGCGAAGGAGATGGTGGGATCCGCTGGTTACGGATCCTATTTGTGCCTCCATTGTCATCTCTGAATCAAAGATTACTCCGAGGCTTTTGGCTTTGTTGCTTGGGAGGATGGTCTGTCCCAGGATGGTCGGTGGTGTCCAAGGGGTCTTCGTCTTTTTCCTTGAGTTTGCGTCGAGGAGCAGTAATTCTGTTTTTGATCCATTTAGTTTGAGGGAGCTAGTGGTCATCCAGTCATCTATCAATGTGAGACATTTTCCTAGTTCCTGGTATTGGTCTTTTTGTCCGGTGATCCGGAAGTACAGTTGAGTGTCGTCCGCGTATGAGTGGAAGCACAGATCCAATTTGCTAATAATTTTGAAGAGTGGTCGGATGTAAATGTTGAACAGTACTGGTGACAATGGTGATCCTTGAGGGACTCCATAAGTGATTGCCCGAGTTTCCGAAGTGAAGGCTCCTAGTTTCGCTGTTTGTGACCGGTTTCCTAAGAAGGAAGTGAACCATGGCAGATCTCCATCTGTAACTCCTGCCACTTCCTTGAGGCGGCTGAGAAGCATGTTGTGGTCCACTGTGTCGAACGCCGCACTGAGATCCAGCAATACCAGAAGACACGATTCTCCCTCATCCGCTGCTTCTAGGGCGTCATCCCATATTTTCAGAAGTGCCGTTTCTGTGCCATGGCCTGGGCGGAAGCCCGATTGTAGTGGGTCTAGGAGCTTGTGTGTGTCCAGATGAAGTTGAAGCTGTTGTACTACTGCTTTCTCCATGATCTTGGAAATGGTGTTCAGGCTTGTTACCGGTCTGCGATTGTTCGGATCCTTGGGGTCGAGGTTGGGTTTCTTTAGTAATGGTTTGATGATGCCTTGCTTGAGGGAATTCGGAACCAATCCTTCTTTGAACGACTGATTTACTAGGTGTGTGATAGCGGGGGCCAGAATGTCGGAGCATTCTTTCAAGAGTTTTGTGGGGATGATGTCGTTTGGCGAGGTGCTGTCTCGGAGGCTCTTGATGACATTTTTGGTTTCATCCGTTGTGATCGGGGTAAGTGAAAAATGTGGTGCTTGTGCGCTGTGGATGTAAAATTCCTTACATATGCGTTCAGTGACAATAAATGTAACATAATAGAGACAAATGCACCAGTAGTTGCATTTATGATGGAGTGCTAATAATCTCCGTTAACTAAGATCAGGCACATTGGGGGTTATTTACGAAAGGCAAAGCCACTTTGCACTACGGAATATGCTTGTAATCCAAGGTTCCACTGTAATTGTATTAATTTAATGTAGAGCGTAACAGGGTATGTAGGAGCATGGCTATGTAATGAAGGGAGTTCTACCTTCCCTCTCTAATGCGGCGTACACACGGGCGGAATTTCTGATGGAAACAGTCTGATGGGAGCTTTTCATCGGATTTTCCGACCGTGTGTACGCCCATCTTTCTTTTTCTGTCAGCATTTCCGACGGACTTTAGATTGAGAGCCTGTTCTTAATTTTTCCGACGGAAAACCTTTCTATCGGATTTTTCGATCGCGTGTGTAGGCAATTCCGACACACAAAATTTCTGACGCATGCTCGGAAACAATTTGACGCATGCTCGGAAGCATTAAACGTCCCTTTTATAGTGCCGTCGAACGTGTTTTATGCCGCTGTGTTATTGACCGTCGGAATTTGGTGTGACCGTGTGCAGGCAAGACAGTTTGAGTGAAATTCCGTCGGAAATTCCGATGGGAAAACCATCAGAGCTTTTTCCGACGAGAATTCCGATCGTGTGTACGCGGCATTACACTGTAAACGCACCCAGGTATGTGGAAGCGTGGCTTTTTTTTTTTTTTAGCAGGAAAGGAAAAATGCAAAACGGGGTGCAGAGAACTGGGAGGTGTTGCAGTTCAGATCTTACTGGTGGAGTCCCAAAGAGGTTTACGAAGCAAAGGGGTTGACCCACCAAACATGATTCCACCTCAAACTGAGATATTACTTTTTGGTAGGTGAACCTTTAAGGCCTGAATTCTAAGGCCCCATGCACACGAGACGCTGTTAAACGTGCGTTCAGAGGCAGTTGGACACTTTTTTCAACTGCCCCTGAACGCATGCAATGTTATCCTAGGTGTCCATGTACACAGTCTCGTTTTTTGCAGTTTTTATGCAGTTGCGTTTAACCTCGTTTCTCCAGAAGCAAAAAAATGGGTTCAGACACTTTGTTTTTCCACGTTTCAGACGCAAAACGCGGCTAAATGCGACAAAACTTTGCGCTTATAAGCGTTTTTAAAGGAACCCAATTTTTTGGACCAGAAAACTCAGAAATATGATGGTAAACCATAAAAAATTGGTTTAAAATTTCGTAATTACTTTAGATAGTTCATAGAGCATATAGACTCACTGATGCAATCCCATAAAAAAACTCTAGTTTTTTCGGTGGCTTAGACAATGAGGAGCCTCCACTTCTTTGCCCCAACCCTTCATCCAATTTCTAATCTAATCCGTGACTCCACCTAGTCTGACCAAAGCATAGCAATGTCTTTTTTTCACAAAGAAAAACCTGCATACCAATGTCTAGTCAGCCCCAACCCCCCACCATGTTTTTGAAATATCCAACGGGCATTCGCTGTGCCATCAACGGATGGGTCCAATATCGACGAGCTCTGACTCTGGACCTCTCACACAATTTGCGACAACGTTGCTGCCTCATCAAGAGCGACATCAGGAGCATTTCCTGACATATATTCAATATGGGATCCATTTCCAAAGAAAAAACACAGAAAGAGGCAAATGCAAGTGTACAACTGATCTCTCTGCTGCTGCTCACTCTGATCAAATGGCAGAAATAGTTAATAATACATGCTTTCTGAGCTTGGGGAGGGTCTATATCATGTTATCTTTACAAACGCGGTAAAACGCGACATTAAAACGCAGCAAAACGCGCGTTTTTAAATGCAGGTTTCTGCTTTTTAAAACATGTGTTCTTAATGAAGAGTTATATCCGCAGATTATTATTTATAGCCCGTAAGTTAATAGCTAGAAAATGGATGTCCTCCAGTGTTCCAGTATTTGAGGAATGGCGCTCCCAGGTAAATGAGGCAATATTAATGGAGCGACAGGCTTATCAGAATAGAGGTACAATGGATATATTAGTTAAGCTGTGGGGTCCCTGGTTAATAACACCAGGTCTGGCCTCATTCTCTTGGATTCCAAATTTAATAGTAAAGAATGTAAGACGAGAGAGTGGATAGGGAGAAAATATGGGCTGTATGGGAAGGGTGGAGTGGTATGGGAGGAGAGGGTGGAAGAGGAAAAGGAAGTGGGAGGGGGATCCTCCCTTTTTTTCTTTTTTTTTTTTATTAATTTATTTATTTTTATAAAAAAAAAAATTTTTCTTTTGTTTTTGTTATAAATGGTTTTGTGTAGGTAATTATATTTGGGGTATATAGTCACTTCTGGGGATCTATGGAAATAAGTAATTAGAAGTTTAAAAATATATACTCTGTAAAATCATTGTAAAAAAATGGTGTATGTATGGATATTGTAAAAAATTGGTAAATAAGAAAATGTTGAATAAAGAGGTAATGTTAAAAAAATAAGCAGAGTTTGCATCTGCGTCTCGTGTGCATGGGGCCTAAATAATAATTTAAGACTTAGCATAGAAATAAAGGTGAATGAAATTCTTTTTTTTTTTTGCACTGTGACAAGTTTGGAAGCAGCCGCTATTCTTATAAGGCCAGGCAGCTGAGCTCAGAGGTGCGGAGTGACACCAGAGGTGTGATAAATTGACGTTCTCAAATAGACACAGCCCAGGGAGCACACTCCTCACCGTCACACTTGTCTTGCTGTACAAGGACTATTCCAAACCTCCACAGTGATGTAATGAACCAGATTTGAATGATTTTTTTCTGAAAATGGCAAATGAAGAATGTTATCTGGCGAGATGCCAAGCCTGGATTTTTTTTTTTCTTTCTTTTTTTTTTTTGCTGCAGAAGTTCTGAGAATTGGAGCCATATTGTATAGACAAATAGTGAAAAGGTACAGTGCATCCGGAAAGTATCCACGGCGCTTCACTTTTTCCACATTTTGTTATGTTACAGTCTTATTCAAAAATTGATTATTATTTATTATTATTATTTTATTATTATTGTAGCGGCCATAACCCCTAGGGGCGACCTTGACTTTTCTGGGCTTACCGGTTACCTCCTCGTGGCTTGTCGGTTGTTGTCTAGGGGTTCCCAGGGTTAGTACCCAGTAGACATGTGCACAACAAAAAAATTTGTTTATTTTCGTTTCGTTTTTTTCGTTTCCGAAAAAAAATCTTTTTTTTCCGTTTCGTTTTTTTCGTTTCCGTCGATTTGTAACGATTCGTACATTCGTAAGTCGTCGGTGTTCGTATTCGTAACGATTCGTACATTCGTAAGAGTTATTTTTTCGTTGATTCGTTTTTTCGTTAGTTTAATTTTCGGACGCATTCGTATTTATTCGTACATTCGTAACATGCGTAGATTCGTAATCGGAGCATAATTCATAATTTGATGTAATGTGTATGCTATTATTACATTTTAATAATTTACGAATCAAAAAAAAAAGTTACGAATCGAAAAAAAAGTTACGAATGTCCGAATTTTTTTGTTCAATAGAGACACGGAAAATTACAAATCGAAAAAAAAAAGTTACGAATTGAAAAAAAAAAAGTTACGAATTGAAAAAAAAAGTTACGAATGTACGAATTTTTTTGTTCAATCCATTCGAAGTACGTTTAGCAGCACCATTGTAAGACACGGAAAATTACCAATTCAAGAAAAAAAAGAAAGTTACGAATGTACGAATTTTTTCGTTAGTTTTCGTTTTTCGGATTTTCTTCATTAGTACATTCGTTGTTTCTAATTATTTTTTTTCGGATTTTCATTGTTTTTCTGATTCGTTCGATTCGAATGATTCGTTAATCGGATTCGTACGATTCGAACGATTCGTTCATTCGTACGAAAACGAAAATAAACGAAAAAAAAACGAAAAACGAAAAAAAACAAAACGAATTGCACATGTCTAGTACCCAGTGACATCAGATGCTGACACATAAAAGTCCTTTTCAAGGTTTTTATTTTGCAGTGGTAACATCCAACATAACACAGTCTCTTATGCCCCGTACACACGGTCGGAAATTCCGACGGAAAATGTCAGATCGGACCATGTTGTCGGAAAATCCGCCTATGTGCGGGGCTCCATCTGACTTTTTCCGTCTGAATTTCCGCCGGAAAAAAATTGAGATCCTGCTCTCAAATTTTCCGACAACAAAATCCAATCGGACTTTTTCCGATCGTGTGTAGAGAATACCGACG
Organism: Lithobates sylvaticus; assembly: GCA_028564925.1. Lineage (NCBI taxonomy): Eukaryota > Metazoa > Chordata > Amphibia > Anura > Ranidae > Lithobates > Lithobates sylvaticus. The sequence continues at coordinate 594,796,739 of CM053029.1, forward strand.
GACAAAGTGCCACGCATGCTCAGATCAGATTATGAGACCAAAGCTATTGGTAACAAGCCTCTACGTAGTTCCGTCGTACACAACGGACGCCACCACGTTGAGAATGATCGGATTTTCCGACAACTTTGTCCGACCGTGTGTATGCAACACCAGTGTCGGACAAAATCCGTCGGAAAAAATCTCTGACGGTGTGTACAGGGGCTTAGGGAACAGAGGGCACGGGTGATAAAACTCAGGCACTTTGAACTGCTGACATCCCCTGAATGTCTCTAATCAGCCCAGAGAGTAGCCACTCGCAGCTGGGCGCTTCACTGCTGGATAAACCTCTAGCCAGAGATCTAGCAGCCAACATGGGATCCAGAAACTTTGCAAATTCTCTGCCACAGACTAGATTGTAACTGAAGATAAGTAGGAACCTTTCTCACAGTACCCGGATCTCTCAGCCTTCTTGGTGATACTGTGTGAAGTGTGGATTCTTTAGTGTCCATACATCTCAGCTCCCAGGCTCTTACCGAGCAGCCAGCTTGTTGGCCCTCCTCCGAAGAGTCCTCCCCTGGTCCCTTGTACGAGTTGCCGTGTCCCTCCAATACCGAGAGAACACCGGGACACCTCCGAATCCTCCTTCAGTTACTGGGCCTCGGACCAGCCAGTTCCGAGGCTCGGGAACGGACGGATCCCCACCCCAGACCATGAGGGCCTCTGGGGGCTGGTCAGGGCGACCATGCTCGCGGGGGCGGCAGACACTCCTGGGCCCGGGACCCCTCACGGTGCTGCCCCGGACCGGAACCAGGAATCAAAGCAGCAGCCAAACCCTGAACACGTGACTTCAGCACCTTAAACACCCCTTTCCAGACTACACAGCGAGGCCAGACGCGCCCACTGATTGGCTCCCGGAAAGATTGGTATCTAACACGTCCAACCAGGCCTGGTTCTCCGTCTGTCACAGGTGCCTCACTGCACCCATGACCAGGCGGAACCTTAGTACAGCCCAACCAGACTGATGCCAAAGCAACCCTGTACAATTAACCCCCAGAACTCTGTTATAGTTCTGGGGAAAAACTAAATTTACATTGATAGCACACACTTTAGTAAAGTGTGACCGCTACATTATTTATTTATTTATTATATTATATTATTATTATTTTCCTCAAAATTCTACAAACAATTTCCCATAATGACAACGTGAAAGAAGTTTGTTTGAAATCTTTGCAAATTTAGAAAACAAAAAAAAAATCCCATGTACATAAGTCTTCTTCATACATCAGAGTTCTCAGTGTACCCCCTTAAATCAGGGTTTCCAGAGCATCCCTTATGTTAGAGGCCCCAGAGTTCTCCCTTACATCAGAGTCTGCAGAGTCCCCCCTTACAGTGAAAGGGAACTCTGTGGATTCAGATGTAAAAGGGGATCTCTGTGGACTCTGATGTAAAGGGGGACTCTTGTTATTAACTTTCATATGATTAGAAATGTTGTTTAATAGCAAAATATATCTATAGTTTATGCTATAAAAAAAAAATTGCCGTGCGCCGCTAAAGTGTTCGGGTTTGACTTGAAGAAAAGGTGGCAACCCTACATGTCAGTGCATTACTTGAATAAAACCTAATTTTAAAGATTTACACTGTGCGTTTATCTTTTTGCTGATACATTCTACTGGATACCACGATCTGAGACCAGAGGAGTATCGTTTTCCATGTGACAGTTGGATGATCCCTCCTGCTCTTTGTATGCTAAAGAACAACCATGGATGGAGCATATGAGATTTATGAGCCCCTTTTGACCACCCGTAATAGGTGGTCAACACTCTCTGGTAAGAGTACATCCAAACTTATGGTGGTGGTTTATTCACATTGTGGAGGAGCTCAGTGAATAAGAACTTCTGCACATATTCATACTGTGAAGGCATTTCATTGGTGCCCTTTTGAAGACACATGGACTGATTTGCATTTTTAATTTATTAGTTTTATATTCAAGCATATGTTTTTTTATTAGGGCTGTTACTGATTAAAATTTTCGTGTTCTATTAATCGTTTTTTTTTAATCGATTAATCGACTAATTTCGATTAATTATAACGCACATACAGATCCAACTACTTTTAGCTGATCTCCTTGCATTGCAACTCTGCAAAATGTGGTATACACTATATACAATCACCCGACACTAGTTCGTTTCCACAATCCATGACTTAACTTCACAGTTCACACTAAATTCAAACTGTAGCACTGATGTAAGTAATTATTTTTTCCCACAGTAGCGTGACAATCCCTCCACCTCCGGTCTAACTAATCACTCTCACCTTATGGCATGGACCCCTGTGCAAAGAGGTGGTCATGCAAGCGGGTATCAAAAGGGTATAACACGGATCATAAACTTCTCTCACATCTCCTTAGATCTCAGCAAGGACGCAGGTCATGGGTAGAAAGAAAAGATCTAAGTGCTCACCGCTTAAGTATAAGATTTCATTTTTGTGTTCAAACAAAAAAAAACTCACATAAAGATGATAAAAACACAGCATGTAAAGCCGACAATCGTGTTAGTTCCGTAGGGGAGCAGCGGGTGACGTCATGCGTAGCTCCTCCCCCGTGCGCGTTACGTTCAATTTAGAACTTCAACGTCACCGGACTCCTCCCCCCTTCCCTTCGTTAGCAGACGGAGGCACTTGGGGATGGGGGGAGGAGTCTGGTGACGTCGATGTCTGCGACGTCACCGGATCTCTGACGGAACTCCCTGAAGACCCGGAAGCCGGCGGAGAGGTGAGTACTGATCAAAAAAATTTTGATCAATCAAAAAAATTTTAGAAAAGAAAATTAACGATTTCGAGGAATTAATCTTTAATTTCCACAGCCCTATTTTTTATTTATCCTGATAAAGCACTTATAAAAGGAAGCTTTTTTGAGCACGTTTAATGTATTGGCATGCTTTTGTGTATTTTATATGTTTTAGGTTTTGTGTTTTAGAATGCATTTTAATGCATATGAGTAAAAGGTATTAAATCAACAGAAAGAAAATGCCACCAACTTTGTATGCAAAGTCTCCTTGTCCTGAATTATTTCTGTATCTCATTGAACAGCTCACTCCTAGTTAAATAAATGGATATATAATTATAGGCTGTAATTGTACTGTACTTCAGTTCTGGATACGACGTGCCTTCAAGCACCTTATTTGCATACCGAAACCAATGAAGATGCTCCATCTCTATTATGTATTGTACTGGGACCACATTCAGGTTCTTCCTAATTCTGTTCCTCGTAGTTTTTGTACCACTTGCCTGTGATGGCACATTTGTATTGCTGCCTGCCCAGTGTCCGTGATTTACAACACTAGATAAGTATATGGACAAAGACAGAATAATTAATGGTCATTTTGGTCTTAGCTGCTTTCTTCTTCCCTATAAAACCTTTATAGTCGTCCAGCCTTCTGCTGTTTATCCCTTTATCCTCTCTCCTAGCTGATGGCAGGTCCCAGATACTTGAAATGCTTTACCTGCTCTGGCATTCCAGCACATACCCATTATGTTCTTCTCTCATCTTTCCCTATTACCAACGTTTTCACCTTCTTCATACTTATTGGTAGGGATGGGCCCGGTGTTCGATTCAAACCCATGTTCGAATCGAACATCGGCCGTTCGACCGCTCGTCGAAACCAGAACTCTCAGAACCGTTTGCCTCAAATTCTTGTGATGCGAACGGTCCTCAATGCACTGCGCCAGTCGCAGTGCATTGCTGGCTGATGATTGGCCAAGCATGCACTGTGAACCCGCATGCTTGGCCAATCATAGAGCCAGCGGCGAGGAGAGCAATAATAAGCAGGATGCCTGTGGCCAATTATAGCTCAGGGGGTTTAGTACATGCCCCACACTATATAAGGCCGCCGCGCCGGCGGCCTCGTGTAGTGTGTTCCGGCTTGAGGAACAGTGACAGTGTACTGTACATGTACACACTATATGTGAATGATTTCTGTGTGGGGAAAGTGTAGGGAAAGAGGAAAAATAGGCAGGGATAGTGTATTCTTCTCAGCCTTTGCTTGTGGGGAAAGTGTAGGGATAGAGGAAAAATAGGCAGGGATAGTGTGTTCTTCTCAGCCTTTGTTTGTGGGGAAAGTGTAGGGATAGAGGAAAAATAGGCAGGGATAGTGTGTTCTTCTCAGTGCTGTTCTCTACCAATCCAGCCATCTGCAGGAGTTAGTGTGTGTGTGTGTTGTGTGAGTATAGCACAGCAGTAGCACACTAAACCACCTTACACTGTATCTGCCCTGTTGTCACCTAAGACAGTCATCTGCAGGAGTTAGTGTGTTTTGTGTGCCTCCAGCACAGCACAGTATACACCAACAGTCCATACATACATACATACATACATACATAAAGTATATACCTACAGTCCCTGTCTTGTTTGCACCGCCTGTATACTGCGGTTCAGAGTATATAGGGTTTTAGGTATAGGGTTTTATTTTGGGTGCAGGGTTCCCCTTAATATCCATACAAGACCCAAAGGGCTGGTAATAGGCTGGGGTAGGGGGGATGGGGTAGCCATGCCATTTTTCGCAAAGATTTTCATCCATATTTCCAGGACAAGACATGACATTAAAGCCACAAGCAGTTTTAAATGGCTTCTTTTTTTTCCTTTACAAATGTCATTTTGTGCAGGGACAGTTCTAAACACGGGAAACACATGCCACTTCACAGGCATACTTTACACACCCCCCAGGTACCATATTTAAAGGAATATTTCACTTTTTTTTTCACTTTATGCATCATTAAAATCACTGCTCCAGGAAAAACGTCAGTTTTTAAAACTTCTTTTTGCATTGATACATGTCCCCTGGGGCAGGACCCGGGTCCCCAAACCTGTTTTATAACAATAACATGCATATTGGCCATTATAATTAGCACTTTCGATTTTGAACGTTCGCGTCCATTTTAACTAATAGGGTTCTAACGTTCGTGCGAACTTTTGGTCCGTTCGCAGGTTCTGGTGCGAACCGAACCCGGGGGTGTTCGGCTCATCCCTGCTTATTGGCATGATCCTCATTTGGATTTGCTGTTTCCTTATGTCAAGGAATTCCGGTAGATATTCAGTGAAAACCAACTTTGTGATGGGGACAGTCCTCCTCGGCCACTTGTGCAGTTTGATCTTGTCCTAGTGATGATCTAACAGTTCAGACAATGTGAAACATCAGTGTCATGAGCATCTTTGGTGGTCGTAGACTTGGTGACTCAGTTCCCATACACTCCGGAAATCTGCAATTAGTCTTTGACTGATTCTTTTTCTTCAGGGACAAGTTCAGATCCTGGTTACCCTGACCACTTCCAGACCCGCACTGACCCTCCCTTATCTGTCGTTCTACCTCATCTCAAGTATGATTTTGAGTATTCTTGATTAAATTTGCCCCTAACACTGTGAAGCTAGATACAATGGTGATTTTGACATTTTCTATTGTCTACCTTTTAAAAAACTTGGATTGTGAAATATTTTCAGCCTTTAAAGCAGTGGTCCCCTAACATAGGTGTGGCTTGTTGCTTGCCTTAAAATGATCTTTTAAACATTATTCCTCCTACTGATTGATATCAATGATGGGGCACTATTCCTCCCACTGATACCAATGATGGGACACTATTCCTCCCACTGATGCCAATGACGAGACATTATTTCTCTCATTGAGTCCAACAATGAGACACTATTCGTCTCACTGATTCCAACAATGAGCATTATTCCTCCTAATGATACCAATGATGGGGCACTATTCCTCCCACTGATAGCAATGATGGGGCACTATTCCTCCCACTGATACTAATGATGGAGCACTATTCATCCCACTGACACCAATGACAAGACATTATTCTTCCCATTGAGTCCAACAACGAGACACTATTCCTCCCACTGACACTAACAATGTGGCACACTTCCTCCCACTCACACTGGCCATACTGTAGGGCACTATTCCTCCAACTGACAGTAGGGATGGGGCACTATTCCTCCCACTGATACCAACGATGGGGCACTATTCCTCCCACTGATACCAATGATGGGGCACTATTCCTCCCACTGATACCAATGATGGGGCACTATTCCTCCCACTGATACCAATGATGGGGCACTATTCCTCCCACTGACACGAACAAAGGGACATTATTCTTCCCACTAATACCAATGATGGGACACTATTCTGCCCACTAATACCAATGACGAGACATTATTCCTCTCATTGAGTCCAACAATGAGACATTATTCCTCCTACTGACACCAACAATGGGCATTATTCTTCCTACTGATACCAATGATGGAGCACTATTTCTCCCACTGATATAAATGATGGAGCATTATTCATCCCACTGACACCAATGACAAGACATTATTCTTCCCATTGAGACCAACAAAGAGACACTATTCCTCCCACTAACAATGTGGCACAATTCCTGCCACTGACACAGGCCATTATGTAGGGCACTATTCCTCCAACTGACAGTAGGAATGTTACACTATTTCTCCCACTGACACCAATAATGTGGACACTATTCCTCCCACTCACTCCAGTGATGGGGCACTTTTCCTCCCACTGGCACCAACGATGAGACATTATTCCTCCTGCTGAGACTAACAACGAGACATTATTCCTCCCACTGACATTAAAGCGGAGTTCAATCCAAAAGTGGAACTTCCGCTCATTTGCTCCTCTCCTCCTCCGGTGCCACAATTGGCACCTTTCATGGGGGGGGGGGGGGGCGACACAGGATACCTGTCTTTAACAGGTGTCCTTTTCCCCCTTCCGGGAGACCGGAAGGCCCGTGACATCACCGCAGGTCTCCTTCCTCCTCTCCCTGTCACCGGGCCAGTAGGAGATAGGAGCGGGGCCTCGCGCATGTGCAGTAGGGTTCCCAATGTAAAGCCATAAGGCTACACTGCCGGGTATCCTTACCCGCAATGGCGGTAGCAGCACCCGACAGCTGATGGAAACATATTGTTTAAAGCCAGCAGCTGCAGTATGTGTAGCTGCTGGCTTTTAATTTTTTTTTTTGGGGGAGGAACACCGCTTTAACAATGTGGCACACTTCCTCCCACTGACACTAACCATGGGTCACTATTCCTCCTACTGATACCAACGATGGGGCACTATTCCTCCCACTGACACCAGTAATGAGGCCTTAGTCCTTCCTATGATACCAATGAAGAGCCACTATTCCTCCCGTGACACCAACTATGGGGCACAGTTCCTCCAACTGACACCAACAACGGGGCACTATCTCTTCTATCACCACCAAAAACTGGGTTCTATTTTTCCACTGGCCCCAAGGAAGGGACATTATTCCTATCAACAATCACAGGTACTGGGCCATTTTTTACTTAACGTCAGAGCATTTTCTACTCCAAATCTACCAGAGTCCCCCCAAAGTCTGAAGGACATTGAACTGGCCCTTTTGTTTTTAGAAAGCTTGGGGACACTGAAGGATTTGTTTGGTTGTCCACGCCAGTCTCTGAATTAGTAACTCTCCATTCTGTCCGATACATTTTAAACATCTCAAAAATCTCAATTGTCTTTTTGCCATTCTGAGCATCCTTTTCTTTGCAGCATTCCTCAGTTCTTCTGCCGTCACCTTATTTTGTTCTTCTTTTTACCAAACCCGCAACACTTTCATCTGTCTTGTTTCCTTGAAATTGACAAACCAGCTACTCTGAAAAATACTCTTTTTCGATCGTTACATAACTTTCTATTTTATCCATAATGAATTTCAGTGGACATTGTTTTTCTCATCTTATGTTGTTAAAGAGCATTTCTAGATTAAAGCATTTCATGAGCTACTAATGCTTTCCTCAACAACGACTGTGCTAAAGGCAGAATGTTTACTCAATCTACTTTAGCCCTCGATCGGTAAATCCACCCCAGGATAATTATACACATATATACAAGACCAGCAGGAGTATATTTCCCAAAGCCTCCATTGTGTAACCACCATTCACACTTCAAAATTTGAATGTGAATCCGCACCACCAAAAGGGTTGATGATGGCAGGGCCTGTGCTACCACTAGGCAAACTAGGCAGCCGCCTAGGGCGCCCTGCTGCCTAGGGCACCCAGCCACTGGGGTTCCTACTCTCTTCTCTCTGCAGCAAGCAACTAAGTCTCAGCATCAGCAGGCAGCCATTTGTGTCAGAGGCGCAGTGGCGGAATTTATATAATATTTAATTGGCGGCCGTATACCTATTAATTCATCAATTAATTGGCTAATCCATCAGGTCAAGCCTGTATTGGCTTTTGGAATTTATATATCCCCATATGCATCATTGGCATAAACTGGATATTTCCTTTCTTTGACACATTATAACACATACTTGTTTTTACTCACATTTTGAAGCACTTTATTTATTTAAAACACATTGTATCTACTTTTAATACATTGTGTATTTATTTATTTATTAAATTGGTTACAACCTCATTGTAACTTGAAGTTTATATATATTTTTGTGCACTTGGGATTGTCACGCAAGCACTTATATATTTTACTACACCACGACATTTGTCTTTTAACCTCACCTGCTGATCTAAATAGACTAAGGTTGATATTGCGCACTATTTATACTCTAGTATTTATTTGCATATTCAGTTCTTCTACCGTCACCTTATTTTGTTCTTCTTTTTACCAAACCCGCAACACTTTCATCTGTCTTGTTTCCTTGAAATTGACAAACCAGCTACTCTGAAAAATACTCTTTTTCGATCGTTACATAACTTTCTATTTTATCCATAATGAATTTCAGTGGACATTGTTTTTCTCATCTTATGTTATTAAAGAGCATTTCTAGATTAAAGCATTTCATGAGCTACTAATGCTTTCCTCAACAACAACTGTGCTAAAGGCAGAATGTTTACTCAATCTACTTTAGCCCTCGATCTGTAAATCCACCCCAGGATAATTATACACATATATACAAGGCCAGCAGGAGTATATTTCCCAAAGCTTCCATTGTGTAACCATCATTCAAACTTCAAAGTTTGAATGTGAATCCGCACCTCCAAAAGGGCCGCTGGTTGATGATGGCAGGGCCGGTGCTACCACTAGGCAAACTAGGCAGCCGCCTAGGGCAGCCACCTAGGGCGCCCTGCTGCCTAGGGCGCCCAGCCACTGGGGTTCCTACTCTCTTCTCTCTGCAACAAGCAACTAAGTCTCAGCATCAGCAGGCAGCCGCCACTCCATTCGCATTTGTGTCAGAGGCACAGTGGCGGCAGAGGACTGTGCCTGTGTCCTGACTCCCGAATGAATGGAAGCAAACAAACATTCATTGATGGGCGCTGGTGAGGCTGCGTTTGATGGGTGCTGGTGAGGCTACATTGATGGGTGCTGGTGAGGCTGCGTTTGATGGGCGCTGGTGAGGCTACATTGATGGGTGCTGGTGAGGCTGCCTTTGATGGGCGCTGGTGAGGCTGCGTTTGATGGGCCCTGGTGAGGCTGCGTTTGATGGGCCCTGGTGAGGCTACGTTTGATGGGCGCTGGTGAGGCTGCGTTTGATGGGTGCTGGTGAGGCTGCGTTTGATGGGCGCTGGTGAGGCTGCGTTTGATGGGCGCTGGTGAGGCTGCGTTTGATGGGCGCTGGTGAGGCTGCGTTTGATGGGCGCTGGTGAGGCTGCGTTTGATGGGCGCTGGTGAGGCTGCGTTTGATGGGAGCTGGTGAGGCTACGTTTGATGGGCACTGGTGAGGCTACGTTTGATGGGTGCTGGTGAGGCTACATTGATGGGTGCTGGTGAGGCTGCGTTTGATGGGCGCTGGTGAGGCTACATTGATGGGTGCTGGTGAGGCTGCCTTTGATGGGCGCTGGTGAGGCTGCGTTTGATGGGCCCTGGTGAGGCTGCGTTTGATGGGCCCTGGTGAGGCTACGTTTGATGGGCGCTGGTGAGGCTGCGTTTGATGGGTGCTGGTGAGGCTGCGTTTGATGGGCGCTGGTGAGGCTGCGTTTGATGGGCGCTGGTGAGGCTGCGTTTGATGGGCGCTGGTGAGGCTGCGTTTGATGGGCGCTGGTGAGGCTGCGTTTGATGGGCGCTGGTGAGGCTGCGTTTGATGGGAGCTGGTGAGGCTACGTTTGATGGGCACTGGTGAGGCTACGTTTGATGGGCGCTGGTGAGGCTACATTTGATGGGCGCTGGTGAGGCTACGTTTGATGGGCGCTGGTGAGGCTGCATTGATGGGCGCTGGTGAGGCTGCATTGATGGGCACTGGTGAGGCTGCATTGATGGGCATTTGTTGGGCGCTTCATTAAAAAGGTAGGGTTTACATGGGCAGGTAAAGGGGGTGGAGTTAGGGGTGGAGCCAGGGGCGGCAAAATTAGGTTTCGCCTAGGGTGTCAAAAATCCTTGCACCATCACTGGATGATGGTCAAAGCTACAGTCACTGTACACACAATAGCGCAGTTGATGATGATGACCAGAGTTCTCCCTTTGGCAGTTCAGAGGCTGCCAGCACACTCAGAGGCAGGTTCAGGCACACTGGCACCAAGAGCAGTGCTAAATAACTTGGATGGGGTGTAGGGTAGTATGGGATACTCCAGGACCACTATCAGTAACAGAAGGGCACACTTCTCCATGTTGCAAACTTCAGGAACAGATCTTCTACTAAGTTCAGACTAGACATGTGCACAATAGAAAAATGTGTTTAGTTTCTGTTCGTTTCCGTTGATTCGTAACGATTCGTAATTTCGTAAGTCGCCAGTGTTCGTATTCGGACTCGTTCGTATTTTCGTAAGAGTTATTTTTTCGTCGATTCCTATTTCCGTTAGTCTAATTTTCGTTGATTCGAAATTCGAATTTTCGTTATATTTCATATTCGGACGCGTTCGTATTTTCGGAAGAGTTATTTTTTCGTTAATTCGTATTTCCGTAAATCTAATTTTCGTTGATTCGAAATTCGTATTTTCGTAGATTTAATTACATTCGTACTTTCGTGAGATTGACTGCCTCATTTATTCGTACTTTCGTAACATTGTTTTCGTAGATTCGTAATCGGAGCATAATTCATAATTTTATGTAATGTGAATGCTATTTATATGTTTAAGAAACAAAGAATTTCTCTCTCACAAGTCAGAACTTAACTCAAAAATCCACCAAAACACAGAGCCACCGACCCAACCGCACCCTATCTGGACTCTGGATGGAATATTTCAGAATCAGAACTAACATTCGTTCTTTCGAATTCTCGATCAGCAGAATTTTCGTTATTTCGTATTTTCGTTGTTTTGATTTCCGTTTTCCGAATATTCCTAATTTCGATTTTTCGTTCATTTTGATTTTTCGTTATTTTGAATCATTCTTTCGTAGTTTCGTTGTTTCTAATTTAATTATTTCGTATTTTCGTTGTTTACCATATTCGTTCTTTTTAATAGTTTGTTTTTCATTAGAATTTTTAGTAAACCATTCGTTCATTCGTATGCTTACGAATTAACGAATATAACGAATTTTAACGGAAAATGAATTCGTAACTAAACGAATTGCCCCTGAGAGATTAGGGCAGGCCAGAGGTATACATTCCTCACCCCTTAGGTGAAGTCTTGGGATGTCAGAGAAACTTTTAGACATGTGCAATTCGTTTCGTTTTTTTTCGTTTTTTTTCGTTTTTCGTTTTTTTTTCATTTTTTTCGTTCGTTCGTTTTCGTACGAATTAACGAATCGTTCGAATCGTACGAATCCGATTAACGAATCATTCAAATCAAACGAATCCGAAAAACAACGAAAATCCGAAAAAAACGAATTAGAAACAACGAATGTACTAATGAAGAAAATCCGAAAAACGAAAACGAACAAAAAAATTCGTACATTCGTAACTTTTTTTTTTCTTGAATTGGTAATTTTCCGTGTCCTTTACAATGGTGCTGCCAAACGTGCTTCGAATGGATTGAACAAAAAAATTCGTACATTCGTAACTTTTTTTTCAATTCGTAACTTTTTTTTTTCGATTCGTAACTTTTTTTTTTTTTTCGATTTGTAATTTCCGTATCTCTATTGAACCAAAAAATTCGTACATTCGTAACTTTTTTTTCGATTCGTAACTTTTTTTTTTTCGATTCGTAAATTATTAAAATGTAATAATAGCATACACATTACATAAAATTATGAATTATGCTCCGAATCTACGAATGTTACGAATGTACGAATAAATACGAATGCGTCCGAAAATTTAACTAAAAAAAAACGAATCAATGAAAAAAAAAATAACTCTTACGAATGTACGAATCGTTACGAATCCGAACACCGACGACTTACGAATGTACGAATCGTTACGAATCAACGGAAACGAAAAAAACGAAACGAAAATAAACGAATTTTTTTTTGTTGTGCACATGTCTAGAAACTTTCAGGTGTAGGACCCTTGGCTCCGACACAGCTGGGACCTTAATTATTATTTTTTTTTTTTATTGATAAATTTTTCACATATACAAAGAACATTTCACATTATTACAAATTCTTATATATGTATACACACATATACAATACTTGTACATAAATAAATACATAACAAATAAACAAAAAGAAAAACACACAATCAACAAAACACATGGATGAATCTCGATATATTTTTCAAAGAAACCAATAGTAGTCCCCCGTCTTCCCCCTTTTCCTGATATAATTCATTACCCTCTCTGACTTTATTCGAACAATGTTTTATTTAGTATTCTTTTTTCCCTTTTTTTCTTCCCTCCCCTCTCCCCCCCTCCTCCCACCCCCTAAGTCAGGGGTCTCAAACTAGTGGCCCTCCAGCTGTTGCAAAACTACAAGTCCCATGAGGCATTGCAAGGCTGACAGTTACAAGCATGACTCCCACAGGCATAGGCATGATGGGACTTGTAGTTTTGCAACAGCTGGAGGGCCGCCAGTTTGAGACCCCTGCCCTAAGTAGTTAACCACTCCCCAATCCATCTCTCACCACCCTTTCTATAATCCCCTGTTGTGTTTATGTATTTATATTACACCTTATGTGAGATATAATGACGTCCTCTTCCGGAGGAAGAAATAAAAACGTAAAAAAATAAGGGAAGAGGAAAATATATATATATATATATATATATATATATATATATATATATATATATATATATATATATAAAAGAAAAAATGTGCAGCGTAAAAAGTGAAATTAAGATAAAATAACATAACATAAAAGTTCATATCCAATAAATGATGCGAAGTGATGTGGATGAGAACACCCAGTGACTGTCAATCATCAATCGAATATTGCAGTGATAAATCCTCCACCATACGAATAAAATACTATTACCAGATGTGATAAGTAAAAACGCATGGACCCAATGAGGGATAAAACGTGAGACACACCGATCTGGCCAATCCGAGACTCAATCTGGGGCTGTATGCTGATCAGGAACGATCCAAGATGTCCTTAGGTTGAAGATGCAGCTTCAAACAGGATGTAGTCATACAAGTGTGATGCCCAGAAAAAAGAGAGGAATGCAATCTAAGTGCACACTGTCATCTTCATTTATTTAAAAAATGTAGCAAAATTAAACAGGAACATGCTCTCATAAGAGCAGCGCACTGAAAGTGTATACTAGAAATAGCCAGTCTCTGAAGCTCCAAGAGCGCAAAGAGATACACTGAAGCGCAATGGAAATAAACAAAAAAGATTTGCCAAAAACAGACAAAAAACTTTGTAGTATAAATACACAGCACGGTGTGCAGCCACTGTACGCAGTGATGAGAGGCGGGTGACGAGTTGGCTGCACACCGTGCTGTGTATTTATACTACAAAGTTTTTTGTCTGTTTTTGGCAAATCTTTTTTGTTTATTTCCATTGCGCTTCAGTGTATCTCTTTGCGCTCTTGGAGCTTCAGAGACTGGCTATTTCTAGTATACACTTTCAGTGCGCTGCTCTTATGAGAGCATGTTCCTGTTTAATTTTGCTACATTTTTTAAATAAATGAAGATGACAGTGTGCACTTAGATTGCATTCCTCTCTTTTTTCTGGGCATCACACTTGTATGACTACATCCTGTTTGAAGCTGCATCTTCAACCTAAGGACATCTTGGATCGTTCCTGATCAGCATACAGCCCCAGATTGAGTCTCGGATTGGCCAGATCGGTGTGTCTCACGTTTTATCCCTCATTGGGTCCATGCGTTTTTACTTATCACATCTGGTAATAGTATTTTATTCGTATGGTGGAGGATTTATCACTGCAATATTCGATTGATGATTGACAGTCACTGGGTGTTCTCATCCACATCACTTCGCATCATTTGTTGGATATGAACTTTTATGTTATGTTATTTTGTCTTAATTTCACTTTTTGCGCTGCACATTTTTTCTTTTATATTACACTGTGAGGGATTTTGTGGTTTACCTTTTTGTGTTCAGCTTGCATTTGTTAGTTTTAATTAATTTCAGGTTTGCGCTGATTGTTCCTTATATAATATAATATATATTATATATATATATATATATATATATATATATATATATATATATATATATATATATATATATATATAAGGGGGACCTTAATTAACAACTGCTTCAAATAGTAGAAAATCCTGTTGGGGAGAGGGGGGAGGGGTTTGATGAGTTGGTAGTCCCCCCCCCCCCCCACCCCCACCAGACAGGTAGAGTCCCTTCAACAAGAAGAGACAAGAGAGTGCTGTTCTAAAACACAGGCTATTTATGTGCTCCTCATCCAACTTCTGGACCCGCCTCCCCAGGGATTGGCTGCAGGACCATACATTTTCACGCTGCCCATTTGCCTTGATCCACTCCCCATTTTTCAGAACTCCCTAGAAGGCAGGGGGAGAACCCTCAGACTTGCAGCCTGTGAAATCCAGAACAGCCTTAAAAAAATCAGCATCTGCTCAAACGGTTGCAGAGGAGCCAAAAGAACTAAATTTACCCATCATCATCCTAGCAACCTAACTAGGAAGGTGCTACAAATGTATTTGGTAGTCACGAGAAACTACTTGGTACTGAATCAGGTTTACCAGGATCCCCTCCCCCAACTTTCCGATCTGCCGCAACAAAAATAAAAAAATCTCTTCAAGTTTCCATTTTCACACAGCGTTTTTCTGCCGCTTTTGTAATGATAATCTTGAGTTTGTCCAGACTATGTTCAAGGTCTCCTTCTTCAGTTGAACGTTTTACTGTCTTAAGACGTACTAACGCTCTAAATTCCTTCTATACTTGTGTCTTTGTTTTTTTTTCCATTGAACTCTAGGTTGACCGTTCCTCTTTATTCACCTTTTCTTCCTGGTATGCTGCTTCCAGGATAAAAAGTGCCGATGTCTTCCGATCTTTGAGCCCATTTTTACCTGTATGTCTCTGTTTTTCTTAGAACCATAATGTAATGTATCCAGTATGTTCCTGTCTGGTTCTCCTCTTGTGTATTTGTACAGTGCCTTGCAAAAGTATTCACCCCCCTTGGCTTTTTACCTATTTTGTTACATGACAGCCTTTAGTTCAATGTTTTTTTAATCTGAATTATATGTGATGGATCAGAACACAACAGTCTAATGCGGCGTACACACGGTTGGAATTTCCGATGGAAACAGTCCGATGGGAGCTTTTCATCGGATTTTCCGACCGTGTGTATGCCCATCGGTCTTTTTATGTCGGAATTTCCGACGGACTTTGGATTGAGAGCCTGTTCTCAATTTTTCAGACGGAAAACCTTTCTATCGGATTTTCCGATCGTGTGTATGCAATTCCGACACACAAAATTCCGACGCATGCTCGGAAACAATTTGACGCATGCTTGGAAGCATTAAACTTCCCTTTTATAGTGCTGTCGAACGTGTTTTATGCCGATGTGTTACTGACCGTCGGAATTTGGTGTGACCGTGTGTAGGCAAGACAGTTTGAGCGAAATTCCGTCGGGATTCCGACAGGAAAACCATCAGAGCTTTTTCCGACGAGAATTCCGACCGTGTGTACGCGGCAAAAGCCCCCGTACACAGGGTCGGAAATTCCGACCACAAAATCTGTCGGATTTTTTCTGACGGATTTTGTCCGACACTGGTGTTGCATACACACGGTCGGACAAAGTTGTCGGAAAATCCGACGGAACTACGTAGAGGCCAGTAGCCAATAGCTTTGGTCTCGTAATTTGATCTGAGTATGCGTGGCACTTTGTCCGTCGGAATTCTCGACACGCGATCGGAAAAAGTCTGATCGGATTTTGTTGTCGGAAAATTTGAGATCCTGCTCTCAAATTTTTTCCTTACGGAAAAAGCCCGCTAGAGACCACACACGATCGGATTTTCCGACAACATAATCCGATCGGACTTTTTCCATCGGAATATCCGACCGTGTGTACGGGGCATAAGTTGGGGAAGTAAAATTTAAAAAATACATACATAAAACTATTTTTCAGAAATAAAAAAATGATAATTGGCATGTGCGTATGTATTCACCCCCTTTGTTATGAAGCCCATAAAAAGCTCTGGTGCAACCAATTACCTTCAGAAGTCACATAATTAGTGAAATAATGCCCACCTGTGTGCAATCTAATGCCGCGTACACACGATCGGAATTCTCGTCGGAAAAGCCTTCGGATGGTTTTTCCGAAGGAATTCCGACGGAATTCCTCTCAAGCTTGTGCTGCCTACACACGGTCACACCAAATTCCGACCGTCAAGAACGCGGTGACGTACAACACTACGACGAGCCGCGAAAACGTTGTTCAATGCTTCCGAGCATGCGTCAAATTGTTTCCGAGCATGCGTCGGAATTTTGCGTGTCGGCATTGCCACAGGCGATCGGAATTTCCGATAGAAACTTTTTCCGTCTGAAAAATTGAGAACCTGCTCTCGATCTTTTGCTGGCCGAAATTCCCCCAGCAAAAGTCCGATGGAGCGTACACACTTGGTCGCATTTTCCGACCAAAAGCTCACATCGGTCTTTTGCTGGCGGAATTTCCGATCGTGTGTACGCGGCATAAGTGTCACATGATCTGTCATTACATAGACACACCTTTTTGAAAGGCCCCAGAGGCTGCAACACCTAAGCAAGAGGCACCACTAACCAAACACTGCCATGAAGACCAAGGAACTCTCCAAACAAGTAAGGGACAATGTTGTTGAGAAGTACAAGTCAGGGTTATAAAAAAATATCCAAATCTTTGATGATCCCCAGGAGCACCATCAAATCTATCATAACCAAATGGAAAGAAGATGGCACAACAGCAAACCTGCCAAGAGACGGCCGCACACCAAAACTCACGGAGCGGGCAAGGAGGGCATTAGAAAATATAAGAATACAGTAAAACAGAACAAAATAGAAAATAAACAAATAGAGTAGAATAAAATTGAATATAAGTATCTTCTGAAATTTGAATTTCAAATAGAATACATTTGAATACAATAGAAAAAAATTGAATAGAATGGAAAAATAGAATAGAATAGAATAAAATAGAAAGAATATAACCTTTTTCTGAAATTCCAATTTAGAATAGAATAAATTCAAACTCGAATTGAATAAAAAAAGAATAGAATAGAATTAAAAAAAATAGAATAAAATAGAAAAGAATAGAAAGAATATAACCATTTCCCAAAATTCTAATAGAATAGATTAGACTAGAATAGAAAATAAAAGAATAGAATAAAAAAAAAAACAATAGAATAAAATAGAATAGAATATAAAACATATAACCATTTCCAAAAATTTGAGTAGATTAGAATAGAAAATAAAAGAATAGAATAAAATTAAACAAAACATTAGAATAGAATATAAAGAATATAACCATTTCCCCAAATTCTAATAGAATAGATTAGAATAGACTAGAATATAAAATAAAAGAATAGACTTGACTAGAATATAAAATAAAAGAATAGAATAGAATTAAATATAACCATCTTGCAAAATTCGAATTTCAAATAGAATAAATTAATTAATTTATTTAATTCATATTTTTCCAAATTCAATTTGATCGAATTCGGAAAATTATAATCGTTTTGGATAAACAAAACTAATTCTGAAAATGAATGAAATGAATTTAACCAAATTAATTAATTAAAGTACTCTGAAAAAGTATCCATACACCTTGAAATTTTCCACTTTTTGTCATGGTACAACCAAAAACGTAAATGTATTTTATTGGGATTTTATGTGATAGACCAACACAAAGTGGCTCATAATTGTGAAGTGGAAGGAAAATGATAAATGGTTTTCAACATTTTTTTACAAATAAATAAGTGAAAAGTGTGGGGGGGGGGGCATTTGTATTCAGCCCCCTTTACTCTGATAACCCTAACTAAAAATTGCCTTCAGAAGACACCTAATTAGTAATTAGTGTCCACCTGTGTGTAACTAAATATCAGTATAAATACAGCTGTTCTGTGAAGCCCCCAGAGGTTTGTTAGAGAACCTAATGCCGCGTACACACGATCGGACTTTGTCCGCCGGACCCAGTCTGGCGGACAAACCGCCGGACTTTCCAGCGGGGCTTCGCCGGACTTTCCGAGCCGTGTACTTGCCCACACACGCCTGGACTTCTCCGGCAGACAATTCGCGGGAAAAAGTCTGCGGGACTTTTGAAAATGAACGGACTTGCCCACACACGGAGAAGTCCGTTCATTTAGAACGTAACTGCAGGTAGACGGGGGTAGCGAAGGCAGTGAATGCCGCTGCGCTAGCCCCGTCACCTGGCATGGATTTAAAGGGAATCCCCACGCCGAAAAAACGGCGTGGGGGTCCCCCCCAAATCCATCTCAGACCCTTATCCGAGCACACAGCCTGGCCGGCCAGGAAAGGGGTGGGGACGAGCGAGCGCCCCCCCTTCTGAGCCGTACCAGGCCGCGTGCCCTCAACATGGGGTGTGCCCTGGGGAAAGGGGGCCCCCCCAACCCAAAGCACCTTGTCCCCATGTTGATGAGGACAAGGGCCTCTTCCCGACAACCCTGGCCGTTGGTTGTCGGGGTCTGTGGGCGGGGGGGCTTATCGGAATCCGGGAGCCCCCTTTAATAAGGGGGCCCCCAGATCCCGGCCCCCCACCCTATGTGCATGAGTATGGGGTACGATGTACCCCTACCCATTCACCTAAGGTGTAAAGTGTAAATAAAAAAAACACACAATTTTGAAAAAATATTTTATTGCACTGCTCCGGGGGTCTTCTTCCGTCTTGGGGGGTTTTCTCGCCGGACTCCTCCGCTATTTTACCTAGCTCTTTTACC
This sequence comes from Lithobates sylvaticus, assembly GCA_028564925.1. Classification (NCBI taxonomy): domain Eukaryota; kingdom Metazoa; phylum Chordata; class Amphibia; order Anura; family Ranidae; genus Lithobates; species Lithobates sylvaticus. The sequence continues at coordinate 594,815,880 of CM053029.1, forward strand.
GAGCAGAGGAGCCCAGCTACCTTCTTCGTCGTCGCCGCCGTCGTCTGGGGGTCTCGATCCGCCTTCGGGGGTCTTCCGGGGTCTCTTCTGTTCTTGCCGCTGTCGTCGCTTTCTGCGCCGCCGCCGCCTTCTTCTTCCTCTTCTTCTTCTTCTTCTTCCGATGTTGACTCGTCGCTGTCTCTGGCCGGAATGGCAGAGCCGCGCTGTGCTGGGACTTGTATAGGGACAAGGGGATAGGGTCACATGCTCATGTCACATGGTGACCTCGCCCCCTATGATGTCACAGTCCCGGAGGATGCTGGGACTGTGACATCATAGGGGAGCGGGGTCACCATTTGACACGAGCCCTCTTGTCCCTATATAAGTCACAACCCAGCGCGGCTCTGCCATTCCGGCGGTGCGCTAGCAGGACGGTAAAAAAAGTCCTGCTAGCAGCATCTTTGGAGCGGTATAGGAGCCGTGTATTCACCGCTCCTATACCGCTCCTACCCATTGATTTCAATGGGACACTGCGGTAATACCGTGGCAATACCGCCGCAAGGCGCCGCTACGGGATTTTAACCCTTTTTTGGCCGCTCGCAGGGGGTAAAACCGCCCCGCGAGCGGCCGAATACCGCGGCTAAAACGTCGGTAAAGCATCGCTAAATATAGCGCTGCTTTACCGTCGCCGCGGCTCCCGTCCGAGTGTGAAAGGGGCCTTATGGAAGAGTGACAAGAAGAAAGCCGTTGTTGAAAGAAAGCCGTAAGATGTCCCTTTTGCAGTTTGTGAGAAGCCATGTGGGGGACACAGCAAACATGTGGAAGAAGGTGATCTGCTCAGATGAGACCAAAATTTAACTTTTTGGCCTAAAAGCAAAAGGCTATGTGTGGGAAAAACTAACACTGCACATCACCCTGAACACACCATCCCCACTGTGAAACATGGTGGTGGCAGCATCATGTGGTGGGGATGGTTTTCTTCAGCAGGGACAGGGAAGCTGGTCAGAGTTGATGGGAAGATGGATGGAGCCAAATACAGGAAAATCTTAGAAGAAAACCTGTTAGAGTCTACAAAAGTCTTGAGACTGGGGCGGAGGTTCACCTTCCAGCAGGACAACGACCCGAAACATACAGCCAGAGCTACAATGGAATGGTTTAGATCAAAGCATATTCATGTGTTAGAATGGCCCAGTCACAGTCCAGACCTAAATCCAATTGAAAATCTGTGGCAAGACTTGAAAATTGCTGTTCACAGACGCTCTCCATCCAATCTGACAGAGCTTGAGATATTTTGCAAAGAAGAAGAATGGGCAAAAATCTCCCTCTCTAGATGTGCAAAGCTGGTAGAGACACCCCCAAAAAGACTTGCAGCTGTAATTGCAGCGAAAGGCGGTTCTACAAAGTATTGACTCCGGGGGGCGCCATACAAATGCCCCCCACACTTTACACATATTTATTTGTAGAAGATGTTGAAAACCATTTATCATTTTCCTTCCACTTCACAATTATGTGACACTTTGTGTTGGTCCATCACATAAAATTCCAATAAAATCCATTTATGTTTTTGGTTGTAACCTGACAAAATGTGGAATATTTCAAGGGGTATGAATACTTTTTTAATGCACTGCGCATAAATCATCAATCGTGTAGTCCATCAATGTAGATCCACATCAATGACCCACCAAAGGAAAAAAAAAAAATCAGACAACTGCTTGCCCACTTCCGGCACTGTAAATAACAAATCAAAAGGAAACAAAAGTTTTTGTTCTGCACATGTCTAGGCGCTGTATGTGTATGTATGTATATATATATATATAAATGTGTGTGTGTGTGTGTGTGTGTGTATATATATATATATATATATATATATATATAGTAAATATTATACATTGTTTGTTGTATAGGTCTCTTAGATGAAATGTATCGGCACAACTTCCTGTATATTATTATATTTCCTGCGATGGCGGTGCTTTATCTTGAATAAATGCAGATACAGTATATAGTTGAAGGTTGTTTTGTAAAAGCTATACCTACTAATCTTTTATTATTAGAACATATGAATGGAAATGTTTTATAAAACAGCGGTGGATATGTTTGTTCTCGTGATTTTTTTCAGTAATATAATGTCACTCTTTTTTATTTTTTTTATTAAAACAGATTTACATTACTATATATCCATGGTAGCCCTCTAAAATAATTTCCATTATATTGAGTTGTTGTAGATATTCTTGTAAAACAACATATTGATTGCTACCTGGAGGTCGTTTTTATACACATACAGTAACTGAAAAGATCCTTTCTCCGTTATTTTCATGCGTTGTGTTCTGAATTCATCCTCCATACACTATAAGAGACAACCTTCTTAGCTTTCTATCGACCACCATAATCCTTCCTCTCAGTAATTTATATGTAGCGGCCATAACCCTCGATGGGGCGGCCTTGACTTTTGGGCTTACTGGTTACCTCCACTTGGCTTGTTCCTCCAGGTCTAGGGGTTCCCAGAGTTAGTACCCAACAACTTCGGATGCCGACACCATAAAAGTCCTTTATCCAATTCGCGCCCGTAGGGCGTCCAGGGAGGTCCTTGACTTCCCGGGGGTATATCTGAATAATGGGTGTAGCTACAGACATCATTCAGATATTGCCGTTTTCAGCCGGCGATTCCCTGCACCATAAGAATGATCATAGCGGCTGTTCCCCCGCTTGATCGTTCTTGCGGGTGGCGGGAAGGGACGCCCCCCCCTCCCGTGGCCCTCCGGTGCTTCTTCTGACTCACCGCTTCCATCGGTGAGTCGGACTCAGGATCCGCCGGCCCCCGGGTGATGATCATATAGATTTCCGGCAGACCAGATGGTCGCCGGAGTCTCTATGATTGTTCGGAGGCTGGGCGCGATGTTATGACGTAACGCCCGGCCTCTGCATTCAAATAACGGCACTGCCTCGGCTGGGAAGCCGACATCGTTTTTTTTTTTTTTTGGGGGATTTTAGGCTTCCCAGCCTAGAGGTGAGATGTGGGGTCTTATTGACCCCCATATCTCACTGTAAATAGGTCCGATCATGTAATATTCCTATTACAAGGTGTTTACATTCCTTGTAATAGGAATAAAAGTAATCACATTTTTAATTTAAAATTGTCAAATTAAAAAAATAAAAGTAAAATTAACAATAACATTTTTTTTTTTTTTTAAAGCGCCCCTGTCCCCGTGAGCTCGTACGCAGAAGTGAACGCATACGTAAGCCCATATGAAACCAGTGTTCAAACCACACATGTGAGGTATCGTTGCGAACGTTAGAGCGAGAGCAATAATTATAGCCCTAGACCTCCTCGCCTATGGGGATTTTTAAATACCAAAGTTTGGCGCCATTCCACGAGCGCGTGCAATTTTGAAGCGTGACATGTTGGGTATCTATTTACTCGGCGTATCTTCATCTTTCACATTATGCAAAAAAATTGGGCTAACTTTACTGTTTTGTTTTTTTTTTTAAGCATGAAACTTTCAAAATTGTGTGTTTTTTTTTCTTTACACTTTACACCTTAGGTGAATGGGTAGGGGTACATCGTACCCCATACTCATTCACATAGGGTGGGGGGCCAGGATCTGGGGGCCCCCTTATAAAAGGGGGCTCCCGGATTCCGATAAGCCCCCGCCCGCAGACCCCGACAACCAATGGCCAGGGCCAGGCCCCCCTTTCCCCAGGGCACCCCCCATGTTGAGGGCACGCGGCCTGGTACGGTTCAGGAGGGGGGGGGGCGCTCGCTCGTCCCCACCCCTTTCCTGGGCTGCGTGCTCAGATAAGGGTCTGAGATGGATTTGGGGGGGACCCCCACGCCGTTTTTTTTTTTTTTTTTTCGGCGTGGGGATTCCCTTTAAATCCATGCCAGGTGACGGGGCTAGTGTGGCGGCATTCACTGCCTTCGCTAGCTCCGTCTACCTGAAGTCACGTGCTAAATGAACGGACTTTCCGATGAGCGGCAAGTTCGTTCATTTCAAAAGTCCGGCGGACTAGCCTACTAATGGCGGGATTGTCCGCCGGACTGCCAAGTCCAGCGGATAATTAAAAAAAAAAAAAACTTAAAACCTAGTCCGCCGGACTTTTGGCGCCAAAAAGTCCGCCGGCGCCCACACATGAGGGGATTGTGCGGCGGACTCAAGTCCAGCAGACAATCCCGCGGGATAGTCCCTTCGTGTGTACGCGGCATAACACAACCCCAGAGAGTAGCCACTGGCAGCTGGGCGCTTCAAAGCTGAACAAATCTCTAGCCAGAGATTATGGCAGTCAGCACTTTGATCCGGAAACTTGTAAAGTCTCTGACACAGAATAAACTTTCAACCGAAAGTGAATAGGAACCTTTTCTCAGTACCTGGAACTTTCTCTGTCTCCTTGGCGGTACTGCAGAACTGTGGATCCGTTAGTGTCCATAACAACCCAGCAACCAGGCTCTTCTTGGGATGCCAGCTTGTTGGCGCTCCTCCGAAGAGTCCTCCCCCGACCGCTTACACGAGCTGCGGTGCCCCTCCAAAATTGAGAGCGCACGCGGACATCTTGGATCCTCCCTCAGTTACTGCGCCTCAGACCAGCCAGTTCCGAGACTCGGGAACAGACGGATCCTTTGCCCCAGACCAAGCGGGTCTGTGGGACTAGTCAAACTGACCATGTTGCGGGACGGCAGATGCTCTCGGCCCGGGACCCCTCGCGGGTCTACCCCGGTCCAGATTCAGGAACAGGCAGCTACGGCCGAACCTCGAACACGTGACTTCAGCACCTTAAGTACCCTTCCCCAGACTACACAGCGGGGCCAGACGCACCCACTGATTGGCTCCGGGGAAGACTGATACTCAAAACGTCCAACCAGGCCTGGTTCATGTGCACCTCACTGTACACATGACCAGGCAGAACCCTAGTACAGCCCAGCCAAAGTTAACCTGTACAATTAACCCTCAGAACCCCTTTACTGTTCTGAGGTAAAAAAATAAATTTCACATATAGCGGACACCTTGCAAAAGTGTCACCGCTACACATAGTACCTAATTGCTTGCCGACCCACCACAGTACATATACTGCGGCGGGATGGAGCTACAGGCACAGCGACATACTGGTGCGTTGCTGTCTGTTTTCGGGCACGCACGTGCATGCCCCCCGCTCACCTACTCCCCTGTGCTTTGACACAGCCAGATTTCGTCAACAGGTCCCGACCAATGATTAGTGGCTGGGACCTGCTGATCGACTGTGTCCAATCATAGCCTAGAGCCCTGTGTTAATAAACAACACGGGGCTCTATACAGAGGGAGCGATCTCTGTTTCTTTCCCCTGAAAAGCAGGGAAAAGAAGGAAAAGAAACAAATTGATGTGCAGTTAACCGCTTGCCGACCGCCGCCTGTCCATTTATGTCGACAGAATGGCACGGCTGCGCAAATGGGCATACCTGTACGTCCCTTTGAATTTGCCGCCACGCCATCGCGCGCTGTCGGCACACGTGCGCCCGCCGCGAGCTCCATGAGTAGGATTGCGGGTCCCGCGGACTCGATGTCCACAGGGGATACCCGCTATTGTCTCACAGAGAGGAAGAATGGGGAGATGCTGATGTAAACAAGCATCTCCCCTTTCTGCCTAGTGACACTGTCACTGATCATAGCTCCCTGTGATCGGGATCAGTGATGTGTCACTCGTAGCCACACCCCCTAACAGTTAGAATCACTCCCTAGGACACACTTAATCCCTTCCTAGCCAGCTGGTGGTTAACCCCTTCACGGCCAGTGTAATTTTTACAGTAATCAGTGCAATTTTATAGCACTGATCGCTGTAAAAATGGCGATGGTCCCAAAAATGTGTCAAAATTGTCCGATGTGTCCGCCATAATGTCGCAGTCACGATAAAAATCGCAGATCGCCGCCATTACTAGTACCAAAACATGATTAATAAAAATACCATAAAACTATCCCCTATTTTGTAGATGCTATAACTTTTGCGTTAACCAATCAATAAACGCTTATTGCCTTTTTATTTACCAAAAAAATGTAGAAGAATACGTATCGGCCTAAACTGAGGAAAAAAAAAATTTTTATATATTTTTTGGGGATATTTATTATAGCAAAAAGTAAAAAATAATGCGTTTTTTTCAAAATTGTTGCTCTATTTTTGTTTATAGCACAAAAAAATAAAAACTGCAGAGGTGATCAAATACCAAAGCTCTATTTGTGGGAGAAAAAGGACGTCAATTTTCTTTGGGAGCCACGTCGCACGACCGCGCAATTGTCAGTTAAAGCGATGCAGTGCCGAATCGCAAAAAACGCTCTGGTCCGGGGCTTAAGTGGTTAAAAGCAGCACACTTTTAACACTTTTTATGCACACAATTAACCCCTTGATTGCCCTTAGATGGCGTACTGGTGCGTTGCTGTTTCTGGGTTTCGAGCATGCTCGTGCACGCCCCCGCTCACCTACTTCCCTGTGATTTGACACAGCCGGAGTTTGTCAACAGATCCCGGCCAATAATTCATGGCTGGGATCTGCTGATAGGCTGTGTCCAATAACAGCCTAGAGACCTGTGTTGATAAACATCACAGGGCTCTATACAGAGGGAACAATCACTTTGTTTCTTTACCCTGCAAAGCAGGAAAAAGAAACAAATCAATGTACTGTATAATAAAAAGCAGTAGACACATTAACACTCGTCAGGCATACAATTAACCCCTTGATTGCCTTTAGATGTTAACCCCTTCCCAGCCACTTTCATTAGTACAATGACAGTGTATATTATTATCACTGATCCCTATATTAGTGTCACTGGTGATATCAGTGGCAGTTAATCAGTTCCCACCCAGTGTCAGTTAGTATCAGATTTCCATCCACGCAGTCCCACTGTAAGTCGTTGAACGCTGCCATTACTTTTAAAATAAATAAATCAAATAAATAAATTAAATAAATAGATGAAATAACAATAAATACATAAAAATTCCAGTATCTATACCATAGTTTGTAGACACTTCTACACAAACCAATAATATATGCTCATTGGGATTTTTTTTTTACATGTAGCAGAATACATTTTTGGCCTAAATTTATGAAGAAATTTGATTTTTTTTTTGTTTATTTGTTATGTTTTATAGCAAAAAGGAAAACTTTTTATTTATTTTTTATTAAAATTTTCGGTCTTTTTTCATTTATATAATATAATTATAATTTTGGTGATCAAATCCGACCAAAAGAAAGCTCTATTTATGTGAATTTTTTTTTTAATAGAAATTTAATTTGGGTACAGTGTTGCATGACCGCGCAATTACCAGTTAAAGCGGAACTTCAGTAATTTTTTTCATCTTTCCATCTATTAAATCTTCTGCCTTTGTTGTTTTAACTTTGGATAGTAAAACATTTTTTTTTCTACCAGTAAATCCCTTATACAGACCACTTCATGTTTCTTGTCTGGTCATTAGGCTAGGCTTATGTCATCATGCTAAGTGAAAAAAAAGGGTGGAAGGCACGTGATGTAATACATGAATCAAAGTTATATGATTTATTCATGGACAAAGTACTGTACATAAATACAAATAAATGTATTAAATAACAATAAATACATAAAAATTCCAGTATCTATACCATAGTTTGTAGACACACAAACCAATTAATAAATGCTCATTGGGATTTTTTTTTTTACATGTAGCAGAATACATTTTTGGCCTAAACTTATGAAAAAATTTTATTTTTTATTTTTTTTGTCTATTGGTTATGTTTTATAGCAAAAATGAAAACCTTTTTTTTTTTATAAAAAAATTTGATTTCTTTTTTTTTATTATATTATATAAATAAAAAAATAACAAGTGGTGATCAAATCCCACCAAAAGAAAGCTCTATTTGTGTGAAAAAAATTATAAAAATGTAATTTGGGTACAGTGTTGCATGACCGCGCAATTACCAGTTAAAGCGGACCTTTGGTCATTTTTTCATCTTTCCATCTATTAAATCTTCTGCCCGTGTTGTTGTTTTCACTTTGGATAGTAAAATATTTTTTTTGCTTCCAGTAAATCCCTTATACAGCCCACTTCCTGTTTCTTGTCTGGTCATTAGCCTAGGCCAGTGATGGCGAACCTATGGCACGCGTGCCACAGCTGGCACGCAGAGCCATCTCTGTGGGCACACGAGAGGGTCCAGGACAGAGCTAGAGGTCTCTCTCTCCTCTCAGCCCCCTCCCTCTCTTTCAGCCCCCCTCTCTTTTCCATCCTTCCCTTTGTGTCCCCCTCTCTCTCTCAGCTCACCCCTCTCTCAGCATCTCTCTCTCGCACCCCTCTCTCTGTCCCCCTTCTCTTTCTCTGTTCCCCCTCTCTCACACCCCTCTCTCTCTGTCCCCCATCTCTCTATCTCTCTCTGTCCCCCTCCCTCTCTCTGTCCTCCTCTCTCTCTCAGCTCACCTCTCTCTCAGCATTTCTCTCACACCCTCTCTCTCAGCCCCTCTCCCTCTCTCTGTTGCCCCTCCTCTCTCAGCATCTCTCTCACACCCCTCTCTCTCTGTCCCCTCTCCCTCTCTCTCAGCCCCTCTCCCTCTCTCTCAGCCCTCTCCCTCTCTCTCAGCCCCCCTCCCTCTCTCTCAGTCCCCCCTCCCTCTCTCTCAGCCCCCCTCCCTCTCTCTGTTCCCCTCTCTCTCTCTCACTCTAACACACACACAACCCCTCTCTTTCGCTCAGCCCCCCTCTCTCGTGAATTGCTGTGTTGGCATTTCGCAACACAAAACCAATGTATTTATTTCAGTTTGGGCACTCAGGCTCAAAAAGGTTCGCCATCACTGGCCTAGGCTTATGACATCATGCTAAGTGAAAAAAAAAAGGAGTGGAAGGCACGTGATACAACACAAGGAGTGGAAGGCGTGTGATATAACGCATGAATCAAAGTCATATGATTTATTTATAGACAAAGTACATAAATACAAAGACATTTCTACGAATTCATTAAAATGGGTTACAAGATATTCATTAAAAATTAATAACTCATTATGCCCATGCAAGGGCAAATGCTCAAGGTAGGCTAACGCGTTTTGAGATTTTCCCGCTTCATCAGAGCCTCGGAGAGAAGAAAAAAGTCTGTAGGGTGTGGTAGATACACATGAAGAGGAATGGCTGATGTCATCATGCACAGCTCTCCCTCCCACTCTCGTTAGAGTTTTCCAGGAAGCGAGGGGGGATGAGTCATAAGAGGGCCAATGAGAGCTGAAGAGCTGGAGGTGTGCCTCTGTGCGTCTGTGTAAATACAGGAAGTGACCAGGCAGCAGCTTCAGCTGCCCACAGTTAAAATGGTTGCAGCCAGACTCAGTTGGAGGGAGATTTCTGCAGCCTATTTGGCAAGTACAGAATCACAGTATATATAAAATAATATGCAAAGTGGTTGGAGGGAAGCTTCAGAATGGCACAGATGTTTTTTATTACAAATGATGTGAGCCGACTGCAGTTCCTCTTTAAAGTATCGCAGAGCAGAATAGCAAAAAACGGCCTGGTCATGAAGGGGGTAGAACCTTCCGGAGAGGAGGTGGATATACTGTACTTGGTTATAGGCCTCTCGGAGAGGTAGGAATATGGATAGATCCTATTGTTTGTAGATATTACTCTTCACTGTACAATACAGGCGATGACACATCTTTGATTTATAGGCCTCTTGACACTTTCTATTCTTTGGAGAGGAAATGTTAATAGTTCGATGTCAGGAATCTAGATCTTGGCTATGTTCATAGTTAGTCGAATGTGTCAGTTACTATAGGGATCATCCATCAGACTTCAAGGTAACGCAGGGGGACAATTGAATGACACAAACTCTGAGATGAATTGAGTTTATAAAAACATCAAATGTTTCAGCGCTTTAAAAAAAGAAGTATCACTTTTGTTTTACAATATTTAATTCCCAATTGGACAATGTACCTGTATGTAGTACTTAGTCCCATCTTCCTAGGTGACCTGTAACGCTAGCTGCCAGACGGGACACCCTACCCCAGTGCATGGCTGCTTGATACTGCGGCTAGCAAGGAGATGGCTGGTTTCCTAATGACCGCATGTCTCCTGCTCCCAGCACTTTTCTGAGACAAGCATTGGCAAGAGGAATGCAGATTAAAGTGAGGCAGTTAAGCCATAGACGGAATGAACAGGCCAAATTTCGATCCATCTGTGGGCAGGCTGGTTGTACTGAAGTTGATGTATCTAAGAGTGGGGATGAGCTTGGGTTTGGTTCTAAGAGTGAAGAGCAGGGATGAGCTTGGGATTTGGTTCAAAAAGTGAAGAATAGGGTTGAGCTTGGGTTCGGTTCCAAGAGTGAAGAGCAGGGATGAGCTTGAGTTTGGTTCGAAAAATAAAAAAAATGGGGATGGGCTTGAGCTTGGTTTGCAATTTGAACAGCAGAGATGAGCTTGGGTTTGGTTTGAGGAGTGAAGAGTAGGGATGAGCTTGAGTTTGGTTCAAAGAGTGGAGAGCAGGGATGAGCCTGGCCTTGTTTCCAAGAGTAAAGAGTAGGGATAAGCTTGGATTTGGTTCAAAAATGTAAGAGTAGGGATGAGCTTGGGTTTGGTTTGAAGAATAAAAAGTAGGGATGGGCTTGAATTTGGTTTGAAATTTGAACAGCAGAGATGAGCTTGGGTTTGGTTTGAATAGTGAAGAGTAGTGATGAGCTTGGGTCTTGGTGGAGAGCAGGGATGAGCATAGGTTTGTTTCCAAGAGTAAAGAGTAGTGATGAGCTTGGGTTTGGTTTGAAGAATGAAGAGCACGGGGGAGCTTTGGTTCAGTTCAAAGAGTGAAAAGCAGGGAGAATCTTGGGTTCAGTTCGAAGAGTGTGGAGTAGGGACGAACTTGGGTTAATTTGAAGACTGAAGAGCATGGATTCATTTTTGGGTTCCATTCAATAATTAGGAGTTAGGGATGAGCTTGGGTTCTGTTCAAAGAGTGACGAGTTGAGATGAACTTTAGTTCAGTTCAAAGAATGAAGAGTAGGAATGATCTTGGGTTTGGTTTTAAAGAGTGGAGAGCAGGGATGAGCATAGGTTTGTTTCCAAGAGTAAAGGTTGAGCTTGGGTTTGGTTCAAAAAATAAAAAGTGAGGATGGGCTTGAGCTTGGTTTGCAATTTGAGCAGCAGAGATGAGCTTGGGTTTGGTTTGAGGAGTGAAGAGCAGGGATGAGCATGGGTTTGTTTCCAAGAGTGAAGTATAGAGATAAGCTTGGGATTTGATTCAAAAAGTGAAGAATACAGATGAGCTTGGGTTTGGTTCCAAGAGTGAAGAGCAGGGATGAGCATAGGTTTTTTTCCAAGAGTAAAGAGTAGGGATGAGCTTGGGTTTGGTTCGAAAAATAAAAAGTGGGGATGGGCTTGAGCTTGGTTTGCAATTTGAACAGCAGAGATGAGCTTGGGTTTGGTTTGAGGAGTGAAGAGTAGGAATGAGCTTGGGTTTGGTTCAAAGAGTGCAGAGCAGGAATGAGCATAAGTTTGTTTCCAAGAGGAAAGAGTAGGGATGAGCTTGGGTTTGGTTCGAAAAATAAAAAGTGGGGGTGGGCTTGAGCTTGGTTTGAAGAACAAAAAGTAGGGATGGGCTTGAACTTGCTTTGAAATTGAACAGCAGAGATGAGCTTGGGTTTGGTTTGAAGAGTGAAGAGTAGTGATGAGCTTGGGTTTAGTTCAGAGAGTGATGAGCAGGATGAGTTTGGGTTCAGTTCGAAGAGTGAAGAGTAGGGATGAGCTTGGGTTTGGTTCAAAGAGTGGAGAGCAGGGATAAGCATAGGTTTGTTTCCAAGAGTAAAGAGTAGGGATGAGCTTGGGTTTGGTTCGAAAAATAAAAAGTGGGGGTTGGCTTGAGCTTGGTTTGAAGAACAAAAAGTAGGGATGGGCTTGAACTTGGTTTGAAATTGAACAGCAGAGATGAGCTTGGGTTTGGTTTGAAGAGTGAAGAGTAGTAGTGAGCTTGGGTTTAGTTCCGAGAGAGAAGAGCAGGATGAGTTTGGGTTCAGTTCAAAGAGTGAAGAGTAGGGATGAGCTTGGGTATGGTTCGAAGAGTAAAGAGTATGAATGAACTTTGTCTTGGTTTGAAGAATCAAGGGCAGAGATGAGCTTTGGTTTATTTTGAACAGTAAAGAGTAGGGACGAGCTTGGGTTTGGTTTGAAGAATGAAGAAGATGAGCTTTGGTTCAGTTCAAAGAGTGAAAAGCAGGGAGAAGCTTGGGTTCAGTTCGAAGAGTCAAGAGTAGAAATGAGTAAAGAGTAGGGACGAACTTGGGTTCATTTGAAGACTGAAGAGCATGGATTAAGTTTTTGGGTTCCATTCAAGAATAAGGAGTTAGGGATGAGCTTGGGTTCTGTTCGAAGAGTGACGAGTTGAGATGAACTTTGGTTCAGTTCAAAGAATGAAGAGTAGGGATGAGCTTGGCTTCTGTTCGAAGAGTGACAAGTAGGGATGAGCTTGGGTTTGGTTTGAAGAGAGGCGAGTAGGAATGAGCTTGGGTTTGGCTCAAAGGTTGAAGAGTAGGAATGAGTTTGGGTTCTGTTCGAAGAGTGACGAGTAGGGATGAGCTTGGGATGGGTTTGAAGAGAGGCGAGTAGGAATGAGCTTGGGTTTGGCTCAAAGGGTGAAGAGTATGAATGAGTTTGGGTTCAGATTGAACCTTGAAGTTAGCTGTCTTTGTCGATAAGCTGTGGGTGGGGGAATTCAATGAAATTGTCCTTATATGGCCATTTGCCCATATTAGGTCAGTGATGTCATGATCATCCCCACCCTTTTATGTACGTGGGATCTCCAACCTGCAACTCATTGGCCAAAGAATGACAACTGGGTTCAGGTAAACTTGGGTTTGGCCTGAACCCAAGCTCATCACTACTGAAGGGCATTATGTGACTGTCTAGAAGACATTGGAAAAAAGGTTTTATATTAATTAAAAAAAAAAACATGTTAGAGGAGATGAGGATGAGGAGGGGGTTGGGGGTGTGTCTGGGGACAGTTTGGGCTAAAATAAAAAATACGGGATATATATCTGATGCTAGATCTACTTTAATATACCCCGATTCTCATACTGCGCACCTTCCAACATGATCCATTTCATTATTGAATTAACCTGGCCTCAATTAATTAATTCATGTAAAACAAGCCTTTAAGAACTCCTAATTAATTGAGCCCGGGTTAATTCTTCCAGAACGTCAGCAGTAAATAAACGAGTCGACAAATATCTCTCGGATGAATTGGGTCAGTTTAACATTTTATGTATATGAAAGTCATTTATCTCGTTCGAGTGTATGAATAGCATCCTCTCACTGAATTTAAGGACATTACCATATCGCGTGTTCGCTCGTACTTTGAAAGCTCAGCATAACTGAAACACATCCTTTTTTTATACTTGATAGTTTTATTTATTAAGAGATGCAATTTCTGATAGAAAAAACACATTCATCAAATTTAACAAAATAGAGAGTTTGTGTCTCACTTGCTTCTCAAACAATGGAGAGGTGCTAAAAAAAAAAATGTAATGATATGAAATGTAATTTGTCTGGGAGAACGTCTCTCTGGTATCGATGAGCAGAACACACCTGGGTTGGGTTCAACAAGGGTTTCGGTAAACAGAGGAGTAGTGAACCTGAACCTCATTTGAGTAAATTTTCATCCAAGTGACGTCATTGACTAAATATGGCCATGTTCAAATATGGTCAGTGACATCACCTGGTAGACCCTGCCAGGGGCGGACTGACAACTCATGGGGCCCCCGGGCAATAGGAGATTATGGGGTCCCCAGGCAATCAGAGATTATGGGGCCACACAGTATACACACGCACAGTATACAATCACACAGTATACACAGACATGTTTCTGTTGGCTGAGAAGGTACTGGAGAGGTGGGGCAGCTATAATCTCGGGATTTTTAGACCAAAAGGATGTCGGTAAGGGACATTTCAGAGACAGATGTAAAACAAACACAGATTTTGACATACTGTCCCTGGTTTTACTGAGGCTGGCAACCCTGATGGGGCCCCCTAGTGGCCCGGGGCCCTCGGGCAGTGCCCGAGTGGCCGAATGGTCAGTCCGCCCCTGGACCCTGCCCCTTTATATCAGCTGTCAGAAGTGGGCGAGCAGTTGTCTGATTTCTTTTTCCTTTGGTGGGTTGTTGGGCATTGATGAAGATCTACATTGCTGGACAACATGATTGATGATTTATGTGCAATGCATTAAAAAACATGTTCAATCCCTATTTTACCCACTGTACAGTGCCTTGAAAAAGTATTCATACCCCTTGAAATTTTCCACATTTTGTCATGTTACAGCCGAAAGTGTAAATATATTTTTATTGGGATTTTATGTGATAGACCAACACAAAGTGGCACATAATTGTGAAGTGGAAGGAAAATGATAAATGGTTTTCAAAAATGTATATAAAAAAATAACTGAAAAGTGTGGCGTGCATTTGTATTCAGCCCCCTTTAGTCATAGTTACATAGTAGGCGAGGTCGAAAAAAGACACAAGTCCATTAAGTCCAACCAGGGGCGTAACTAGAAATCACAGGGCCCCATAGCAAAATGTTGTATGGGCCCCCCCCTGTAAACAGTCCCCCCCACAAAAAAAAAAGAACTGTGCAAAACAGATGGCAGTCTGTCTCCCACTCCCTACCTCTTGTCTAGACTTCAGAGCCTCCTATTAAAATTAGGGGGTGGACATTTGTTTGTAGGTGTGGCCTAGTGGGGAAAGAAAAGCGCGCCACGGCAAGGTATGGGCTTGGTTTAATCTTACTATTGGGTGTGGCTTAAAGGGGCGTGACTCAAAGGGGTGTGGTTAGAGTCTGAGATGAACGAGGGATGGAGGGAGAAACAAAGAAAGAGAGAGGAAGAAAAAAGAGGAATGAAGGGACAGCAGGCCCAGATCCTACACCACAATAGAAATATGTGTATTCTAGAAAGTTTAGCAATCAGCAGATAAAGATATTCCAAACATGGTTGTTATGGTGTCAGGGTGATTGAAGCGCATTAATTCTATTATTAAATTGTAATATAAAATGAAATACTTCAACTCACCATAATGCAGAATCAGAATCAGTGGGAGCCCTGAGTGTGTCACTTGCCACGTCGCCTGCCACCAGATGCCATCAGGTGTCCCCAGCGGAGTGCTTCCTTACATCTCAGGTGTCCCCAGCGGAGTGCTTCCTTACATCTCAGGTGTCACTGTCCCCAGCCAGCGGAGTGCCTCCTTACATCTCAGGTGGCACTGTCCCCAACCAGCGGAGTGCTTCCTTACATCTCAGGTGTCACTGTCCCCAGCCAGCGGAGTGCTTCCTTACATCTCAGGTGTCACTTACCCCAGCCAGCGGAGTGCCTCCTTACATCTCAGGTGTCACTGTCCCCAGCCAGCGGAGTGCCTCCTTACTTCTCAGGTGTCACTGTCCCCAGCCAGCGGAGTGCTTCCTTACTTCTCAGGTGTCACTTCCCCAGCCAGCGGAGTGCCTCCTTACTTCTCAGGTGTCACTGTCCCAGCCAGCGGAGTGCTTCCTTACTTCTCAGGTGTCACTTCCACAGCCAGCGGAGTGCCTCCTTACTTCTCAGGTGTCACTGTCCCCAGCCAGCGGAGTGCTTCCTTACATCTCAGGTGTCACTGTCCCCAGCCAGCGGAGTGCTTCCTTACTTCTCAGGTGTCACTGTCCCCAGCCAGCGGAGTGCCTCCTTACTTCTCAGGTGTCACTGTCCCCAGCCAGCGGAGTGCCTCCTTACTTCTCAGGTGTCACTGTCCCCAGCCAGCGGAGTGCTTCCTTACTTCTCAGGTGTCACTGTCCCAGCCAGCGGAGTGCTTCCTTACTTCTCAGGTGTCACTGACCCCAGCCAGCGGAGTGCTTCCTTACATCTCAGGTGTCACTGTCCCAGCCAGCGGAGTGCCTCCTTACATCTCAGGTGTCACTGTCCCCAGCCAGCGGAGTGCATCCTTACTTCTCAGGTGTCACTGTCCCCAGCCAGCGGAGTGCTTCCTTACTTCTCAGGTGTCACTGTCCCCGGCCAGCGGAGTGCTTCCTTACTTCTCAGGTGTCACTGTCCCCAGCCAGCGGAGTGCTTCCTTAAATCTCAGGTGTCACTGTCCCAGCCAGCGGAGTGCCTCCTTACTTCTCAGGTGTCACTGTCCCCAGCCAGCGGAGTGCCTCCTTACATCTCAGGTGTCACTGTCCCCAGCCAGCAGAGTGCTTCCTTACTTCTCAGGTGTCACTTCCCCAGCCAGCGGAGTGCTTCCTTACTTCTCAGGTGTCACTGTCCCCAGCCAGCGGAGTGCCTCCTTACTTCTCAGGTGTCACTGTCCCCAGCCAGCGGAGTGCTTCCTTACATCTCAGGTGTCACTGTCCCCAGCCAGCGGAGTGCTTCCTTACTTCTCAGGTGTCACTGTCCCCAGCCAGCGGAGTGCTTCCTTACTTCTCAGGTGTCACTGTCCCCAGCCAGCGGAGTGCTTCCTTACTTCTCAGGTGTCACTGTCCCCAGCCAGCGGAGTGCTTCCTTACTTCTCAGGTGTCACTGTCCCCAGCCAGCGGAGTGCTTCCTTACTTCTCAGGTGTCACTGTCCACAGCCAGCGGAGTGCTTCCTTACTTCTCAGGTGTCACTGTCCCCAGCCAGCGGAGTGCTTCCTTACTTCTCAGGTGTCACTGTCCCCAGCAGCGGAGTGCCTCCTTACTTCTCAGGTGTCACTGTCCCCCAGCCAGCGGAGTGCTTCCTTACTTCTCAGGTGTCACTGTCCATAGCCAGCGGAGTGCCTCCTTACATCTCAGGTGTCACTGTCCCAGCCAGCGGAGTGCCTCCTTACATCTCAGGTGTCACTGTCCCCAGCCAGCGGAGTGCCTCCTTACTTCTCAGGTGTCACTTCCCCAGCCAGCGGAGTGCTTCCTTACTTCTCAGGTGTCACTGTCCCCAGCATGCGGAGTGCTTCCTTACATCTCAGGTGTCACTTCCCCAGCCAGTGGAGTGCCTCCTTACATCTCAGGTGTCACTTCCCCAGCCAGTGGAGTGCCTCCTTACATCTCAGGTGTCACTGTCCCAGCCAGCGGAGTGCCTCCTTACTTCTCAGGTGTCACTTCCCCAGCCAGCGGATATATATATATATATATATAATATATCTATATATATCTATATATTCTTCTATATATATATATATATATCTATATATATACACACACATCTATAACAGCAGTGTCTATGCTGCCATTACTAAAGGTCAAGGGGGGAACAAAATAGAGGCGGAGCCGGCCGCCTACAATAGAAATTTAGCTGCAGCACCGCCCACCCCCACCCCTTTCCACACCAGGTTACAGATGACAGACAGACCGGGGGGGGGTGTGGGCGGAGCAACAGCTCTATCTCTATTGTAGCCACTCGGCAGGCTCCCCTAACTGGTCTTCTGGAAAATGGCGGCCGGCGGAGACAATATCTCCGCCGGCCGCGGACCTCTAGCGGCGGTGGCGGCGGGCAGCAAAAAAAAGAAATTTTAATGGCAACTAGGACCGGACTGCACCTGGCTGCGGGCCCTACTAGGCTGCGGGCCCCATAGCGAACGCGTGTGTCGCTATGGCGGTAGTTTCGCCACTGAGTCCAACCTGGTTAGTCTGATACCCCTAACTAAAATCTAGTGGAACCAATTGCTTTAGAAGTCACCTAATTAGAAAATAGAGTCCACCTGTGTGTAATTTAATCTCAGTATAGATACAGCTGTTCTGTGAAGCCCTCAGAGCTTTTTTTAGAGAACCTTAGTGAACAAACAGCATTTTGCAGGCCAAGGAACACACCAGACAGGTCAGAGATAAAGTTGCAGAGAAGTATAAAGCAGGGTTAGGTTATAGAAACATATCCCAAGCTTTAAACATCTCACGGAGCTCTGTTTAATCCATCATCAAATCAATGGAAAGAGTATGGCACAACTGCAAACCTACCAAGACATGGCCGTCCACCTAAACTGACCGGCCGGGCAAGGAGAGCATTCATCAGAGAAGAGCCAAGAGGTCCATGGTAACTCTGGAGGAGCTGCAGAGATCCACAGCTCAGGGGGGAGAATCTGTCCACAGGACAACTATTAGTCGTGTTCTCCACAAATCTGGTCTTTATGGAAGAGTTGGGAAAAAGAAAGCAATTTTTGAAAGAAAGCCATAAGAAGTCCGGTTTGCTGTTTGCGAGAAGCCATGTGGGGGACACAGCAAACACGGAAGAAGGTGCTCTGGTCAGATGAGACCAAAATTTAACTTTTTGGCCTAAAAGCAAAACGCTATGTGTGGCAGAAAATTAACACTGCACATCACCCTGAACACACCATCTCCACCGTGAAACATGGTGGTGGCAGCATCATGTTGTGGGGATGCTTTTCTTCAGCGGGGACAGGGAAGCTGGTCAGAGTTGATGGGAAGATGGATGGAGCCAAATACGGACAATCTTAGAAGAAAATCCTGTTAGAGTCTGCAAAAGACTTGAGACTGGGGTGGAGGTTCACCTTCCAGAAGGACAACAACCCTAAACATACAGCCAGAGCTACAATGGAATGGTTTAGATCAAAGCATAATTATGTGTTACAATCGCCCACTCAAAGTCCAGACCTAAATCCAAATGAGAATCTGTGGCAAGACTTGATAAATTGCTGTTCACAGACGCTCTCCGTCCAATCTGACAGAGCTTGAGATATTTTGCAAAGAAGAAGAATGGGCAAAAATGTCCCTCTCTAGATGTGCAAAGCTGGTTGAGACATCCCCAAAAAGACTTGCAGCTGTAATTGTAGTAAAAGGCGGTTCTACAAAGTATTGACCCCGGGGGGCGCCATACAAATGCCCCCCCCCCACACTTTTCGGATATTCATTTGTATACAATTTTGAAAAAATATTTATAATTTTCCTTCCACCTCCCCAAGTCCTGTTACAAATCAAAGGGAGAAAGATGATTTGCAGTCCAAGGACCATGGAATGCTCTACCCATGAACATCCGCCTTCAGAAAAAAAACTCAAGACCCACCTCTTCTAAGAAGCAGGACAACACAGGACGGACCAAGCGCCTTGAGGCGATTCAGTACGCATTTGCAGCGCTATACAAGTCATTCATACATTCAATTATGAGCCACTTTGTGTTGGTCTATCACATAAAACCCCAATAAAAAAAAATTTTTGGTTGTAGCATGACAAAATGTGGAACATTTCAAGGGGTATGAATACTTTTTCAATGCACTGTACATTGTGACACTTTTTTTTTTAAACAAAATTGTTTAATTTTTATTGTGAATGAGTAAAGGTACCCCTTACCGATTTACATGGGGGAGGTTGGTATGTAGGACCCCCCTTTTTTGTTTCGTTCCAATAATCTCCCTCACCCACAGACCCCCACAACCACAAGCCAGGGTTGTAGGGAAGTGGCCCTTGTCCTCATCAACACGGATCCTCCCCTGGAAAGATCCCATTCCCAGGCTTGTGGCCTGGTATGGTTCATGAAGGGGGGTAACATGCCCCCCTCCCTTTTTTGGCCAGCCAGACTGTATGCGTGGATAAGGGTCTTGTATGGGTTTTTTGACCCCACACCTGGCTTGAAATTTGGGAGGGGACCTGGGAACCCCATGCTGTTTTCCCTCCTGGCACGGTCCCATTCCCATGTTAAGGCATGTGGCCTGGTATGGTGCTGGGGGGAGGGGTACATGCTTTACCCTTTCCCCTCTTCCTTCTTGGCCAGCTAGACTGTATGCTCAGATTAGGGTCTGGTATAGATTTTTTTGATGGGACCCTATGCCTGGCATAAAAAAGGCATTTTTAGGGCGCTGGCAGTGTGAAAGGGCTCTAAAAGCACTTGGGCTTTCACATTGGGATTGCAGATGAAGGTTCTTTCAAGCGCTTTACAGGCGCCTTTTTTAGCGCTAAAGCGCCTGAAAAACGCCCCAGTGTGAAAGGGGGCTAAGTATTGTAGTTTGCTGCCAGTCCATGAAAATGCACAATTTTAAAGCCTGACATGTTAGGTATCTAAAAAAGAGCTACAATTGAATTTTTTTTAGATCAAAGCACATCATGTGTTACAATTTTTAAACAAATGAGTTATATATTGTTATTTTTTATTAAAATTTATTTAGTGATATGTTTTCCCATATAAAAATGTTGGCATTTTGAAAAAAATGCAAAAAAATACTGTTTGAAAAAAAAATTAACAATAAGTGGTTTAGACTTGAAAATTGCTGTTCATAGACGCTCTCCATCCAATCTGACGGAGCTTGAGATATTTTGCACTAAGGGTTTTTTTTTTTTTTTCCTTTTGCAATAATTTTAAATACTGAAAGATTCAGAAGAGATGAAATTCAGAGAATGGCGTTGCTTTCATGATGTTTCCTCAGATCTGGAGAAGAATTAGCCAATTTAAAGATTAGAGATATTACCGGTGTATTGCTGGTGTTGAGTCAAGAAAGTGCCAGTGTGCCCCGAGGCGCTAATTGTCTTATGATCATTGGTTAAATGGATCTAAGGTTAGGGAAATGTTCCCCATGTACAATTCATGCATGTCTAATAATGTGTAAAGGTGGCTATACACTAGACGAAATTCATTTGGAATGTATTGTTTTAAGAACGTTTGTTCAATTTTCTAACTGTTAATGGAGACAAATTGACATTCGTATTTTACTGTGGTGAGAAAATACGAAGGAACAGGAAGGAAAATTATTCTCGAGCAAACTAATTTCTAACTGAGCCACCTAAGTGTATTTACTACCTTTCACTCTGATCACAGTACTACACCTGATACTCCTGATATTACTTTTATCCTCCCAGAAGTGTGACGCTATCTTTGAAGT
This sequence comes from Lithobates sylvaticus, assembly GCA_028564925.1. Classification (NCBI taxonomy): domain Eukaryota; kingdom Metazoa; phylum Chordata; class Amphibia; order Anura; family Ranidae; genus Lithobates; species Lithobates sylvaticus. Next base: position 594,836,614 of record CM053029.1, read on the forward strand.
GTGACGTCATCTTTGTGTAGGGGCCATTCTGCATCTGCATCTACTACGTAGACAAGTTATTCTCAATCAGGGTTCTGTGGAAACCTAGGGTTCTGCCTAGAGGTTAATAGGGCGTTCCTTGAGCTGTGGCTAACTGCCCCCCCCCCCCCCCCCCAGGTGATATAGCCTACATAGTTTCAGAGCCAACACCACTTGGCAGAGCCAGAGCCATCAATCAAAAGTTGGCATTCTGACCACCAATGTAAGGAGCATTGTTCTCACTGACGAGCACCAGTAGAAGGGGTATTCTTCTCATTGACCACCACCAGTGGAAAGGACATTCTTCTCAGTGACTACCAATAGAAAAGGCATTCTTCTCATTGACCACCATCAGTAGAAGGGACATTCTTCTCATTGACTACCAATAGAAAAGGCATTCTTCTCACTGACCAACACCAATGGAAGGGGCATTCTTCTTAATGACCACCACCAATGGAAGGGGCATTCTTCTCAGTGACCACCACCAATGGAAGGGGCATTCTTCTCACTGATCACCACCAGTAGAAGGGGCATTCTTCTCACTGACCACCACCAATGGAAGGGGCATTCTTCTCACTGACCATCACCAACGGAAGGGGCATTCTTCCCACTGACCACCACCAGTAGAAGGGGCATTCTTCTCATTGACCACCACAAATAGAAAAGGCATTCTTCTCACTGACTACTACCAGTACAAGGGGCATTCTTCTCACTGACCACCAGCAATGGAAGGGGCTTTTTCTCCTTGACCACCACCAATAAAAAGGCAAATTCTTCTCACTGACCACCACCAGTAGAAGGGGGATTCTTCTTAATGACCACACCCAATGGAGGGGGTATTCTTCTCACTGACCACCAGTGGAAAGGGCATTCTTCTCACTGACCACCAGCAATGGAAGAGGCATTCTCTTCACTAACCACCACCAATGGAAGGGGCACGCTTCCCACTGACCATCACCAGTTAAAGGAGCATTCTTGTCATTGACCCCCACCAATGGAAAGGGCATTCTTCTCACTGACCACCACCAATGGAAGGGGCATTCTTCTCACTGACCATCACCAACGGAAGGGGCATTCTTCCCACTGACCACCACCAGTAGAAGGGGCATTCTTCTCATTGACCACCACAAATAGAAAAGGCATTCTTCTCACTGACTACTACCAGTACAAGGGGCATTCTTCTCACTGACCACCAGCAATGGAAGGGGCTTTTTCTCCTTGACCACCACCAATAAAAAGGCAAATTCTTCTCACTGACCACCACCAGTAGAAGGGGGATTCTTCTTAATGACCACACCCAATGGAGGGGGTATTCTTCTCACTGACCACCAGTGGAAAGGGCATTCTTCTCACTGACCACCAGCAATGGAAGAGGCATTCTCTTCACTAACCACCACCAATGGAAGGGGCGCGCTTCCCACTGACCATCACCAGTTAAAGGAGCATTCTTGTCATTGACCCCCACCAATGGAAAGGGCATTCTTCTCATTGACCACCACCAATGGAAGGGACAATCATCCCACTGACCACCACCAGTAGAAGGGGCCTTCTTTTCAATGACCACCACCAAAGGAAAGAGCATTCTTCCCACTGAACACCACCATTAGAAGGGGTATTCTTCTCCTTGACCATCACCAGTAGAAGGGGCTATCTTCTCATTGACCACCACCAAGGGAAGGGGAATTCTTTTCACTGACCACCACCAATGGAAGTGGCACTCTTCTCACTGACCACCACCAATGGAAGGGGCATTCTTTTCACTAAGCACCACCAATGGAAGGGGCATCCTTCCCACTGACCACCACCAATGGAAGGGGCATTTTCCCAATGAAAAAAAGGTAAATTTTTAAATTTATACTACTCCTTTATAGTGTCAAGGCCAAAAATGTATAACACTAGCCTATTAGTGATACATTTTTTTTTATTACTGAGAGATGTAACCCCTCTTAACAGTGATCACCACTTTGGTTTCAGCGTGGTGCAAATATGTGACTAGAGATTAAGGGGTTAAAGAGATTAAGGCTTGGTTCATACTATCGAAGCCCATGTGTGACGCTGTTTGTTTCCACGTGTTTCCGTGCATTGTGTGTAAAGCACCAAATTATTTCAATGGGCTGCCCTACAAGCGAGAAACACTCAAAAGAAATCTCTGACCCTTTTGAGAAATTGGATTTTTGATAATGAAAAACGATCTAGGCAAAATAACTTTTACCATGAATAAAAAAGATAGATGTCACTTTTTCCATTTGGTTTTACTAGCCGCGGCGTCATTATTTATTCAGCGCATTTTTTTTCAATATAATAACTCATTTTGGCAGCCATGTTTGAAGCACTTTGATTGTGAGCTTGTCCTAGACCCTAATTATCCCTCGCTGAGTCCAGAACAAGATTATCCTTGTAAATGTGCTGGAGTTTCATTCTGAAACGACTGATCCAACAGAAGAACCTCGCGGCCCCCAGGCCTGTGTTCTGGTGCTTAATTGATTCCCGCTAATGATGTTTACTTGGTTTACTTCCATCTCAATCATCTTGTAAGGGTGGCATTAACCCCTTCGCTGCAGAGGGAGTCTGCAATGCAACCCGTTTTAATGATGGCATATGGGCTGCAGGCATTGGGCAGATGACGGGGAGTGTAAAAGAGAACGAAAGATACCGAGATTATTCGATTTGCATAAAGAAACATTACTTTGTAACAATTTTGCGTCTGTTACATTTTATGGCGACGTTAAACAAGCATGTATTATGTGAGCTTGTTAACTCAGATGTGTTGCCTCTTATGTACTCGAGTTTCTGGCCTCATTACTTTCTGCCAAGTAGATGGTTCGAAAATTGATGGAAGAGCAGAATGAATGGGAGACGCTGGATGCAAATCTTACCCCCCGCCAATTAATATTGAAGAACTAAAATGAGCTCTATGGTCGCAGCAAACACTTTAATTTTATAACATCAGCATTGTAATAACAATACAAACATCTGACAATCTAATATAAGGTCAGTAATACCTTGGATTACGAGCATAATCCGTTCCAGAAGAATGCTTGAAATCCAAAGCACTCGTATATCAAAGCGAGTTTCCCCATAGGAATCAATGGAAACTCAGATAATTTGTTCCAGAATGACTACTGGTGTATGCAGTACTGTATGTGGCCATAGGTGCGGGGGCGCCAGTGTATGCAGTACTGTATGTGGCCAGAGGTGCGGGGGCGCCGGTGTATGCAGTACCGGGCACCCACTGTGCATGCGCGAGCCGTGACTGGCCGCACAATCATCTGGTACCTGTCACGTGTGCCAGATGATTGACAGAGGGAGGGGAAAGAGGTGATCTTCCTTCCTGCGCCGAGGGAAGTGACGTCAGGAGCCCAGGCACTGGAGGAGGCAGATTTAGAGGGACCACATAGCAACAGGGAAAAAAAGGTAAGCAAAAAAATAAAATTTTCCAAATGTTTTTCAAGTACATTAACCGCTTCCCGACCGCCTCACGCCGATATACGTCAGCAGAATGGCACGGCTAGGCAAAACCACGTACAGGTACGTGGTCCTTTAAGAGCCTAGCCGTGGGTCGCACGTGGGCCGGCGGCGGCGCGCTCGCGATGCGGTCGGGAGCTCCGTGACCACGGCCGCAGGACCAGCGGACCCGATCGCCGCTGGTGTCCCGGGATCGGGTCACAGAGCTGAAGAACGGGGAGAGGTCTGTGTAAACAAACCTCTCCCCGCGCTTCCTATACTGCCTGTCATTGGGAAAGCTGATCAATGACGTCAGACGTCAGCCCCGCCCCCTAATGTAAAAAAAAAAACACACGTAACACACCATAACCCCTCCCCGCCCCCTAGTGGTTAACTCTTTCACTGCCAGTGTCATTTATACAGGAATCAGTGCATTTAAATAGCATTGATTGCTGTATAAATAACAATGGTCCCAAAAATGTGTCAAAAATGTCTGATGTGTCCGCCATAATGTCGCAGTCACAATAAAAATCGCTGATCGCCACCATTACTAGTAAAAGAAAAAAATATTAATAAAAATGCTATAACACGATCCCCTATTTTGTAAACGCTATAACTTTTGCGCAAACCAATCAATAATCGCTAATTGTGATTTTTTTTACCAAAAATATGTAGAAGAATACGTATCGGCCTAAACTGAGGAAAAAAAATGTTTTTTTATATATTTTTTGGGGATATTTATTATAGCAAAAAGTAAAAAATATTGCATTTTTTTCTAAATTGTCACTCTATTTTTGTTTATAGCGCAAAAAATAAAAACCGCAGGGGCGATCAAATACCACCAAAGAAAGCTCTATTTGTGGGAAAAAAAGGACGCCAATTTTGTTTGGGAGCCACGTCGCACGACCGCGCAATTTTCAGTTAAACACGACGCAGTGCCGAATCGCAAAAAGGGGCCTGGTCCTTTGGCTGCAAATTGGTCTGGGGCTGAAGTGGTTAAAGCGGAGCTCCACCCGATTTACAATGACTATCTCCAGATGATTAGTTCTCCCTATTAGATCGCAATATTACAATGACAAAACAGTACTTTTTTTTTTCCTGTGATATGCAGCATTTACGGGTTCTGGGGATTGCGGGTATGGGTGGGGTTGTGGCGGCTATTACGCCACTTCCTTAGTGCCGCACTGTCTCCTGGGATCCTTTTCTCTTGTTCCCAGGAGACAGTGCGGCGGCCTGGCGCGAGTTCTCGCACGATTTCAAAGCCATTGTGATGGCAACAGGAGCTGCTGACGGCGCTCCTATGCTAATAGTACTGCGCATGCGCGAGATCTTAACTAGAACGGGCGTTGCATTATGGGAGATGCACGTTACTAGATCCCGGAAGAGGATGCCTGTGGGCTTCACATGCCCACAGGGAAGATGAAACCGATTATTATCAACTTTATAAAGCGTTCTTTCATGAAAAAAACCTTCATGAACCTTATAAAAACGGGATATGTGGGTAAAAAATGTCCAAATGTATTTGTTTAGAACTGTACCTTAAAAAAAAAAAAAAAACGTCAGAGGCAATGGAGCCCCACTTTAATGACATTTTGTTTTTTTTGGGTGGAATACCACTTTAAGTTCTATTGGCAGATAGCATGTCTAATTTTTTTTGTTTTCTTTTTTCTAATGTACAATAAAAAAATTGTGTAGAATAAGGCCCCTTTCACACTTGGCGGTTTTCAGGCGGTACAGCTAAAAATAGCGCCTGTACTTCGCCTGAAAAAACCGGCCCATTCGCTCCAGTGTGAAAGCCGGCGGGCTTTCACACTGGGCGGTGCGCTAGCAGGACGGTAAAAAAAGTGCTGCCAGCAGCGTCTTTGGAGCGGTATAGGAGCTCATTGATTTCAATAGGACACCGCGGTAATACCGCGGCAAAACCGCCGCTACGGCGGCACTTTGCAGGGGATTTTAACCCTTTTTCGGCTGCTCGCGGGGGGTAAACCTGCCCCGCGAGCGGCCGAATACCGCGGCTAAAACGACGGTAAAGCAGCGCTAAATATAGCGCTGCTTTACCGTCGCCGCGGCTCCCGCCCCAGTGTGAAAGGGGCCTAATACTCGGCTTGTGTTTTACTTCAAATGACAATTTGGGAGTCGGCAGTTACATTCTAAAAAATAAAATGTAAAATACAATGTATCTTTGACCTTAAAAACTACGGGATAATAGTGTTGTGGTAATTTGCCCAAATAAAAAATAACAAGCATAATAATATTATTTTTGATATCACTAGAAAAAAAAAAGCCTTTGAAAATTAATTTGCAGTAACTCCATCAGTATCACCAGCAAAGCAGCTTCATTATTATCCCATTAAAGAAGAAGAGAATTGTGCGCTGCATTTCCAGATTTCAGAATTTGCCGCGTCACAAATTTTAATTCTCCATTCCGAACGCTAGTTTACAAGACCGACCGCTTCCGGCTCGTCCTTGCTTGTGAGCATGCGTGTTTGTACTTTGGATTTTTGTCCGACGGACTTGTGTACACACGCTCGGAAAATCCGACAACAGACATTTGTCCGCGGAAAATACGACAACAATTGTCCGATGGAGCGTACACACAGTCGGCTGGTTTTTAACGGAATTCCGCTCAAGCTTGTCTTGCATGCACACGGTCACACAAAAGTTCACTGAACTTTTGACCGTCAAGAATGCGGTGACGTACAACACTAAGACGAGCCGAGAAAATGAAGTTCAATGCTTCCGAGCATGCGTCGAATTGTTTCCGAGCATGCGTAGGAATTTTGCGCGTCGGAATTGCTACAGACGATCGGAATTTCCATTCGGGAATTTTTCCGGACGGAAAATTGAGAACCTGCTCTCAATCTTTTGCTGGCTGGAATTCCGTCAGCAAAAGTCCAATGGAGCCTACACACGGTCGCATTTTCCGGCTAAAAGCTCTCATGGGTCTTTTGCTGGCCGAATTTCCGATCGTGTGTACGCGGCATTAGGTGGCCCATATACCCCCTTATAAGTGATCTTTTCATTTGGAAATGTGTGTTGTGTGTGTTTGCGAAGGTCCCCTCAATTACTGCCCTGGAAGTAGCGCTTTATGACAGTTGCGTGTCTTCCCCTGAAATAGCAATAAAATATTAAAACGCCATTTTCTGGCGGCAGCGCCTGGTCCTGATAAGATCAGCTGAGGATGATGCTCTTATCATTCCCATGTAACAGTTTCCTACAGACATGTCTACCTACAGACCCAATCTTCCAATAATCCGGCCGTGTGTGTGATGCAGATAACTCTAATACCCAATAGATAGTCCTTCAGAGGTAGAAAATCCTGAATGGAGAATACTGTTATGATGGCATCTGCCCATGTGTGCCGCCATTGTTATGCAACATCCATAGCCTGAGATGAGTTAGATGTAAGCCCATATTAGTTCAGACAGCAAGATTATTGCATCCTATGTCTATTTTATACGTATATACAAGGATCGCACTGTAAAGATTATAGTATATAGACAGGGCCGTCTTTACTATTGATTGGACCCTGGGCAGACATTTTTTTGGCCCCCCTCCCCCCATGCAATTTTGTGCTCCACCTGCTCTGAGACATACAATAAATAACAGCTAGACTCAAAATCTGTTCACTAAATCAGGCAGTGATTGCGATTGGTTGCTAGAGGTCACAGCATATCATTACCGCTCATTGGCTGCTAGAGGTCACAGCACGTGACTTCTGCTTGTTAATTTGTTGCTAGAGATTACTGTACATCAATACTGCTCACTGATTGGTTGCTAGAGGTTACTGCACTTTAATACTGCTCACTGATTGGTTGCTAGACTGTACTCAGGGAAGCATTCTATACATATGAATGCCGCATCTATTTACATATCAATGCAGGCAGTCCAACACTATTAACCACTTTCAGCCCCGGACCAATTTGCAACCAAAGGACCAGGCCCCTTTTTGCGATTCGGCACTGCGTCGCTTTAACTGACAATTGCGCTGTCGTGCGACGTGGCTCCCAAACCAAATTGACGTCCTTTTTTTCCCACAAATAGAGCTTTCTTTTGGTGGTATTTGATCGCCCCTGCAAAAAAGAGCGACAATTTAGAAAAAAAATGCATTATTTTTTATTTTTTGCTATAATAAATATCCCCCAAAAATATATAAAAAAACATATTTTTTCCTCAGTTTAGGCCGATACGTATTCTTCTACATATTTTTGGTAAAAAAAAATCGTAATAAGCGATTATTGATTGGTTTGCGCAGAAGTTATAGCGTTTACAAGATAGGGGATAGTTTTATAGCATTTTTATTAATATTTTTTTTTTTTATTAGTAATGGCGGCGATCAGCGATTTTTATTGTGACTGCGACATTATGGCGGACACATCAGACATTTTTGACACATTTTTGGGACCATTGCTATTTAAATGCATTGATTCCTGTATAAATGACACTGGCAGTGAAGGGGTTAACCACAAGGGGGCAGTTTAGGGGTTAAGTATGCCTAGGGGTGTGTTTCTTACTGTGGGGGGGGGGGGGGGGCGTGGCTGTCAGCTAGTGAATGCTGATCTCTGCTCCAATCACAGGGAGCAGAGATCGGCGTCACTAGTTGCTAGGCAGAACGGGGAGATGCTGTCTATTTCCGCATCTCCCCGTTCAGCCCTCCCTTGAGACGATCGCGGGTGTCCCCGCGGCGATCGAGTCCGCGGGACCCGCGGCCGGCCTCACTGGGGTCCCGGCGCACTTCCGATGGCACGGACGGCATTAAGGAGGGACTTATATATACGCCCTCCTGCCTGTCCGTGCCATTCTGCCGACGTATATCGCCGTGCGCCGGTCGGGAACCGGTTAACATATTAATGGTGCCACTATTTACATATAAATGCCGGTTATTTACATGTAGACACAGGGTCTACAGGTGAGTCATCTGTACACAACAATAGGGCAGAGCTAGGCAGCATTAGTAACAGAACTTCACACTGAGATATCGGGACACAGCACAGGACTAAAACTTCAAGGGACAAGGGAATTTAAACTGGGATAGTTGGCAAATATGAGGCAGCTGCTTTGGGCCCCAAAACCATGACAGGGTCCAGGGCAGCTGCCCATTTTGCCCTGCCTTAAAGATGGTCCTGTATATAGAATATAGCACAACCAGTTAAATTATTGTGAGCAACATCTTTAACCACTAGCCGACCAGCCGCCATCATTATACTGCAGCAGGTCGTTTTTTTTCCAGCAAATCGCCGAAGCTGTACGTCGGCCTTTTAAACAGCTATGGCAGGTGCGGTCACGCCCGCTGCACGGCGGGGGACCAGATGCACGTGGCCGGCGGCCGCGATGTCCACAGGCCACGTGCGATCACGGGCACGACAGCCAGAACGGGGATGTGTTTGTTTGTAACCACACAAATCCCCATTCTGACAGGAGAGGAGAGACAGGTTGTCTGTTCCTAATAATTAAGGATGAGCTCAGGAGTGTTTGTGCAGAGCCCGCCAGGAAGTCGGCACTGCGGATCACTAATCACAAGCAGTGTCCTGATGCGCGGCTGCAGAGATCGGGAAATTACTCACTGCTTGTGATTAGCGCTCCCAGAGCTCATCCTTACTAGTAATCAGGAACAGCGATCTGGCTCCTCCTCTAGTCAGTTCTGCCCCCCCCACAGTTAGAAACACTCATGAGGGAACACATTTAACCCATTGATCACCCCTAGTGTTAACCCCTTTCCTACCAGTGACATTTACATAGTAATCGGTGCATTTTTATAGCACCGATCGATGTATAGATGTCAATGGTCCCAAAAATTAGTCAAAAGTGTCCAATCTGTCCACCGTAATGTCGCAGTCCCGTTAAAAATTTTCAGATCACCACCATTACTAGCAAAAAAAAAATAAAATAATATTGATAAAAATGCCATAAATAAATTCCCTATTTTGTAGACACTATACTTTTTGTGCAAATCAATCAATATATGCTTATTTCCTTTTTTATTTTATTTTTTTTTATTTATTTTTTACCAAAAATGTGTAGAAGAATACATATCAGCCTAAACTGATGAAGAAATTAATTTTTTTATATTTTTTGGGATATTTATTATAGCAAAAATTAAAAAAAAATGTTGTTTTTTTTTTTTTTTCAAAATAAACAATAAAAAACTGCAGAGGTGATCAAATACCACCAAAAGAAAGCTCTATTTGTGGGGGAAAAAAAGGAAGTAAATTTTGTTTGGGTACAGAGTCACATGACCGCGCAATTGTCATTTAAGGCGGCGCAGTGCCGCATTGCAAAAAATGGTCTGGTTATTAAGGGGGAAAATCTCCCGGGGCTGAAGTGGTTAATAGACTAAGTAAAATATGAATTGCAGGCCTTGTGGTTTGCATGGGCAACTACATGCAATGGTTTTAATAATGACTCGTACTTGTACAATTTATTGTGTGAGTAAACCCGAGGCCAAACTGTTACATGGGGCCCCACACCAGAGGAATGACATCTTTTTTCATACCAGTGACACTTGTCCTGACACCGATAATGAAGCTATTTTAATGGAAATACCATGAAACACTGATTTTCCACCACCATTATTTACATGTTACACTATAACAACTGCCGGATACTTTGTAAGGCCTTGTATACTCGTGGTCCAGGCCCAGTCCATTGCCAGGTTCTGCTACACAGCGATTCCTAACCTTGGGTCCCTGCCACTTAGACAAGTAGACTATACAGCCACTAATCCACCTGCCATGGTCATGGGTTAGGCTTGGAGGCCAGTAGCTATTGCAGTAGAGAGATTTCCTCTGACCAACAAGCAGGTCACCCTGGTGGATGACACGGTCTCACTCGAGGTGTGGGGTCTAAGTACGACTGGTATTCAGCAGAGATCCTGATGGTGGAGATGGGTTTTTCTGTGTGTAAGTACCAGGTTGCGGTCCTCAGGATCACATGGTCATGGTCACTGGTCAGGCTCGGAGGCCATTAGCTATAGCAGTAGAGAGATTCCCACTGACCAGCAGGATAGGTATACATGCAGGTCACCCTGGTGGGTATTCAGCAGAGCTCCTGATGGTGGAGATGGGTTTTTCTGTGTGTTAGTACCAGGTTGCGGTCCTCAGGATCTCCACACCAGGAGGTGAGCAAGCCGGGGTCCAGTAGCAGATATAGCAGGTAGAGATCATGCAGAAGCGTAGTCAGCAAACAAGCCAAAGGTTGGTAACACGTGGTTGCAGGTTGGGCTCAAGCAGAGAAGTGTAGTTGTGGAACAAGCCAAAGATCAGTAATGAGTGGGAGTGATGATACGGATGGCTGGAGAAAACGCAATAATCTGGCAAACTGGAAGTCCAAAGGCATGGCTTTAAAGGGGAAGTTCATGGGAGGGGCAAAGGGTTCAAGAGAAACAAGACACAAGGCAAGGTTGTCTAAGGAGATCAGACATGGAGCTGTCCAGCATCTCAGGTGGCTTAGCAAGAAGAGGTCCTCGGTTCAGATCCAGGTCCTGACACCATCCTTCTGACAGAACCTCTGTCACCAGCCACCACTGTCTCTTCTAGACTGGCCGCTTATCAGCGGTGGTGCGTCCATAAAGGCCGCAGGAACGCCGCCTCCCCTCTCCTGTCACTCTCTATACACCATAGATAGATTCATGCATTGCATGAAGCTATCTATGGTCGCTGCTGACACCCCCTATTCAGGTGTCGGCCCCTTTTCGGTCACCGGATACCTGAATTACAGCGGTGGGGGGTGTTTTTTGGAAACACCTGATTAGCGCCGTCGGCGCTAATAGGCGTCCAAAAAAGTGACAAGCGGGCGCAATGCTGTGCGTTCCTTGTCACTCAGCAGTATGTTAGCAAATTCGGTTTGCTAACATTGTACGGCCCCTTAGCAATCAGGAGCACAGGTCTGTGTTACCTGTGCCCTGATTGGCTGAAACGACAGGCGCTGTGATTGGGCGCCTAGCAGGCGTCCAATCATAGCAGAGGATGAGAGGAAGAGAGGGCAGGAGGGGAAATGGAGGACACCGATGCCGCTGTTACCCGAGACAAGGTAAGTGCAGGGCGGGGGGGCACAGTGGCAGCTTCTTTGCAGAAGCCTTCTTTGCAGGGACAGCTTTATTTTGAAGCGACTGCGTTTTATGGCAAAGTGGCTGTGTTTCATGGCAAAGTGGCAAAGTGGCTGTGTTTGCTGGCAAAGTGGCTGTGTTTGATGGCAAAGTGGCAAAGTGACTGTGTTTGATGGCAAAGTGGCTGTGTTTGATGGCAAAGTGTCTGTGTTTGATGGCAAAGTGGCTGTGTTTGATGGCAAAGTGGCTGTGTTTGATGGCAAAGTGGCTGCATTTTGATGGGCACAGTGGCTGCGTTTTGATGGGCACAGTGGCTGCGTTTTAATGGGCACAGTGGCTGCGTTTGGTACAGTGGCTGCGTTTGATGGGCTTTTTTTTCCAGAATTTTTCAGTTTATTTGCGCCCCCCCAAAAATTTTGAGCACCAGCCGCCACTGCCGATGAAAAGCTCCCATCGGACTGTTCCCATCGGAAATTCCGACCGTGTGTACGCCGCATTACACTTCCTTCCCCATTCTTATACACTGTAGGATTTCACACTTACTCGTTATATAAATCATACCAGATGGTTCACTTAACCAGCAACTCCGTTTACTGAATTATCGGCATAATCAACTTCTTTCCATACAGTTTGTTCCAGCATCCACATAGCAATGCAACAGGCATTAGATGAACAGTGTTCCCCTTTAATGCATGGCAGAGTCTTGCTGTGGTGTCTCATACTTTTTGTGGGTAGTACCCATCAATTGTTGGTTCACTCACTAACAGTCCCATTCAGGGTCCCACCAATGGCTGACCCAGTGCAGTGCAACACTACATCTCTCTGTGTATGGTTCCCTTCTGTCCCATGATCATTCTCCAAAGTTGAGCCCTGCGGGACCCACCACTTCCCATTTTAAAAGAACATATTAAAGGGCACTCCACAGGCCAAATAGCAGACACATCACAGCAAGTTAACCCCAACTATACCAAACAGCAACTTTTAAATATAGGGCACCATTAGTGCAATTGGCACCTGCCAACAGGCGTGTTCTGGTGTTTAAGGACAACTTCAAAAGGAGAAATGTCTTCTTTTCCCCATAGCAGGTCTTTTTTGTTGTGCAGGTTAAAAAATAAAGTGAGCAACTGGCTAGGTATGACATCACCACCTTTCCTTCAGGTTTATCATACCCAGTTGTACTAGACCAGTGTTTCTTAACCAGGGTGTCGCCTGGGTTCTTCCAGGGTACCGCGAGTATGTGACCCAGTTTGCCCTAGATCAGCGTCATGGGTTGCCATGGTGCTGGTGGGCCAGTCACCAGCACCATAAAAATCAATGGCGCTCGAGGGCCACACAGTGTAATTTTTTGTTATGGTGATGGCGGCTGCCATGATCCAGGGCAGGTGGCATTTAGGGCTTTCTACAGCATTCAGGAGAAGACAAACATTTGTCTCCTACACACTTGCTTCACCTCCCGTCTTCTGCCAAGGGTAGGGCTCTGATGTGAGGATGTGAGGAGGGGACTGTGTCATTAGGGTGGCTCTGTAAAGGAAGAACTGTGTGATAAGAAAAAAAAATAAAAGAAAAAAAAAAAAAAAAAAAAAAAAAAAAAAAAAAAAAAAAAAAAAAAAAAGAAAAAAAGCAAAAAAGAAAAGAAAAAAAAAAAAAAAAAGAAAAATAAAAAAGAAGGGGGGAGCCCAAAGAAAAGAAAGAAAAGAAGAAAAAAAGAAAAAAAAAAAACAAAAAAAAAAGAAAAAAAAATCTGTAATAAAAAAAAAGGGGGGGATCTGTAATAGGGTCCTCTGATGTATAGAGGCCACTCTAATATGATTGGGGACTTTCATGTTTTGGGGGCATCTTGCGTATAGGGGGGACTCTGATGTGATGGGGATCTCTGATGTAGAGGTGTGACTCTAATGTGAAGGGGGACCTTCGACATTATGGGGGGCCTCTGATGTGATTGGGAAGAATTGATGTGATAGGGGGACGTTGATGTGTCATGTAAAGGGGGCCTTTGATGCAAAGGGATAACTCTGGTGTGCTGCGATGCTCCCATGAATAGGGGCACTTTGACGTGACAGGGGGCCTCTCACGTGAAGGGTGACTTTGACATGAAGGGGGGACCCTGTTGTGACAGGGGGCCTCTGACATGATGGAAGATCTCTAATGTGATGGGGGCCTCTGATGTGAAAGGGGACTCTGATTTGTTGGGGGGAATTCTGATATGATGGGGAGCTCTGATGTAATGGGGGCATCTGATGTGTTGGGGGACCTCTAATGTGATGGAGGGACACTGTTGTGATGGGAGGACCTCTGATGCGAAGGAGGGCTTCTGATGCATTGAAGGACCTCTGATGTGAGGGGGACTTCTGATGGGAAAGGGGACCTCTGATGTGAAGGGGGACCTCTAATGTGATGGGGGCCTCTGATGTGAAGAGGACTATGATTTGTTTGGGGGAATTCTGATGTGATGGGGCATCTGATGTGTTGACTGAAGCTCTAATGTGATGGGGGGACTCTACTGTGATGGGAGGACCTCTAATGTGAAGGAGGGCTTCTTATTTGATGGAGGACCTCTAATGTGAGGGGAGCTTCTGATGTGATGGGGGACCTCTGATATACTGGGGGAACCCTGATGTAAAGAGAGACCTCTGATGCGAAGGGGGGGCCTCTGATGTGATGGGGGAACTTATGATGTAAAGGGTAACTTCTGATGTCAAGAGGAGCCTCTAATGTGATCGGGACCTCTGATGTAATGGAGGGCTTCTCATGTGAAGGGGTACTTCTGATGGGATAGTGGAACCTCTGATGTGATTGAGGGAGAGCACTGATGCGAGGGGAACCTCTGATGTAATGGGGGGCCCCTGGTGTGATTGGGGGACCCCGGATGTGAAGAGGGATCTCTGATGTCATGGGAAGACCTCTGAAGTGAAGTTAATTTAATCAAGGCAGTTCTGTGCATTGTTCCAGGCTCAGGTTTCCCATTGATAAGTAACATTTTTGTTTTTTTACATTTTAGACTGGGGTGCCTCTAGATTTTGCATACTTTTAAGGGTGTCTGGACTGCAATAAGGTTGAGATATGCCGTATAGACTGTCTCTGAATACTTACCTTCACATTGCCTGGGGTGTTCTTTTAATTATTGATATGAAGTCACATGATTTAAATCTAGTTCAATAAGTTTTCACAGGTTTGCCAAAAATATTCAGGTTTAATAAAAAAAAAAAAGAGTTCTTTGATGTGTAGCAGGTATTGACTCCGCTCTTGACATCTTTAAAAACCCAGGAACCACAAAGAGAACTGTCCTTAAAATAGGATCGCTCAACCCTTTCAGGTTCCTTTGTGTGACTTGGGTGGTTTGCTGATTTTCCTCTTGAAACGGGGACCTATCATTAACTTTACCGGTCTGCATGAAAAAAAAAACCTGACGTGCCACAATACTGCAAAGGTATCATTAATAAAAAAAAAGTATCCCTATACCTTTTTATCAATAAAAAGCAGCTCTTAAATTGGAGTTCAAGGAAAATGTTTTTCATCTACAGCAATATCTAATTCTAATCATTGTCATTGTCTATTGCATTGTTGTTGTGTAACTGGTATTACTAAAAATAAATAAAGACATTTATTTATATCTATATATATATATATATATATATATATAATTACAACAAACATTTGAGAGAGATAAAGAGATAAAAACAATTAATTTTTTCTTGGAAAAAAATTGTATTCCCCACCCTATAGGCTTTCGGGTACAGGCCCACTTGTCAGATCTCCTATTAGTTTAAAGTGGAACTTAACTGTATCTGAGCACCATGAACTGAAAACACTATTTAATACATTTTTAATATTCAAAGCAAGTTTCAGGGCGAGCCTCCAAATAATCCCGGACGAGCCCCCAATTTTTTTCGGACGAGCCCCTAATTGTTTTGCTTGCATCTATCTAGCAAGGTTACTTTGCGGTATAAGCAAGGAAGCTCAGACCTCTGCAGTGTGTAAATGTTCTTTTACTGTACAAAAATGCTGTACATACAAAACTATTACAATATTTGGAATACAGTACAAGACTGGCAGATATATCAAGCAGGATGCCTAGCAAATAAGCAGAAACTATGGTCTGTAAACAGTAAAAATATTCTTAAAAAGTTACTTAAAGTGGTGTTTTCCCCTAAAAAAATAAAATTGCTTAACCACTTCAGCCCCGGACCAATTGGCAGCCAAAGGACCAGGCCCCTTTTTGCGATTCGGCACTGCGTCGCTTTAACTGACAATTGCGCGGTCGTGCGACATGGCTCCCATACAAAATTGGCGTCCTTTTTTTCCCACAAATAGAGCTTTCTTTTGGTGGTGTTTGATCACCCCTGTGGTTTTTATTTTTTGCGCTATAAACAAAAATAGAGCGACAATTTTGAAAACAATGCAATATTTTTTGCTTTTTGCTATAATAAATATCCCCAAAAAATATATAAAAAACATTTTTTTTTTCCTCAGTTTAGTATTCTTTACGTATTCTTCTACATATTTTTGGTAAAAAAAATCACAATTAGCGATTATTGATTGGTTTGCGCAAAAGTTATAGCGTTTACAAAATAGGGGATAGTTGTATAGCATTTTTTTATTAATATTTTTTTTTTTACTAGTAATGGCGGCGATCAGCGATTTTTATTGTGACTGCGATGTTATGGCGGACACATCGGACATTTTTGACACATTTTTGGGACCATTGTCATTTATACAGCAATCAATGCTATTTAAATGCATTGATTCCTGTATAAATGACAGTTGTAGTGAAAGAGTTAACCACTAGGGGGAGGGGAGGGGTTATGGGCTGTGACGTGTGTGTGTTTTTTTACATTAGGGGGCGGGGCTGACGTCTGACGTCATTGATGGGCTTTCCCGATGACCGGGAACAGCCAATCAATGACAGGCAGAGTAGGAAGCGCGGGGAGAGGTTTGTTTACACAGACCTCTCCCCGTTCTTCAGCTCTGTGACCCGATCGGGTCCGCTGGTCCCACGGCCGGGGTCACGGAGCTCGGGACCGGTTCTTACATACCTCTAAATGCCTGTTAAGGGGTCCCTCGTAGTCTGCCTCCTTCGGTGCCTGGGATGGTGACATCACTTCCCCTCAGCGTAGGAAGGGCTCCCCAGTCATCTGGGACTTGTCACGTGTCCCAGATGACTGTGCGGCCAATCA
The DNA here is from genome assembly GCA_028564925.1 of Lithobates sylvaticus. Lineage (NCBI taxonomy): Eukaryota > Metazoa > Chordata > Amphibia > Anura > Ranidae > Lithobates > Lithobates sylvaticus. Next base: position 594,853,294 of record CM053029.1, read on the forward strand.
CGGCGCACGGTGCCGCCCGCGCATGTGCAGTGGGTGCCCAGCTGTGAAGCCACAGCCGGGTGCCCATAGTTGCAATGCCGGCACCGAGGGGAAGTGATGTCACCAGCCCAGGCACCGAAGGAGGCAGACTACGAGGGACCCCTTAGCAACAGGCATCCGCATCGCTGGATCCTGGAACAGGTAAGTGTGCGATTTATTAAAAGTCAGCAGCTGCAGTATTTGTAGCTGCTGACTTTTAATTATTTTTTTTTTAATGGATACACCTCTTTAACTCAGGTTACTGTGTGTTCATATTCTCCATTGACAACGAGACCCAAAGCTTCTATAAGCAGTTGCTGGAGATCAGGCGAAAGCATCTTCTTCTGGTCTCTTCTTCTTGGCTGGTACAGACTTTTCCTGGTTCTAAAGCATGATAGAATCCCATCCAGCTTATGCCTGACCACTTATATGTCAGGTTGTTTACCATAGTTACCGATAACGGCTACAAACTTGTTTACCTTAACAACAGACTGTTCCACTGTCAACATTTCCCATTATTTGAGGACAGCCTGTATTACCAAGGCATTCGTTTGAGAAGCATCCACTCAAACACAACCCGATTTCTGGTTCCAACTAAACAGATTGTTCCAGTCTTATAAAAAAAAATCATTCATATAATATATTTTATTTTAAACGCAACTCATTTATTTTTGTATTTTGAGAAATCACTTTAACTAGTTACTGCCCAGTTGAACTGCGGCAAGTTGGCTCCCCTGCGCAAATCGCCGTCATTGTGTGTCAGGCGCGTACACTACGATTTGTGGGCGCGCACCCATTCCTGTATGGGGGGAGCCAGCCGGCGGGTCCGGCAGACTTGATGTCCGCCAGCCACCCGCGATCGCTCCAGAGAAAGGCAGAACAGGGATCTGACAGTGTAAACAAACAGATCTCCGTTCTGTCAGGGGAGGAGAGAGGGATCGTCTGTTCCTAGTGATTAGAAACAGCGATCTCTCTCCTCCTCCAGTCAGTCCTCTCCCCCCACAGTTATAATCACTCCCTAGGACACACTTAACCCCTTGATCGCCCCCTAGTGTTAACCCTTTCCCTGCCAGTGACATTTATACAGTATAATACAATAAAATAGTGCAGCGCAAACATAAATGAAATATAAAATATACCACAGGGATAAAATAAGTCCAGAAGGAAATCAGTCTCAGTATAAAGTGCTAGTGCAAAATAGCAGCTTCCTAATTACGGTGACACACTCCAGAGAGAGATCTGTGATAGTGATCAGTTCAGAAAACAAATCCAAGTCAATCACAATGAAAGGTGCTAGTGCAAAATAGCAGCTAATGGTGACAAATGGTGACACAATCCAGAGGAATTTCTGTGGTGGTGGTCCCTTTAAAGAGAGTAATGATGGCCCCTCACCTCCCTGCTTCGACCTGCAATAGGTCACAAAGCAGTATGCAGCTAAGTCAGACTCTGGTCTCCAACCGTCAGGAATCAATCATAGACGCTACCAACCAGGTCCACAATGGTATCCAGCATACATAAGATGAAAAAGAAGGGGACAACCTAGTGCTCTCTGTATTGAATTATATATTTATTGCACATGTAAGAAACATAGGAAAAACACTCACATTAGCCTGCATTCAGTCCCGAGTGCAGGCGTTGAAGGTAATGAGATCCAAAATGGCCGCGGGTGGCGTCACTCGTGCTCCCTGTCCCTCATACGCGTTACGTCCTAAAGGACTTCCTCAGCGTGGGGCAGGCCCCACGCTGAGGAAGTCCTTTAGGACGTAACGCGTACGAGGGACAGGGAGCACGAGTGACGCCACCCGCGGCCATTTTGGATCTCATTACCTTCAACGCCTGCACTCGGGACTGAATGCAGGCTAATGTGAGTGTTTTTCCTATGTTTCTTACATGTGCAATAAATATATAATTCAATACAGAGAGCACTAGGTTGTCCCCTTCTTTTTCATCTTATGTATGCTGGATACCATTGTGGACCTGGTTGGTAGCGTCTATGATTGATTCCTGACGGTTGGAGACCAGAGTCTGACTTAGCTGCATACTGCTTTGTGACCTATTGCAGGTCGAAGCAGGGAGGTGAGGGGCCATCATTACTCTCTTTAAAGGGACCACCACCACAGAAATTCCTCTGGATTGTGTCACCATTTGTCACCATTAGCTGCTATTTTGCACTAGCACCTTTCATTGTGATTGACTTGGATTTGTTTTCTGAACTGATCACTATCACAGATCTCTCTCTGGAGTGTGTCACCGTAATTAGGAAGCTGCTATTTTGCACTAGCACTTTATACTGAGACTGATTTCCTTCTGGACTTATTTTATCCCTGTGGTATATTTTATATTTCATTTATGTTTGCGCTGCACTATTTTATTGTATTATGCTTATGAGGTATTTTTTGAATTAACCTAAGTTGCAGCAAGCATCTTCGTTTTACTTTGATCTGTTGTTCTGACAGCGCTGAGTACTCTCTTTTTATTTACATTTATACAGTAATCAGTGGCTATTTTTAGCTCTGATGGCTGTATAAATGTCACTGGTCCCAAAAAAGTGTCAAAAGTATGCGATCTGTACAACTCTACATTTATGCTTCATTAGAGGGAGTCTTTCCTGACACATAAGATATGGGAGAGTGCGTATTTTCATTTCATTCAATTTCATTTAAATTCACGAGTTTAGCTCTGTAGGATGTTTGAGAGGGTGAGTGGCCAATAAGAATCCTAATATTTTAGCCTTCGCAGGCGGTTGGAGTGTACCAATTTTTTGATAGTATAGAGTGCCTTGATTTTAGGTAGGTTGTTTTTATTGTGATTTTATTGTGCTTTTGTTTCTGTTTGTTTGTTTTGCTATGCAATTGAGCCTGGGTATGCCCAATAGGCTCTGATATGTACTATTAACTTTGAAATGCAATAAAAATAAAGTCCAGTCTGTCCCGCTAAAAATCGTAGATTCCCGCCATTACTAGTAAAAAAACAATCAATTTACGCTTATTGCGATTTTTTTTAATTTTTTTTTTTACCCAAAAATATGTAGAAGAATATATATTGGCCTTAACTGAGGAAGACTTTTTTTTTTTTTTTTTGTAATATGGGATATTTATTATAGCAAATAGTAAAAAATATTGTGTTTTTTCAAAATTGGCGCAATTTTCTTTGTTTATAGCACAAAAAAAAAACCGCAGAGGTGATCAAATACCACCAAAAGAAAGCTCTATTTGTGGTGAAAAAATGATTTTTTTTTGTTTGGGTGCAACGTCGCACGACCGTGCAATTTGCAGTTAAAGCGACACAGTGCCGAATCTTAAAAAATGGCCTGGTTATTAAGGGGGCAAATCCTTCCGGTCCTTAACCGCTTCACGACCGGCGCACGACGATGTACGTCGGCAGAATTTCCAACGGAAAAAAGAGATCCTGCTCTCAAATTTTCCGGACAACAAAATCCGATCAGACTTTTTCCGATCGTGTGTAGAGAATTCCGACGGACAAAGTGCCACGCATGCTCAGATCAAATTACGAGACCAAAGCTATTGGCTACTAGCCTCTACGTAGTTCCGTCGTACGCAACGAACCTCACCACGTTCCGATTTTTCCGACAACTTTGTCCGACCGTGTGTATGCAATTTTGTGGTCGGAATTTACGACCGCGTGTATGGGGGCTTAGAGCCTGTGGCTCCAATCAGGTGCTTCTAAACCACCCCCCCCCCCGCCGCTGTAATTCAGGCGCCCTGCATCCGCAAAGGGACCGGGCGCCTGAATAGGGGGTGGCATCATCGGCCATAGATAGATTTGTGCAATGCATGAATCTATCTATTGGTGCTAGAGGGGGTGGCAGGAAAGAGGGGGCGGTGCCCGCGCGCCCTTAATGCACGGGCCACCACTGACACTACTTATGAAATCGATTTGCTCTATTAAAGATTTTTTTGGGGGATTGGTTAATGTTGGTGACGATTGGCAGTGATTGACGATTGGCAGCTGTTGAGCGATCGGTCAATTTTCTAACCGTCTGCTATTACTGTATACGATGCAACCTTCTTTTATTGAAGGTTACAAAGTTTTCTGGGTTTCTTTTGCAGGCAGGTCAGTAAGTTTCTTGCGTTTTGCCTCTTGTTTTTTTTTCGGGTGTTGGTGATTCGCGTTCCCCTCGGGAGTCATTGCCTTTCGGGCGGTGCAGAGACGCGGTTATTTATCCCTTCAGTCCAGATGGGAGATGATTGTCTCAGGGACGCCGGAGCACCAGTCAATTCCCCCATACACGTCTCCCGCTGATTCCGGTTACTCACCGCGCTGCCTGTTATAAATCTATTGATCTTCGCGCGTTAGTGACAGGACGAGCCGCGCCAGGGCAAAGTGACTCCTGGTGCTGCAATGTCACGCACTTCCCTCACCCATATAACCCCCTCCAGCTTTGAGAGGTGGGGGCGGGGGGGGGTTGGCGTCCATGAATCACGCTCTAATCCACCGAGTGCTAATGAGCCTGACTGCGCTTTACCATGCAGCTCTCCTAATAACACGGATGGTCTTCTGCGTCTTTTGTGCATTTATTAAGCTGGAGCTGATTAGAGGTTAACGAGTCGCTCCCGTAGGACCCAAAAAACCAGAGCGAGTTGATCAGTTGAAGATTAACGGGCGCTAAAAGCCCCATAAAACCTCCGCCTGTTTCCTACGTCTGTGGCTGCAAATCTCCGGTTGTGGCCCAGAGGAGGTCAGAGGACCTCATGTGATGCAGCGACGCCATCGCTTGCGGAACAGAAATAATATTGCGCGCTATTTCTTCCGAAGCGTCGTTATCTCATGTGAGATGTCACTCCGTTCAACTTTTGTTCTCTGTCCTCCGGGGATGACTTATCATAGAACTGTAAAGTCCAGTAATTACTCGGCCGCAGTCGCATGGCTGCCGGGGATTGTCACGTCTACCGGGGCTGCCGGATACAAGTTTGACAGCCGCCGTCTAGCTATTCTGCTCATCTTCTACAACCGCAGACTGAGCTGTATGGACAGTTACCTTATTGTTCCTGCATAGGAGACGCATAAATAAGCATGTAAAATGAAAGAATTTTTTATTTTATTTTTTTTATTTGGATTTGAATCACGCTCTATACCACCGAGTGCTAATGAGCCTGACTGCGCATTTCCATGCAGCTCTCCTAATAACGTGGATGGTCTTCTGCGTCTTTGTACATTTATTAAGATGGAGCTATTATTTAAGAATTTATTTTTTTATATTTTAAGAATTTATTTTTTATTTTTTAAGAATTTTTTTTTATTTTTTTTTAAGAATTAAATTTTTTTGGATTTTTTTTTTTTTTTATTTACCAAAGGCAAATAGGTGTTGGATAATATAGGGAAGTCGCACTTTGCATGGAAATTTACCCCAGAGCTTAGTCAGTGAGTTGAATCTCTTCCAACATCCAATCATGTGCAAGCAGGACTGCCGGCAGAAATCACGTGGCCCCGTACAGCCTACCTGACAGGCCCCGCCCTCCCCTCCCCCCTCCCTCTCCAAATTACAAAAATCTAAATTTTTTTTAATGACTTTTTCCAATTGTTAAAACATCTTTTTTGCAATTTAAAAAATTATTTTTATTTATAAAAAATCTTTTAAACCGCTTCAGCCCAGGAAGATTTTACCCCCTTCTTGGACCAGAGCACTTTTTGTACCCCCTTCTTGGACCAGAGCACTTTTTACGATACGGCACTGCGCCGCTTTAACTGTTAATTGCGCGGTCGTGCGACGCTGTACCCACAAATAGAGCTTTCTTTTGGTGGTATTTGATTACCTCTGCGATTTGAATTTTTTGCGCTATAAACAAAAAGAGAGCGACAATTTTGAAAAAAGAAAAAAGCAATATTTCTTGCTGTAATAAATATTAAGGATGGCCTCAGGCGTGTTGGCACACTCCACGTGCAGAGCCCGCCAGGAAGTCGGCACGGCGCTGCGCTAATCACAGGCAGTGAGACATTTCCCGATCTCTGCAGCCGCACATCGGGAAAAAGTCTCACTGCCTGTGATTAGCGCAGCGCCATGCCGACTTCCTGGCGGGCTCTGCACGTGGAGTGTGCCAACACGCCTGAGGCCATCCTTAATAAATATCCCCCAGAAATATATATAAAAAAAAGAATTTTGACCTCAGTTGAGGCCGATATGTTTTCTTCTACATATTTTTGGTAAAAAAAATCGTAATAAGCGTATATTGATTGGTTTGCGCAAAAGTTATAGAGTCTACAAAATAGGGGATAGTTTTATGGTATTTTTAGTATTCTTTTTTTTTTTTACTAGTAATGGTGGCGATCTGCTACTTTTATCAGGACATTATGGCGGACACACATCGGACACTTTTGACACTATTTTGGGACCATTGTCATTTATACAGCGATTAATGCTATAAAAATGCACTGGTTACTGTGTAAATGACACTGGCAGGGGAGGGGTTAAACACTAGGGGGCGATCGAGGGGTTAAGTGTGTCCTAGGGACTGATTCTAACTGTGGGGGGGGGGGCTTCCACTGACATGACAGCAATCACCAATCCCGATGACAGGAAGCAGTAGATCCCTGTCATGTCACTAGGCAGAACGGGGAAATGCCTTGTTTACATAGGCACTTTCTTGTTCTGCGGCTCCGTGACACGATCGCTGGGAGACCGGCGGACATTGAGTCCGCGTGACTCGTGGGGACGGTCACGGTGTACGCGGTGCCCACTAGCCCCGCAAATTAAAGGGGACCTACAGGTACGCCCATTCGCCCATCGCTGCCATTGTGCCGACATATATCGGCGTGCGGCGGTTGGCAAGTGATTAAAAATTATTTTTATTTATTTTTTGTAAAGAATATGTAAAGGTTGGTTTTCCACAGAGTGGCCCCTATCCTCCTCTTCTTGGGTCCCTCCTGCCCTGTTGGAGAGCCGCTCTCCCTCGGGGAACTCGTGCGGGCACGCTCCTGTGTCCTGCTGCTGCGTCCATTGACACAGACAGCAGGGCTTGGCCCCACCCCCGACTCCCACGTCATTGGATTTGATTGACAGCAGCGTGAGCCAATGGCTGCACTGATATGAATCTATACAATCTATACAATCAGGACCCCAGACACCGTGCTCGTCCCCATCGCAGGAAAGCCCGGGTTCAGGTAAGTAAAAGGGGGGCTCTGGGGGGGAGGGGCTCTCTTGTGCTGCATCACAGGAGGTTTGTCACCTTAATGCATAGAATACATTAGAGTGAAAAACCTTGAAGGTTTACAACCCCTTTAAATTTATTTTTTTACAATTTATTTTTTACAATGTTGGGTGGGGTGCTTTGGATGAATTATAAGGGGGTCTAAAAAGACCCCTGACATCTCACCTTTGTGACAGAGAAGAGAATATTTTTTTTCAAAATTTGTTTATAGCGCAAAAAATAAAAACCGCAGAGGTGATCAAATACCACCAAAAGAAAGCTCTATTTGTGGGGAAAAAAGGACGCCAATTTTGTTTGGGTGCCACGTCGCACGACCGCGCAATTGTCAGTTAAAGCGACGCATCGCCGAATCGCAAAAAGTGCTCTGGTCAGGAAGGGGGTAAAACCTTCCGGGGCTGAAGCGGTTAATTAAAAAGTTGAATATAATACAATTGTTTATAAAAATTTTGATATTTTTAAAAACTGTAGTTTCTTTATCGTACATCATAGGACACAGAGCCTCAAGTATTTACTTAGTAGGTAGCTATAACCCACTAAGTAAATACTTGAGGCTCTGTGTCCTATGATGTACTCCAAGGAAAGGATTTTATAGGTAAGCTGTTACGTGTCCCAGGGGGTCCGGGGGGGGGGCGGGGTTAAGATGCGTCATCCTTGCCTAGCGGAGGATACCTGCTCCCCCTTTCCCCCGCAAAACCCCCCCCCGTAACTCAGTTCCAGGTTGGCGAGAGGGAGCGGAACCAGCGGGACTTTACTATTTGAGTGAAGTTCTGCTTTAAGTCCCAATTTCCTCCTATTAACTGATGGACTCATTTTATTGCCGTCGCTGAAGCCTGCCATATTGCTGGTTCTTCTGTCTGCTGTTCATTATAACTACCCATCTGCCTCATAAAACAAGTCACACCAATGTCTCTTACTGGTGGATTAATCAGCCAGATCATCACCCTGACAGTGCAGAAAAGAGGCCACATAATGGAAGCCGATTCTCTACCCCGGATAATAAAAAATGGGAAATCTGCAATACAGCGAATGTATATGACATTTAGTATATCATTTAGCAGCTTTCCTGATAATGACATTATAAGAGACAGAAGGGTGACTGACAACTTCACCCCTTCGGAGACAGAAACTCGTCTATTGATATTTCGTGTCCTTCTGCTGTCTGCCAATTTATAGATACAATGAATGGCCTGCAACTCATAACTGCACCATCCATATTTATAGATACAATGAATGGCCTGCAACTTGGAGCTGCACTATCCACATTTATAGATACAATAAATGGCCTGCAACCCAGAGCTGCACAATACACATTTATAGATACAATGAATGGCCTGCAACTCGGAGCTGCACCATCCACATTTATAGATACAATGAATGGCCTGCAACTCGGAGCTGCACCATCCATATTTATAGATACAATGAATGGCCTGCAACTCAGATCTGCACCATCCATATTTATAGATACAATGAATGGCCTGCAACTCGGAGCTGCACCTTCCACATTTATAGATACAATGAATGGCCTGCAACTCGGATCTGCACCATCCATATTTATAGATACAATGAATGTCCTGCAACTCGGAGCTGCACCATCCACATTTATAGATACAATGAATGGCCTGCAACTCGGAGCTGCACCATCCACATTTATAGATACAATGAATGGCCTGCAACTCGGAGCTGCACCATCCACATTTATAGATAAAATGAATGGCCTACAACTCGGAGCTACACCATCAACATTTATAGATACAATGAATGGCCTGCAACTCAGATCTGCACCATCCATATTTATAGATACAATGAATGTCCTGCAACTTGGAGCTGCACCATTCACATTTATAGATACAATGAATGGCCTGCAACTCGGAGCTACACCATCAACATTTATAGATACAATGAATGGCCTGCAACTCGGAGCTACACCATCAACATTTATAGATACAATGAATGGCCTGCAACTCATAGCTGCACCATCCATATTTATAGATACAATGAATGGCCTGCAACTCGGAGCTGCACCATCCATATTTATAGATAAAATAAATGGCCTGCAACTCGGAGCTGCACCTTCCACATTTATAGATACAATGAATGGCCTGCAACTCAGAGCTGCACCATCCATATTTATAGATACTATGAATGGCCTGCAACTCAGAGCTGCACCATCCACATTTATAGATACAATGAATGGAGCTGCACCATCCACATTTATTCACCTTCCACATTTATAGATACAATGAATGGCCTGCAACTCGGAGCTGCACCATCCATATTTATAGATACAATGAATGGCCTGCAACTCGGAGCTACACCATCAACATTTATAGATACAATGAATGGCCTGCAACTCGGAGCTGCACCATCAACATTTATAGATACAATGAATGGCCTGCAACTCAGAGCTGCACCATCCACATTTATAGATACAATGAATGGCCTGCAACTTGGAGCTGCACCATCTACATTTATAGATACAATGAATGGCCTGCAACTCGGAGCTACACCATCAACATTTATAGATACAATGAATGGCCTGCAACTCGGAGCTGCACCATCCACATTTATAGATACAATGAATGGCCTGCAACTCGGAGCTGCACCATCCACATTTATAGATACAATGAATGGCCTGCAACTCGGAGCTGCACCATCCATATTTATAGATACTTGGAGCTGCACCATCCATATTTATAGATACTATGAATGGCCTGCAACTCAGAGCTGCACCATCCATATTTATAGATACAATAAATGGCCTGCAACTCAGAGCTGCACCTTCCACATTTATAGATACAATGAATGGCCTGCAACTCAGAGCTGCACCATCCATATTTATAGATACAATTAATGGCCTGCAACTCGGAGCTGCACCATCCATATTTATAGATACAATGAATGGCCTGCAACTCGGAGCTACACCATCAACATTTATAGATACAATGAATGGCCTGCAACTCGGAGCTGCACCATCCACATTTATAGATACAATGAAAGGCCTACAACTCGGAGCTACACCATCAACATTTATAGATACAATGAATGGCCTGCAACTCGGAGCTACACCATCCACATTTATAGATACAATGAATGGCCTGCAACTTGGAGCTGCACCATCCACATTTATAGATACAATGAATGGCTTGCAACTCGGAGCTGCACCATCCACATTTATAGATACAATGAATGGCCTGCAACTTGGAGCTGCACCATCCACATCTATAGATACAATGAATGGCCTGCAACTTGGAGCTGCACCATCCATATTTATAGATACAATGAATGGCCTGCAACTCAGAGCTGCACCATCCATATTTATAGATACTATGAATGGCCTGCAACTCGGAGCTGCACCTTCCACATTTATAGATACTATGAATGGCCTGCAACTCATAACTGCACCATCCATATTTATAGATACAATGAATGGCCTGCAACTCGGAGCTGCACCTTCCACATTTATAGATACAATGAATGGAGCTGCACCATCCACATTTATAGATACAATGAATGGCCTGCAACTCGGAGCTGCACCTTCCACATTTATAGATACAATGAATGGAGCTGCACCATCCACATTTATTCACCTTCCACATTTATAGATACAATGAATGGCCTGCAACTCGGAGCTCCACCGTCCACATTTATAGATACAATGAATGGCCTGCAACTCAGAGCTGCACCATCCACATTTATAGCTACAATGAATGGCCTGCAACTTGGAGCTGCGGCATCCATATTTATAGATACAATGAATGGCCTGCAACTCTGAGCTGCACCATCCATATTTATAGATACAATGAATGGCCTGCAAATCAGAGCTGCACCATCCACATTTATAGCTACAATGAATGGCCTGCAACTCGGAGCTGCACCATCCATATTTATAGATACAATGAATGGCCTGCAACTCGGAGCTGCACCATCCATATTTATAGATACTTGGAGCTGCACCATCCACATTTATAGATACAATGAATGGCCTGCAACTCGGAGCTGCACCATCCACACTTATAGATACAATGAATGGCCTGCAACTCAGAACTGCACTGTGAAGGGAGTCACTGTTGGGCGCAGGGTGACCAAGAAAAGAATGAACCCTGAGAATATGATTGGATTACTTCAAATGGGACAGTAATATTCATTAACAATATCTCTCAAGAATATATGTAAAGACTATTCTTGGGTTGTTTGATTCTGCAACATGTAAGTTGAGAGAGCTGATCACATTGGCTTCTAAAACTGGGTAGGAGCCAGACAGTCTACTCCTACTATAGTTTGTTGCCTACTAGGCTGAGCAGGGGAGGAGGTCACTGTTTGTATTGTTAGTTGTAATTAGCTCCTGCTATTGTGTGAAGGTTTCCTGTGTTATACTTATGATAATGTTGATTGTGTCTTCTGAGCTAAAAGACGTCAAGTTTGTCCTAAAGGTCATGTCTCTGAGTCACCTAGTCTGGGTAAATGATTTCGTAAATTAGCTCATGTTAATTAGGTTTCTGGTTACAGGTGTATTGTTAGAGTAATGTGAGCAGGAGGTAGGAACCTCCTCTTTAACTATATATAAAGACTTGTAATTTTGGTTCTAATAAAGAGTCTGATTCCTGTTTGACCCTCCATACAGAGCCTTGTCTTGTACTTGGGGGGGAAGAATTATTCGTATGGGTTTCTTGTTTGGCTGATTGGAGTGTCTGGTAGCTGCTTTTGTGTTCGGAAATGGAATGTCCTAAACGGCTTTAACCCCTTTCATACTCAGGGTGGCGTTACATGCACCATCCACATTTATAGATACAATGAATGGATTTGATCCCCTGCAAATTTTGTAAGTTTGCCCACTTACAAAGAAATGAAGGGTCTATGATTTTTTATCCTAGGTGTATTTTAAATGATAGAGACAGAATATCAACCAGAAATCCAGAAAAAACACGATACAAATGTTATAAATTGAGTTGCAGTTTGGTGAGTAAAATAAGTATTTGATCCACAAGCAAAACATGACTTAGTAGTTGGTGGAGAAACCCTTGTTGGCAAACACAGAGGTCAGACGTTTCTTGTAGGTGGTGATCAGGTTTGCACACATCTCAGGAGGGATTCCATCCTTCTTTACAGATCTTCTCTAAATCCTTAAGGTTTCTTGGCTGTCGCTTGGAAACTCAAAGTTTCAGCTCCCTCCATTCATTTTCTATAGGATTAAGGTCTGGAGACTGGCCAGGCCACTCCATGACCTTAATGTGCTTCTCCTTGAGCCACTCCATTGTTGCCTTGGTGCTATGTTTTTGGTCATTGTCATGCTAGAAGACCCATCCACCACCCATCTTCAGTGATCTGGCTGAGGGAAGAAGGTTCTCATCCAAGATTTTACAATACATGGCCCTGTCCATTGGCCCCTCAATGTGGCAGAGTCGGCCTGTACCTTTATCAGAGAAACGGCTCCAAAGCATCATGTTTTCACCTCTGTGCCTGACTGTAGGGATGGTGTTCTTAGGGTCATAGTCACCATTTGTCTTCCTCCAAACACGTTGTCGAGTTAATGTCAAAAAGCTAAATTATGGTCTCATCTGACCACAGCACTTTCTCCCAATCCTCTGAATTATTTAGATGTTCATTGGCAAACTTCAGACAGACCTGTACATGTCCCTTCAGGAGGGGGGCCTTGTGGGCGCTGCAGGATTTAAATCCATGGCGGTGTATTGTGTTACCAATGTTTTTTTTGGTGGCTGTGGTCCCAACTGCCTTGAGATCATTCACAAGGTCCTCCTGTGTAGTTCTGGGCTTATCCCTCACTTTTCTTATGACCATCCTCACCCCATGAGGCAAAATCTTGCATGGAGCTCCAGACCGAGGGCAATTGGTGGTTATTTTGTATTTCTTCCATTTGTGAATAATCGCTCCAACAGTTGCCTCCTTCTCACCAAGCTTCTTGCTGGTGGTCTTGTAGCCCATTCCAGCCTTGTGTAGGTCTACAATCTTGTCCCTGACGTCCTTGGACAGCTCTTTGGTCTTGCCCATGATGGGGAGGTTTAAATGGAGGAAAGAGATTCTGTGACCAGGTGTCTTTTATACATAACAGATTGTGGGAGGAATCCCGCACTGTTGGGGTCAGTGGAAGGAATTATGCCCCACTGCTAATGTCAGTCGGAGGAATGGTGCCTCACTTTGGAGACCACTGGTCTAGTGGACTTTGTCTGTACCTCTTTCTCTGGGCACTGATAGGCGGCACTGATGAGCACTGAAATGTGGCATTGGTGGGCACTGATAGGCACTGATATTGGTCTAATGGGCACTGATAGGCTGCACTGTTATGCGGCACTAATGAGCACTGAAAGGTGACACTGATGGGCACTGATAGGTGGCACTGGTGGGCACTGATAGGCACTGATAGGTGGCACTGATGGGCACTAATATTCAGCACTGATGGGCACTGATAGACGGCACGGATAGGCGGCATTGATGGGCAGCACTGATGAGCAGGCACTGATGGGAACTGAAAGGCAGCACTGACTGGCATCAATGATGGGCACTGTTTGGTGTCACTGATGGGCACTGATTGGTTTCATTGATGGGCACTGCTGGGGCCTTACTAGAATCAGGGCACTTATGATCAGTGCCCTGATTTACCTGTCCTGGACTCCCCTGCGAGGAGATGCCGCGGATCGGCTCTCCTCACCACACACTCTATCAGTGCGAGGCGAGGGGAGCCAATAAATGGCACTTCCGCATTTCCCTGTGACCAGCTGTGATTGGACACAGCTGGTCACATGGTTAAAGAGCCTACGTCATCAGCTCTTTGCAGAGATCGGGGTCCTGCCATGTCCTAGGAACACAGTGCGGCAGCGATCGAACGAGATCGGCCGTCGCGGGGGGGGGGGGGGGGGGGGGGGTGCGTCACACGATGCCGTCCCAGAGCGAGAGCCGCACCGCTCCTCCGCCATTTGGCGGTGGGCGGGCGGCAAGTGGTTAAAGGGTATCTGTAACCCGCGTTCCTATAAGTACTTGTAGTAACTTTCACTCAACCAGGCATGCCAAGAAGGGGCTGAGGTCGCTCTTGGTGTGGAGGGAGCAGAACAGATAACCCCAAAATGACCAAGCGGCTCCTTCAGGGGGGGGGGGGGGGGGTAGTGCTGCATATGAACGCCAAGTGCCTGTAGATCAGATAGACAAGTGCAGATGTGTGATATAATTCTTCTTCTTCATGATCTTTTATCGAGATAACGTCTTCTATGTCATGTAAAGTCGTTGACCTTCCTCTTTTAGTGACGGTTATTTTTAAGCTTCCTCGAGTTGACTGTTTTGCCTTTACAATTTTTTCATTAATTGGTTCACTTTAAAAAAAAAAAAAGAAATGTCACGTGACCAGCCCCCAAAGTCTGGATCTGCTCAGCCGGGCTAATGAATTCCGTATTGTTCGCTCGGATAATTTCTTTATTCTATTTTTTTTCTTGTATCCGTTTCCTAATTGGCCCGTTATTAGCGGCTCGGCTTTCCAGGCCCTAATTTGCGGGAACACAGACCGCCCCTGTTTATTACACAGAGCGGCCATGTGTCTCCGTAGTCTGTCTCCAAAGCTGCCGCTCCTCTCTTCCCACGTCCTCGGCTCTCCACCAACCCTCATTACATGACCGTCCGTGGGGGAAGCCTATCATGTAATTCTCTTAATTAACATTACATGTCATTAGCGAGCAGCCAGCTTAATCTAATCAAGGGCACAGCGAAGTCTGGGGAGATTTGGAAGACGCGACATATAATAGGTTCATGGCGTTTTATGGGTTTGATGTCCTTGAGATTCTCACCTGCGGAGGGGGGGACCTTTTGGAGGTGAATCTTCGGCAGTCACAGCCCCCCCCCCTCCCCTCCCCCAGAGGGGGACGCCGGAATTATTTGTTTTATAAAGAGGTTACCTTCATTTAAGCTGCTCTTCCATATATATATATTTTTTAATTTAATTTGTGCCATTTATGTTAAATGCTCCAAAATCTCTCGGCGTGCCCCGGTGTCACGCCGGTAATTGCTCCCATGCCGGCGAACGTTAACACTGGTTTAATGTGTAAGAGCTTCGAAAAATGGTGGCGGAAAAAAAAAGAAGGCAGGTAGTTAATGCAATTATCATTCATTTGTCCCATTAGTATGAAAATAAGGCAGCCATCGAAGGTATCACAAAGCAATAATGCCCGTCCATTAAGGGCTCCTAATTCATGGATTACTCTGCAAATGGCAGGAGGGCAAAAAAAAAAAGATTACCTGTGGCTTTGAGCTGTTGTATTAAACCCTCAGTTTTTTTTTTTTTTTTTTTTCAGTTTAACACGTTGGGTGCAATAATAATATAAACATGACCCAATAAATGATTTGTAACAAATTCTTATCCCAGCACTTGAGGTTTACAGCTTTTGCTGGCTTGCTGCTCCTTCAGTTCCGCTTCCCTTCCCTTCCCTTCACAGGAAAGTGTCAAAGTGGAAGTAAACCCGGCCTATCGTTTTAGCAGCCAAGGAAGCTGCCATCTTGGGCTCTGTTTAACCGCTTCAGCTCCGGAAGATTTTACCCCCTTCCTGACCAGAGCACTTTTTTGCGATTCGGCACTGCGTCACTTTAGGTGACAATTGCGCGGTCGTGCGACGTTACACTAAAACAAAATTGACATCCTTTTTTTCCCACAATTGAGCTCCATGCACACTGAAGCTCAAAAAAGCTTTTTCTGGACGCTAGATTGCTGGCAGAAAAAGCTGGTTGAATAACATGCTTTTAACAGCGTTTTGTACTAGCGTTTATGAGCGTTTTATAGCGTTAGCGTTTATGTGCGTTTTAATAAAAATACACAGAGGACACTGCAAAAATCCCACAATGTATTTCAAACTCCCACAATGCATTGAAAAAATAGAACGCCGAAAGCTAAATGACGCGCGTTCATGAGCGTTTATCAGCATTTGGCTTTTTTGGCGGTGAAAAACGGCACTTTGAACGCAAATTTCTGGCGTTCAGAAAAAAGCCCATAAACTCCACTGCTCATTAAAGCTAAAAAACGTCAATGTGTGCATGGACACATAGGCTAACATAGAGTGGAGTTTATGGGCTTTTAAAAAAAACGCCCAAACTCCAATAAACTGCAGTTTATGAGCTTCAGTGTGCATGGAGCCTAAAGCCCCATACACACGGTCGGACAATCCGCGGACCAGGTCCGTCATACTTTGTCTGATGTTGGTGTTGCGTACACACGGTCGGACAAAGTTGTCGGAAAATCCGATCATTCTGAACGTGGTGACGTTTGTTGCCTACGACGGGACTACGTAGAGGCTAGTAGCCAATAGCTTTGGTCTTGTAATGTGATGTGAGCATGCGTAGCACTTTGTCCGGTCGGACAACCGTACACACGATCGGATTTGGTGTGATCGGACCGTGTTGTCGGAAAATCTATCCAGCAGGAGATAGGACTTTGTCCGTCGGACAATCCGATGGAAACTGTCCGATGGTGCCTACACACGGTCTGATTTTTCAACAACATTGTCCGATCGGACAGAATCCATGCAAAAATCCGACCGTGTGTATGGGGCTTTACAGGTTTTTGCTGGCTTCCTGCAAGTGCTGCTTCCCTGAACTTCCCGTCTTCACAGGAAAGAGTTAAAGTGAAGGTAAACACGGCCTATCGTTTTAGCAGCCAAGGAAGCTGCCATTTTGGGCTCTGTTAGGCTCCATTCACACTAGCGCGTTTTTTGGTGCATTTTGCATTTTGCAGAAATGCAGGGAAATTTTTTAACATGGGGTCCTATGGAAGATGTTCACATCAATGCATTTTTGTTCCTCTGCGTTTTTGGAAAGGGTCGGGGACTTTTTTTTCATGCAAAATGCAGCGTTTTGCATGTAATAGAAGTCAATGGACCCGCATGCAAAACGCAAGTACCGTGTTTTTACCGAGTTTTTGCCGCGATTTGCGTTTTTTTTTTTTACACTGTATATAGCTGGTTGCTAAGCAACCACAGTGTAAAAAAATAAAAAAAACGCAAATCGCGGCAAAATCGCGGTTAAAAACGCGTGTCAAAAAACGCGGCAAGCACCGCAAAAAGCACTGCAAAAACGCGCAAAAGCAAAATGCATTGATGTGAATCGAGCCTTAAACTGCGTCAGCCCCGGAAGATTTTACCCCCTTCCTGACCAGAGCACTTTTTGCGATTCGGCACTGCGTCGATTTAGCTGACAATTGCGCGGTCGTGCAACGTAACACTAAAACAAAATTGACATCCTTTTTTCCCCACAAATAGAGCTTTCTTTTGGTGGTATTTGATCGCCTCTGGAATTTTTAATTTAAATTTTTTGCACTATAAACAAAAAAAGAGCGACAATTTTAAAAAAAAAATTTTTTTACTTTTTGCTATAATAAATATCCCCCAAAAATATATAAACAAAACACATTTTTTCCTCAGTTTTAGTTTCCTCAGATCTGTTCCGCCGCAAAATATCGCAGTCCCGCTAAAAATCGCAGATCGCCGCCATTACTAGTTAAAAAAAATGAATAATAAAAATGCCATAAATCAATCCCCTATTTTGTAGACGCTATAACTTTTGCGCAACCCAATCAATATACGCTTATTGCGTTTTTTTTTTTTTTTAACCAAAAATATGTAGAAGAATACGTATCGGCCTAAACTAATGAAGACATTTTTTTTTTTGGGATATTTATTATAGCAAAAAGTAAAAAATATATTTTTTTTTTTTTTCAAAATTGTTGCTCCTATTTTGTTTATAGCGCAAAAAATAAAAACGCAGAGGTGATCAAATACCACCAAAATAAAGCTCTATTTGTGGGAAAAAAAGGACATCAATCTTGTTTGGGTACACCGTTGCACGGCCGCGCAATTGTCAGTTAAATCGATGCAGCGCCGTATCGCAAAAACTGGCCTGGTACACACGATCAGAATTTTTGTCGGAAAAACCTTGGATGGTTTTTCCGACGGAATTCCGCTCAAGCTTGCCTTGCATACACACGATCACACAAAAGTTCTCTAAACTTTCGACCGCCAAGAACGCAGTGACGTACAACACTACGACGAGCCGAGAAGATGAAGTTCAGTGCTTCCGAGAATGCGTCAAATTGTTTCCGAGCATGCGTAGTAAATTTTGCGCGTCGGAATTGCTACAGACGATCGGAATTTCCGATAGGAACTTTTTCCCATGAAAAAATAGAGAACAAATAGAGAACATGCTCTCAATCTTTTGCCAGCAAAAGTCCGATGGAGCCTACACACGGTCGCATTTTCCAACCAAAAGCTCACATTGGTCTTTTGCTGGCGGCATTTACGATCGCGTGTTCGCAGCATAAAGGGGTAAATCCTTTCCGGGGGTGAAGTGGTTAACCACATGCCGACCGCGCTATAGTCGAAAGACGTCTACAGCGCGGTCGGGTTTCCCTGAGTGGACGTCCTACGGACGTCCTCCCAGAAACTTGGGGCGCGCACTCGGGAACATCCGGGAACACTCGGGAACATCACGGATCACGGTAAACAGCCGCTGATATCGGCCGTTTACCACGTGATCGCTCCGTCAAATGACGGAGCGATCACATGTACACAAACCGGCGTCACGTCATGACGCCGGTTCCTCCCTCCCCTCTCTGTACCGATCGGTACAGAGAAGGGAGAAGTGGAGAGGGGGAGAGACGGGACCAGCGCTGTGGGCTGGATGTGTAGTGCCCACAGCGCTGGTCAATACACTGCCACCACTGTGCAATACACTGCCACCACTGTGCAATGCTCCGCCACCACTGTGCAATGCTCCGCCACCACTGTGCAATGCTCCGCCACCACTGTGCAATGCTCCGCCACCACTGTGCAATGCTCTGCAACCACTGTGCAATGCTCTGCAACCACTGTGCAATGCTCCGCCACCACTGTGCAATGCTCCGCCACCACTGTGCAATGCTCTGCAACCACTGTGCAATGCTCCGCCACCACTGTGCAATGCTCCGCCACCACTGTGCAATGCTCCGCCACCACTGTGCAATGCTCCGCAACCACTGTGCAATGCTCCGCCACCACTGTGCAATGCTCCGCCACCACTGTGCAATGCTCCGCCACCACTGTGCAATGCTCCGCCACCACTGTGCAATGCTCCGCCACCACTGTGCAATGCTCCGCCACCACTGTGCAATGCTCCGCCACCACTGTGCAATGCTCTGCAACCACTGTGCAATGCTCCGCCACCACTGTGAAATGCTCTGCAACCACTGTGCAATGCTCCGCCACCACTGTGCAATGCTCCGCCACCACTGTGCAATGCTCTGCAACCACTGTGCAATGCTCCGCCACCACTGTGCAATGCTCCGCCACCACTGTGCAATGCTCCGCCACCACTGTGCAATGCTCCGCCACCACTGTGCAATGCTCTGCAACCACTGTGCAATGCTCTGCCACCACTGTGCAATGCTCTGCCACCACTGTGCAATACTCTACCAATACTGTGCAATACTGTAAAGCCCCATACACACGGTCGGATTTTTTCATGGATTCTGTCCGATCGGACAATGTTGTTGAAAAATCAGACCGTGTGTAGGCACCATCGGACAGTGTACGTCGGATTGTCCGACGGACAAAGTCTTATCTCCTGCTGGATAGATTTGCCGACAACACGGTCCGATCACACCAAATCCGATCGTGTGTACGGTTGTCCGACCGGACAAAGTGCTACGCATGCTCAGATCACATTACAAGACCAAAGCTATTGGCTACTAGCCTCTACGTAGTCCCGTCGTAGGCAACAAACGTCACCACGTTCAGAATGATCGGATTTTCCGACAACTTTGTCCGACCGTGTGTATGCAACACCAGTGTCGGACAAAGTATGACGGACAGGATCCGACCGACCTGGTCCTCGGATAATCCGCGCGTGTGTATGGGGCTTAATACTCTGCCAATACTTGCCAATACTCGCCAATACTCTGCCAATACTCTGCCAATTCTCTGCCAATACTCGCCAATACTTGCCAATACTCGCCAATACTCTGCCAATACTCTGCCAATTCTCTGCCAATACTCGCCAATACTCTGCAATAATTTTTAATAGAAACAAAGAATTTTTTTTTTTTTTTTTTACCGAATTTTCAGTATTTTTTGATTTATAGCGCAAAAAATAAAAAACCCAGCGGTGATTAAATACCACCAAAAGAAAGCTCTATTTGTGGGGAAAAAAAGGACACAAAATTCATTTGGGTACAGTGTTGCATGACGGAGTAATTGTCATTCAAAGTGTGAGAGCACCGAAAGCTGAAAATGAGTCTGCTTAGGAAGGGGGTTTAACTGCCCAGTGGGTAAGTGGTTAATGTATCTGTTGTGTGTTAATTATACTTGATCGCATGCTGTGTATATATATGTATTTATTATTTTCTGTATAAGGGGTTACTGCGTCCTATACTCTCCGCACTTTCTATGGAAACTCTCAGTTGTACATAAAATTCCCCGGAGCCCCAACGGGACGTAATCCATTAAACTCTGAAGATGTTCCCTGACAATGGATCCATGTCTGATGTACTCCCCGTCCTGATTACACACACTGAAAGGGCCATTCACAGCCAGCAGACCATGTGGTAAAGACTCCCCGGAGGGTCCAAAGTGGCCCCTGGAGGCATCACTCATGTGATAACAATATCTTTTTTTTAGGGGACAATAAATGGGGACGCCGAGCGCCGAACGTAGAGAGACTCCGACCTGCTTTACGAAAGAAAGGCCCCTCGATGCCCCACCCCGCATCCCTCGGCATCGACACGATAGCGGTGGAAGTATACACCCCCCGATTAACGGACATAAGGTCAAAGGCAAATAAACGACCCGAGAAGTTTCTGGAACCCGGGACTGGAGGACGGTCGCGGTCCAAGTTTCCTGGTATTTGATTTCCGATAGAAGCATTAGAAAAGTAATTGTTCCGCAGCGACAGTAAACACGTAAACCGCGGCGCGGCCACCACCGTAACCCGCTCGATGCGGGGGTTAAGTGCATTTCACATAAATAGCAATCGCAGCAAATGGCGTGTATGTAAATGGCGAGAGGGGGGAGGAGCGCCCCGGCTTCTGATAAAATGAGTTGTTAGCGTCTGCCGATAAATAGAACCTTTCAGAGTAACAACCATTGATTTTAATGTTGTGGTGAATTTGTGTATCTGTGAGCGCTGCGCTGGCTCCTGCTGGGGGGGGCGTCTCGGCTATGAAATGGTTAATTGCGGGTCTTAAAGTGACACTCAACTTCTAAAAAAAAAAAAAACTTTATTCGAGTGTACATTCTTAGTTTAAAAAAAAAAATTTCCCTTCTATTGCTCTCAGCCGCCTCCAAATCTGACTTCCTGGTAGAGGGTGGCTACGTTCCTTCTCCATGGCCTCTGTGTGCAGGAATGTAGCCACCCTCTCCGGCTCACTCCTGAGATGGACTATAGACTATATACCAGGGATATGCAGGTAGAGGACCGCCAGCTGTTGCAGAACTACAAGTCCCATGAAGCATAGCAAGACTCTGACAGCCGCAAGCATGACACTAGGGGTGCAACGGATCGAAAAACTCACGGATCGGATCGATCCTCGGATCAGGAGTCACGGATCGGATCATTTTTCGGATCAGCAAATAATAATTGAATTTTCAAAAACCTGTGAAAATTCCGCCACCATAAAGCCCCCACTGTAATATCCACGTCATCTCCCCCACTGTAATATCCACGTCATCTCCCCCACTGTAATATCCACGTCATCTCCCCCACTGTAATATCCACGTCATCTCCCCCACTGTAATATCCACGTCATCTCCCCCACTGTAATATCCACGTCATCTCCCCCACTGTAATATTGTCTGAGCATGGCAGAGTATTGGCAGGGTATCGCAGAGTATTGGCTGGGTATCGCAGAGTATCGCAGAGTATTGGCTGGGTAATGCAGAGTATCGCAGAGTATTGGCTGGGTATCGCAGAGTATCACAGAGTATTGGCTGGGTAATGCAGAGTATCGCAGAGTATTGGCTGGGTAATGCAGAGTATCGCAGAGTATTGGCTGGGTAATGCAGAGTATCGCAGAGTATTGGCTGGGTATCGCAGAGTATCACAGAGTATTGGCTGGGTAATGCAGAGTATCGCATCGTATTGGCTGGGTATCGCAGAGTATTACAGAGTATTGGCTGGGTATCGCAGAGTATTGGCTGGGTAATGCAGAGTATCGCAGAGTATTGGCTGGGTAATGCAGAGTATCGCAGAGTATTGGCTGGGTATCGCAGAGTATTGGTTGGGTATCGCAGAGTATTGGCTGGGTATCGCAGAGTATCGCAGAGTATTGGCTGGGTATGCAGAGTATCGCAGAGTATTGGCTGGGTAATGCAGAGTATCGCAGAGTATTGGCTGGGTAATGCAGAGTATCGCAGAGTATTGGCTGGGTATCGCAGAGTATTGGCTGGGTATCGCAGAGTATCGCAGAGTATTGGCTGGGTATCGCAGAGTATCGCAGAGTATTGGCTGGGTATCGCAGAGTATCGCAGAGTATTGGCTGGGTAATGCAGAGTATCGCAGAGTATATGCTGGGTAATGCAGATTATCGCAGAGTATATGCTGGGTAATGCAGAGTAGCAGAGTATATGCTGGGTAATGCAGAGTATATGCTGGGTAATGCAGAGTATCGCAGAGTATTTGCTGGGTAATGCAGAGTAGCAGAGTATATGCTGGGTAATGCAGAGTATATGCTGGGTAATGCAGAGTATCGCAGAGTATATGCTGGGTAATGCAGAGTATATGCTGGGTAATGCAGAGTATATGCTGGGTAATGCAGAGTATCGCAGAGTATTTGCTGGGTAATGCAGAGTATCGCAGAGTATATGCTGGGTAATGCAGAGTATCGCAGAGTATATGCTGGGTAATGCAGAGTATCGCAGAGTATATGCTGGGTAATGCAGAGTATCGCAGAGTATATGCTGGGTAATGCAGAGTATCGCAGAGTATTTGCTGGGTAATGCAGAGTATCGCAGAGTATTTGCTGGGTAATGCAGAGTATATGCTGGGTAATGCAGAGTATCGCAGAGTATTTGCTGGGTAATGCAGAGTATATGCTGGGTAATGCAGAGTATCGCAGAGTATATGCTGGGTAATGCAGAGTATATGCTGGGTAATGCAGAGTATCGCAGAGTATATGCTGGGTAATGCAGAGTATCGCAGAGTACATGCTGGGTAATGCAGAGTTTGTTTACAAGTGATCGCTCCGTCATTTGACGGAGAGATCACATTGTAAACAGCGGCCGGGTGTACCAAGATGGCCGCCGCTCCGGAGCTAGGCCAAAGCCGCGGCCTTTCCTAAGGCCGAGGCCACGGAGCGCTCCGCGGATCGCGGGGTGTGCCGATCCAAACTGGGTGACCCGTTCGGATCATGGATCGGCGACGATCCGTTGCACCCCTACATGACACCCAGAGGCAGAGGCATGATGGGACTTGTAGTTTCAACAGCTGGAGGTCCGCTAATTGTATATCCCTGGACTATAGCATTGGCAAAACCCCAGGCGCCGAGGTTCGCAATGGCGTCAAAAGAAATTTCATCCTGGCGCCTGGCGACCCGTCAAAGATTAGGTAACGGAAGTGATATTTCCTGTCAGCTGCACACGCGTTCCACCGCTACCAGGTTTGCTAATCTGACAGAACACCTGCAGTCAGAAGAAGGCGGCGGACATCTTACTACACCCAGCTACGTCTTGAATTTTACAGTAATATTAGCAATAAAAATTAGCAATAAAGTGAGCGTATATAAATAAATAAATATAGTATGTTGACATCCACAATTTTTTTTTTTTTCTCTAGGGAGTATTTTTTTCTGAAAATAACACAACAAAAGGAAAATTGCCCACGGGCCTTTGAATGAGGCAAGCATGGGGGGCCAACAAAGTGGAGTAAAACATAATAACACGGTTTATTAAAACAAAGTAAATGCACAAACATAAAAGCCAAGCTGTTAGCATGATGACAAAATAGCTTGAAAACCTACACCTGTAATTGTATACAATGCTTGAATTGTACTGGCATCTATAACTCGACGCGTTTCGTGAGCCACTGCTCGCTTCTTCAGGAGGAGATCATTAGGTGAAGAAGCGAGCGGTGGCTTGCGAAACGCGTCGAGTTCTAGATTACATTTTTTTTTTTTTTTTATAAATTTGCAAAGATTTCAAACTTCTCTCACGTTGTCATTATGGGGGATTGTTTGTAGAATTTTGGAGGAAAATAATGAATTTAATCCATTTTGGAATAAGGCTGTAACATAACAAAATGTGGAAAAAGTGAAGCGCTGTGAATACTTTCCGGATGCATTGTATATCGCATACCTGGGGGAAGCTGACAATCACTGTAGTAGTCGGCGCTACTACAGTTTTCAATGCAATCCTGTGCCAAGCAGTTGCCCCACCGCACGCCGACTACTAGGGGTCGCTCACTTGGCATTGCTGCCATTCACAGAGTGCCTTGTATTTTTTTTTTTTAACGAATGTAAAGTGTTCTCTGATTGGATGAGGTGGAGAGGGGGCGGTGACGTCATAATCTCCACCTCGTCCAATCAGAGAATACCTTGTATGTGTATACCTGTACGAGGTATGTGTTTGCCCGCACAGTGATCTGCAGTTGTTTTCCGGGCATCGGCGCGCAGGCAGTCCTATTCTTGTCAATTGGGATGCAGCGGCTGCAGGGACGCCAATGCTCCCTATTAGACATCCTTGTGGGCGGGGGGTCCCTGAATGCACACTGTGTGATTTTGGGGGGCAGTGACTTTCTGGGTGCATCTCTTGACATGAATGCAGGGAACACCTTGTGGGCAAACACAGACCCCGCACGGGTATATACATACAAGACATTCTCTGATTGGATGCGGTGGAGAATGTGACATCTCCCCTCCTCCTCTCCACCTCATCCAATCAGAGAGCCCCATTGCAGGGGCGTATGTACAGGTGGGGTCGCAGGGGCTGGCCCTTGCCCAGGTGTACACTTAAAGTGTCTGTAAACCCTTCCATATACCCAATGAAGTGACTGGTGATACACAGAGATAAAACAAATCCTCCTGCATACGTTGTACCTCTTTATCTGCAGTCTTCTGTTCTCTACAGCTGTTCAAAGTGCAGCTTTTATAAAGCTTGTCCGAGCTGTCAGAAAGCAGGGGGCGGGGAGCTCCCATCCCGCTCAGTGATAAGAGCTGCGAGCTTGTTTGGATGGAAGGGACCACACCCACACCTCCCAACTTTTTGAGATGGGAATGAGGGACACCTATCAGCAAAAGTATGCAGGCATAGGGCACACCCCCTGGACACGCCTCCTTAAAGGAGAAGTGTACAAAAAAAACAAGATTGGTTAAACCCACAAGTGCTTTATTTTACTTCTTCTATTCCTTTATATTGGCTTTTGGAATTTACAAATGCAGCAATTTAGAAATCAGATAAAAGGTTTAGTGCTAGAAAACACTTTTTGAAAGATAAAAAGTGCATTTTATATACAACTATATAGATCAGACCAAAATGAGGGACAAATGAGGGGGAATGAGGGACAGAAGGACATTGCTCCAAATCGGGGACAGTCCCTCGAAATCAGGGACAGTTGGGAGCTATGGACACCTCCCTTCACATGGAACACACAGGAACAGAGCTGAGGCTGTCAATCACAGGCTGTGTGCTGGAGTTCCCTCCCCTGTCACCTTTTTTTCTCTTGGTGTCAGGAAAACCTGTCAGAAGTGACTCCTGCTGATAGCAGAGGAAGGAGGCAGCAGAGAGAAATGGCCCTTAGTGCTCTGGACTGAGACAAGTACACACTATAGTGGGGAACTGCTTTGTTCATATTTCATGTCTGAGGATTACAATCACTTTATGTACACCCCGTGTGGTGGAGGGTTTATATGATGATTTGTGTCTCACCTGTGACTGGTTTTGTCTCGGCAGGTGACACCATGAAGCTCTTCGCTGCCTTGGGATGGACGGTGGAGGTGTTGGTTTTGTGCCTGGTGCTCGGAACGGCCGTCTTGCTGAACCCAGAGGATCCCAACGTCTGCAGCCACTGGGAGAGGTACGGCCATTCGCTACCGGAGCCCCCGGAAATCTGGGGGGGTCTAGACAGGATATTGTGTGTTCATTTTAAAATATAAGTAAAGGCATTTATTTATTTATTTTTAGATCCTCCACAACCCCCCCCCCCCCCCCCACGTCAGGATTTTATGGCTGTCTGTGCCCCCCGTTAGGGAGATGCACCCTCTCTATTTATCCAAAGGTGAAGGAAAATACCACATTTTGGGTTGTCACCAGAACAGGAAAAGAAGGGAAATTTTCCGATGGGGTCACGTGTTCTGGTGACACCCCGGGATTCCGTCACTTTGGAGGGATCTCCTCTCACTTCCTGTTTTGGCTATGGGACAGGAAGTGAAGGGAAATCTCCCCAATGGGACACAGATGGCATAAAAAAAAAAAAAAATAAAAGACAGGGGTTATAACCCTCATGTATAAAATGAATGTTATTCATTTCACCTCTCAGTGGTCAGAAGAACGATATGACTGTATTTGGTGTTTTAGCAAACATCTGTTTATTCCTCTATTGCCTGTATTCCCACTCCTCATTGAACGACTCCTAAATATTCACACGCTGGACAAATATTTTTTGGTAAAATGATTTCTAATTTTCTGAAATTGGTCTTGTTTGTAGTAAATAATAGTAATAAATAGTATACAATAAATAATAATAATAATAATAATAATAAGTACATAATAATAATAATAATAAATATGCAATAAATAATAACAATAACTAACTAATAATAAATATGCAATAAAACATAAAAATAAAACAATAACATAACAAAAAAATAATAATAAATATGCAATAAATAATAACAATAAATAAATAAACTATAATAATAAGTACATAATAAAAAAAAATATGCAAACATAAAAAATAAAAAACAAAATAATAATAATATAAAATAAAAACAAAAAAAAAAAAAATAAAAAAAAAAAAAAAAAAAAAAAAAAAAAAAAAAAAAAAAAAAAAAAAAAATAAAAAAAAAAAAAAAAAAAAAATAAAAAAAAAAAAAAAAAAAAAAAAAAAAAAAAAAAAAAAAAAAAAAAAAAAAAAAAAAAAAAAAAAAATAAAAAAAAAAAAAAAAAAA